>JAOQGH010000001.1:202083347-202239363 GCA_025769975.1 Gallinago jamesoni
CCCCCCCCCCCCCCCGACTTCCAGGTTGCTAAAATACAAAATAAAAAAAAAAAAAGGGGGGGTCGAGCTCACTCTTCATGCCGATGCGAGTTGGAAAGACACTGAGAAGGCTGTTAAACAAAGATCCCAATTAATGAGCACTGGGGTGTCACCTCTAATAAGGCAGGAAGCAAATGGGCTCCCTTCGCTTTGCCACTCACTGCAGGGCAAGGTACCCACCTTTGTGTACACACACCGGGCACTGCTCCTCTTAATGACACAGACGATGAAAACTCACACAGCACTCAGGTAATGTGCATTAAAGAGGTTTTGTCTGCTGCAAATAGATGGTATTTTACCACCTTTCTAGTATTTTACAAAGTTCTTCCATGAATAACATGGGCTTGATTTACTGGCATTAAATAAAGAAAAGATCTGGAGGGGCATCTATCTATCCCTCCATCCATCTATCATTAGATGTAATTTAATACTTAATGACATTTGTGATCATCATGCCATGCTTGTAATTGAAAATGAATAATTGAAATTCCAATTACCACAGGGGTCAACGTAAGGGGAATTCGTATAGTAACTTGCTAGGCAAGAGCCTAAATTTGCAGTCATGTTAGGACTGCAAACAATGTATCTCATTCTTCAATTATTTATTGGCAAATGTCATCTTAATTTCTCTTAGCTATTTCTGCGAACAGTAAGGGCATTGTCCTGGAAGACAGAAAATCTAGATTTTCCCCATGCTCATTCAGCATCTAACTGGAGAGCCCTGGATCAGCACTAGCGGTGGACTCCCCTTTGATGTCTATCCTTACCAGAGCAACTGGAGGTACCACCATCAGACCAAAGGCATTTCAATATGGGCCATACATCTTTCAGCAGGGGGCAAATGGCAAGAAAGCATAGAGACAAGACCAAGAATAGATGATACCGGTGGAACTAGCCCTAAATAATCGATCCGGGGCTTCAAACAACATCCAGTGGCAAATCATCAACATAACAAAAGAGACTCATTTTCAGGCCATTAGCTGCTTGCAGTACAAGGAACTTTTCTGGCTTTCTCAGAAATTTGATCCCCTAATGACTGCAGAAAGGGCATCAGGACAGAAAATAATTACAGTCTGTCAGACAGTCTGGCATTCAACCTTCCACATGGTCCAGCAGACGGTGTCAAAGATTTGACCTCAAGGGGGTTTAAAGCACATTGTCAGAAAATACTCATCTAAATGGTCTACAGAGCATCCTACAGCTGATCAATGTCTTAAGTGAGCAATACTTAGCAGCTGGAATGTGTTTGATTAGTACATCTAACCCCTGATTGATTGGTATTCTAAATAATTAATTGCCTTGTTCGTGGGGGAACAAAATAAAACTTTAATAAGTGACAAGGATCTCAGTGTCTCTGTAGCAGGCTACAAGGATGTTAGCTCTGCTTTTCACTGGTCGGCTTAAAACTCACATATGAAACCACCTGTATTTCCAACACTGGTGTCCTAATAAAAGACTTAAACCCAAGAATTTGGCTCAGTGGCCATTTCCCTTAAACTTGTTTCACTTACAGGAATTTTACACATTACATCCACTTATCTTTTAATCCAGCTGATCTTTTTAGAAAGGTGCAATGGTTTCAGGCATTAAACCCTGAATCCATGCCTTTAAAAATAGCTATGAATACAACATATATTTATACTGTTTGTTTGTTTTTTTTTAATAGATTGCTGATCATCCCACATTAGACATCTGAGTATAAGCTAGTCTCCCTTGGCTTTTCTTTGCAACCAGTGGAAATTTTGGCCAGCAGGTCATGGGAGGTGATTCTACCCTTCTACTCTGCTCTCATGAGACCCAACCTGAAGTACTGTGTCCAGCTTTGGAGTCCTCAACACAGGAAGGACATCTGTTGGAATGAGTCCAGCGGAAGGCCATGAAGATGATCCGAGGGAAGAAGCACCTCGCCTATGAGGACCAGCTGAGAGAGCTGGAGTTGTTCAACCTGGAGAAGAGAAGGCTCCAGCAAGACCTTCTAGTGGCCTTACAGTATCTGAAGGGAGCCTACTGGAGAGTGTCTCGGTTTGAGGTAAAAAAAGTCAGAGAGGGACTCTTTGTCATGAAGTACAGTGAAAGGACAAGGGGCAAAAGTTTTAAACTGGAAGAGGGGAGATTTAGATTAGATACTAGAAAGAAATTCTTTACAGTGTGGGTTGTGAGACGCTGGAACAGGTTGCCCAGGGAAGTTGTGGCTGCCCCATCCTTGGAAGTGTTCAAGGCCAGGCTGGTTGGGCCTTTGAGCAACCTGGTCTGGTGGAAGGTGTCCCTGGCCATGGCAGGGGGGGATGGAACTGGATGATCTTTAAGGTCCCTTCCAACCCAAACCACTCTATGATTCTGTGATTCTATGATTCTATGCTTCTATGATTCTATGATTCTCTGATTCTTTGATTCTATGATTCTATGAAATGGACACCTCCAGAAGGCAACTGATCTCATCTGTCTCAAGATGCATCTCTTTTAAGTGCTGGGGCTTGTTCAGTGGCTCCTACTCAAGGTGTTAGGCTCTATGTGCCCAAACAAATCACATGGAGCCTTTGATCAAGAACCTGTGGAGTGACTGTGACAGCTCACTGCAGACCCAGGCTGTTGCGTAGAAAATGACATGAAGCCTGTGCTAACAGCTCCAGCAAGATGGTTCCTTTGTTAATAAAATCTGTAGGGACTGGTTATTTCTGCAAGCATTGAAATGTGTGCACAGCCTGGCTTGAAATGAAAACAAGGTGGGCTGGGATGATTTACATCCCTTCTACAGAGATATCAGGCTGAAAAGCACGACAGAATCAGGGCATGGTCTAGTCCTCACCTATCTCGCAATGTTCTTCTGGCTTTGCCTGACAAAAGCAAGTGCCACTTCTTTATAGAAGGAAAGGGAAACTGGAGATTTTGAGGGAGCATGCTGGGAAAGGTTCAGTTTGAAAAAGGAAAGGTTCAGTCGAGAACAGAAATCACTCCATGTGAGGAAGGGTCTCCCTCCTTCCCTGCCTCTGACAGCAGTGTTTTGTGTCCCCAACTCCAACTTCAATCCATTGCACACTCTCTCACCAAGACCTAGATTCACCTTTGCAGCAAATACATAAATAAATCCTAAATATTCCTAAATACCTGCGCTCCTGGACATACATTAGGGCTTTTGCCCATATGGCCCTCAGTTATCTTGTCCTGGTCTGGGTGTCTTGCAGTGCTGACATCCTGGATCCAAGGCTCCAAAGGACCAACCACTCCACCAAGGCACTCAAGTCCTGAACTTTTTCAGGTGAAGAGGAACAGGGCTCTCAAGATTCAGCCAACAACCTTTGCACATCAATGCCACCACAGGACACTCATCACAGCCAAGGTAAATGTTGGTCCCCCATACTGAGGCACTCCCTTCCACTGTGGTCCACGGAATGGAAGAAGTTCTATATTGCAATCTTAACTTAAAATTTTCTTGATATATAAATAATAGTGTCTTAAAATGATCTTCATGTTGTCTGAGCCTGTGCTTTTTCGGTCAGCACTACCACATTGCCGGGCAGGCCACAATGTTGTTATTAGCATCAGATTTATAAGGACCATCAGTGGGTGAAGTGTCCTTGGAGAGGCTTTTTAAACAAACCTGATTTCAGCTTATGGAACCAGACCATCATTATGTCTCTCACCGACCAAAGAATGTGTGTTTACACAAGAGGAGGCCACGGGTCAGAGGCAGAGAGCAGAATCACAGACAGTGCAAATCAATATTTTTAGATAGTTTACTGTTAAATAAACTGTAAGACTAGGTCCAGCTGGTTTGAATCAGCTTCACCACTCTCGGTATCAATGGAAGAAGGACCATTTCCTTGTATCAGAGTTACAGATCTTGGCATAGTTATCATCTCAATAAACTTCTGGCTGGAAAACCTCACAGCTTCTCTAATTAGTTACTCTTTGAGAATATAGAAGATGTTTTGAGCTTCTTGGCTTACAAATACATCAATTGAATAGTAATTTAGAAATAAGGGTAAGATCAAATACTTAAGTTCTCAGAGCCTTTGTATAATCATGGACTGGTGGGTGTCAACGGGTTCACGGGATTGGATAGACCTGTATTACAATCAAGAAATGCAGTTCTTCCATCTCCTGGCTCTCAGTCCAGGGTCCAGCCCTCTAGATGCAGCGTCCCATCCCTCCTACTCAGAGCAAAGGCCAAAAGGCAAAAAAACCTTGAGAGCAGGGAAACAAAACCAGATGCCACCACATCAGTTGACAAATTTAGGTAACGTTGCTTCAAGGCTGGCTGTAATGGCATGGCAGGGCGAAAGAGTTGCCTTCACTCTGCTGCAGAGTGCAAAAGGAGTTTGAGTCCAGCCACGAGAAACATCACACAGAATAAAGCTCCTGCCCGCCTTGGCAACAGCAGTGTCAGGGTTGTTCACCTGTTCTTTTGTGAGTCATGTCCAACTTCTGAACATGCATTTCCACATGTATCCGACACAGCCTGAGGTGGGAAGCAGTGAGAGGCCTGGTTTTGACATGTGTTGATATACATAGTGCAGTTGCCTAGCACAGATGCTGCTTTCCATGCAGCTCTGCACACTGGATTGGTAAGTCAACAGGGGCCCTGGCTCAGCAACGCTCACTTGGGAACTCCCCACTCCAGGCTCTGAATTCTGCCAATACCCTGCACAACTTTCATGAATACATTAAATACCTATAGATCACCTACCTTCTGGGAGGATTACTGTAAGCCTTGTCTGATAACATAGCCAAAGAATTACAAAAATTCAATTTTTCAGCCAGTGAAGCTTACAATGAGGCTTTTTTTTTTTAACTTCTGAGCCATCATGTCTTCCTCCTCCCTTCTTAGCTTTTGCATACTACTTTGTAAGGTTTAACCTTTTATTTACTTTTTTCCCTCATTCAAATAGCCAGAATTGATTTTATTTTTTTTTAATTAGGACACAGAAACTCAAAGAACAACCAAGTTACCTGAAGGCTAGATTTTATAAATAGTTCTGCTCTCTTGTCTCTTGAAAGCCAAAATATTTTTTAATTGTTTTTTAAATCATAGTGGTAAGTGTTGATTCAAAATCTCAATTACCCATCATTCCAATGGGAATTTGAATAAATCACCTCACTTCAAAAAAATCGGGATATGTGTCTGATGGCTGCATTTTTAATTAATATTATTAGGAGAAAATATTTATGCTATAGTAGAATACAGAATTCCTGATGTGAATTACTATTATTACTCCTCCAACTCTCCTGCAGCAAACATTCTCAATATGCATGTGTAACAAGATACAGTCCTAGACCACTTAGCTGAATTTAATAATCAAACTTTATTCCACAGTGGACATCTTATTGACTTCTATTCCACTGGCTTTTTATCATTACTGTCTTCATTGTCTTTTCATTTCCCAATTTTCCCTATATATTTTCAGGGCAGCATTCACATACAGAGGACCTCATTCAAGCAGTCACTCCAAACAGCACAAGTTCATGCATGAGGACAGACTTTGGCTCAAGTTTAAAATGAAGTAGGAATATATTTCACTGCAAAATTAAATCAAATGCTATCACTGATTTTTGATCTTACTTCACCAATCCATGTTAAAGACATTAGTTTATGCTACTAAAAGATTTTTGCAAGACCCTGGCTTCATTTTCCTTTTTGATTCACATGCTGAATCCCAAAAAATCAAAAAGGAGCAACTGTATCTTGTGCTGACTCAAATGAGCTTTCTTACTGTTCTTCTTTTCACTAACAAAACAGCTGCAAAATTGAACAGAAAAAGAAAAAAAGAAAAAAAAAGAGTGGGATCAACTGAAACATTTTACTTGGACAGAAATATCATGTTTTTCTTTGTGGAGGTATGAGCTTCCCTTCTTTCTTCTGCATTTTTATTTCTTTAGGCCAACAGGCCTAAAACAACAGTTTCTACAAAGCCACTGAAATCTCTCATGTCAATGCTTTTCTAATTTTCATTTATTTCTTCTCTGATGGAGAAAGTTGCTAAAATATATAGATGTTGCACCACACTATACAGCAAGCAAACTATTTGTTCTTGTACTCCAAAAATATTTTACCCAATTCTATTTATATGGCCATTTAACTATAAGATCAGGACGTACCATCAGCAGCAGCAAGGAATCAAGGCTTGCACATACTCCGTACAAATTCATCCTGTTTATCTTTTGGCAGAGAAAAGATGAATTTACAGTAAGAGAGTCATCTCCTTACACTTCCTCTGCAACAGTCATTTTCAACCTTTACTCTTCTCTGACCTCCTATGGATTTTCCACTGCAACAAGGACACCTGTGTAATGTCTAAGATCCCACTAAAAGTGTATTTATATTTTTCCTTTGTTACTTTTCGAGTTCATGCTCAGAATTTACAGAGTAACAGTTGTCTTCAGGAAGAGAACAGAGGATATCACCGAAGAGAGGATTTCACTGAAGAGAGGATGTCACAGGCTCTGCCCACATTCATGGCTTAAGAACTGAAATGATTTGGTTCATCTCAACTTGAGGTTCATAGGTTGGCCAACATACCTCAACCTGAGAATCTATAACCTTTCAGTAACTCTCGCTTTGTTCTTCCAAGGCATGGGCTATGGTGCATTGCCCTCTTCCCTACTCTTTCTTGTAGTAACGTATTGACGTGAACTTTCACAAAAGAAATAGAAGATATACGTTCAAAACTTGCTTCTGCAAGTAGAGGTGAGAAAGTGCTTCAACTATCACAGGACCTAATGTCTTTGCTATCGAGTGATCTCAGGAGCTGTTTAAAGGCCATGTAGAAAGAGATGCTCTTTTTCTTTCTTGTGGGAGTTTTTCACCTTTGCAGGCAAGAATGCAAAGCAGCCAAGCTACCTGGAAGAACAGGATCATCATTTTGAAGCCTAGTATTTAGAAGATTAATCTGCAGCCCTGATTTCTCACCCAAGGAACGGTGTCTTTCCTGCAGAGTGGAGCGACGCCAGCGTAAGCGATAGAGACAAATCTCATGCAGATTGGAAGGAAATTTGTGTAACTTTAGTCTTCTCCATTGTCCATCCAAACTTGTCACTCTGGACTCCTTTTTTAAACCCTGGAGTGCAGCAGATGATTTTAGCGCCCATATTATGTGGTTTGATTTTAGTTGTGTCTTTTAAAATGAAAAGATTGCACTCTGGATGTGTTTGTTTCTCTCCACTGACTAAAAAACAGTCTGTGGTGACTGTCTCAGCTGTGAATATTTACATTTGATCAGATGTACCTAATCCAGGCTATTTTTCTGTATACTTTGTCATCTTCTTTTCCAAACAAAACTTGCATTTCGTTGAGAAACCGTTTTCATACTATCTCAAAACAAAACTTCTCTAAAATCCAGGATGAAAAAAAAATAAAAATCAAATTAAAACCTCCTGGTTTTCAACATTCATGTCCCAGAATAGACCCTGAAATCTAACCACTGCTATTTGGGCAGCCAGAGGGAGAAATAGACTATAAACAAAACTGAAACAGATTGTATTGATTTTTACCCATGCTGGCTAAGCCTCATGCAAAATCAAAATCAAACACAGGATATCAATAGCTAACAACAAGTCAAGTGCATTTTCAAATGAATGCCCTCTCTATGGTCTAAGGCATTCCTAAAATAAGTCAGATTAAGAAAGATACCTGCAAGTTATGATTTGAAGTGGATTGTGTCCATTTAAGGATTAATTTCAATATGTTTTCATGCTGATGACCTTGATGGAATAAAGGCAGCTACATTACCTGAAAGCTATTAACCTGGTACAGTTCTCGATTGCCTGCATATCGTAATGGTAAGATGTTTTCTTCAGAGAGAAAAAGGCTACCATGAGCCTTTTATTCTTACTCCGACACCTAACCCCTTTTCCCTGAGCTTTATATACACATTTCCAGCTTACTGAGCTATGGTACCCCACCACACCAGGGCTCTAACTCCAAGAGTTGACTCACAATTAGGGTTTAATTTAACAAGTTTTGGCAAAAACTGAGGACAGGCCAGGGATAGACAATGAGACACTTTCTATGAACTACCCCACACATAGGATAAGATTCGTCTCTCATTTAACTTTGAACGCTTAACTTTGGTGAGATACTGCCACAAGTTGCCCAGGGAAGCTGTGGATGCCACATCCCTAGAGGTGTTCAAGACCAGGCTGGTAGGGTCTTTGGGCAACCTGGTCTAGTGGGAGGTGTCCCTGGTCACTCGATGAACTCGATGAACTTTAAGGTCCCTTCCAACCCAAACCATTCTGTGATTCTATGTTGAGGGCAGCTTCACGTGAGCTAACCACCCTCAAAATCTTTTATTGTTGATAGGAAGAAACTACTATTACTGGCTCCTTCCAGTTGGGATGAAGCCCAGCCTAGGAGTGCATCTTAGGATAGAGCCAAGCTAATACAGCTCATGAGTTAGTGCAACATGACTGTCTTGTGCTCCTAATATATCCTCTCTGTGCAAGAAGGTGCTTGTATTGGAGTAACTCCTTTTTCGTTAATTAGCTTGCTGAAAAATGGCTGACTATGAATAACTCAAGTTGCGAAGAAGACACAGCCTACATCTGTGAATCACAGATCCCTCCAAAATTGCTTGGATGAAAAACTTCTAATGTATTTTATTATCGTCCTAGACTCTGTATACAATTCCCACTAGACTGCTAATGCATCTTGCATTTTGAATTCCTTGGAATTTTTCATACAAATAAATATCATAAAGAAAGGACAATTCAATTTACATTTGGTGGGGTTCAAGAGTCACTGCAATTGAATGACAATTTGCCATGAAGCATGGATGTGAGTCCTCATGTTTTCCTCTTGACCTGAAAGGATACGGCTAGTGAAAATGTCTAGTAGATAATTACAGCTAGGCTAACCCTGAGGCTTGGCTATTATCACAGGTCAATCTCTCTAAGACAATTCCCAGGATAATATTACTGAGGAACACACACTCCCCTGCATAATGCAACACCTGCCTCTGTCCTGAGAGCCCAGGGATGGGGAGCTGAGCTTTGCTTCTTCTTTGGTCTCTTCATTAAGCTTTCCTGTAGGGCAGAGGATGGAAGCAGCAAAAGGGCAAAATAAGGGAAAAGACACCTTGCAATAGAGAACCTGGGGTGATTTTATTTTCATTGCTTATCAGGGCTATGACTTCTTGCAGGATGTGTAAAGATGAGGAACACACACAAATGTCAGGCAACAGGATCAGGTGTTGCTGTTGGAGAAAAGAAGGGGAGTGATTTTAACACACAGAATATTTGCTGACCCCAAAGGAAAAACAAATGGGCCTTGTTATAGCATCCTCTTCTGTGCATAGGATTATGCACATCTTTCACCATGAACAGGAGCACATCTTTTAGAGTACTTACAACACTCTGAGGAGACCATTGTGTTTCTATTTGTAGCCCACCAGTCTCAGTGCCAGCAAACCATTTCTCTTTATAAATTCTACTGCAGATGACCAAGAGGAAAAATAAACCTGTCAAAATGTCTCAGAAGATCACTTAAAATCATTGTTTGGTCCTCTTTTTGTCAAGACAAATATACTTCTATGACCTAGTCAGACATGTGCTGTATTTTGGACAGGATCAGGATGTTCCCTGTGCTTCTACAACAGTGCACAGGACAGACCAGGTCATAACCGTGCATGGGGGTATACCCAGCCTGCTTTACTCCCCTCAAAGAACCTTAGGGCCATGAAAGAACTCAGAGGACATCTAGTCTATCCCCTTGCCCCAAGGCAGGCTTAACTACAGGGAGGTCAGGCCTGACAGATGTTTGTTTAACTTGCTCTCATAATGATGGAAACTCCACAACCACTGCAGATAATCTGTGCCTGGTCTTTAGTGTCCTCATTGCTAAAAATCTTTCCTTCCCAGCGTTATAAATCCTCCCTTGCTGTTGTAAGAGAAGAAGCAAGGAAGATCAACAGCAGGAAAATGTGCAATGGGGGGAAATTTGATACCCAAGGGAGAAAAAGGGGAATAATAGAAAAAACCTATGAGGGTCCATAGGTTGATCTGCAATAGTTCAAAATTTTGCAACTCTGAAAGCATCACTGAATGGGAAAGTTTAGCTATGCTGGTGCCAGCAGTATCAATAATAATTAATAATAATTACACGTTTGGTCAAAGGTCAATGGTGTAGTAAGGTTACATAATTAGCCTGGACAGCAACATAGAGAGCGGATGGGAAAAGGTATGTAAGGGTCTTAATTAATGCCACTTATAATGCTATTAATATTGTATGATTAACTATTTAAATATTAATACCTTTTATTACTTTCTCTTATTTTGCCATATTGCATTGAAGGCAAAACCACCATCTCTGCCTATAATAGATTATATGTAAAAGTTACTGGTAGATTTTTGACCCTGTATTGGAAGACACATAGGTCTTGATGCTCTCATTTAAATTTTTATAAATCTCTTTAATTCCACTTGTGTTAATTATGTCTTTCAGCTCTTTAGCTAAAAGAACAGGAAGTATCATAACTACTTACTATACTAATTAGTGCTTTTTCGATATTGTTTCTTGGTTTGCTTCCATTCTTTTTTCCTTTTAGAAAATACGGTTGAATGAACTGGTTTGTTCTAGAGTAGCTATGTAGTGTGGAACAACTCCTAAAGATACCGGTTTAAATTGGAAACAGTTGGGAAAGGGGAAATCAGCTATCAGTCTCGAGTTACTACTACTGTAACTGGAAACAACTTTACAAGTACATTTGGATAATTCATATTATTTTGCCAACACTTTGAAGTTACACTTTCTTCCTTCATTTCTTAAGTCAGCAAGAAACGGTTATTAAAGTCATGTCTTAAAAAAAATGAAACTGTCAAGATGTGGCTTTGAAATCTTTGAAAAGATGCCTGTAACATATAATGTGCTATAAGCACGTCTATTAAATCATGGCTCTTGTGGTTCTAACACAGAAATACCAGAAAAGAATTCTTTTCACAAAGGATCAGTAGCTAAACAATAATGGGAAACACTTGGGTTGAAGGTAAAATTTGGCTAAAGTAAGCTCCTTCCCATCTGCTTGTTATCAGCAGCTGTAGCAGCAAGGCAGGTGACCCATGGATATATTTTTTTTAAATGACAGGCCTTTGTTTGTGACTGTGTCACAATGAAGGGTCTCATTGTAACTTCATAGAGATATTGTCCAGGAGTTCAAAATTAAATAGCAGCTGTTAGTAAAGAAAAGAGCAGTGCTGGGAGAAACTGAAATTATTTACCCGTGTTAGAAAAAAAGAAAATAAAGTCCTCAGAAAATGAGAAGCAGACCAAAATCAATAGAGGAATTGATCAATTAACTTCCCCTGTCCCAGATAAATGAAATGCAAATTAAAAAAACTGGGAAAGATAGTGAAGGGAAAAAATTATTTGGGCATACAAATAAACCCAAAAGGAGGAGACAGACACCGGAGCATGCTCTATTTAGTGTTGAAAAGCACAAACCAAGGACTGAAAGTTAAAGCTAAACAAATTCACATGAGAGAAAAGGTATAGATGATTAACAGTGAATGCACTTAACTTCTTTAGTACAGTTGCGATAGGCATGGTGGGATCTCTATCTCTGAATGTGCTCAGTGCCACTCTGGAAGATAAGAGTTGTCTGCACAGAAGTTGCCAGGTTCCAACAGGGAATGAATGAAATTCCATCACCCCCATTAAATGGGAGGTCAGGGTGGAAGAGCTAATGGATTCCTTGACCTCAAAAATCTTTGAAATTATGAAACCATTAGATTGGGTTCCTGATCTAATTGTCTGGGTCACTTGGAGTTGTGGGTATTTTTATATAGGCTTTTTAATTTAATATATTGCTTATGACTTACTATAGTTGGGATAGAGACAATAATTAACCGCCAGTTATTTTTCAAGACATAGCTTCTCTAAAAACAATGAGGTTTTGTAAATCATAAGTGCTGGATGGCATTCAGTAACTACAATGTAAAAATAACCCCTTTGAAATCCTTTACAGCTATTCTCTACACTGCATATTCTTTTAAATATTTTGTCAGCAAGAACATTAGTGAATTGCTAAATCAATTAAATATTTGTTAATTAACAGCAATAAAGAAAAATCAACTTGTGTAATTATAAGTGAATTAGAAACAATGGAATTATTATTAATACTAAAGATTGGCATTCTTCCCAGAGCTGTAAGTTTAATTTCACTTGCCTTTTTAAAGCTAAATTATTTCTCTGCATTCCATCCAGCAAAAGCCTTGGTGTTTGTTTTGTCACCCAGGGTTTTGCAGATACAGGAAAAGTGGAGGACACTTGCAGAGATATGCCTTGTGGCCCAACCAAGTGAATGCAAAACTCTTTAATGATCAGGTTCTAGGATAGACGTTTCATAACAACAGAGGAAAAAAGTGGAAGTAAAACAATTCTTTAAGGAGTCATGGACAGACTTGACATGAGATTATATTCATAGATGATCTACTGAAACTTTAGAGAAAATCTGATTGTAACTAAGCTTTTCCACTGAGATTAAAAATTATACCAATCTATGAAATTGAGGTTTAGATCGTGAGTTCAAGGTTGCTTAGTTACAGGATTTTAGTCTGACCTATCAAAAAGCTCTTTAACTCAAACAGCACCCTGATTTTCATGATTGTCCAGGCCAGTTCAGCTTTGATAATTGATAAGTGCAAAATGAAGGCATGATTGAAATAATGAGGTCAAGTAAAGAGTCTGCTTGGTTCTGCTCTGTGACAGAGCAGCACTTGCTTTGTCGATATCCTCTTCTTGAGCTGGCCTGTTGCTCATTTTAGTGTGCATGTAAAACAGAAATCTGGAGAAGAACAACAAAATTGCTGTTACCTACAGAATCATAACATAGTTTTGGTTGGAAGGGGCCTTTAAAGGTCATCTAGTCCAATTCCCCTGCCATGAGCAGGGACATCTTCAACTACATCAGATTGCTCAGAGCCCTGTCGAACTGGACCTGGAATGTTTCCAGGGATGGGGCATCTCGCACCTCTCTGGGGAACTTGGGCCAGTGTTTCACCACCCTCATCATAAAACATTTCTTCCTTATAACTCGTTTGAATCAACCCTCTCGTAATTTAAATTATCCCTTATCTTATCACAACAGGCCCTGCTAAAACATTTGTCCCCATCTTTTCTGTAGGCCCCTTTTAGGTACTGGAAGGGGCTCTAAGTTCTCCCCAGAGTCTTCTCTTCTCCAGGCTGAACACTCCCAACTCTCTCAGACTGTCCTCACAGGGGAGGTGCTCCATCCTGTGGATCATCTTTGTGGCCCCCCGCTGGACCCATTCCAAAAGTTCTATGTCTTTCCTGTGCTGAGGGCTCCAGAACTCCAGGTGGGGTCTCACCAGAGCAGAGTAGAGGGGCAGAATCACGTCCCTTGCCCTGCTGGCCACACTTCTTTTGATGCAGCCCAGGATACAGTTGGCTTTCTGGGCTGTGAGTGTAAATTGCCAGCTCATGTCCAGCTACTTGAGAATGAAGAGGCAGTAATAGAAACCAAGAGAGTCCCGGCTGCATGTGTGTGCCTCTGGAAGTCAGCCATCAGCATGACCACCTCTCCCACAGCATTAGTCATATTTCCTCAGGGATCAGATTCTACCACCAGGGCTGCTGTACTGGTTCCACACCTTCCTAAAGGGTGGGCTGTGCCTCCAAAGAACGTCTATTAGCCAGTGGCTGGGACAAAAGGTTAATGCCATGAACTGCTAGGTTTAACATATGTTTAACCAATGAGATTCTGTTACACAGAAGGTGAAAGTAGGTGTTCCATTGCTTTATTTTGGCATAATGCATGTATTTATCAGTTAAAAAGCAGCTGTAAAATGTGGAAAGAAATTCAACTGCTCTTTTCCTTTGTCCCTCACAACCAGGGTCTCCCAGTGCCTAGCTTCTCCTTACAATCATTTCAGTGCTTGTCTTGTTCTTCTTGCTGTTTCCTTCCCTTTTGTTAGCTCACTACCTTCTCTTCCAGACTTCTTTTGTGTGCTGTTTCTCCTGCTAAAATGTACGTTTTCATCTTTTATTTTATAAATTCAGCTCTCTCTGATCTCCCTTCTTCATTTTGTGGTGGCCAGCAGTGCCAGGGATCTGGTGTTTTTCATTTTGTTCCCCGCCTTTCAGCAGTACTAACGTATGAAGCTTGATGAAATTAAAACAAACCTGCTGATGGGCCTTGCCAGGCAGTGGTTTGATGCAATTAAATACTAATTCAGATTCAGATTTGTGATGGTTTGCAACCAATCAAATACCAAGGCTACTTTGTCCTTCAGACAAAGTTATGTAGTGCTTTCCTTGACAACAGCAGAAAAGAAAAGTAGCTATTTGTATTTCCATGATGAAAGATATGTTGCCTTGCTAAAAGCATCTCAGTCTCTTGGGGAGTCTGCTAAGAGACCTCCAGAGACAGTGGTGTTCTACTGCAGCCCAAATATTAATCCTGAGTCCTGAAAGACCTAGCACTTTTTTTTTTTCCCCCTAAAACAATTAGACAGCTGTGGTTTGAAATTATTATAAAATGGATGCTGAGCTGGAGCTCCCTGGTGAGATGATAGGGTTGTGTATTCCCATCATTGCTTTTCTGCATCATGCATAACCACTGTTTCAGGCTTTTACAGTCCAAGACTACATTTCTTTACCTACATACCTTGGTAAGCTTTAAGGGCGGGTAGTCATCTGTATGACATTTTACAACAAAGTCTAAAAAATCAGCAGAAATTTTTAGGGTCACAGTGAACACACTTGTCTCAATTCCATCTTGGTATCGAGAAGCTGAACATGTGAATGAGTGTTAGAAAAAAAAGGTGTTCTAGTCTTCACTCTGAAAGCAAATTTATTTTTCATAATATTTTGTCTCAAACTCGACAGATTTTTTCCTGCAGAAATTTCTACCCTCTTGACCCCCTTGAGCAAACTAGAGACTGATGATGCCTAGTTATCCATCCCTGCTTATGCTTAAACCCATGAATTCTTGAAGCTTTTCCGTGATCTTGATTTTTGCGTGCTTGTATGTGTGTTGTGTGCTTTTAAACACCTTCTGAGGACTTCACATTCACACGCACCTCAATTCACCACCAACAAGAAAAGAAACCATGGATCTAAGAACCTAAGAACCCCTCAGCAAGACACCTGTCTGTGCTGTGATACTCTGTGATATTGCAGTAGAAATGTGCAGGCTTTACGTGTGCCGACCCCTTCCTTCAGTCTGGCTCCCTGTACATCAGTATCACAGCAAACAGCTCGCCATGTATCACCACACAGATCCTGGAGAAAGACACCTGCTCAATATCAGTGTTCAATCTCCTGAGTTAAAAAAACACATTCAGGGAGTTGTTATTATTATTTCATAAATACGGTTTATTATTCCGGCACGCTGTAATGTTTGGATTTAAAATTAATCCTTCTATCTATCTCACACAACTACAGACTGGTAAGCAAATCATTTTCTTGTGCATAATAATTACTCTGCTAGAGGAGATGCTCAGAAATCCTTTGGACATACACCCAATTTCACCTATTTTTACAACACCTTCCTTGATGTACGTGATATACCTGCTGAATTTTTATGAACTCCTATGTCAGGTGTGTACCGATGATTTTAAATAGCAGCTACAACCAAGTATTTAGTAGTGTGAGATTAGCTGAATACGATGAAGTGTAAGAAGTCCCAGATAATTAAACCATAAATGCAGCACACCTGTTTACGAATCACCAACAAATGAAAAATAGCTCAGTATTTCAACATACAGTGAAATGGAAATGAATGGCAAAGTCAGGAGGAAATATTGCTACAGACTTCTATGCATGTTCTAAGCCTGATTTTTTTAAAAGTAATAAGC
This sequence comes from Gallinago jamesoni, assembly GCA_025769975.1. Taxonomy (NCBI): domain Eukaryota; kingdom Metazoa; phylum Chordata; class Aves; order Charadriiformes; family Scolopacidae; genus Gallinago; species Gallinago jamesoni. The sequence goes on from JAOQGH010000001.1 coordinate 202,099,197, forward strand.
ATATAACTAAAACATTTATAATAAATCCTTGGAAACTGCTAGCAATACCTTAACTTTTTAACAGAAAGGGAACATCATCAAGCATCCAAAGGTTAAACAACTGCTGATTTTGAGTTTGACATATTGTAGAGAAAAGGCAATTTAATCGTCTGATGGTTTCAGGGTTTGCAGAATTTTGCTTATATTTCGACAACTTATTATTAATAGGGTAAATATGATTTCATAAAGCATCTTCTCAATATAATCCAGGATTTATTTTTCATATGCTTTTTGAAGCTTTTCTCATGCTTTTGCCTCTTACACCTGTTAATATAGACTTTGCAATTTATTTATCTATATCAGCACAGAGAAATTCAAGGACTGAAAGAGAACAGTTCCACAATATCCTAGTTAAGATACCAGCTTGGGATTTATTTGTGTCCTTCCAGACAGATGCCAATTAAAAAAAAAAAGGGGGGAAAAAAAGGAGGGGAAATAAAAAGTAACAATAGCAAAAGATTGATTGACAAGTACTATCGAACAAGACTTCCTTCAAATATTTTATGAAAAAGACACTGGATTTCATTAAATTCTGTTCTCAAAAGCCATCTCTACTGAAAAGAATGCATTCAGAAGAATTAACTGTTTCTGGCCTGCAGATCACGTACCAAATTCAGAGTTTACCTTCTCATGTCAGGAGGCCTCTTTCCCTCTTGCCCTATCTGCAATGGGAAGATAAGAGGTAGGTGGGAAGGTCTTGCATCCTTATTATATGAAAAGAGTAAAGGTATTTGTACAGGGCTGGGTGCATTTTTAAGGGCTAGCTTAAAATACATAATTGCTTTATCTTCTGATATGCTGCGGATTGTGCTATCTAGGCCACACAGGTGGGGAAAAAGAACTCTCAGAAAACTGCTTAAAAATCTATTTTCCGAGCTCCACAGTGAGCCTTCTCTCCATGGAAAGTTCCTTAACTATTTCTAATGGCATGAAACTCTAAATCACTACTATCAGCTGAAGGCCGCCAAGGTGCAACGGCAGTTGACACAGCAGAAGATATGGCTCAGACAATGCCTTTGCCACAACACCCTTCACCCCAAGTTTGTGGATGTTTTACTAAAATATGGTGACCTGGGACTCATGCAGCAAGCATGGATTTGAAGAGGCGGAAGAAAACTTTTCAATGAGCATCTCACACAGCCATAGTATTTGGAGTCACCAAAAATGGCACAGATCTAGATACGGAGAGGACAACACAGTGTCCAATTCTCCTCAGAGCTGCGGCCAAGAGAAGACCAGACTGTCTGCCTAGATCGAACTTCAGCAAAACTTGAAGATAAAATGCAATGTAGAGATCCTGAAATTGATGTTCTGGCTCAATGCAGAGTTACTTTTGAGGACAGGATGGACAGAATGGACACTAGGGAGCCTTCTTCTCAAACCTCAGTCATGATGCATGCCCCATTGATTTCCTATGTACAATCCGGCCGGAAAAATTAGCTCCCCCTCCTCATGCCATACGTAGGAAAGACAAGCAAGGAGAAACTAATGGGACTGAGTGGAGATGAGAAAGGTGGGAGCGGATGGTAGAATCCCAATAGCTTTGCCAATGTTGTTTGTATGGCCTCTCTGTTGGATGGTGGTCTGGCTTCAGGTTGAAGGAAATTGCAACGCACTGAATAGAAACATTCAAGAATGGGAGATGCCACTTGGCCCATATCTTGACCCCTCAGGCAGTTCGGATATGGTTATGGTGTCTGTCATATTGCTGTTATGAGCAACCTGAGCCAAGGACTCAGGATTAACCTCCTCCTTAACAGGGATATTCTGAAGTGGCTGATAACAGTTCCCTTTAGTGTTCACGTATAGAAACTGCAATGGCATTACATATGAAGGGAACTTACAAGGATGGAAAAGCCTCTAGGCAGGAATCTCATCCCACTCCTTTGCATGGAGATATCTAGTGCAGAATGGGCAGTGCTAAATCCCCACTATAAAAGTGATAACATGGAGAAAGGAAACTTCAGCTAATGTTTAGCTGAAGCTAAATGTTGGTGTCAGCAAATTCAGCCCACCTCTCCTCACACTGTTTCCAAGAGTTGGCAGAGAAGTTGGACTTGTCCTTCTCTCTGAGAAGCAGATAAACAAAAAAACTCCTTGTCCCACTAAGACATCTGTAACTACAGAGATGCCTTTGGATAATGATAAAGATGCTCTTTCCACATTTTTCTTTAAACTTTCTTTTTTGATGACCTCCCTTGCTAGAATCACAAAATAATTCAAGTTTTACTAGAACATCTGGAGATCTGTAGTCAAATAGCCATTTTAAAAGCAGGTCCAGTTAGATTAGGTGATTCAAGGACTTACCTTACTATTTGAAAGTCACAAAGGATGGAGATTACCCAACTTCCCTGGACAATCTGTTCAAACATCTGATCACCTTCATGTGGGAAAAGTTAAAAAAAAATATTGTTTGGCAGTTTTTATTTTCTAACTGCTCTGTACAGTGCTCTGTGTGGTTTATTCTCCTTCTCTGGAGACATTCAAAACCTGCCTGGACAAGTTCCTGCGCAACTTGCTCTGGGTGGACCTGCTTTGGCAGGGGGTTGGACTAGATGATCTCCAGAGGTCCCTTCCAACACCATATCATTCTGTGATTCTGTCATTCTGTCAAAGACTGGCAACAATAATGACTTCAAAACTGAAGCTACCACAGTAGCAGTCTTCTTAATTCCATTATAAATACTCAATTTCTAAAGATATTTTTGGGTTCTAGGAGAGTTCTATGCCTCACTCCATATAATGTAGTTATCCCAACAGGTTTATATCTGAGGAAAACAGAATCAGCTTTATTTGCCAATTTTGTGGCATTCTATGCCTTTCTGAAATCCTTCTGGTAAATTATCACACAGCAATGCCAACCATGCACTATAGAAATGGTCCATGTCTAATGAAACAGGTAGTGTACTTAAGTGTTTTCAACTAAATACAGGATGCTGGAAATTAATTTATATAGTGGAGGCTGTAAAACCCTGAGTATATCATCTATTCCCAACCTGGGCCTGTTTTCTGGAAAGAGTGTATGAATAAGGAGAAAAAAAAAAAAAAAAAGAAAACAAAATTATGCATCTACTAAGGGGAATTTTTATTCTGTTTATGTCAATGTCCTTTATGAATATCAGTTAGTCTCATTACTTTTATTGTATAAATAAGCGAGGTAGACTGACATAATCTATCAAACCCTTGTAAATCCAGAGTAGATGTTAGATTAATTTGCCACAACTCAGCCCTATGGTCTCCCCATTAGGCCATGCCACTGCCCTTAATTTTCTGCTGCAGAGCAGGATCCAAAACTGAAATGCGATCATAGAGAGAACAAACCATGTGTGAACAAAGGGCGTGGTTGGATGATCATTTCCAATCATCTCCTGTGTCCCTTTTCCATAACAATAGGAATGAACCCTGACATAGAACAAAAAGAGACTATTTCGTGGTGTGTTAGTTTTGCAGTCTTGGTACCTTGGAGCTCTACCAAGAGCAGAAGAAAATGTCAATATCTTAGTAGGAACCGATAAAAAATGTGTTAACTAGTGCTCCTTTGACTACTTCTTAAAGAACCACAATACTTCCCATGTACAGCACTTGTACTAGCTTGGGGAAAATATTCCTACCTAGGCATATTCTGTCTCCTCACTGAAATTCAACTATGTCAAGAGTTCCAACAGCTTGAGAAACACTGTTAATAAAAATGATCATTTGCTGCTGCTGTTTCTTGTCTCCATCAACCTCCTACTTGTAGTAAGCAAAACAGATTTCACTCTTACAGAAGGTCTTTCAACCTCTGGGTCTTTGAGGACATGGCACCAGCAAAACAATAGCCTTGATTCAGCAGCAGAAATGCCTTACAGGGGTTCCCTGTGTGTTTATTATGGAAGCTCAACATGCCCAGTGTGCAACCAAAGATTATTTTTCTTCCAAGGCCAGGCTTGTGTGGAATTCTGTTAATTAAACACACTGTAGAAATGTCAGCCTTTACCTCTCTCTATATATAGCATCCTTTGTCCTTCACATAATGATTTTAAAGTGTTCTGCAGACATCATTTGATAAAGTAATAAGGTATTATTACTGAATCTTTATGTCTCCTATTGTCCCAGGAGCACTGACCTTGCTTCCCCAATACAGAGGTCTGTCTACCAGGCTTATCATACCGATATCTGAGTACCTCAGAGAAGATCCTTATGTGGCAATGCTTCTGCAGGATCTCAAAACTGGCCAGACCTACTGATAAGATCCATTTATGACTCTCGTGCATTTCTGCAAGGTTATAAACCAATTATTATTTCACATGTAAATCCCTGTCCTGGTGACATGTGGGGAGACTCATGGTTCAGATAACTCAAATTCAGCCCAGTTGTCATACAGGTAGGGGTGGATGCGATTTACTATCCGATAGTAACCCCGGGGAACCAAAATGAATGGATCCCCCATTCACTCTTCCAGCAGATATGCGGTACTGATTAATGTCTTTGAACTACTGAATCACCATGGGAGCAACCCTTCATTTATGTCCTTCACTTTCATTTGCTAGGACAACGTATTAACACAGTATGTTTTAGCCATGTACAAACAGATATTAGCACACCTTCCCATAAATATTTTTTTTTCCTTGACTGGATATGTTATATAGACATATCCATAAATATCCATGCACACAGCAGGGTATATGCAATACATCTGGCAGGGAATGGTTCCCTCCAGCACAATACCAATTTTTAATATAATCTTGGCTTGTTTCCATAGCTGTCAAGAAAGTCTAGGTTAGGTTGATAGGTCTCTTAAAAAGTACAATTTGTGGCAATTGCGTTTTTGTTCCTCTTTTTAAGAAAGTCCTGTTACTTATGAGGGCTTTTCCTTCCAGGAATGAGATATCTTAATAGCTGCTGAACAAGTTATGATACAAAAGCTCCTATCTGGAAATATGCAGATATTTCATGGTGTCATCAATGTCCTTTACGTATCTGCATGTCTAAGAAAATGTCCAGACGCTCTGCTTTACCACTCAGAGACTTTTCATTTCTTTTCTTTTCTGAAAGGAAATCCGAGTGCTCCATTATTGCCTCACCACACTTAATTTGTCTTAAAAAAACTTGTTTTCTCCCTTTAAGACAGTGGAGGTGTCTAGTCTACAGCTTCTTTTATTGAAATATCTCTGGGACACCCCAAAATAAAAAAGAAAATAGATTTGATATAGCGACATTATTGCTATACTAGTCTTTACCAAATCAGCCAGCTACAGTCAGAAATCTAAACATTCCTTAAAACACATTTATTTTAATAAAGACATGTCAAAACCAGACATATCAAGACACTGGTCCAATGCGTATTTTCCAGAACTTGCCCAAAGGTGCAAGAATTCAGGCTAGTCTCATTACTATATGAACACTATAATTTGAAATACGTAATTATAACCTGGACTGAGGGAAGAATACTAGTGTATGCCTGTTGTTTAAAACCAAAGGAGAATCAATACGTCCTTGAAACATAAAGCTATACTTTGAACCCTATCTGAATAGAGACATTGTCCTGAGCTGGATTTCAAACGCCAAAATATCACAGGACCCAGTCTCGTCTGTATGAGTCAGGCCATTACAGCTCTTGTTGATTTATTTCTGTACTTTGAAGTGTGGAGTTACTGACATGAAGCTGTAGAAATAAACTTAATTGTGTTTCTAAATCTTTATCTATGGCTAGTTAAAACCTTGGTATGTGTAACACTTTAAAAACATTTCATATTTCTATTGATTTTCTTTTGTCCTTTTTGAAATATTTTGGGATATGCACTCACAAGTTCTATTTATTAATCACAAATAATTTTTTTATGGGGATAATGCAGTTCCAAAAGGCATTTTATGCAACATCATTAGATGAGTCAGAAGTAGTAGATCCACATGATACTGTGAAATCATTGGTGGTTACGCTCATTCAGCAAATGTGTTGGTGGAAGTCAAGATAAAGTTGCCAATTTGGACATCAAAGTGCAGTTTATATTTGTTGGAAAAAAAAAAAGCTTTATCTTTGGTTGCACAGGGAGTGTAGAACAGTAAAAAGGTGAATGTTGGTGAATGTTTCGTGAGTTGGAAATATTGGTGAAAGACAGAAAATGGAAGATCTGGACTCAAGAATAAATTATGCTAAGTAGTATACAAGCTGCCATGAAATTATATTTAGGTTATTTCTTATACTTGAAATGAACTTCCAGAACAGCACATTAACATTGACAATGTCATTTATTCAAGCTTCAGGAACCTGGGATCATTTCTCATCGTGATTCAATCACTTCGGTTAAATCTCTTGTTAACAATACAGTAAAAAAATGGATTTTTCAAGTGATCATTATTTATTAGACAATAAATTTAAAATGACACTCTAAATCTAATTTCATGGGGTTTGCTCTTTTCATTTCTTTAAAGAAAAAGAAGGATGGAATCAAGAGACAAATAATGATGTTTTAAAATATCACAAGAAATAGCTTGATTTATCAACTCTACTTATGTACAAACACACATCGAAACAAAAATGATAAATGTATAAATCCCATACTCATGATAGATTAAGAATTTTATTTCTTTCTCTCATTTTACAAATAAATCTTAAAAAAACCACAATGAGAGTGTACTTACATATTTCAGATCCTCATTTGTCTAAGAACAGAAAGCACTCAAGTCATGTGTCAGAATAACTCGGGTGGTCTCTTCTCAATCTCCTTTTTGTGTTCACCATCCACAAAAATCAGTGTGCCACTGCAACGGTCCAGCCATTCTCACTACAGAAAAGGAGCCAGGTGTTGGGTGTCAGAAAAGACTACAATGGATTTGCAAAGGTTGTTTGCATGGCAACTGTCAGGACTGTCTACGCAGGTTCCTTCACGAGTTCAAAGACCCAGATTGCCCCCGTCTGTGAGAACTTAACCAAAGCACGTTCTCCCCAGGCTACTCTCTCATCAGACTTCAACTGGTATCTGTGTTTATGTCTGTACTGATATGGAGAAATGGACACCTTCCTTCATATCTACAGGACATTCATACCCAAGCTGCCTTCCCATGCTTTAATTTCCACAGGAAGAAAACCGATGAACCAGAACAGAGTTATGGCATCTTCCAGCCTTGTTCCTACCCAAGATAAAAAGGGCCCGCCACCATCCATGGGTGGCTTCACAGTTTAGATGCGTTGCCGAAGGTTGGGTAACGAGCAACTGTACACCAAATGTGTGGTGCTTCAAGCTGAATGGAATGAAATTTGACCTAAGTTAGTATGCACGCGTATTTAAATATGGAGAAAGAGAAAATATGTTTTCCATGGGACAAATCGTCCAACAATTATTTTTCTTTTTTTCTAGAATTCATATTTAGTGCTGGCAATAAAGCATATTTGCTTATTTTAAATTATCACTAAAATAATAAATACTGTAATTTTTAAATACTGTAATTTTTACAGACTTATACTGGTCTTTTAAAATAAATTAGAGGAGACAGACCCTCTGTGTCTGACACCTGGATAAGTCCAATTATTTTACCAGGCATCAGCATACACCAAAAAATGACGGTCTCAGTCTCATGGTCTGTATTGTTCAGACGCTTTAAATTTAATTTAGCCTTTTTTTAGCAACTCAATATTTAATGGGGACTTGAACACAAATTTGATTTTGTAGGCATTTAAATCTATATATAAGTTTTCTGTGAAGCATGTTTGGGTAATGTCACTCAGTTTAGTGACAACACTCACAGGTGTAATGGCACAGCAGTGAAAATCAGCCAGTATATGGTCTTGCTAAAGGCCAACAGCTTCTGATAGGTCACAATTACCATGCCCCCCAGTCTTATCAAAAAATAACTTGAAAAATTGTGACTGCGGATGTAAGCCACAACCCAGCTCAGCTGTCCACACAAAAATGCCCAGTGTCACTAGAGGTGCCCTAGTTATTCTGAGTGCCCTTCAGCTGCCACCCAGAAAGACATGGGCTTCCCGCAGATCCTGCATCTTCTCTGACAGTGTCTTAAATAAGTTTGGGCATCTCAAATAGCTCTGGGCATCTCAAATTATTCTAAGTTTATTTTAAAACCAAATCATGCACTAAATTACAAGTTATGTATTGACAACAAGAACAAGAGTTCTCCCCACCTCACTGTTGGTATGTAACATCAACACACCACCCCTTTCCACAAGGAATGACTCAGGGAATGGGTTGCATACCAGGATGCCAACACTTTCATGTTCTGTGCTGTTCATGCACATGCATGAATGCTGTATCAGGGGTCTTTTTTTTTTTTTTAATTGATATTATTAGGTGTGGGGTTTTTTTTTGTAAAAACTCAAGAAATAACAACGCCAAAAAGCTATTATGTTTTGATTGTTAGGAGCTGACATAAATGGACTCCAGTAGAGATAATGCTGTTAATGTTGATCACGTTACAAGTTGGCCCACGTACTGGCACTTCAGGAAGCAGAGGTTTAAATATAAATTTCCTATTTTTAACTGGGTTAATATTAGAACTGAAGGAGGAGACGTTCAGCTGGGGTAAATAGTAGCTTTGCTGATGTAAATGGCACTATGCTGATTTACAGCAGCGAAGGAACTAAAACAGCATATCGTCCCTCCACTGACAGCTCCACTAATATATTTAGAATATTAATTCAGTAGGGAAAGGAAAAATCACAATACAAAGAAAAGCTGAGATTATTCAAAGTAACTGGTGAGTCCTGACAAAATTCTATAAGCAAATTAATAGAAATATAGAGTATGTCCCTTAGCTCACTAGACTGCTTCAAATCCCTGAGCTAAAAGCTGCATGTTAAAAAAATATGTGTTTTGTTTCCAATAAGCAGTATATTCCAGACATAATTAAAAAAAAAGCCAATTGGTATTGAATACCTCAAAATGATTAAAAAAAAAAAAAAAACAAAAAAATCCCCCAAAACCAAGGTATTAAAGTATTTTTGTATACTCCAAGTATTCATTTATTTCTCTTTTTGGAGCTGGAGTTTCTGAAGTACTGTGAGTAAGTAAAGTTACTATCAAAAATAAGAGCAGAACTGTCAGATCTTGTTACTAAATTGGAAATAGGAGTTCCATAGTTGGAAGAAAAATATAAAGAATAAAAACATTGTAATATTTAACGCTCACAATTCTAAATATATTAATTTATCTTGAGTTATTAAATATTCTAGAGTTGGATGTTAATTTTGGGCGTCTACTCCATAGTGCTTGGACTTTGCAATACTATATAAACAAAATTACAAAAATCTAATAAGTTTAACCCAAGAGGAACCTTACTTCTTCTCCAAAAATCCAACTATAGAAGCCAAAATTGTGGTTTTTTTTAATTACTTTCTCTATCTTTAGCTTAGGTGTTTAAAGAGTCCATGATGAAGCGCAGCAAAAAGTAAAGCATACGAGGGTTGATACTATGGGCTTTAGGGAGATTAAGGGCTACAGAGCTGCTCGCTTTTTGTTACATTAACCTGCCCAGGAAAGCAATTCCCTCCTTACCCAATCCCCATAAGTGGAGACATATGGCAGTTCTGTGACACAGAGAGCACACTGTGGTAGCTTTATTGATACTGGGACTACTCCTTATCCAGTAAGTCTTCTCTGCTCAACTACAAATTGATCCTGTTGACTCTTGGCAAAGGGAGAATAGTCATTAAGGTTAATGCTGCCCTTGCAGTCAGATTCCTGCTCCAAATTGCCCACCAGAGGTGCCCTTCTCCATGACTCCAGGGAGATTTGTTGATTAAATTTAGGCTAGAGCTAACTTTTGTGCCTCTTCTGATTCAGTGGGATCGATTTGTAATGGTGTGCTTTGGTCTTTGTGAACAGCTGGTCCTTAATTCTCAGATGTGAGTGTATCGATAAAAAAAAATAATAATACCCAACAGAAGTAACAGTGAGAGTGGTGCAAGCTGGACATGGACACCACTGCCTTCTCGTCTGGTGGAACGTCAAGCAGAGCAGAGGCACCCACCACCTGTGCCTACCTCCCTCTTCTGCCTGCCCATTGTCTGAGGACAGTAACCATTAAAACAATTTAAAGCCCAGATTCCAAAGTTTCCACGTTGAATTAACATGAAATTGTTATTTAACATGAACTACTATCAATGGGACAGCGGCTATGCATCTTACTAGGACCTTGCAAAAGGGGTTTTCAGCTCAGATTCCCGGCTAAAGGACAAAAGGCATTGGCTACGGGGCACAACATTGCACGCAGACAGACACACAGAGATCATTTCATATTTTCGGCTTCCTTCCCTCCTCAGATTTCTCCCTTCCAGTCACCATCTTCTCTGCTAACCTTGAAACTGTGGGGAATTTCATTCTGTGGTTTGTGTTTCTTCCAAAGCAGAACTGCAGGACCTCAGTTCCTCCCTAGAAATTATGTCTCCTTAAGTCATTATTCCCTCTCGGCCGCAGACCATTTCCTGCAATTTCAGAACCACTGGAAACATCAGTTTCAAATGAGCTATTAACCCGTGAAGGCTGAACCAGCCTGGATCCACCAGTTTTCCTTAGATGCTTATTTGTTTTCTCCTCCCCTTGAACTTTGGTTAAAATAGAACCAAAAAAGATACTTCCTCAGACAGGTTTTGGCCCATCTTACAGAGCTGATCATCACCTCAATACTTCTTTTTTTTTTTTTTTATTTTCACCTCCAGTTTTCTGCTCCAGACTACTATTTACCAAATTTGTGTTTCCTGAAGAATTCTGATGACCTGTAAAAGCTGAAATGTTAACTATTGAAACCCTTGGGTATATCTACAAATAATTGTGAAAGGCTAGAGGCACAATGCCAGATGAACTGATGACAGACCCATTTATCATTAGTAAGAACAGGCACATTAATTGGCTACGATATCAGTACCGTCCTCCAGCATTAACAAAACTCTTCTTGATCCTGAATGTACTACCAGAACATCCTTTATTAAATAAGATGAATAATACTGAGGTCAAGGGTCGCCCTGCTTCAGCTGAGAAAGCTCAATTATTTATGGATACTTCACTCATTAAAGCACCAATAGGTTACCAAGCCTTGTAAAGAGAGATTTTTGGTCTATTGAATAAAGGTTATTATTCTGCACATACACGTATTCTATATCAGGGAAGCAACAGCAGAGAAATGAAAACATTTGAGTCCTGTAAAGCTTCTGGACAGGGGGAGTGTGATCAAACATTGGAACAGGCTGCCCAAAGAGGTTGTGGAGTCTCCATCCTCGGAGATATTCAAAACCTGACCGGACACAACCCTGAACTGTTGTAGCTGACCCTGCTTTAAGATGTGTGGGTTCAGTTTTAAACTGAATGAAAGTGGATTTAGATTAGATATTAGGAAGAAATTCTTTGCTCTGAGGGTGGTAAAACACTGGAACAGGTTGCCTGGGGAAGTTGTGGATGCCCCATCGCTGGAGGTGTTCAAGGACAGGTCAGAACTAGGTGATCTTTAAGGTCCCTTCCAACCCAAACTATTCAATGATTCTATGATTTGATTGCAGGAAGAGCTTGAGAGTAATACTCTAATATTTCCTGGGACTCTGAAAGAACTGGCTGGGTGAGGTCCATTTTGCCATTGCCAATGAAGATTTACACTGGCACACAGTTTCTGCCTTGTGGCCATGTGTTGCTACCATGGCTGCACTTGATACACATAGATTTTGAAGTTATCAACTCTCCTCCATATACCTTGTTGACCAATTATGTGTTGATCCTATCATAAATTACATCTTCTCCCTCCCTTTATCATCTGATCTTTTAATATTTGCAAGGAAAAGAATTACTGGGCTTTTTTTCCTGGCTCCCCAGGAAGCTTGGGGACTTTTTTCTCAGAATGTTAGAAAATTTCCTCCATACTTGGAAGGAAGCATTTTATTTGCATACAACACACACTACTGGGGAATTTTCAGTGCTGACTCTGTCAGGTTGGCACGCATGCTTTATACCTGCGCAGCCAAAGGAACTGGCAGATGGTTGGTGACAAAAGGAGCATCCCATGGAGCTGCAGGAGAACTGTCTCTACAGATCCAGGATTTCAGAGCCTGAAAGACACTGTGCAACAGCTCAACTGTAGCACTGCTCAGCATTCAGCCAGAAGCAAGGCAGGTGCTTGAAACATTTGCCAGGATTCACTGACTCAAAAGGGCTAAGTCTCCAAGCCAGAAGTAAATCTGGCAAATGAGTGCAGGTTGCTCTTACAAAGAGATCTAAGGCAGCCGCCTCGTGTAGGACAGCGTCTACAACTGTCGCTCTGTTACTTTTTGATAGCTGTAGGACAGACCTCTCCAGCATTGCCCCTTCCAGGACTCAAAGCAGGACAACCTGTGAGAACAAGGGGGGAGCAATGAGAATGTACAACGTCAAATGAAATGGTAGCTCAAAAGGGAGATGTGCTACCCAGCAGGTCTCCTTTGAGAATGGGTCCCAAGGACCACAGCATCTGCCACCCCACTGCATTCGGTGCCAGGGACCATTTCATGAGAGATGCAGCCTTTTATCCTGCAATGCTGCATAAACACATGAGATGTAACCCTTGCTGATGGGGCTGGGGAAGAGGGGGTCAAGACTATTGAGCTCAGTGTGTTAGACTTGTCAGACCTGGATCAGTCCTGCTCCATATTTGATAGCTTCATATTTCATGTCATCCTGCCTGCAGTAGCCAAGTGACATACTTGTAGTTCTGTCTCTCATCTGAACTTGTTAAAGAAAAATGTTGTTTCCTGCATCTTTCCTTCTTCAAGTTGGTGGAAGACAGAGGAAGGATACAGGTCTTTGTGCCACACTGTTATTTTATTTTCTTAAATCATCTTCCCTTGGAACTTTTCCAGTACCTGCCCCTGCCCCTGCTCAGCATTTCCCATGTTGCAGCAGCAACGTATTGACAGGATTCACTTTTCTTGTTAAGCAATGGTGAACTCATCCAGAATATGTTGAGCTTCCTCCTCCTACAAAAGAAATGAAGTGTAGCAAAGATCACTGCAGCTAATCTGTCTTCAGTCTCAGGAAGATTCTTCTGCACCTCTGCATTTCAGAAGATGACCTTTACCAGATGTAAAGCCTACAAATATGTTTTGACTGTGTAGGGCAGACTACGGATATAGGATTTGATGTACAAATGTAACAGCTCTTCTCCTATCGTTCATCAGGCAGTACAGCACAGATGCAATGCCACAGAAAGAAAAACATAAAGAGAAGGAAATTAAAACTAACTTATAACTTGCAAACGGGGAAGAGGAACCCAAGTAAAACAATTTATACTGAAGGTCCAACAGAGTACTGTGGAGTTAGTCTCCCTAGAGGAGGAGAGGGAAGCCAGGGACAATATTATCTCTCTAAACGCAAACATTGTTGGAGAGAGACAGAGCTTCTGTGATCAGGCCAGCAAGAACAAGTGAACTCTTTGCTGAGTAAGTGACTGGGCTTGCTGGTGTAGGAAGCATTGTGCACACCGATGCCTTAGGGCATCGATTTCATGACCAGGAGACCCTGAGACCTGCTTCAGCTTTTCCACAATGAGTGGATTGAGTGCATTCATCAACCCTGAGATTTTAGGGCTCAAAGTTCAAAAAGCTACCGGAGGTGAAATCATTCCCCTCCTTCCTCCTTTTCTTGTCCCTTCCAAAAACAACCCTACTATATTTTTTTTTCTTCCCATTTGACTGAAATCACCCTGGGGGTCAATTATCTTTCTGGGATGGAAACCATATGCCATTTCACATTCTTGCATAAGGTTAAGCTGCATATGATGAAACTGATCAATTAAATCTTGTGGGAAGAGAAGGGAGGGTGAAGCCTGGCCAGGAGTTAACATTCTCATTTACTGACAACCTAATCCAAGGTATCAGACGCATATAGAAATTTTCTTGCCCACAAGGAACACAGGAGAGAAGGTGCTGGCTATTTTGTAAAATGAAGCTGGGGAACACTAAAGTGGGGAACATTAATGTAAACAAGATGGAAACATGCACTGCCTAAGACTGGTAAGAACTGGACTATGGAAATATTGAAATTTTTAAAAAAATAATCCATGTGTGGGTTTGTGGTTTTTTTTTATTTGCTTGCGGTTTTTTGGTTTTGTTTGCAGCTTTCAGACTACTTTGAACACCGCAGATAACCTGCTGATGTATGTTCAGAAAATCTAGCCTGCTGTGTGGGTCTATGCTTGTCACTTTAGCCGAGAAACAGTCCTCTAAAATGCTGGTCTGAGTTCCCAGTCTATCTGGCATGTGAGGTTGGTTCTTATCCTTGTGGATGGTTTTCCTTCAAGCTAGAATACAGGTTTTTTTTTTATGCTGATCTGGTAAGCATAAAAAAGAAAAAGGGAAAACACACATGGATATAGTCCATTGAGTCTCACACTGGTAAAATTCTATGCACACAAAACTTGCAAGTGGAAATAAAAACGACAGCCACACACAAGCAACTGTAGGGAAAAGTGCAATCCAAGCTACGACCTGTTTACAAATAAATTCTTGAGAACCCCTAAACCCATAGCTTTGTTGCCTGTATCCCTTGCTTAATTTCCTTGTGAAAATGCAACTTTCTCTTTGCCAGTGAAAAAGAATAACTCTGAGAACCACTCAATCCACAGCTCTGAAGAGCTTAGGTTGTACCTAGGGTAACATTTCAGTGCAGTTACATTTCCCCAGCATCTAGCATTTGGAAAGTGTGTTACTGAAAGGAAATAGGCACAAACACACACAGATGTCTACTGTTCTGGCTTCAAATAACCCTTGTGGAGAAAGAAGGGTGTATATATATATACAGGTATGCACGTGTGTGGGCATGCATGGGAAAGCAAAGTGAGCTTTATTTTTACACTGAATCCCACCTAAACAAAGATCCTAATGTTATCGCCTGGAATGAGGTAAGAAACATGATCATTTGGTTCCAAGACCTGCCTGAAACTACAGTTTTTGTAGCCCTGAATGAGCAGCAGCCAAAGTAAGAGAGATCAGATGAACTCCATTTAGAAGTGATGCAGTGAACTGGTACAAGGGGAAAGTGCTTTTAGTGATCAATATGAAAACAGGGGCCTTTCATCTAACCACAGCGAGGATGGCAAAGAGGAATTTGGGCAATATAATATGGGATAAAAGGCTAGATAGCCTCTTATTTCAATCTAAAGACTTAATGATGCTTATTAAAAGCTTGTTACTTGGTTTCATGGAAGAATTATGGCCCTCTGCTTCTTTCCTTAGAATGAATGGCCTGACAAGGAAAAGCAAGTTTATTTTAAGTCCTTGGTCCTTGTTAAAGAGGTGATCTTCTCATTTCTCTGTAACTTTGGCAACAGATCAGCTCATGCAAACAAGTAACTCACATGCATGGCTTCTATTTGAAGGCCACTGCCTTTTGCCATACACAATGCAATTCATCAGGAAGCACATTCATACAACAGCACTTGGGTAATAAGTTATTAGGATTTGATTCATGTAACAATTGTTAAGATTTGGGTCAACATTACCAGTGACCAAGATCTCTGAAATAGCAAACTGGCCCTTATGATTTAGAAAATGCATTGAGCCAAAGTCAAGTCTGGAGGAGACACATTGAAGTCAATGAACCTCCAGCAGGTGAGCTGGGCTGCACATTTCTACCAGGGAAATCTTCCCATCACTGCAGCACTTCATTATAACTGTCATTTTCTCTATGAATTATTGCTTTCTTGTCAGATTTACCTCCCCTTCCACTTGAAAACAGTCATCTTGGGAATAGGCCAGCAACAAAACAAAACCTCCTGGAGGTTAATGTAGCAACGACTACAAAAAAGGAGCTGGTCTACCAGGGGGACAAACCACATGGTATTTGTTCAGCTACAATAATCCAGTCTGTCTCTATCTGAATATAAGAGGCAGCACTGCTTTTCTGGCACTGTGTGTCAACAAAGTGTTTTGAACTCACTGCTACTAGATTTTTTAGAGTACTAAGTGTGCTTCAAAGCCTTTTTGCTGTTCAGCTGTGACTTGCAAAGACAATTTGGATGAATTAGTGTATCATAAAAAAAGTATCTGTTAATTAGCTTTTCAAATCGTACTATGAAATCCCATACAACATTTGAATATAAGTAAAAAAGGTGCTGGCATTCCTACAGTTCTACAGTGAAGAGATATGAGGCAGAGATGTACCCTGGGAGACAGGAGTCCAGAGTACCATATTGCCCCTCTTGTTTTTAGATTAATTAATTCCATCTGCATAAACTGGCTTTTTGTGGGTTAAAGAACTGTGCTCCAATTTATGGTAGACCATACAATGGGAGATGATTAATTTTCATAAATTTTTCCAAAATTAGATAAACTCGGCCCAACCTATGAAAAGCCATGGCGTTCCTGTGTTCCACCTGAAGGTGCTTGTCTTTACACGTGAAATGCAACTTTTGAGCTAAACCTAACTAGTATCCAGAGGAATCCTAGAAAAACAAGACGTAGATTCAAATACCTTTCAAATTGTAAAATGGGGGAAATGTAATTTTAAAGTTAAATATTTTCAGACATATAGAACATGTGGGAATGTTCCTTTAGAAATTAACATAGCATGGAGTCATGCAATGATCGAATAAATGAAATTGAAGAGCTTTTCCTCTGTTGCCTGCCTTGAGTAGTCATTTATGAACCAGAAAGTAAATCCATAAAGAATCTTCAACCACAACCAATCACCCCAGCAAAACTTTTACACTCACTTCAAACTAAATGGTTTAAAAGCCAGAACAACTGCAACAGGAGATCAAGTCCAACTTTACTGGAACAAATTGTGCTTTGAATTATGTTGGTGCAGTGCCATAGAAGTCAATGGGATATGACCTTCACAACTAATGAAAGAGGTCTACTAAAATTGTCCTAGTCAGCTTGGCTGCAGAGCCAGTTTGCACATTTTGTGCACAGCTTCATGTTCTCTCTCTTAGGAGAAGTAAAAAATTTTCACTTAAAATATAAGCTAATGAATGTGAAAGACATCCTTTTGCAGTAAATCTTTTTGGTAATAAGGACAATACATCGGAAAGTGTAGACTAGACTTACATGAAAACTGATTTAACTTGATGAACCTGACTCAAAGTCCTCTCACTGTGAGCTCTCTTTGTAAATGAGCAGATTTGCTATGAGGTGTAGGAGGTGGACAATTGTTTTAAAGGGTTTCCCAGCACAGTCCCGATTCTCGCTTGTGTGACTGCAGAGCAGCCATGGAGGAGATCCTCATCCTTGTCCTCCTTCCCATTCAGATGGTATCTGATCCCAGCCCTGAATATGGCAGAGGGGTAGAAAAATTTCTGAGATGCTCACACATGAAATTTATGGCATGGTAGACATTCACCTAACAATTCTGTCAAATGCACATTTGGGAATTACCTACAGAAATGAGTTTGTTTATTCTTTTAGAAGCAGATTCAGTTAACAAGGAGAAGGAGGAGGAAGGGGGGAAGCAGTGAAAATAACGAGAAATTAATATAACAATCATTACCCATAAATATTAAAGCAGATTAACAGATTATGAGATAAAAAAGCAAATGGAGCTTCCATGGTTTAAGGTTCTAATAGCATTAAAGTTCTATTTCCTGTCAACTCGTTATAAGTTAATTGCCATTAATTTTTCATAGCTAAATAGCGGAAGAAATGAGATTCCTGTATTATTGGCCATATACTCTAGCTGTGAAGGGAGTCCAATGTAAAATGGTGAAAAAGACTTGTCACAAGATAATTGAAATTATGGCTGGAAAAGGCTTATTAGTCCGTACCCTTGCCACGGCAAATTCTTCTCTACTGTGGAATATTTGATGAAGTACCTCATTCAAACAAGTTTAAAAGTGACATCATGATTTAGAATTTTTTCCTGTTAATTGACTAAATTATTTTTTTAGTGAAACCTCTCAATAAGCAGTCATGTTTTATATCCATAAAATATTGCATATTAGAAAGGCATTTGAACTCAGTGCAAGTGACAGAGCTTATCCTTTCTTTTCAGTGGAAGTAGATAACTGCTTCCTTCCCACTTTTAGCATTGATGCTCTTTTATTCAATAAATGCTGAGAAACTTGTACAAATAACCTTCTTTAAATACCTGGCTTAGGCATCTCGCATACTTTTCTCCATTGACTGTTTATGGAGTTTTGGGGCCTGATAGACCTGTACAGGAAGCAATCTAAATCACTCATTTCTACCCTGATCTTGATGTTACAAGAAATGAGCTCTGGTATTCACAAAGTGCTTTGAATATCCAAAGCTTTTTTTTTTTTTTTTTTTTTTTTTTTTTAAATTCAAACTCTTTTTTTTTTTTTTTTTTTTTTTTTTTGAAACTATATTACCACTACATCATCAACAAGATAACAGTGATCTGGGCTTCCAACAGTGTGGGGGGCCAATGAAAAAAGCCTATGCAGTAGCAGGATAAATATTAACATATTCTGCTGAATAGAAAAGATTATACGTGTAAAGCATCAGAAAAAAAGCTGCAGTTAATTCATAAACCTCTGAGTTGAACCATCAGCAGAAGGTGACAGAAAATCACAAGGAGTTAATGTTAATGTTTATTCCCCAGAGTAGTTTAGAAAAATAACTTCATGCAAGGTCATCATGGTATGTGTAATGCAGCTAGCCATAAACCAGTGACACTTGCAAGGTAACGCATGTCATCAAATGCACAAAATGCACAATCTGAAAACATAGGCTACTGGATCTCATTTAATTTTAATAATGACAAAAGTTACTTCTAACAAATGCCAGAACAAATTATGTTCTGATTAACTTTTTCATGTTGACATCCCCTTTTAATTACGTAAATGTCTTTCACCATATACTTCAGGAAATTCTTTAAATCACACTGCAGCAGGAATTTCTTCCTGCTTTGCAGCTCACGTTTTCTTTTGTTTAACATAATCCCATCATACTTGTCTTTCCCACCTTGGGACAACAGAAACAATCTTTTCCCTTTATCCTCAGAGTGCATGACTTTCTTTTTCCTAACAAGTCAGGTTGTTCAGCCCCTTAATGATTTTTGCTGCTGTTCTCGGAATTCCCTTCAATTTGTCAACATCCATCACTAGATTCAAGGTGCAATCTCATCACTGCTGTATAGCAAGAAAATCACCTCCCTGTGGACAAAGGAATGAAGAGTCTGCACGTACAGACCCAAATCACACCATCCCTTTTTGTCATCCTCTAGCATTCCAGCATGAATACATATTATTTGCTGTCTACTAAAACCCCAAGGTCTCCTTTGACATTTCTGCTTTCCAGGTATCTTTGTCTGACTTAATAACTGTGCTTCAGATTATTTCCCTCTCAGATTTATTAGCTTACATTTTTCTAGGTCAAATCTCATTTTGTAACTTGAAGCATGTATTTCTGACATCTCCCTTTCTCCTTGCACTCTTTGCTGCTAATTAAACATAGCTTATTATTTTGAGGCAGAAGTTGGATGACCCTTATTACGATTTGGGTGGGATTGATCAGTGTAGGTATCCTTTTATGTCTTGCCCTGGTCCTACTGAGTGCTACACTCTTGTTCAATGCTGGGACACTCATTTTTTTATCACTGTGGCTGACTGTCCAGGTGTCAAAAGGCAGCCCTGGAGGTCTCTCTTATCATTGCATGCAAGCCAGAAAGAAAAATGCAACCTTCCTACGTAACTTTTGGTATCTACAATGTAGACCATCCGCACCTGAACTGTTCTAAACTTTCCCGTGGCCAATGGAATAAAAAATAGAGATGTTCAAGTTACAGCTAGTCTCATCCTGAAACAAGCATCAAAATCAAGTGTAACCTACACCCTGGAAATGTTTGTTTCTTTTTAGCGCCCATGGAGAGAGCTCAGTAGACCTAGTTGTAGGTATGTAAACATCTATAGACAACTGACCACTGTAGATATCTTTTTTGTCTGGATTTGTGATATTTACATTCTCATTTTTTTCTACCTCCTGAAATGTAAAAGCCTAACAGCTTCTTCAGGTTCAAGTCATACAGTTTTTCCTCTGTGTACCTTAGGAATGTTTTTGATTATCTGTGGGTTTTACCCAGCAGATGTCTAGGCAGTTGAAGTACTATGCAAACACCACATCGCTTTTTCCAGCTTTTGAATAACTGGTCTAAGGAATTTATATTTTCTTTCATTTCAAGGACTGCAACAGATGCCTACTGATGTCTTTCATCCTTTGTAATTTAATCCAAAGTGTTCCACTATTCTACTATTGGTTATCAAATTGTATCTCAGTGGCATTGCAAATACATACATCTATTCATGATTTCAGTGAACAGTGCTATGAAAAAAATAGAAGCAACACAAATAAATAAACCAGCCCTCGCATACATTTACTGCCTTGAAAACTGTTATGTAGGACATATTTCTCTTTATAGTATACACAATGGTCTCCAAGTGTTTCTGCATTACCTCATTACAAAAAGTTCAGATAGGTTACCACAACTGTAACTGCAGCAGCCAAAGGTTCCACATATTTTCAACTTCATTAATCTATTACAAATTTGAGTTGAAGGTGAAATTCTGCTTACAACCTGGTTTCTTGAACACTGCCATGGTATAATCTCTGAATCCCATTAAGCCTGCCAAATATGAAGATATCTGCCCACCATATGATACTGTACATTAATTTTATTTCAACAAGAGAAATCTTTTTAAGTGTTATTATAGGAATAACTATGAATTTTATTGTTTGTTTAACAACACGGAACAGTCCATAAAAATCAGAAAAATTAATTACACTTCTCTATCTAATCCACCAGGGAATTCATTGGAATGGCATTTTAAATCTTTTTATTTTCTGGTTCTAGACATGGCTCTTCTGTTATCCACTGGCATTTTCCACCCATAATTTTTAGAAGAAATCAAATCCAACGTATTAAGTATCTCTACAAACCAGTAGGATACTGTTTTCCCAGTAGTCTCAAAGATTTTTGTTTACAAGGTAAACTGTATTTTTGTTTTAACATCTGAAATTATTTGGATGAGTTGTGGTGATAGCAACAGATAAGTTATTAATATGCGGTGCTAAAATGAACGCTGACTACGCAAAAACAATGCCACAATCAGCAGGTTCGTTCCCTCCTCTTCTACTATGTTCCTATCGATTTCAGCGATAATCTTCATTGTACGACAGTTCCAACATGGATGCAAAAAGACTCTGTTCCTGTGCATGCCTCTTCAAAGTAACTGTTAATTGTGCTCTGAATAATTGTAGAGATCTGTAGTGCAGGAGGTTGGGTATCTAGCAATGAATACATTGTTTCAAGAGGAAGTATTTAGCCAGCGATAATTAGTGAAAAAAATATCCTTTTAAAGCATCATTCATTCAGCAAGGTTGGAAGAATCCTGTTTGACTGTCAGACACCCAGTCGTTTGAAAAAAATCCCTGAACAAGACCAGTATGAGTCTGTACTAGACTGGCATTCAAAATGAAAGGTATAGAATCAAGTGGAAGCAGTGATGTCCATTTTGTGTATTTAATTGTACCTGCAAAGCAATACTGACAGAGCAAGACAGCTGAAGGTGGGTCAGAACATCTCCTTGAATTAATTAACAGTTGAATTACTGATAGTATCTTAGGAAGAACTATCTTCTTGCTGGAATTCACCACTCTGTAGGAAACTAGCAGTTAAAAATTTTCTTTGTAAAAACAAATCCCAGAACCTCTGTATTAACAGTGTACTTTGGGTGGTGTGGGCAGTCAGTCAGTCTTATGAGAATTATATTATAAGGACAAGTTTTTCCAGACTTTGGCTTTTTCTCAAAGAGTGAGCATCACAGTTCAGAAGAAAGGCTGCGATGTCCCCTGGGACTAAGATATAACCAGATCCATGAAAACGATACATCACAGGGAGCGTGTTTATAATCTGGCCTTGTGTGACTGAAACACCCAACAACATCAGTGTGATACATGAGATATCATCCCACAGAAAAATGGCATTTGGATTAAATTTCAAATACAAGAAGCCAACAGTTTTCCAGCAAGTGTTTCAGAAGAAAGCATAAAAGATAGGGAAGTTTTAGTGCTTTTAAAATTGGAATACTTCAACCAACTAATTTACTTACTTTTTTTTTTATAGGACAGGAGGATGTGCTCATTATTTGTAGATTCTGGTTAAAAAATGCATTTATCTGTAGACAATGTTTTTTTCTAGGGTACAAAATCTAAATATAGCTGATCTTGAATATTCAAGGTTAGAGAAAATTCTTGTATACTAAAGACTAGAAACATTTGGTGATCTACATGAGTTGTTCTAGGAAGCTCTGAAGCCGTGACTGTACAGCCCTTAATTTGTATTCATTTGGATCTTAACTAACATTGTTTCTTTGTACACAAAAAAAATTCCTTTTCTAAGAAATGGTTTCTCAGGTTTTAGTGGATGAGTTGACAAAAATTATTTATTTCCCCCCCCCCAAAAATGGGAAAGTGGCAAAGCATGGGTGATTCTGGGTTGAGCGCAGCATCTGGTGAGAAATATGGGACAATAAATGAAGAATATTATACCCAATTGAAAGTGGGCATGAAAGCACAAGGGTAGCTTTTGCTTGTGTTTGAATGTTTCCACCTCGTAGGTTGAACATAAAATTGGATTAAATCTGCTTTCTGTTTTCCAAATATATTTTATAAAACTGAGTAATTTTTCAATATTTATTGCATTTTTTTCTATAATTTTTTTCAGGCAAACCAAAAAGGAAAGAAAGTGAAAAAAAAAAAGAAATAACTAACCCAACAACACAGATTTTTGGACCTCCTGCAGCTAACTGCAAAAAATTAAATAAATTGGGATGCCAAACAATAAAGCCAATAATGTCAGTAATTATTTTAACAGACGTGATGAAGCAGATTTGCAAGTGGGTGTCTGTTGCTGTTTCAAAACCACAAAAAAGTAGGCTGCCAATACTTCTAACTGGGAGGAAACAAATACACATGCAACTTCTCAGCACAGAATAGTAACTGGTATTTATTGCATTTAAGTTCATTTTATCTGACTTTTCATTTAATTTTCGTTTGCTCCTCATAGAGTGCATTATATTAAATATTTACTATCTTGGTTAGGATGTCAAGGCACACTTTACTGTCTTATTAAATTACTGAACAGTAGTTCATGTAGGAATTATTTAGGGTTGCTCGAGGGTGGAGAATTAAATGTGATGGGGCGAAATTAGAAAAGGAAGAAGTATAGACAGTTAATCCAATCATATCCAGAAAACTGTAAACCATTTCCCAGGGAAGAACTAGATCTTTCCTCCTTTCAGATTTTTCAAATAGGCAGGGTGGACTGACAGCAGCTGTTCAATAATAAATATTCCTGCTCAGAAAGAATAAATCACAGTCTTTGTTCATGTGGTATCACAATGGTCTCCTGCCCTCAGCAGTGTCCTGGGAGTCAGAAATTTTCCTATCTCTGCCACCAACTTCCTTTGTAACCTTGGTTGGCTCACCTCAGTCACTGCACTTTCTCTTGAGTCTCTTGCAGAGTGTTAAGTCTCTTAAAGCAAGATTTAAGCCTAACTGGGGCTTGCTGAAGTACAACATCATTGTTATTTGATGCAATATAAATAATAAACAAATGATATGTTTTCTAGCAAAATTATATGTTTTCTTCATCCCTACCACCTTCTATTTCTTTTTCTTCCTGCTGAATTGTGGCAGGATCTAAAAGAACTCAATCACTTTCCAGAGTTTTACACCCCTGGAAAACTTGCTGTTAGACGGAGTTTACAATCCACAAGTGAAAAGATCACAACTCTTAAAAACTCCTCCCTCATCTCTTTTGCCAAGTCCTCTGTCAGCCAACAGTATCCAACATCTGAAGATCACCACCACTTAACAGCTCTTCTTCATGACACGTGGCGAGGAATAGACATAACTTTCTCAGAGATAGGTGCTCCTGGTCTGTTAGTCATTGGGTTACTTCTACAACTAAGCATTGAGAACTAACTCCAGAAAAATATTTTCTTTCTCCCAAGTGATTCCCCATGGAGTGACAGTATAGGGTTGGACCAATGCCTCACCAAGTCAAGTAACCTACATGGACTTCTAGATAAGCAGTACAAGAACAGGTAATTATACCAAGAGTTAAGTCTGCTGAATATTCTCCCAGACCCCAATAAATTGTGACTCAGGGACCTCTTCAGTCAGAGAAAGAGATTCTGTAATTCTGTAAAAAAAAGCTTTCAAGGAATGTTTCTCCATGAAATTGATTAAGACATCCACAGCCAGCTAGATGACTAATCTTTAGGTGGCTAAAGTTATCAAGAAGCAGCTCACTCTTTAACCCCTGTATTTTATCATTGTTCTACAGTAATTTTGCTTTTTTACTCCTGGTGGCATTGGATTGTCCCCGCTTTTTCTGCAGAAGAAAGCCATGATGTCACAAGACCTGTCAGCCTGATTATTATTCCGTGCCTTCTGGAAGGCAGGAGGATGGGATATATCCCTGGGAGACACCTGGATCCAGTGCTCAGATTACTTGCAGGGAGGGCAGAGTACCTCAAGATTAAAGGCTGGAAAAAGAATTGAGGGATCGCGAACAATGAAAAAAAGATGTGGTTTTTTTTCTACCCAGCATCCACCATACTTTCCAGGTGTGGCTTTGAGCCAGGACTCTGTTCCAAGTGCACCTCTGAACTTGGTCCACCACACTTCCCAGGAGGTTAATGTCATTAAACTACTCCTAATATTTTATTGAAAATTGATAGTTTGCTCTGCTGATCTATAAACTCCTACTCCATGAAGTAGCTGTCTTCTAAATCATGGGTTGGAGGATTTCCCAACTTTCAACTTCTAAAATCTACCCAGTTGTCATATAACTACTATTTTCTTCCACACTTGCTTACAGTAGGCCTATTTTACACTTGTTTATTTTGCTGCTGTGGATTTATTTTGATCCCAATGGATCGCTATCAAGGCACGAATAATATCTTCAAAACAGCAACCACAATCCCATCTATCATCACAAAACCTCTCACAAAACAGTAGTACAGCTCTCCCATTCTTTTGTGAACAATTGTATTTTCTCCCAAATTCAGCATAATTTTAGATTTTTAATGTCAATAAGTACTCAAAATTTCAAGATGAAAGTCACAACTGTGTAACTACCCCATGCGCTTCCTACAGTTATTCTGAAGGAGAGAGATGGAATGGAATTTTCTTTAAGAAACTTTTTTTTTCCTTTAGTATTTCACATCAAGTTCAACATAAATCAGTAGAAAACATGTCCTTCTGCTTGTAACAGAAAATGAGATCTCCACTATATACTCCTCACCAAGCTGCTTGATCAGCTGTCAGTTTTCTTATTTGTAAATTTGTGCAAGAGGATAGTCAATGCCATGCTCTAGAGTGGACCAACCCTTGCAGTCATAGAATCATAGAATGATTAGAGTTAGAAGGGACCTTAAAAATAATCTAGTCCAGTCCCCCTGCAATGAGCAGAGAAATCTTCAACTAGACCAGGGTTGCTCAAAGCCCTGTCCAACCTGACCTTGAACACTTCTAGGTTTGAGGCATCCACAGTTTCTTTGGTCAACCTCTTCCAGTGTCTCACCACTCTCATAGTAAAGATTTCTCCCTAATATCTAATCTAAATCCACCTTCTTTCAGCTTAAAACTGTTACACCTTGCCTACTGCTGAACTCCCTGATAAAGAGTCCCTCTCCACCTTTTCTGTAGCCCCCTTTAAATACTGAAAGGCCACAATTAGGTCTCCCTGTATTCTTCTCTTCTCCAGGCTGAACAACATCAACTCTCTCAGCCTTTCCTCACACCAGAGGTACTGCAGACCTCTGATTATCTCTGTAGCTCTCCACTGGACCCACTCCAACAGTTCTATGTCCTTCTTATTTTGGGGGTCCCAGAGCCAGATACAGCCCTTGCACAAAAGACATCTAGAAGGACCTTGTGATGAAACACCAGTTGATGATGACTAGTGATCTTGTTGCAAAGATTTATTTTCCCTTTGGCCAAATACCTGTTTGATGGGATGAATCATGGCATAGACAACTGTTCTCTTCACTGGGTAAAAAACTGGTTGGATGGCCGTGCCCAGTGAGTTGTGGTCAATGGGGTGAAATCCAGTTGGTGGCCGGGCACCAATGATGGCCCTCAGGGCTCAGTTCTGGGGCCAGTCTTGTTCAATATTTTTATTGATGATCTAGATAAGGGGATTGAGTGCACCCTCAGTAAGTAAGTTTGCAGATGACACCAAACTAGGTGGGAGTGTTGATCTGCTTGAGGGTCGGAAGGATATACAGACGGATCTGGACAGGTTGGATCAACGGGCCAAGGCCAATGGGATGAGGTTTAATAAGGCCAAGTGCCGGGTCCTGCATTTCAGTCACAACAACCCCAGGCATCACTACGGGCTTCAGGAAGGGTGGCTGGAAAGTTGCTAAACAGAAAAGGACCTGGGGGTGTTGGTAGACAGCTGGTTTAGCATGAGCCAGCAGTGTGCCCAGGTGGCCAAGAAGGCCAACAGCATCCTGGCCTGTATCAGGAATTGTGTGGCCAGCAGGAGCAGGCATGTCCTCTGTATTCGGCACTGGTGAGGCCTTACCTTGAGACTGTGTTCAGTTCTGGGCCCCTCACTACAGGAAGGACATTGAGCTGCTGGAGTGTGTCCAGAGGAGAGCCACTAATCTGGTGAGGGGGTCTAGAGAAAAAGTCCTACGAGGAGACACTGAGGGAAGTGGGCATGTTTATTTTGGAGAAGAGGAGGCTGATTGCTCATTGCCCTCTACAGATCCCTGAAAGGAGGTTGTAGAGATGTTGGTGTTGACCTCTTCTCCCAAGAGAATAAGGGCGAGGAAATGGTTTGAAGTTGCAGCAGGGTAGGTTTAGATTAGATATCAGTAAGAATTACTTTACTGAAAGGGTGGTCAGGTACTGGAACAGCCTGCCCAGGGAGGTGGTGGAGTCACCATCCCTCGAGATATTTCAGAAACTTGTAGATGTAGCACTTCAGGGCATGGTCTAGTGCCCGAGATTGTTGGGTTTTGTCTGTGTGTGTATGTGTGTGTTGGTTGTGGTTGGGTTTACTTGGGTTTTGGTGTTTTTTTTTTTTTTTGGTTGGTTGTTTTTGGGTTGTTTTTTTTTTTGGTGGTTGGATTCGATGAACTCAAAGGTCCCTTCCAACCATGATTATTCTGTGATTCTGTAATTCTGTGAATTCTGAGCAAGAGAATGGTCTTAGTGCTGAAGACCAAGACTATCCACTACTGAATACTTCTGGGAGAAGCTGGTGACAGGGTAAAGGACAAAACATAGTGTGGGTACCAAAAGCAATATATGAGAGTAGTGAGTAAAAAGAAGTGAGACTTCAAAGGCAAGAAAAAGAAATAAAAGCAATAGTCTTAAACCACCAAAATGCCCAATCAGCTGTAGTTTGCAGCTCTGCCAGATACTTTAAATCCACTTTCTAGTGTCAAAGCTGAAGAGAAATCTTCTCAGTGCTCAGCATTAGTTTTCATTAAAGAAAGTGGCTGCTGGGAGTACAAGTTGCAAGCAGGATTTGGAGGAGAAGATGCGTGGGAGAGGATCAAGGAAATCTCAGAGAGCAAGGTAGAGAGGACTAGACAAAAACAGGCTTGATTTTCCTCTCACTTAAACCAGTTTTACTTGTTAAAACTCAGCTGATTCCAGGGGAATATATTTTACAATATGTACTATCCTTGTATTCCTTTTTCTGGCTTTTTTTGTTAGCCATTTTCATGGTTGCCAGAAAAAATACAATGAGTAAAGTAAATACATTGCTTTATAAAAAGATTAAAAAAGTAAAGCAAATAACATGTTTTGCCAGTTTATCATTCTCAGATCACTTATGATGGTACGATACAGACTTCTGAATTTGGACCAGTGTTACATACAGGCATTTGGCAACATGTATGTCTGTTAACAGTTCCGCCCACAAAACCACTAATTCTCACCATAACCATAGAGGGTGACTGTCAGATTTCTCATTTTGCCTTGTCTAACAAGAAAACTATCTGTATTTGCAGTAGAGAGGCCCAGGGAAAATCACAAATTTTGAGGTAAATGTTATAAGGTCAGATAACCCAGCTGAACAAGTTTTAAAGGCAAACATTCCGTATGATGCTCGCTTATAGAGTAGCCAAGTGCTCCGCAGGCTTAAAGGAGGTTCTTTTTACATGTGAAAGTATGAAAATGACTACCAGAAAAAACACAAATATATATAAACATTGTGTTGCCTGGCCCTTGACAGTTGAGGCTATGGACAATATATTACACACAGATGTACATTTTGTAATGCTTTCATTTAAAAGGTTTAAGCTGTTTCCAAGGGGACTGCTCCAGCTCCCAGACAAACGGCTGCTTGACAGCTCTCCTAGTGCTCAAAGCTCTCATGCAATTTTGTTCAATACACAAAGTGCCAGACTGAAGGAAATTGCTGTTCCTCATCTGATGTTAAGTGATTGGCTTTCTATCTTCATTAAATGTGTGCTACTCGATGCCTCAAAGACATTTTACCTTGTCCTAGAACATGAACTTTAGCAGCTTTGTGAAATACCCAGAAGGGCTCCGTGGAAATAAGAAGAAAAATCTTAAGTCCTGCCTGCCTATGCCTTTGCCCCTATTAAATTGATTAGAGATTGGACAGATCAGATGTTGTCTCACTAGATGCAGTGAGTTACTCTTAAAAGTTGGTTTCTGAATTCAAATGAGATTTTATTCCCAAAGATCCCGATCTCATCTGCAAAGGCGAATTAGGAATGGAGGAAAAGAAAAGGGTGGAAAGGAAAAAAAGATTGAGGGGAGGGGGGACTTAAATATGATTGATTACAAAATTAAGGTAGTACCAGGGAAGCATTGGTGGTGTTCGTGACTGTAGCCTGCTCTGTCCTAGCTAAAGTGCCAGGTGTTCTCTCTCTTCATTAATTCTTATGAGAATCCTGGTACTTAGTTTCATAAAAAATGGGGTTCATCCAGAATATCTGAAACCACTCACTGATCTTCTGGAGCAGGGTGGGATATGAGGTGTCCTTTTGGATCAGTCTTTGGACAGGCATGACAAAGAAAGGGAGAATTGTCTCTCAAGAGCCATTAAAGAAATGACCATCCTTTTTTTTTTTCTCCCCATTTTGGTAATAATGAAGAGCTGCTGCTGCACCTCTCAAAGCTTGAAAACACAACTGTGCTGTTGAAAGCCACTATAATGAGATCTCTGTTTGAGAGTCAGGTCTGATCAAATAATAGACCTTCCCTGTTTGTGTTTAAGTGTGGGTAAACAACCTCAAAGTGAATCCTAACCAGAAGAAATTGCATGAGCTTCTCACATTTGTGCAGCTGATTTGTTCCAGAGCTATTCAAAGCTTTACTGGTCCGTGGCTGGACCAAGGTCTGATACAAAGCCACTGCTTATTTACGAAGAAAGGTGAATATTTACCCTGCTGACAATTCAGCACACCAGAGAAAAATTGAAAAAGGCAAGAGCTTTATGCTTTGTGGAGAGTATAAATCACCTCTGAAAGACTGCAGAGATGGTGGCATTATGAGTTTTCATCCACTCCTTCCTGTACTCCCTGAACAGCAAATGCCTGTGTGTAAAAGCGGATGTAACAGGGAAAGCACCAATACTGGGAAAACTGCAGAAATTGGGCAGAATGAGGAATAGCCTATTCTACTCAAGTACGAAGGGAGAAATTTACATTGAAAAATCCCAGGAACGGAGTGGTGCCAGCATCCTAGTGGAAACAACAGAGCATTTCCAGGTGGGAATAGTCCCCATAATGCTTTGTGACTCACTAGAAAAAAGAAGATTCACATATATGATGGTCCACAAACATCCTCTTCCAACCCCTGAAAATGTTCCAGCCTTACAGTCTACATCAACTGAGCTCATAATGAACTCAAAAGCTGTGGAGCTCTTCCAGCCCAAGGATGAGGTTAACATTCTCTGGAGGCTCTCAGCACATTTGAAGACCTTTCCAGGTGGTTCCACATGATTTATGAAAATGAATAACTCAGCATCCAGCTAAAGCTTGGCATCTGAGGATTTTGGGGGACAGAATCCTCTCACCCTGACCTTAAACAGTTCAACTGAGCTGCTAAATTAAAAGCATAATCCTTTTGGAGAACGGAAATAACCCATTGCCAAATGAAGGTGCTTCTGTCCACTGGCTAAAAAGGCAGTCTAGAGCAAGTAAACTTTTAATATAATTGCCACAGTTAGAAGCCAAAAATCATAATGAATCTCAGTTCTTCCTCTTGTGAGATGAGGCAAGTTTCCTCTAAGATATTAACCACAGTACTTTCGAAACCTTCTCCTATAAACATTTAGTACCCTCACCTGGTGCACATAATCATGAAATCAGAAAAATCGGCACAAGATGTTCTACTTTTTCAAAATTAAAATACTCAGGATTAAGAAAGAACTGAATATTCAAATGAATCATTTCCCAGTTCAGCAAAAGCCACATGATCTAGTGGAGCAGAATAAAATGCCAATGAAATTTTCTCAACAGGAGCCCAAGAATTATTTGGGAAGGGAACAACTGATTTTTCACTCTTCCTTTTTATTAAGAAATGATAAATCAAATAAAGAGTTGACAGCTTTTTATTTAAATTTTAGATCTCTGTCAAAATCTATATGACAAAATGAGATTTAGCAATTTAAGAATTTTCTGGGTTAGGTGATGCATAAGGATGGGCTATAGGAGAACCTACAGGAAAAAGCATGATGTTTTCCCAATGCAAGAATGGGAAAAAAAGCAACCAATCCGCTTGGAAACACAATTCCAGCAGCAATTGTTTGCAGTTATGAATGTACAATCCTATCTTTATATTCCACATGTGGATATAAATTGCCAGCCTTGCTCTGCATTTACCAATATGTCATACCTGTGAAATATTTTATTATACAAACAAAACAATGTTTCACTTTATATGGGCTGGTATTTCTACGTAGATCTGACATCAAAAGGCATGCTATGCTACACCGTTATTATGTCTTCTATCAAGAAGCTCAACCAGTGTGCTTCAGCATGCAGAACTGGGAGATAACTCCTTCCCCTCTAATCTTGAGACGAAGAGCAAGGCATATATTCTAGTTCCCCATTTCCCTCCTATTAAATGAGGAAAACAGCTGTTTCTTCCACATGGTGGCAAATATTTGTAAAGTTTTCAAAAGAGTACATGCAATTATTCATGAAGAACATAAATATTAATGGCTTTATTCAACATAGCAATAATCTGTCTTTCTTTAAGGCATTATACTGTTCTCCATCAACACGGCATCTGAACAACAAAAAAAAATAAATCCCACATAGTATGTCATGAGCAACCAAGAGTGATAGAAAAGTTCTGCAACTTCATGGTGCTGCTACGGCTTCTCTCTGGTAATAATTCTTAGGTTTTAGAAAGGAGAATTTTCCATTTTTGCTCCTGCTTTGATTTGTGGTTTTGATGGTTGATTGATTTCACTGTGTAACTGATGTTATTTTCCCATTATTTGATTTACTCAAGTCACAGATGTGAGGGGTAGAGGGCATGTCCATGTTCTGAACAAACTTCTTGTTATATGTTGGAAGGAGTTTTTTCCCTGAGTGAGAGCTAGACATTTATAACACTCATGTAACTGTGGTTTTCCATCAGCCAAGACTTTACATTGGTACAATGGGGAAACTGTTACAGTCATCAATAGCAGTGCAAAACCCAAAGGTGGAGACATTATTTATCAAATAAATTAGATGGAACAGATTACAAAGAATTCCACCAGAAACAATGCTGTGAACTGGGTGTAAAATAGTGCTGAATCTAAGCCTTATTTGTTCACTTGCTCAGTGCTGCTCTGTGTTATGAGGTTGGGAAGATACACCCAAGGTTTTGCCCTGTCTGTGCTGATGGAGAGGGGTGACACCTGAACTCTGCTTATCACAGTTGTGAGGACTGGCCCCAAGGATATTCTTCTTGCAGGGGCTGTACTAAATCAGGCTACACCTACAAAGGACATTTAAATGTGCCAGAGACATTCATGTGCTTTGAGGTCAACTGGCGTGGAGCAGTTGGTGTCTAAGATAGTAACCTCTCTTAGCCTCCAAAACAACACAGATGATTAAAAAGAGCTTGGTGGGAATGATCTCTGGTTTCCTTTTTTTCTAGTTCCTGATCCAGAGCTGGGAATTATTTGGGAGAACACTATTCGATGCAGGCAGACACCATGTCTAACAGTGCAGCAGAAAAGATGATTGTATTCTAATGCCTGGGACTGTTCCCAGACACTGTTTAATTTACTCGTTGGAGATAGTCTTAATGTTCCCATCAGTGAGATGAGTTTTAACATCTACTGTAGAGCAAAAAATTATTCAATACATGCCCTGACTATGCCAGTGCGGGATGGCCTGGGAATATTAAATTAAAGTAGTTGCCAACCAGTAATGCAACATTTTTTAATTATTCAGAACAACTCTGCCATTGTCATAGATGAAAGACAAGGGCTTGGCAGAGAAAACTGAGATTAAAACCCCACCATCAGCACCATCAGCAAAACCAACAGGGAATTTGGAATCACCAGGTGTTTCTTTCCAGATGTTGTCTCTGATGATGCTGTTGAGGGGATTTAACTCTTGAGACAGAGAATAAATGTGAAATCTACTGTCCTGTAGCTGTGCCTTTTTAGCACAAACAGCACAATTCAGGTAGAAGAGGTTAATGATTTCCCACACAATGTAATCTAGTTTATAGATCTGTATAAAGGTTTTATGGCAATACTTGATTATGTGGTGTCCCAGATGATTTATCAAAGAAGCTGATGTAAAAGACCAGCAAGAAATGCTGGGGAATTAACTACCTAATTCTTTCTGGGAAATAAACAAACACTCAGAGCCCTCAGGAAACTTGAAACCCGTCTGGTGCAGAAAACAACTTGTAATTTGTTTGTCTTTGATGACTCTCCTTAGTTGCAGGTAATAGTGATAAATTCTTAACTTGTGACAAGCAAAAAGAGGAGCGGGAAAGGCACAGCACACATTAAAGTCATTTAATCGCCTACAGAACATGGTGCCTACCAAGAGGGTTTCCTTCATAGTGCTTTATTCCTCAAACTGAGGGAAAAAAAGAAAAAGCAGGATACACAGCAGATTTTGAAATGCTGAAAAAAGCAAAATAGCAGGAACAGAATAGCAAATAAAAAAAAAAAGAAGATTAACTGAGGAAAGTGTATCTTTCAACTTTCATGTTCCTTATGTTGTCACAAAAGGCTGCTAATCAGGACTACCTCCACAACACTGGTTACCAAAACACAAACACTACTACTGCATCTGTAGTTCTCTCTCTCTGCGTGACCAACATATGATGCTGTGACTGTGAGAGAGGAGCTCTCCTCCCTGCTAATGAACTTCTAATGATGAAACCACATAGCAAAGATGGTCCAGAGTTCAGGATGCTGCTCTTTTAAGCACTCTAACAACCCAGTAATGATCCTCTGATCTGCTTATTTCCCGCATGCCTAGACAGGACAGAGTCACTGATTCACCCTGAATTGTAAGCACTTACATGAAGAGTCTGAATGAGAAGTGCAGAGGTCCAGGTAGCTCCAGAGTGAAACATAGCTTATGCAATAATGAAAATACCTTTGGTCTCCATGAATCTATTTTTTAAGGTCTTATTCTCTGTAAAAACAGAGGTAAAAACACTTTTATATTAAAAAATTAAAAAGAGCTTTAAGTACCTACAATGAACAACAAAACACCTTACAATTGTTCTTGAGGGAATTTTCTATCCTGACAGTGCCTGTACCGGCCACATGCTTTTACTGGACCAAGAGAGCCAGTATTAAAAGGGTGATGGTATATTCTTCCCTGGCCAAATCCATACTTCCTATGTATACTCCTGGGAATATCTACCATTGAAGACGTAAATAAACAAGCACAAAAGCAACAGAGTAAGGTCTAGGATCTGACCTTTCATGTCAAACAGTTTTACAAGTGACCATTTGGAAAGTGATGCAATATTCCTATAAGAATCAGAAATGCTTTTTGGCAAAGGATTTGCAAACAAGGCTGAAAGCCTGACGGCTGGGTGATATAGCTGAGCTAGAAGACCCATCAGTTTATTGCTCGGAGACATTGCAAGATGAAGATCTATTTCTGACTTAAAGGCCAAAGGTGGCATATATATTGGCATGCAGTCACTGAAAACACTTCTGGCGTAAAGGGTGCTCACTGAACCCCAGAAGGTTTTCTCTAAGACAGCAAAACTCTATTGAGATAGTTGCTTCATAGATTTGGTCATCAGAAGGTACAGCTTCTCCAGATAAATTAAAGAGTGCCAAAGTCATGAGCATTAACCTGTGATTGTCCCCACTGTAAAATTGCTGATATGGCCCCTGGCAGAGTTTTGTTGCAGCATCTACAACCAATATTGGGGAATATTTCAGGGCTGTATGGGCAAGGGAGCATTCCTAAGAGAGAGTGTGCCACTCTATCCAAAGGAAAGAGAATTTAGAAATAATTTACCACAAGTTATCTGAAGTAATGTTTTTGAGTATATCCTTTGATTTAATCAACACAAGAGAAAAATAAACCAAATCAGACTTCAAGAGGAAGTGCAGTGCCTTGGGCATTATCAATGCCTGAGAAATTAAGAAAGGGACATTCACTGGAATGTGGCCAACTTCATAAATTGTAGGACAAGAACAGAACATGAGTAAAAGATGGCATAATCAACAATAACTTGCAAAGTTAAACTTTAAATGCCCATCGTTAGAGGAAATGAAACCAACTTAAGCTGTTGCTTGTATGAAAACAGGAGCCAAGGCTTGAAATCAGCTTTTACTGCCTCTTAGCTTTCAGCAAGCAGTTTATATGGAAAAATAAATAAAAAAGTCCCAGACACTGAGGTCTGTGGGACTTCAGAGTAAGTGATCTTCCTGACAGAAATGCCAAAAGGCGTTCTGTTCAGCTCACCCTGGTAGGACAACACATGCATGTCAGCAATATCACATTGCTTATTAAAAGCCCAGTAGCAAGAAAAGAAAGACACTTTGCTTCTATCTTCACATGAAAACAATTTATTCCTGTATTATAGCAAGGGCTACCACAAAAAGTGTACAGCATTGTGACAAAGCTACCATAATCATAGAATCATAGAATGGATTGGGTTAGGAGGGACCTTTAAAGATCATCTAGTACAGGCCCCCTGCAATGAGGAGGGAACATCTTCAACTAGACCAGGTTACTCAGAGCCTGGCCTTGAACACCTCCAGGGATGGGACATCCACAACTTCTCTGGGCAACCTGTGCCAGTGTCTGACCATGCTCACAGTAAAGAATTTCTTCCTAATATGTAATCTAAATCCATTCTCTTTCAGTTTAAAACTGCTGCCCCTCATCCTATTTCTACTTTCCCTCATAAAAAGATTCCCTTCCCATCTCTCCTGGAGCCCCAGTTTAGGTACTGGAAGGTGCTCTAAGGTCTCCTTCTCTTCTCCAGGTTGAACAGCCCCAACTCTCTCAGCTTCTCTTCACACCAGAGGGTTTCCACCCTTCAGAGCATCTCTGGCCTCCTCCAGCCCCACTCCAAAGGGTCCACATCTTTTTTAATATTTGCATTTTTGCATTTTGTCTACAGCTGAAGCAATATTGTATTTTTGTCTGTGAACTGTGATTGCACAGCCCTAGTTTTAGGAAAGGTATGAGGTGCTGTGGGTCTGTAACAGGACTGAAAAAAATGAAAGAGGTGACAAAAATTAATCTGCATTAATCCTTAAAGAGAAAATATTTGATCAAAAGCTACTCAAAGAAATACATTTCAAAAACTGTTAAACAGTTTGTTGGAGATCACAGCTCAGATTGTATATCTTCAAAACAGAATTCCAAAAACCACTTGGAATTTATAAGCCTATGCATGTGTTTATATACACATACACATATATGTCTATCTGTATGTATAGATATAAATAAATAGTAGGAAAACTCTGTTTCACTTAGTACGACAAATGATACTTAATGTTTACAAAATACAAGAATTTGTGGCTCAAACTTGGAATAAAGCCACAGTGGTTGAGTGTAAATTAGTAGTTGCATGCCAAGAGATATCTGGTCTGCTAAGATGTTTGCAGTGTTTTATTGCCTGGATTAATTAATGATAATGGTTAAGAGAATGATAATCTATTGGCTTCCAAGAGGAAATCGGGCAGTCTTCCCTGCTCAATGGAGTGTTAAAAGATTTGAAATATTTGAGGTACCAGAGGCTACTAGGAAGATTTATACAAGTCAAGGCTTAAGCTGTCCAGGCCATGAAATTTGTTATTAGAAGATTTCCTAGAGTGTAAGTGGATATTATTGCTTCATAATGTACTTTTATTCTTCTGTAATTTCTGGAAGTTTAAGGTTCTTCAAAAAGTATTTTGAATTTTTAATATATATTTCACTTTTTAATGCATTATATATGTGAGGTTTAGTTGTCATTTTCTGTTTTGATTGGTTATGTACAAAACCTGTCATTTCAAGTGTTTGTCGAAAGTATTCCGACATAACAACCATTTATGGTTCTAATATATTTAACTTTCTTATCAGGCTGATAATATTTAATTTCAAAACAGCACAGGATAAGTTCTATGAAAGAGCAAATCATATTTTTTTTCTGCTTGCATGACAGCTAACTTGTCACTTAGATTTCTGGTTCTTGGAAACATACCTGCTTATCACACATGATCTGAGGAAAGCAACCGTTCATGAACTCAAGTGTTTAAAGTCTTTGAGGAACAGATAAAAACAAACGTATTGTGAAAGAAAATTCAAAAATTTTGGGATGGGATATTAAAAACTCTTACCATTATGTTCTTATGGCTACTGTATATCAACAGATCCTTTTTCTAGAGAATAGAATTTTCACAATTATTATTTTAATAAACATTAGAGAGAATGTTTCTAACCCACTTTTAAAAAGAGGACTAAAGGCACCTTAATAATAAAGAAATTGTCGCTCTAAAGATAAGAAAATTGGTGAATAACTGAAGTAGAAACTGAAGATACATGATATTATTATACAAATGTATTAAACAAATGTTACAGAAAGGCGTATGCACATATGCATACATCTAATAAGAAAAAAGGAAGTATTTACATTTCTCATACTTTCCAAACAGTACTGCCATTTCTATCGTGTTAACTTAGGAGGAAAATATCATTCCTTTATATATTTCTTAGAGGGAAAGTTTTGTGCTTTTGAGGTTTGATCCCCTTCATGACAGCAACTCAACACAGCTCTGCATCTTACATCTGATAAGTATGAGACAGGTGTGGAGACTATTTCTTGGCATGGACTTTCATGTTGATAGGCTCCCTCTATTTTTAATTTATTTCCTCCTAGCAGCTGATGCAGTAGATTTGTGAACCATTCCTGTAACTTTCTTGGATGAAAATTTTATACCCCTTCAAGGAGAGCCACAAGTCATGTATTGACTTGACAGGGGACGGCTGTCAGCTTCTTGACAGTATTTTCAGTCCCTTTAGTTTTATCCTCTGAGAAACAGCCTTTGTTATCCAAGAGTGGCTGTTCAGTGTATGTTTTGACTGGCACTGATTCAGGCACTGCTCTTCTTTTCACTGACGCTGGCTGGTTTAGATATCTGCCTACCCTTTCAGAAGCAGGGTCTGAAAACATAGTCTAAAAATTACTGTGGTAATCATGTACACACATAATATAAAGCCAGAAGAGATTGCTAGATCATTTTGTCTGAGTGTGTGTGTGTCACAAGCCATTACATTTAAACATTGCACCATATTAATTTCAAAAATTCAGTCTGGCTAATCCGTGTAGATCTGGATTCATTGTCAAGCATTGGAACAGGCTGCCCAGGGGAAGTGGTTGAATCACCATCCCTGGAGGCATTTAGAAGATGGGTAGACTTGGTGCTGAGGGCCATGGTTTAGGGGTGGTTTTGGCAGTGTTAAGTTGATGGTTGGACTTGATGATTTTAAAGGTCCCATCTGACTTAGATGATTCTATGATTCTATGTAACAGAAGACACCCCATCAAATGTCCATCCTCGAACTTCTGTGGATTAGGGACTATGGAAAGAAATAACCCCTCAGGAGGACAAATAAGGCCAGGATAGGAGCTATTCTGTGAAGAAATCCTCTTCTCATACACAAGGGTGTTCTTGAACTCACGAAAAGGCCTGGGAGTATTAATGACTGCTTCTATGATCCTGTGGCTACTCACATAGCAAAAGCAAAAGAACATCAGAGAAATTAGGAAATAAATAAAAAACAAAATGAAAAGTGGTATTATGCCATTGAATAAAATCATGATGTGTCCAGTTCTCACATATAAAATACAGGTTGACAAACAGCCGATTTTTTTATGCCAAAAAGTTGTGAAAACCATAAATTATAAGGGGAATGCAGATGGTCAAAGGTATAGTTAAACTTGCACATCAGGAACAACTAAATATACTGAGGTTTTTCAGCCTTCCACAGACAGCTGAGGGGAACTTTGATTGAGACACATTCTGGATGTTTTCATGGTCCCTTTCAATACTAGAGTTAGCAAGTGATGGGATGGCAGATGAAGCTGGGTGGCATGTTGAAACCAGAGGGGGGACATTTGTGTGCATGTAGCTATGCTGCACTGCTTGTAGTTATGGCATGGAGCTCACAAGTCTATTAAAATAAAATAAGGAGCATTTATTATCTAAGGTTTCAGTCCTCCAGAAGTTTTTAAACAAATCTCATCATTTAACTCCTGTGTTTCCTAAATAGGAAACCATTTGGTTATTTGAATTGCGCAGGAAGTATAGATGACAAAAAGGGAGAGAAAAAAATAATAATATCATTCACTTGCAGCTTCTGCAGCTCCAGGAACAGACGCTGTGTACACACCAAATAGCAGCTCAGGAGTGACGATGTCTGGTGTTGGGCAAAGCAACATCTGTCTGAGACAAAACATCTGGACTGCCACAGCATGCAGTAGGAAGCAAAATTTATCTTGAAGGTTTTCCCTGGGGATTGGTAAAAATGATTTTTTTATGGAGTTTTTTTTTAGCAGCCAGGTATAACTGCACCAGAAATTCTGAGGGTATTATAGCCACTATAAGTGACTATGATAGATGCTCTTTTAGGAAGATCTGCCATTAACATCACGTTGATGATATTCAAAAGACTTCCAAAAGCCACTTGAGAGTCAGACCACACCTTGTATTGGAGATCAATACAGAGAGACGTTCCCACATTTTCAGTATCCGAGGGTTTGGATTCAAAATTTCAGATATTCTCTGCTCCACTTGGGACACATTAAAATACAAAAGAAAGCTGTGAGCCCACCCTCCCAGGTGTTCAGCAGCAGCCTGGCTGAGCTAGATGATAAATTCAGAGCGGGGGGGGGGGCTGGAAAATGCTGTCTTCAGCTGGCAGATCTGAATGTCAGGATGAATGGACATATGTTAAAGAAGAACACAGGCTGTTCTAACCTGTACCTACAACTGGTTCCAGGAGAAACAAAATGCCTCTCAGCGTTTAGAGAACTATTTGTGTGCCAAAAGGCATATCCCAGAATTATAGCAGTTGTAACTGATTTAATGTAAGCAAATTCTGCCTCGTTTAAAAGAATACAATTCCTCCACCATTGTGGAAATACAACCTTTGTAAATTCAATCAACATGTTTTTAAACATTTAGTGACATTAAAAAGAAAGCAGCTGCCTTTAGGGTAGATGAAGCATTGCAACCTCATAAAGTTTAAGCACAGACAGGGAAGAAGAATAATAGCTAAAGTGTACTGATCAGCATCTGGCTTGTTCGTGTTCATCAGCTAGTGGCGATGGGCATGATCCTTCCATGCACTCCTGCAGCTGGAAGAAGAGAGCTGGCCTATGGCGTAAAGGGAACCACAAAATGATCAGAACTGGTATCCTGGTACGTGCTGCAATGTTTTCATCACAACATTGCACCAGTAGGGAAAGATGCTGGATTGCAGTGAGGCATGTCTCTGCAATAACTCTGTAGCTCTCGGCGACTTCACTTGGTGATTGAGCAGCTCTTCCTGCTTTTGATCATCAAATGATAAGTGCCGCTTGCCAAAGCAGGGAGACCACGCTTTTCAGGTCGACTGTGTATCTGCTGAGATCAAACAGCAGAGCCACCTTTCAGATCTAACATCATGTATCCAGGAACCCTCTCGGTGCGACAAAAACAACTTGAGTCTCTAGTGATGAGGAATTTAAAGACACCTTCACTCTATTTACAAAAATTTCTGTAATACAGTCAATGGGGAGATCAGCCCTCTCCACACTCCACGAATGCCCACCGAGACACAAGCTGTACGTTGATGAGCCTCCAGCCTCCAGCAAAGAGATGGAAAGTTTCATGATGTGTAATACTGAGGCCAAATTTCATATGCACAGCAACTACTTTAAATCCCTCTCTTCCATGTTGTAACTACTATGACGTCTCAGCAGTAAGCAAATGAAATCATCACTACTCAAGACATCCAGATCCTAACCCATTCTATCCACTGAGAAAAAAAGAGACTGTGACACTCAAATTAAACATGGATAGTAAGTTGTCTGATCTCATACAAAAAGGTGAGTTTTACATGATTTAACATAGTTTAATGATTTGTGAGCAAGAATTTAGGGCTACAAAGATGATCAGGGGACTGGAGAACCTCTCTTATGAGAAAAGGTTGAGAGACCTGGGTCTGTTTTGCCTGGAGAAGAGAAGAGGGAGAGGGGACCTCATCAATGCTTATAAATATCTAAGGGGAAGATGAGAAGAGGATGGGGTCAGACTCTTCTCAGTGGTGCCTGGTGACAGGACAAGGGGCAACGGGCACAAACTGGAACATGGGAAATTCCTTCTGAACCTGTGGAAAAACTTCTTTACTTTGAGGGTGGCAGAGCACTACAACAGGCTGCCCAGGCTGCCTGGATGTGTTCCTGTCCAGCCTGCTCTGGCAGGCTGCTGTGACCCTGCTTTGGCAGAGAGGTTGTACTGGATGATCTCTGAAGGTCTGAGAAGGTCTGAAGGTCTCTTGCATCCCCTACAATTCTTTGATTCTGTGATTAGCATATTCTTGTTTAAACAATAAAAGAAAAAAACAACCAACCAACCAACCAAAAAACCAAAACCAAACAAACCAAAAAACACCTAACCCAATAGCTTTGCTAGAAGTTTCGTATGAGTCACCTTTAAATCCCAAAATTGAGCCCATTTGGAAATATATATTAGATTCAAATATATAATAAACTCAAGTGGCTAATCTAGGGACACATAGGAAATCAGTTGAAAGCAGTCTCAGACACAGGGACAACCTTCCCACCTACCTCCAAAGAGTAATTAAGATGCCCAGACACGTGAAGAAATGTTTTTCCTTAATCTTATTAAAATTCACCCACTTCTCGGAACGCACTCTGTTAAATGCATGGTTTGCTCTAAGTGTTCTGCTACTGCATTTTACCAGGAATGCTTAATTGTTTCCCAAGAATAGAAAATGGTTAACAGCTCTCCAAACAGGGGCACCGGAGCTACCTCCTGTAAATCACTGCAGTTCCACTGACTGCATTTACACAGACGGAAGATCTGGCTTTTCAAAAAGAAAGAAAAGACAAAATATGTGCACGGGGAGGGGAAGCAGATAAGCTTTACACATCCTAAAAACGTAAGTGTGGGACCAGTGCATGGAGCAGCTACTAGGCTACAAAGAGGAAGCTGTCTCCTGCAAGAGAGAACGCAAAGTAACTCGTGGGTGTCAAAATACACAGGTATAGTGAAACAGCTCACTCAGGTTAATGGTCTGATAATATCACTGCTGAGGCCTGGAAAGCCATTGCCTTGACATCCTTTGCTGGTGATGTTGATACAAACTCCGCAGGGCTGGGGCAAAGTCTGGGTCCTCACATGCCAGGCTGATGAAAGACGGGAAATCTATTTCAGTGCTTAAAGGACAGGGCGGCTTTTGGTGCAGAAGGTCAGACAGATACACGGGTAAGTTGCTGTATGGGAGAAGACTCAAAAAGCACTCCTGAAATGAAAACCAGATAAGGCCCTGGAACAAGATCCTGCAGTCTATAAATGCCCTGGGATAGTGTAAGAGAGACACATGGGAACTCAGACATAAGGAAAGCAGGGTTTTCTTGCAGTGTTGACAATAAATATGTTTGTTTTACAGTGGAAAAAAAAACCCTCTTGGAACAAAAAGCCCTCGGAGGCTGATATGAGAAGAAAAGCCTGTTTGTGGTGAATACAATGGCGAATTTGTTCATGCCGTTGCAAACCCATCACTTGAAAGCTGAAGTTGTTTTTTTGACCCTGTTAGCTCCATGTTATCGAGTCAACCCAACTGGCATTTAATCCCCCCAGAGCTGGGGAAATCCACCTCTATCCTTCTCGTGAAAAGAGGAAAACTGACTTTTGTGGGTATATTTCCAGAAGACTTAGGTCTGGCAGGTGCTGGATGTGTGCAGCATCCCAGTGATGTGTGGCTGGTGACTGGCTGCATCTTACAAGCCTTGCTGTCACCCTGCACGAGAAAAGTGCATCATACCCGGTGCTCCATCAATGTTTTTTCTTTCTTTCAAACTAAATCCCAAACTAGGAACTGAAATTATAAGCTCCTCTCGAACATATCTTGGGATGTGCTCGTTTCTATAGAGCTTTCTAGTACAAAAAACCTTTCATGAAATAGGACACAGTAGAGCACCACACCTAAAAGCCAATTTAATCAAAAATTGCAATATGGAGAAAAAGGAACAGTGATCAGTCTATTCTGTGTTTCAGTAAATACTCTGCTTTTATGCAAATTTCAAATAAAGATTCAGGGAAGAAGAAGAGGAAATGGATGTGTTTTTATTCTGTTCAGACCTCAGTCAGCATAGATCAATAGCAACACCTCTTCAGGCATGAGAGAAATCTGACTGAAATCACTACTTGGGCTAGCAATTACATGCAGGCTGTAGTTTGCTGCTGCAGGTGGGCTTTTTTGGGGTTTCAAGGACAGGAAAGATGGTCTTTGGATCGAGTCAATATTCTTAGACAAGTATCCAAGGTCCTTTTCCCAATTTATTATCAGCTTAATACCTGCTCTCTTTGCTATCATTTGAGCATCTCCAATTCTCCATCTCTGAGGGAGTTATTGTCTACTTTTCAGGAAATGAGTTGGGACTTAAATAATTCTCTGGGTTAAATAATTTAGTTTTCTAGAACGAAGGCTCAGTGCTCAAGTATTACTTTAAAATTAATAAAACTGTGTAGGTATTGGAGAAAAGGCAGAAGAAATAACCCTATTCAAAGCCTTATGTTTTGAACCGATGTAGCAAAGGAATCCACAGATTTCAAAGCTGGAAAGGACTTTATCTCCTAGATAACAAACTTTGAGTAAGAAATGTCACGTAGATTTAGATAGCTCTTACAAGCTCATTACAAGCACATTTTAAAAACTTGATTTGTGCCTGCAAGTCTCCCTGACTCCAAGTGATTATATAAATAGGTGGGTTTGTAATCCTATTAGTTTTGGTTTTGTAATTTATGCCTGAACAAGTAGGACTTTGGCTGGAAGCTAACTGTGTGTGTTTCTTATGTACATACGTTCACGATGACGCTCAGATACACACATGAGGCTGAAAAGCATTAAATAGCATAAATAAAATTAATGCTAAGTAAATAGAAGAGACATTCTACAAACAGTTAATAGGATTTCCAAAGACTTCCAACTAATGCCTGGACTAACACACCCAAGTGAATGAGATCCTGTTTAAGCAGAGCTGAAATGAGAAATTTGTTTTTATTCTAAACCTCATTTGATGTGCAATGATTTATTGGCTTCTCCATTTCATCCACTGGTTGCACTTTATCCAGGTCAGAAATTGTGAGCACACTAG
The DNA here is from genome assembly GCA_025769975.1 of Gallinago jamesoni. Taxonomy (NCBI): domain Eukaryota; kingdom Metazoa; phylum Chordata; class Aves; order Charadriiformes; family Scolopacidae; genus Gallinago; species Gallinago jamesoni. Next base: position 202,143,022 of record JAOQGH010000001.1, read on the forward strand.
GGCAAAAAACAACTCACTTTTTAACCCTCCTGTGAATCTTTGCTGAGAGTCCTTTGTGCTACAACAGAAAGGCACAGAAGCCAAGCTGCTTTGAGGAGTTTCTGACCAAGACATTACAAGACACTCATCAGGGTAGACAACCAGAAGTAAAGTCACAATTATGACCATATCCAGATCAGAGGAGCCTTTTTTTCCCTCAGACTGAACAGTGCAAGGAGCAAGCCATAGCGGCCAAACAAGACACTTTCTGTAGCAGAGTCGCAACCCTGAGTGAGGGCTCCTGTCTAGGTTGGGTTCCTCACACCTTCTGTCACCCACCCACTGGTGGGTGTCTGCATTCACTATAGTCACCTAGCTCTTTTTATAGTCCCTGCAGAGAAAAAGAAGCTTCTGGGGCACCAGTGATCCCATCCAAGCCTAGGCATTTCCAGCAAATGAGATGGACTGTGCCCTCCTTTGATAGGATCTGGAGAACCTGCACTGTGTCAGGTGCTCTCGGCTCAGCCCTCTACTTTGGTAGTATAATTGCATTTTCCATCCAGTCCTTCGTGACTCCTCAGTATCCAAAAAGCCATTGCTATAGATTTGCACCCAGTTTTCATTAAACACGGCCTTAATCTGTTCCACCATCCTTGTTTGCCAGTCCCCAGGTTGGACTGAGGGACAAGGATGGGGAGCAAAGGGAAGTTGTGTTAATCACCTTGTACCTGCTCAGTGCCCAAAGGACTCCAGTCACAGCAGCTGTCTAACTAATATCTTTCATCATCAGTAAATTCACCCAATTTTCCTATTATCATTTCTAAGAATGTTGACTGGCGGGTGGCGGGTAATCCTGGATGTGGCATGGCTGTGACTGCAGCTGAAATCACACGGAGATGAAAACTTCAAAGCCAGGTTTAAGCATTAGAAAACCTTATTTAAGGATTAATCATCTGTTGTGGGAGGTAGCATTTTGAAGGAAAATACAAACACCTTCTCATGCACAGTCAAAATGGAAGCAAGGTCTGAGCGAGCCTGAAAAAGTAGGAAATGATTCACCAGGAAAATTAATGAGATTTTCTTCACCTCCTTTTTCTCCTAGGACTCACTCCCTCCTTACCCCTCCTTGTTTTGAAAAGCAATCCTCTGCCTTTCCTTTCAGTCACGGCAACTGAGGATATGAGGCAAACATACTCAGAAGTTTCTGCAAGGCACTTGACTTTCCTGGCAGCATGATAATACAATTACACACTATAATGGTCTACCACAGCATACCTCTGATGACAGTACGAATACAGCTGTTTCTACCTCCTTTTCCTCTGCCAGAGCTACAATTATAACATCAAGGAGTAGTCTGCTGGGTTGCTGAATTCTCCCCTTCCCCTAATTTCTGCTTGGTGAGTTCTGGTTCTGGGTGTTTTTGTGTGTTTATTGCTGGAGAAAGTAGTAAGAGTGGAGGGTTTGTTCTCAAAGGTGTCACATCAAGTTTTACTACAATGTTTTCAGTTGTAAAATCATGCATTTTTTTTAAGAAACTTATGGTTTCTTGTTATTCCTCCATTGTCCCATCCCTACCGGCATTTAACACCAACACCAAATAAACAGAATGTGTAGCTACAGTCACCCCCTGATTTCCAAGTGTTGTACACGCCACCAGTGTTAATATTCGTCATTTACAGATGGGAAATACAAACTCAGAGAAAACAATTGAGCTGCCCAAAACCCTGAACGGGAAATAAAGCTGAAGTGTCCTCAGTACGAGTTCTGTGGTTTCTCCACAGAAGCACAATGGTTGAAAGCATTATTAATCTCAGCAGATTGGGTTGCAAACAGTTTTTAAGAATAGTAAGAAATTGTCTTATTAGCTAAGATGCGTCCCAATGTTTGATTGGAAGTCCACTTTACTAGAACAAGAAACAATCTGGTTTTCTTGGTATTTTCTATTACATCTGATGTATGTATCTTGTTTTTTTCTAGAGCTGAAAGTAAGAGATCTAGTGCCAGTAATACTAATGTTGAGTGAGATGGAGAAATGAACCAACACAAAGTGTGTCACAAGATGAGCAATCCCCAGAATACAGCAGATCATTGTTACCAAACATTTTCCCCTTTTTTGTCCAAAGTTTCAAAGACTTCTTTGCTAGTTTTCTGATGAGGGAAGCATCTTCATTTTACAAATGAAGAAAATAATTTTGCCAAAATGCTTCAGAAGTGGGAGTCCTACCGTGGTATCCAGCAGACCCAGTTCCAAATCTGATAGTGCTCCACACTCAACATCTCTACATGTTGCACTTAGTCCCCATGTCTGCTGTATGGCACTGTTTCTCAATTGGCAGACCAGAGGCCACATCCAGCCCCCATGAGATAATGCAGCGGCCAAAAAGCCAGTCTGGTCTGTACAAAGCCTATCCTTTAATATTAATGTTCCGAGTGTTGCATCACACATTTCTGGGAGGGAAGAACTGTCAGAACCTGCCTTCACCATGGGAGCCCTCTAACTTGAGTGAGGTTATGAGGACACTGCGATGAGTCAGTCAGAGATAACTCCACTCAATTTTTATAATTTTGTGGTTATCTTCTCTAATGAGCCATCTAGAAGATGGGTGTCAGAGACAGGATGAGAGACAAGTGACATTGATTGCAAGGCAGCAGGGATCAGAACTCCATGTCAGAGTGGAGTGGCTTCATGGGTGCATGGTTGTATGGATTCATGCATGCATGGGTGATGAGCTTGGAATAGAGAATTAAGGAGATGACATGGTTGTGGAAGGTCAGAGACCTGGAAGAGGAAATTTTCAGAGGAAGGTAGCTGCTGAATGGAGGGTGGGTGATGTCAGAGGATGGACTAATGGAGATTAATATAGGAGCATCTGGGGGATAAAAAGTGGTACTAGATCCTCCTGAAATGACACCATGGGAAACCAAGAGATAGATGTAGGCATAGAAATAGGACTGAGGAGGAGAGAGGAAGAAAACAAAGGTCTTGAAGAAGGAAAGACGTGGGAGTAAGTTTTAAGACAACGTGCAAATAATAATGGATAATAATAGTACTAAGATCTTATGTGAGATCCTGTGTTTTCATGAAAGAAATGAGAAACTTTAGGCTCAGCAGAAGAAGATAGGCTGGTTTATGACAGGAAAATCTTTGGGCAAAGTAACAACAGGCTTTTTTCTGCACAGGTTAGGTTTACATTCTATACACAGTTATATCTCAAAATAATGCTTATCTGAGACTATGATACCATGTCATGCACTACATGTTTTAGCAAATTCTGGACGAAACAAGCCCAGAGACAAGGGCATCTCCTGTCTACATCGGTGCTGCCACTCTTCTCCCAGGTACTGAGGAAAGACCAGAGCTCTGAAGAAGCTGCCTGAGGTGAAGTATATCAGGGACACAGCATTATCCCTTCTTGTCTGTTTGCCCAGAACCGCACTCATCTTTCATAATCAGCAAGACAGCAGCAAAACTGTCTGGCGTAGCATCACATTTTCATTTTTCTTCATTTAATTGTGCTCCGTCTCATGGCATGGATCAACAAGCAAACAACAACAAGCAGAAAAGAAACCAAGAGCTAGTCAGCAGGCCTGGCTGGGGAGATTTACTTCTCAAGAGTTGGGAGCAGAGCCAGATCCACCTGATGGTGGGACTTGTGAAAGGGAGGTGGGGGAGGTGCTGTTTTTTCCTAAAAAAGCCCGAGAGAAGAAGCCAGAAACCTGAAATCTGAAAGAAATATTTCAGTTTCACATAGCGGGACATAAAAGTCCACGTATAAAAGAATTCAACACTGAGCTGGCACTGCACAACAATTCATCCTCCATCATGGCCTTCGCAGCCAGAGATTTACAAGAACAGGACAAGGCCAGGTTTCGTATTTTTCCATTCTGGACAAAGAATTCTGTGGTTTAACTGAAATGTTTTTTCTGACATGTAATTTCTTAATTCTTCGTCGTTCCTGCCCTCCATCCCTCCCACCATGTCTTCTCCCACTCCCAGAAATCAGACTGTTTCAATAAGCAGCTTGCACGTTTCAATGCAACCTTAATTTGATTTCCCAAAATGTGTGGAGCCTCCTTTTCCCTCTCTCCCTGGCACGTGGGTGCTCTACAGCAGTGATGACAGCGGACCTGATGCCTGCTCAGTTGTTTTTTAACAAGGCACTCACTTCTCACATACCAGAGAGGTGCAAGGAAGAAAACATTATGCCCTGGTGGTGGTTAAACTCACTGTGTGGGCAAGAAAGCAGGAAGGAGAGAGAAAGATGTGCCTTTGTCATAGATTTCCCCAAAAACTCTGGTAACCCTTCAGCAAAACCCTATAACAAAAGAGACAACTCTGCTGTCCCCAGGAAGATGCCAGGGGCCAAACCCCAATGACCACCATGCACACCTTATTTACAACAGGGAACGGGGGCAAACAAGAGCTATATAAAGTTCATCCACACAGCGTTCTGAGACAAGCAACCATAAAACTACAGCTGAGTAATATCCAGGTTGCACTTGTCCTTCATGAATGTCAGGAAACTTCAAAAGGCTTTTAGGTTTCGTTATCCCCATATTAAACATTGACCAAATGATGCTTGCTGAATCACCAAGGTCATGCAGCAATGGCAAAACTAGGAATAGCCAACAGTTTGGAGAAAATCCTCTCACTCAGCAAACATCAATTCGCCTTGTTGACATCAACAATTGTATGTTTTTGCAATGCTGTTGTTCACAACATAGCTGTGACACAGACAGGATACTCTGAGGCTCCTTTGCTCTTCCCAATATGCATAGGGAGTTATTTAAGGATATGGGATGTGATGCAGTGAGACACCAATGTTTATTTTGTTAAACCTGGATGGAGCAATCATTCCTCAGGCTGAGAATGGGGAGAGAAGAGGAGCTGTTCATCTGGCTGAAGAATCATAGAATAATTTAGGTTGGAAGAGACCTTAAAGACCGTCTAAGAATCTCAACTCAAGTAAGAGGAAAGTAACTGAAGTATCTGAAAGAGCACAGACATATTGTTTTCATCTAACATAGCAGAGCCCATCATCTGTTCTCCAGTTTTATTGGCTTACCAACCAACTCTACTACATGTGTGTTGGTGGTATTATTCCTTCCATGAAGAAGACTTTTATCCTCTTTGGCCTTGAGACTAGATTTCTGCACTGCACTTCATTTTGGTCTAAACCCAAAGTTTGACAAGAAACTTCATCTGATCTTGAAGTCTAACGATCATCTTCCTTAGCCGTATTTTATGTATCTATCAAGATAAACCACTGCTCCATGGACAGGTTTCAATGCATTTTTTTGTGCTGCTTGGAGTTATGGTTTGTGCTCTGGTGACAGACTACATCGCTTGCCTACTTTTATTATTGCTCAAAAGTTATGCACTGCTGATAACTTCTAGATTTATGTGTTATAAAGCAGGGTGCTCTTTTATACAAGAAAGTCTCAACTTTATAAAAAAATTCTCTTTGCCATGCAACAAGTCCTTATTACCCATCAGGGTATACTTGAGGATCTGCCAGTATATTTAGACATACTCTGTTGTTTGGCACAGTAGGGGATGAAAACACTATTTCAGGATTGTTGACACTTTGTCAATGTAACTGATTTCAGTAGGAGGCTTTGTTCTATATTTTTTTGATAGATTCAAGATACAAATTTTTTAGAAATGAACAGCAACAGCCGTTTGGCGAATGGAGGGAGTTGATCCTGTGAAAAGAGCAGCACCAGGAAGGAAGTGGGTCGTCAGCTTTCTAGGGACTCTGTGTCTTCTGCAGTGAAATCTGGCTTCTTGCTTCTTCCCTTGAACTTTTTCATCTAGAACATGATAAGCTTGTGCTACTGCCTCCTGACACAAGGAGAAAGAGGGCAGCTCTGTCCAGACAAGATGGCAATGCTGCAGAAAACAACTCTCTGATGCTACTTGTGCAGGAGTAGCCCAGCAGAAAGCTTTCATCTAATTTTCCCTGCTAGAAAAACATAGTAAAGGATAACTCCATCCATTTTGCAACTTTATCATTGCAAGCCATGATTCTGTGAAATTCCCCAAGAAAACAAAGATTGGTTTAACAAAGGATTTATATATAGGATTTGTATAAGAGGAATGAAGGTGCTGCAAGAGTCAATCCCTAGGCTCACACTGGGTGAGCAAGAAATAGATGAGGAAGTAAAAACCAAAGGTCTGTCTTCTGTCTTTTCTAGTTCCCTCTGACAAGAGACAATTTCATACTGTAAACAAGGTCCATTTGAAAGAAAAGAACATGGGAAACTAAAGAGTTGGCTCCTTCATTTTTTTGCTGTATGTAACGATACTCACTTAGTTGTCCTGGTCCCATGTTACATTGGGGGATTACACCTGACCTGCGTAAGTTCCCCCTGTGTTGTCACTTGGCAGGAGAATTTCTCATTCTGTCTCCAAATTTGTCATGTAATGAGGCAGGATGCTGTCAAGTCAGTTGCTGAGTTTCACCTGTAAGGTGACGGCACTGTGGAGCATGGCACATTATACATTCATAACAGCTGACATCCGTACAACACAGGGTTGTGCCAATGCAAGATCACAATCATCATAACCAGGGTACAATCATTCAGTTCCCCATCCCACTTAGCATTTGCCAGCTGATGGCTCCATGGGTTATCATCTTAAAAACAAGTGAAGGACCCTCGTCGAATTATTGTTCTGCTCCCTTACATCCAGGGGCACCAACATGTCTGGAAAAATCCAATGATCTGCAGAGAGCAATTTAGGCCTGATGCTCTGATATTAAACTAGCAGCTCTGTATTACCAGCAGTCATTTAGTTTGAGGAGGTGAATGTGTGGTCAAGTAAGGTTGAATACTGCCAGCTTGATTTATGTCAAAAAGTTATTCTGTTAATTTTTCTGTTTGATCCCGACTCTTTCCCAGCAAATGACAACACTATTATTAATGGTAATTATTCTAGGCTAAGTAATATGATCATCATGGAAGGAACAGCTTTGATGTATGCAAGTGACATCTAATATGTGGTGCAAAATTGCTCTGTTACTACTCAATAAAATTATATTTGTGATGATTAAATACAGGACCTTGAACCTCAGTCCCATTAAGTTAATGGTAAAACTCCCAGTTACCACAAGGGATAAGTATTCACTTTTATAAAAAAACACTAATTTCACCATTTTTTACATTTGAGTAAGCAAAAGGAAACAAGGCAGTGCCACTGCCAAACAGATTATTTCCCTTTTTGTACAATTCTTGTCTTCTCTGGCCTCAATTTTAAAAGTCAGATCTCTGCCTTTTTCACCCCACCTTGCCATCATCAGCCCACGGTGCTGCCCACAACATGCACATGACCTACGTGTTACAAACTCTGCTTCAGGTTCTTACACTGGGTTAGAAATCGCTCCTGCTTCTTTGACTTTATAATGTTCTTAAATATCATAAATAAATTAGGACAACATTGCCCCAGACAATGATGCACTCATCCTTTTACATCAGTTTAAATCAATCTATTTATCCTAATCTCAAAACTTTTGCCACACCTGCCTTTCTTTTCTAATCAGGATTGGACTTTTAATAGATAAAATTTGCAGACTTGTTCACTTTGGGTCACTACCATGACTGGAAAGAAAGGTCTGACTGGAAAAAAAAAGTTGAATGAAATGGGACTGGACTTCCACAGGTCTTTTTCAACCCAAGACAGTCTATGTCTATAAAATATCTAGAAATCCAAACTGAACTGGATTGTCTTCTGCACAAGGGCAAGTAAACTATTTGGTGGACACACAAAGCAAGCAACTCAACTGGGATGCCTCTATCATTCTTTATGTACCTTGGATAATGTATTCATGTGTTAATGGTAAGTCTAATACACACAGAAGATACCAGACTTGTTGGACATCTCTACACATTAGTGATACAGCACAAGTGTGGTAGATCTTAACATACCCAAATGCTTCAGTCCTATGACATATGGACTGCCCATGTCCACCAGTTAAGACCAGTAAGTATGTGAAATGGGTGGGATATGTTGGGTTTCCACATATGTACAGCCTAGAAATACTCCTGAGCACATCTTTGCTCTGACTTTAGAGCTTTCCTGACACTTGTGTTGCATAGTGTATAAATAATGTTGTGCTTCTGTCTGCATTGATCCACACCGGCCTTTACAACTTCATCTCGGGTGACCCTGCAGACAAAGGTAAGACCTGTCTGCAGAAGAGCTAAGGACCCAGAGCATAAAGCAATGTTTACTATGTTGTGACTGCCACCATAACCTGCCTGGGCGCTTTCAGTGAGTTATTCACAGCTCAGGTAGGGTTTTCTTACCTCAGAGGGTCACAACTGAACAGGAATCACTTCATGCAGAGTTCCCTTAATCTTCCTTCCTACATCAATTCCTCCAAATCCTTTATATTCTTCGAAAGGAGATTATTGTCTTGTAAAAAAAAAAAAAAAAATAGGGCACTTCATCTAGTTTATCTTAATTACCATAACATTTAAAGAAGATAAATGATTCCCTTAATCCAAAAGGCTAATGAATTGTTTTTAATCATACAAAAATACCATGTCCTATAGTGGTAAGGAGCCTAAAGAAAACAGAAGGAGTTGGTAGACATACGCTGGCTTGCTCTTTCCATAGCATGAAGAAAATGCCTTATCCTGCCACTGGCTCCTGACTGCACATGCCTTTCTTAACTTCGGAGAAGTAATCACTTTCTCCTCAACTCGTTCTTCTTTCTTTGTCCTTTGATTGAAGATTCCAGATGGGTTCAGTAGCCAGTAATTACTTTTATAACTAGAATTCACTTGCAATGCATCAGGTTAATGTTAATGGCGTTCTGCACAGACACTCATAATCGCCTCTCTGTTTTCTAACTTCTCTCCCATCCCAATGTAATTTTATTTCCTTAATACTAACCAAACAGTTATCTCTTATCTTCTTTCCTGGTTTTGATGGTGGTTATGTAAGGAGGAACAATTTACATTTTTCCAGGCTCTCTCCCCCTCCGTTGCTATGTTTATTAAATCTGTATCTGTTATTTTTATGTCTTAATGCCAATGGATTTTCCTTTTAATTACAGCAATCTGATTTCAGTTTATTTAAATGCTGATTTATGTTTATGCTATCCCCTGGTATCAATTTCATTCCAACTAGATCCCAGTGTAACTTAATTACTTGTAGTCTTGTCATTCCAAGCTAATGCTAATTAAAACAGTTTTATTACTGCAAGGTATTAAAGATTAACCCCTCCACTGGTCTATGGGAAATAAAGTAGTAAAGTTAAGGTGAGGAATTGGAAGGTTTACAAAACCAGAGAAAAGAGCACACAGGAATGACCACTGCGTCTGTTTCTTTCTATCACACAATGTGCTGGAATTGCCCAAGGGTCACAGTCTGGTTGCATTGCTTGGTCTGGTGGTGTCCACTGGTGTTCATCTCCTATTGGACCCATGTCCTCTTTTTTAACCCCATCTGTGGGCATGAATTGCAAAAGCTGAGGGTGCACACCTAGCAGTGGGCAGGCTCTCCTCTCTTCACATCTCTCTATATCTGCTCTCAGTTGTATTTCACCTGCTCTTCTTCCTCCTCTTCATCACACATCCCACTCTCTCATATTCCCTCAAACCACACCCAAGAAAACCGGTGTTTTAATCGAATCCTCTTCCTTCTACACTTATATCAGATTGAGATTTTTGTCCATAAATTGCCCACTCCTGTTATCTCTTGTTTCTAGGAGAAGATGGAACTGAAGGACTGACCAACCTAAGCTTTTCATAGCAAGTGCTTTTCAACCAAAGAGAGATCAATCTGAGACCATATGTACCGAGCAATAACAGAATATATTGCTACGAGTCTTCAAGCAAAGTCGAGAAGTTAGTAGGACTGTAAAACACCACCTGAGTGCAATTATCTCCTGCACAATGCTTGTAAACTTTACCTGTCACTTCAACACTCCCCATAAATCCCTGAGACTGCAATACTCCACTGCAGCTGCTATGCACATCCTGTGGCCCCCCAAAAATCCCTCCCCATCTCATACACAGCTTTATTTTCCCCTGCCTTACTACTAAGTTCACATTTGTAGAAACGGTAATAAACCAGCTCAGTTATTTTAAGAAATTCCCCAAGTCCTTATTCTTTAATACAAAAATAACCCCACATATATCTCTTCAGGCATATATATGTACATATATGCAAATGGGTACAGTATTGCACTCAGGTGTTCGGCTTTCCAGAAGAGTTTTTTTGGTTGGTTGCCAGGTAACTGGAACACTTTTGATACACATGTGCAGAAGACATACTTAATTGTTTTTCACGTGCACCCAAATTAGGAGACAGCGAAGGCTAGTGTTTTTTCTGCTGATGAGTAAGTGACATCTGTGGGAACACAGAAAGCTACAGAGTGTGTCTGTCTGGGGCTAATTGATTTATAAAACTTCCCGACAGACAGATGTGAACAAACACTCCCGACAAACAACATGATTATAAATTAGCTTCTTCTTTTTATAGGAGGTAGGCTAAAAACACACAGCAAGGATAAGTAATGGGTGCAGGAGACAAGTTATTTATTTGCTGCATCCAGTGAAGCACGGCAATTGTATTTGTGTTCTGTGGGCTGGTTTTCCATCGGAGTCTGGGAGTAAGGGAAAAGAAACTGAAGAATGAGGATAATTTCCACAAAGCGGGAAGCAAATTGTAGTATCCCTGGAAAAGCAAGCTGTTAGGCAAGATGTAAATATGAACTCTCTGAGTTCTCTGTCTGAATCTGTGGGGTTTTAGCTGAAGGAAATGGATAGGTCCTACTGTTATTGAGGAATTTCTGTGCTGTCTTGCTTAATGAAATTCACTCCTACACAGCCTGAGCAACTCAATTTCAGAATTTGTGCTTTAGAGGAGAAGGGAGTGTGAACTTCATCACATTTCTTTGATAAGTGAATAAAGTTGTGCAATTCCTTTGAATAGCCTTTTAAGTCAATGGACTCTACTGGTTTCCCCAGGAGAAGAAAGGAAGGTGCAAGAAGGGGTGAGTCCATGACGTAACTGAAGTCCTCTATGTGGTTATGTGGAGACTGAGATCACTCTCAAAATGACCTAAGAGCTTTCCTCAGTGTCCCAGAAAAGGTTAATGGAAAAAAAAAAAGAAAAAGAAAAAGAAAAAAGCTCCCGACTTTCTAGACCTATGTTATTTCTGAAAATTGGTTCTACCTACTATTGTCTAGATGAGAATTTCACTTGATTTTCCCACATATAAGCAGAAGGCAATAAGAAATAGAATTGAAATTAACTGACCTCAAAGCTATAGTCAAAACTGGATAAACTAATGGAATTGTCAGAGTTGGAAGGGACCTCTAGAGATTATCTAGTCCAAGTCCCCTGCCAAAAGCAGGGTTGCCCAGAGCACATTACTCAGTACTGCATCCAGGCGGGTCTTGAAAATCTCCAGAGAAGGGAACGCCAAAATATGATAACAAAGCACACAAATTCATGACTCATCTTATATTTGTCTAAAGTTATTAGTAAAGCAAGTGTAGAAATTTAAAATAAAGGCAAGTAAGATTCTTGTTATTATTATGTCTCACACTCCCAGTATCTCCATCTACATCCTATCTGGGTATTGCTGGTCCCATAGATGAGCATGTGGCAGCAGCAATAGGGCAGAGTAGAGAGGAGCATGCTGTTCATGCACGCATTTTATACAGAGGGAGGCCTCACAGTCCATCATCACAGCTCCAGAGGGAGAGGCAATCCTAAATCTTTCCTCTCTGATGCTTTCTGCAAGAAATCTCAGAGAGAGAGAGAGAGAGAGAGAGAACAGGTGCTAAGTGCACCAGCACAAGCATGGAAATGGGGGGGGAAAAATCATTACGCTTCAGTCCTTACGATTTACAGCCTTCAAGGTCTGCAGCGAGGGTGGGAGATGAGCACAGGTAGCAGCACACACTGCTGGTTCTCAGCAAAGGCATGACCTTCCCTGGATGTCCAGCTCTGGGCGGGCAGATGATGGGAATAAGGGCAGGGAAAGCTCCTGCTACTCATTTCTTGGAGTGCTGCTCAAGCAGCTGCTCAGGCAGCACTCAGCCCCAGAGCTGGGCAGGGGTAATGAGGGGCCAGTGGTAATTTTGGTGGTCAGGGAAGGATTTTCAGCACAAGAGACCTGAGCGCAATCAAGAAGAGCTGGCTGAGGCATTCCCCAGAGCACTGTTTCTGGGAGAAGAAGGTGGTGGATGTAGAGGCAGACCCTTGCCTGCAGAGGGTTGCTGAATGATGGTTCATGGGATTTACCCTGCTGAGGGTTAGAGGTGCAATGAGATTAAGCACTGGTGGTCCTGTTACCCCTTGTGGTATCTGGCAGGAACTGGTATAAAGAGGAGCAAGCTCAAGCAAACTCCTCCTTGAGGTCCCAAAGTTCATGAAGATGCTCAAATCTACGCTGAAGTCCTGGCAGACACGACATGCCAGTGGGGCACAGGATGCCAAGTAGTCCTGGGAAGATGGTGATAATTATCCTTGTCATTAAGAGGAGTGGGAAATAAGTCTTAGCGAGCAGCTTCTTACACACACACATGCACGCATGCACTTGGGCACAAGCCAGGGCAGGCTTTAGGAGACAAGGCTGACGCTCAGTGTAAAAGAAACTAAGTCAATATTATCTTTTAATAACAAATCCAAAAGGAGGCAAGCTGTCCCAAAGAACGAGCCAACAGAAAACATGATTCACAGGAATATGACAGATCAAGAGGCCTCAGCTGAACACATTAACATGTGCAAATATTTGGGCTGATCAGCTTGATGGAGATTTAAATTGTAGAGACCATATTAGCAAGTGACATCCCAAACTTGAGTTCCATAAAGGAAAACCTCCCTGCAACCCAGCAATTGTTTCTCCTGCCTTGTTTTCTTTCAGTTACTAGAAAACATTTTTCCTTCATGCTGTGAGAAACCTTTTTTTTTTTTTTATTATTATTTTTTGTCATCCACATGCTTGCTCTCTCTTTTCTGATGCCTGCTCCAAGTTTAATAAGCTGCTGTCAGACATGTGTGGTTAAAGCTCGGGGTTGTGTTTTTGTTTTCCCTTGTACTTGCACAGCACAATTCCAGCAGTGTCACTTTTACAAGGCATGATGCAACCCCTCACAGGAACAAGGCAAGACAAAAGCAAGGTGTTTACGGGAGCACTGAAGCATCCCTCCCCTGCTGTGGGACATATGTGCAAGGAGAAAGGAGAAAAAAGATCTCTTGTAGTCCCTCTTCATCTTAAACTCATCTGGGTTTTTCCAAAATGCTCCCTGAATAAACAAGATAAGAAGGACTATGTTGTATATGCATGGAAAATACACAATTTACCATTTTTTTTCAATCTTCATATGTTTTTATGTACTTTTACATTTTTTTCACAGAAAAAAATGACGAGATCATTTAAATAGAAGCCATATTTTGCACCTAAGGAGGAAATAGGAGACAGTGAGAGAAATTCATTGCCCACTTCTGCTTTGATTTGGTTCTTGATCCCAAGAAAGGAGAAAATGAAGCCACAAGCCAAGTTCTTATATGGCCACCTTGATTTTTTTTCTTTTTCCCTTTACGGCCACCAAAGCCACGACTGGAAAAGAGAAACATTGGTAATTCCTGTGCTCCAGTATAGGGTTAACACATAACTTTCTGAACTAAAAATCATGTCACTTGCCTGCTATACATGAATTAGGGAAAGGTGCTTGTTTTTGTATTTATTATGCTTATCTCAATTGCTATTCACAGTCTTAAGCTTTACTCCGGCTGCCATTTTGTGCTGATCTCTGTGCTAGACAGAAGAAAAGCTTATGAGCATATGGCAGCATTTGGCTGCTCACCCATTCTCAGGATTTCACCCAGTTCTCATTGACTTTCAATGGCATCTGGACAACTAATTGCCACAGGCATCATTCAAAGCCAGAGTACCCCAAGCATGCAGGCTGCTTTACAGTCTAACCACACAAAACAACAGGTTCCTTGCCTATGGGTACTTGCACCTACTGTTAGATGCATATCCTTAAGCACAGCAAAGATAAGTCAAGCAAGGGAGGATGGTTATGGCAAGTCTCAGGCCACCTGTGGCTGCAATATTTAGGGAAGAGCCGGGCTTGTCCCATGAGCTCTATCATCCCCCTTGCAGTGACCATCACCAAGTGTAGCAGGAAAGAGGGAACTGCTGGAGAGGGTACAACAAAGGGCCACAAAGATGATTAAGGGCCTGGAGCATCTCTCCTATGAGGAAAGGCTGAGGGACTTGGGTCTTTGTAGTCTGGAGAAGAGAAGACTGAGGGGGGATCTGATCAATGCTTACAAATACTTAAAAGGATGGGGTGGTCTTTTCTCAGTGACAGGACAAGAGGAAATGGGTACCAACTTGAACATAAGAAGATCAACCTAAATGTGAGGAGGAACTTCTTTACTGTGAGAGTAGTAGAGCACTGGAAGAGGCTGCCCAGAGAGGTGGTGGAATCTCTTTCTCTGGAGACATTCAAAACCCGCCTGGACAAGTTCCTGTGCAACCTGCTCTAGGTAGATCTGCTCTGGTGGGGGGTTTGGACTAGATGATCTCCAGAGGTCCCTTCCAACCCCATATGATTCTGTGATTCTATGATTCTATGAAAGATGCTGAACTTTGGGAGGCAGGATTTCCTTCATGCTCTGCAACTGCTGGTGAACAGAACCTCGGTTGTGTCACTTAATCTCTGGGCCATCTTTCTCTCAGCGCTCACTATGTGTTGGGGCAACAATTGGCTCCCGTTACCCATGTGCAAAGGAGCTCATCTTGGAGGCTCTGGCATGGGCTGGAATCTGAACTGGAATAAATCAATGAGAAATAACAGCAGCAAAGTATTTCTGTGTCCTCGCGAGAAGTGTGTGGGTTCATCTGCACCCTGTGAGCTGATGGCATACACTTAACTGACCTGTGAAGGTGGCCGGCCTCGATTTTGGGAAGCTTGTTTCCTTCACAGCCCCATGGTTTTTGCAGGGCAGAGGAAATGTTTTTGAACAAGATGAGCCAGAACAGAGGAAAGCAGCGTGTCGCATAAACAGCTTTCTGAAATGGAAAAAGAGAAACCTCCTCTATTCTAAACAATGGCAAGACCACTGTGGAGGTCAGAATAGCCAGGGCTGTAAAAAGCTTCTAAAAATGTACGTGCTGCTGTTGAATTGCTTTGCCCTTGTCTCCTGAGCTTCCCAGGGAATTGTATTCAATCTTGAGTTTTATGAAGATGAGCCCAACGAAGCTTTGGTCTGAAGCTTTTCTGGCTGTAGTCTGAAACACTGCTCAGGATGTTTTTAAAGATTTAAAAGGAATTTAGCTTTAGCCTTGTTTGTGTGTGATTTTTTTTTTTTTTTTTTCCCAAACCACGGTATTGCTGAGGGGTTTTATACCTTTTCTATTTTCTCCCTTCAAAGCTTACGGACAGACTCATCACCTAATTATTTTGTTTCCATCTTGTAAACAAGATCTGGAGAATAAGATAGCAGAGAATGTATCTCTGCTTATATTTTACAACATGCCTACACTGAAACAAATTATACATAACAAAATTCCATTTCAATTTCCTGTAACGGGGCACCCTGTGAAGAGAGGAAAGAGAAAAGAGGAGACACTGTTAGAAACAGCCTGTACTGTACAGTTGTAAACTGCTGTGAAAGTCTGCTAAATGGAAACTTTCAGTTTCAATAAACTTTCATTGACATATTTAGTAATATTAATAACTTTTCAAATATAAAAAGAACAAAAGTTCCCATTAAAATATCCACAGCAGTTATTTAAGCAGTCTTTCTTTGTAATATAGCGAAGCCAGACTTCTCAGGTCCAAACATTTGAAAAATAAGTTGGCTGCAAAACACAAAGAAAAGGTTCTTTGGTTGCCTTAGTTTATTTATTACATCTTTCTTTTCTAAGTTCAATCAAAACCAGAGAAAGTAAACACGTAAACTGGCATTTTTTATGTTTTAATAACAAACATGGTTACTTTTTAAGAAAGTTGAGAAAAATACTTGCTCACAGTATAATTTTAGTTGGCTGTGCTCCTTCTAAAGCAGCTGGAATGCTGGCCTATATGCATTCATGTTCAAAAAATAATCTGCAAACCTGCTGAATTTTTTTTTCCCCATCTTTTCATAGACTAGAAACTATGTCATCGGCTTGTGAGAACCTCTTTGGTGCTCACAGATTTAAGGAAGACATTTATTTGTGAGATAAATATTGCACTTTTTAGATACGTGGGGTAAGAGGACCAGTGATGGCACCCTGTGATTGGCAGCAGAATCATAGAATCATGGAATTTTTCAGGTTAGAAAAGACCTTTAAGATCATCAAGGCAACCATTAACCTCTCACTGTCAAGTCCACCGCTAAAACATGTCCCTCAGCACTACATCTGCACATCTTTTGGGTACCTCCAGGGATCGTGACTGCACCACTTCCCTGGGCAGCCTGTTCCAATGTTTGACAACCTGTTAGGTGAAGAGATTTTTCCTAATATCCATTCTAAACCTTCTCTGGCACAACTTGAAGCTGTTTCCTTTCATCTTATTGCTTGTTACTTTGGAGAAGAGACGAACCCTCATCTCTCTACAACCTCCTTTAAGGTAGTTGTAGAGAATTATAAGAAACGTCATAAATGGAACAAAATGCCTCCCATATTGAAGTGTTAAATAAGGAAATTACCATATCCAAAGTTATATTTTCTACTGCAGCATGTTGCTTATATAAATATCAGGGGAGTGTGTGGAATTACCTTCATTAGACCTGCAGCCTGAAGACAAGAGTGGAGTAAACACCACCCTGTGATCCTTGAAGTCTGCAAAACCAGGAAATGCATGAGGGACTCAAATCACAAAGTCGATTTAATATTTTAGTTTTCCTTAGTAAATATTCTCTCTTAAATGTCTGGCTTTTAATAGGAAAGTGCAAATAGCCGTGTTTGACCTTGCAGCTTTAGAGTTACATACAAGAAAGCATCTGAGTTCTGATTCAGGAAGATATAAGCAGTCTTACTGATTGCAAAGGAAATCTCTCAATTGTAGGGTATTTTTAAAGATTTCAGTGGGATTTCAGCACATATTTAAAGTTAATCATGTGATTACGCATCCTTTTTAAAGTGGGCCCAACAGCCCAATTAAGCCTTTCAGAAAGTCTTCAATCCTTGCAGACCTCTGGATGTGCTTTCCCATTTTACTCTTTCCTCCCTGACTTTCCCTGAGATTTTGGCAGCCTTGTGTGTGTTACTACTGAATTAGAGCAGGATCCACTTTGAAAACCCCATGAGCTCATGATGCTTGGCTGTGTTGGGAGCCGAGGCTCATAAGCATCAGGGGTCCTGAGGAGCAACCCCTCTGAAATCCTTGTGGACCTCAAATCCATGCAGCAGCCAACCACCTTTGCCTTTTCTTTATATAAGATCCTTACAATGACAATGATTTCTGAATCAATGGTGTTCCTGCAGCTTTTACTCTAACTGGCTTTTATGCTCATGAATTTTGAGTTGAAATCCAATTTAATTAAACGCACAGGTGAACTGTTGGACTCTAATGAGGGCTGAGCATGGAAAGATATTTCCGTGCTTTTCCTGGCCATTTCACCTGTAGGTGACGTCTTTTGAGGTTGAAAGAAATCCGTCAAAGGGAAGGGTGATGAGGAAAGCCAGCCTCTTCCCACTGCTTGCTGCCAGCCCAGCGAGGAGCGAAACGAGCTGGCAGAGCTCAAAGGGAGTGCGAGAGAGAGAGACACAGCTCTGTGTTAGAGTTCCCAGTGCACCTGCTCCGCTGAGCCTCAGGAGGGCATTCTGATGGTGACATTCGTGGCACTAATCAGAAAGATGAACTCTGGCACCCTGAACTCACCGCCAAAAGGCAAAGCTTTTCTTTTACTGCCAAAAAGACACGTGAGCGGCACTCACTCCATGACAGATCTTACAAAACTTCAGCTGTGCACAAGGGAGCCAACCCCCCTCCCCAGATCTTTCTCACTGGTGCTGGATAATCTCCTGTCCCATGGTGGAATCTGAGTGCGGTACAGCACCTTCGTGGACAATACCACCAGCTGCAGGTTTAATTAATAATGAAGTACTTGCCACAAAAGACACCAACTTATGCCCACCCCGATCCCAAGGCTGCAATTAAAATTGTCCTTGCGGCTCTGGGGACTCCCCTCTTAGTTTAGAAGACAGGTCCAATGCTCCTCAAGGCAAGCTTCCTTGCTTGCTTAACATCCCTTGTTCACCAGCAAAGGGTTTTGGTGCTAAAATAAAATAAATAATGAAAGCATTAGCAGTAACTCTGATCATCTGTAAATGTGCTAAAGGAGTGTTTTAGAATAAGGTGCACTTCATTCCCAAAGAAGCAAGGAAGCAAGTATTTATGCTTTAAAATCAAGGGAAATAAAGATAGAAGGTTAAAATGAAAAATAAGGTTGTAAGGCTAAAAGGAATGATTTACTTTTTTTTCCCCAGGAAATCACTACTTGAAAATTTTCACGGACAACACTGCCACTTGAATAATGAATAAAGTAGACTGGTTTAAATGCAGTGAAATTGCCCTCTCCTCAGCTTTCTTTTAATCTTTTGTGGCCCTACAAGGGGCCTTAGAAGAGGAGGCCCTGTGACATGCTAATCCAGCAGTCCTCCAGCAGCTAAACTTAATCAGGCAGTAAGAGCTGAAGCCACTATGCAGATTTTCAAACAGGAACCTCAAATTCCCTTCTTGATGGCTAAACACTTGTTGTTTTTACATCTGCTAAATTAACCATAGAAAAATAAAACCCCAACAGTAACCACAAACAACTTAAATGACTAAATCCACATTGCTAATAATTCCCTAATTGCTAACCTGAAAGTCCATAACAGTCCTGATTGCTGACTGTCACTCAGGTTATTTTATAAATGCATGTTGATTTTGAAATTGTAATGATGCTGAATTAGTAAATGGATGGGCCAGAATGGTTTTCCGAGTCAGGGGCCCTACATTATGAATGAAAAGGTTTCCCATCTGTGTAGCTCCTGGGATCTCAAAAACATTTAAATAAAAATTAATTCACCATTGCTCAGAACACCCTGGGAAGTAATCAGACAGTTTGTGTTTTGCAGAAGTTAAAATCACAGCATTAACACAAACCTGATGGCTTGTACCCTGCCACCAAGGTCCACAGCAGCACAAGGCAGGATTGAGGCCAGAAAAACTGATTTCAATAGAAACTGATAGAAACCCATTTTTCTACGGAGCTGTGTCTTGTAATTAATTACCAGTGTGTCTAGAAAGGTGCAGACTCCAGCTGAAGTCACGGGTTCAGCTCTCTCTTGAGATTACACTCTGCTGTCTTGCAGGCAGTGAGCCCCCCTGGTTTAGGTTGTCCAGAAGGTCACCTTCACCGCAGGACCCGAACAACCTTTGGGACCAGTATTTGACTGAGAAGTGGTAGAAGGGCCACAGACAAAAAGAGAAACAGAGCCCATGTGAGAAGAACAGTGGGATCACATAAACCTTATTTCTTAAGAAATGAAGCTAAAAAATAGAATTTTTTTTGCATTCTACTTGTGCATTTCACAAATTGTGGAACTTTTTATTTTTCTATTTTCTCCTGGTGCACCCAGACGGACTGCAAAACTAGAGTGTGGTCCTTGCCAATGGACTCTTGTGATTGGGAATGTCTGTAGCTGGTTAGACTTCGCTGCAGCAACAGGGATTTAATGTATTTTTCCCTTGCTGCACAGAGCTCTCAAAAGAACTGAAAAAAAAAGCTTTAAACACTTTCTTTTTCTTTTAATCAAATGGTACTACAGAAACCAGGACAAAATGTGCACAGTCTGAAATTGATTTTTCTTTAATGAATAAAAAAATAAACAAGTTGAGAGTGCACCTTCAAGGAACCAGCTTGACACTACCTAAAAAGATATTGTAGAGAGTAGAAGCAAACTCTGGCTTTAGTTTAGTTGCCTACATGTTGACCATTTGCTCATCTTCTTCATGCCTTAGCGAGCTGAAGGAATGCCAGTGGAATAAACCCAACTATATTCACCAGAATTGCATCCGAGCAGTCATGTTATTATTTAACCATCATTTTTCAGAGAACACTGTCCCACCGTTCAGGTGTTCTTTTTGTCCAGCCTGTTATAGATGGAAATATGGATTTCTTTATGTGAAGGGTTGACCTGAAGCTCCTCAGCAGAAGATATTTAAGGGGTTAAAAGTCTCCTTTTCAGAGAAAAGCTAACAGCTGATGAATATGTTAGCTTAACTCTCTTGACTATGCAAAGAGGAGCTGCATCAGCGTGCCCAAGACGGGAATCAATTACCCCTCGTTCCCGTGCTGCTAAATATTCAGATCCCGTTGGTGCATCTCCTACTGTTTGGCTCCAGTTCTCTTGCAGGTTAGCAAGGAAATCAGATGCAAATCACATAGGTGATTCCTCTGCGGGAGGACAGAGCTGTGGCTGCCAAGGAGGAGGCAGGCTGCCTTTGTGTTTTTCAGAATCACATGGCACTCAGCCACACGGTTCCCATTGACTTTCAAATGGGAAATATGTAGATGTGAGTCAGAGTTATGGAAATGTAGCCTTTCACTGTATCATTAGTTTTTTGTTTCCACATGACAGAAGCTCATGATTTATTTTGAATATTTAAACTGTGTCAGTGCAGCTTTTTTTTTTTTTGGGGGGGGTGGTGTTGTTTTGGCGATTGTGAAATAAGCAATCCCTACACTATTGGCGGTGCAGTATCGCGAAGTTAACATAGCTGAATAACCTTGTAAAGGGGCCTATTTTGCATATCATCTAATCTAATTACAACATATGCAGTGTCCATATAATTACAGGACAGAAATACGGTCACTTAGGTTGTGCTTCTCCCTGCTGGAAAAATCAATTAGTCTATATACTACATCTGTAAAGTAGAAACAACACCTTCATCACCCAGAACTTTTAGGCTTTTATTGAGGCTTGAGTAGTGCTCTGATACTTTTTAATTCAGTACAATATACTATCTAGGCCGTATACAGATAGCAGCAAGCTTGAGACTATTATAGTTCCTTTGCTCACACCATCCCACTAAGCATCTTTTATTAGTATCTCGGCTGCCACTTATGTCTGGTTTAAGACTGGGCTACGTGGGACACAGACAGCAGGATTCTCTGTCCTGTCTAATCTCTTGTTAACACTACAAAAAACTAGAAATTAACTCCACTGAAATCAAAACTACATCCAGTTTCTAACCTAGCTGCAGAGAGGCAAAGAGTTGGAGGCTACTGCTACTTTTTTTTTTTTAGCACCTCAAAGTTTTATGCAATCCTGAACATTTAGGTTTAGCAGAATTCATCACCTGATGGTTTGATTTATCTTACTCGAGCCTACAAAGCAGTTGAGCTACTTAGCAATTCAGCTGAGATTACGGCTGAAAAGAACGCACTGGTGTGTCTCCCTGAATCATGTCCTTACTACAAGAACTTCAGGGGCCACCAGATGATCTGGTCAATGAGCTGAGGGACCATATCTCTTAGCTAAGCTTTTCTCAGAGGGAAATGGGTATTTGCATATTTTATCAGTAGCATTACTTTGAATAGTTACAATGACGGCATAACTGCCTATAAATTATCTACCAGCAAGTACCTACCTATATGTTATTTTACTATTATTTTGTTATTTTACTATTCAGAGCACTTTATTGGAGTCTCTGCTTTGCACAGAACCAGGGAGAAATGACTGTCACAGAATCACAGAATTATATGGGGTTGGAAGGGACCTCTGCAGATCGTCTAGTCCAACCCCCCCTGCAGGTCCTCCTAGGGGAGGTTGCACAGGAACTTGTGCAGGTAGGTTTTGAATGTCTCCAGAGAAGGAGACTCCACCACTTCTCTGGGCAGCCTGTTCCAGGGCTCTGCCACCCTCAAAGTGAAGAAGTTCCTCCTCATGTTTAGATGGAATTCCCTATGTACAAGTTTGTGCCCATTTCCTCTTGTCCTGTCACTGGGCACCACTTGAAAAAG
This sequence comes from Gallinago jamesoni, assembly GCA_025769975.1. Classification (NCBI taxonomy): domain Eukaryota; kingdom Metazoa; phylum Chordata; class Aves; order Charadriiformes; family Scolopacidae; genus Gallinago; species Gallinago jamesoni. The sequence continues at coordinate 202,164,980 of JAOQGH010000001.1, forward strand.
ACTGGTCCCATCCTCTTGACACCCACCCTTTATAGGTGTTTATCAGATCCCCCCCTCAGTCTTCTCTTCTCCAGACTGAAAAGACCCAAGACCCTCAGCGTCTTCTCATAAGAGAGATGCTCCAGGCCCCTAATCATCTTTGTGGTCCCCATCCTTAACTCAATTAAATAGCATAAATCACGAACAGTTTCACTGAAACCAGTGAAATTCCAGTGAATTTATGACTAAGACAGCTTGAAAACAGAGAAGTGTGCCCAATATTTTAGACATACTATCCAAGTTTACAGAAGAACTTGGGTTGGGTTTGATTTTTTTGGCAAAAAGTCAGTTTTACTAGAACTTTGGAAAAACAGCTGGGTGAAATAGCAAAGAAAACAGACCTTTTTTTTTTCAATAAAAAAAAATAATGAACTATTATCTAATCTGTCTGATCAAAAAGCTTGGGACAGACTACAAAACAAGGGCGAGATTACAGACAAGGGATAAAATTAATACAGTTTGCTTGTAATGAAGATCCATCTTGCTCCCTGAAGCCTTTGCAAAACCAACAATTTGTGATGACATTGAGCTGCCTTTTGGGGAGATCTTGTATTTCTTAGCTTCACAGGTGTCCAGATACTTTTGTGTAGCATTAATATGTGTAATGATTGAGTCTCTTTCCTTATCATGACTGTCTTATCATCCTGCAGCAAAAGGGGAAAACTGGATATGAGTGTATGGGAGGCTGAACAGGTGGGAAGGAAGAGGGTCTGGAAGAAATAAATGCACAGCTCCTGTTCCCACATGTGCCTGAGCCTCAAGGTGTTTATTGCCCTTACTATCACTAAAAGGCTTTTCAAAATTTTTTTCCCCAGAACGTGTCTTCACCAAATTTTTTCACTTCTCTCTTCTCATTTTTTTCTTTTTGTAATCTCTGCCAAGCTCTTCTCCAAAGGATACAAAAGAGAATTTCCTCATAGGAAATTTTTTTTTTTAAAAAGTAAAATACAGGAATGTTGGCAGCAATTTTGCTCACTGAGAACCAGAGGTGCTGAAGCAGCAGGAGGGAAAGGGAAGACCCGGTTTTCAGGCCAGGCAATGCTAGAAACTTAATCAAAGGGTTTGCAGACACCTGACTCCGTCTCTGTGTATGTGTTTTGTTATCCCAAACTGGAGAGGAAGATGAAACCAGTGTTTACAATCTGGTCTTGCAGGTGCAGTCTGAAAGTTTCATCTCTGTGATTGCCAATTGCTTTTCATCCTTCCTTTCAGTCTTTATCCTCCCTTTCCCTGGTGATGACAAATGGGGGCACAAAGAAATAGGGAAGAACAGAGTTAAGTGATTCTCTCCAGCAGCCACTCGAACTTTGAACAAAATACTGAAAGGACCGGCACGAAAGAAGCGAGGGTTTTTTTTCCCCACTTGCTCCTTGTTAAGCTTCACAGCTCAACAAGTGTCCTACTTCGAAAGAGAAAAAGGAACAAAAATATCCACTCACTTCTCCAACTCCCTAATTAACCTTCTTTTTTTCTTTTGCTTTCCCTGTCTGCATTTCCCTTTAGTGCTCTCTTTCCCAATTCTGTCTTTTGTGAGACAAAATGGTGGGAGATGAGACAAAATGGCAGAGAGATAAACTACCAGTAATTGGGAATCTTTTCAAGAAAAGCATGCTCAGAGCATATGTGAAGGTGCTGTCTCTCTACTTAGATCATTCCCTTGGCAGCAGGTCAGGATAGGCAAAAATCAAACCAATATTCAGAGGTTTTCAGCTGCAGATCTCAAGGATTGGCAAGCTTCTTTATTGTTGTTTTCCAAATGGGAAAGCAAAGGGACAGGGAATCTGAGAACATACGGTGATGGAGAAGTAAACTGGTAAACAGAATCCTTCCAGGCTCTGTCCTTCATTGAACCCAAAAGGCAATTAACAATAATAGATTCAATCTGCTAACAATAGGCATGGGACATGATTTCAAAGAGCCAGAAGATAGCCACTGGAAGTGTCTTCAGCCTCCCTCTGTCAGAGCTGAATTGATGCACAACAGCAAAGTTCACTTAAAAAACATAAACCAAAACAGCATTGACTTTTGCCATTTTGCTGCCTGCTGTGTTCTCACTGACTCCTGCTGAGCTGAGCTTCTGGAGATCGAACAAATCATAGAAAAGACAGGTCAAAACTCAGTTTTACCACCAAAATACATCTCTTATCTGCAGATGCAGATCTATAAATGTGTCTATAATGATGATAACAAATACAAGAATCTCCTTGTTTACTGAGATATTCTTCTGACCCCGAGGCCATTATCACAATCATGCTCATCTAAACTTTGGAAATATATTATGCGTTTCATTTAGCTAAGAACAAAATAACGAGCACTATCCCAGCAAGTATTTGGTTACCTCCTCATCTGTATACCATGAGGGGACACATGGAAGAAGATCCGTTGCTGAACAAGTTACTTTCTTTCATTACACTGGATGCCAGCACCCCTGAAGTTCAGAAAAATTAAAAAATGGAAAAAGTAATTAAAGCATGCTAGGCCTAATTACTTTCCTGCCTGCTTCAACAGTGTTTTGGGGGAGAGAAATCATAGTACTTCAAACCCCCATGTCTGCTTAGGAACTGCAATCCCCAAGCCTTCTGCTGAGTAGAAAGCTGGAATTCTCTCTTCTCAACTGGACGGCCTCCTGCTTTCATCAAGAAACTTGACACTTTCCATAGCCAGCTCCACATGGAACTCCTTCTGCAAGATAGCATTGAGACCCAGGGATTTGAAGAGGAAAATACAAATGAGTATTTGTATTCTCGACATATTGAGAATGTTGTGAATTGGATGCTGGTTGTTGAAGGATGCTGAGAATATTTAAACTCAGAGGGTAAATACTCAGAAATAAACAAGACTGTTGGAAAGCAGAGGACAGTTCATGTTTTAACAGCTCCTGTAACTACTCTGAAGATGGTTATTTTAGAGGTACAAAGGTTGATACAGAAAGGCCCTGGAAATATAATAAAACAACAGAAGAAAATATCTGACAAAATGTGAAAAGAAACAAGGGAATTTTCAAAAGGGAAGAATAATGGCAAGAGAAATCAGATAAAATGAATGTAAAATGTGAATAAGGTAACTAACAGCAAATATGCAGACTAGGAAAAATGCCTACGTGATGGTGGCGTTTTTTCCTACAAAAAAAAAATTGAAGCTAAAAATAAAAAGTGATTGGAATAAGGGAAAATGAATATTTCAGGAGAGGTATTTTTTTTCCATTACTTGGCGTTCCTCCGGCCACATCTGGAATGTTGCATCCAGCTGGGCCCCCAACAAAAGAAGGCTGTTGACAAACTTCAGGGAGTCCAGCGTAGGCCACCAAGGTGGTCAGGAGGTTGGAGCACGTGATGTACAGGGAAAGGATGAGAGAGCTGGGTTTGTTTAGCCCGGATACTCAGCAGGGACTTTGCAGCAGCCTTACAGCACCCCTGAGCAAGTTATTAAGAAGATGGAGCCAAGCTGAGGTGCATGACAGGGAAGGATCCAACTAGATAAAAGAAAAGAAAAAAAAAGTCCAGTATGAGATACCCAAACCTGGATAAATTGTGGGACCTCGATCCTTTGAGTTTTTGAAGGCCCAGCTAGAGAAAGCCCTGGGCAATCTGGTCTGAATTCAGTGCTGATCCAGATGGGAGGAGGAGGTATGTCTGGAGACCTCCTGAGGTCCCTTCCAACGTGCATGGAACCAACCCTCTGATTCTATGATAACTTAAGCAGAGACATTTTAGATATAGAGTAATTTGGGAGATGGAAGGGCTAAAAGGCAGAGAGAGAAAAGCAGTAGTTACTGAAATATAGGACAACCTGAGCACAGGCCAGTATTTCGGCAGTTAAGATGTATTTTTGGAAAAGAAACAAAAAGACTTTGAAGACTGTGAAGGATGGAAAAGGATGTCAGACTAGTTACAATTATAATCTCTGAATCTGTTCTTTCTAGCCTAAAGAATAAAGTATCAGGTGAAAAGTGGGCAAGGTCATGCCCATGTTTTTCCCTTTCCTTCCACATTTTGAGTAACCACAGAGGAATAGATTCTCCAGAATGTAATTCAGTACTTTTTTGTGTCATTTTTTCTACCTTACATAAATAATTTGGGTTTATATATATTTTTTTAAAACAAATTAGCATACTTTGCACATAGATTTGGGGAATATCTTTGCACATAGATATGAGAATAGCTTATGCAGTAAAACCTTATTTTGTTGTCATCCTTCTTACATTCAAGAGCACATATACAACACTGATAACATGACGGGCTCTTGTGTCTTCAGGTCTGCTGTTAGTCTTCATTCTATGTGAGGTAATAAGAGAAGCTGGAAGATGTACAAGAATTTGAAAATGGAATGTTTGTATGGGTTGCAACTAAAGTTTGGGCAATACTTGTTTAGCACAAGCTGGAGTTTCTGGAGGTGTTGCCACAGTACTGTAAAAGTTTATTTGGTAACAGGCAACAATTATTGTCCATTTTACATTGGGAGGACATTCTGATTCCTTTACTGATGTTTCAACTTGACTTCTCATCAAGTCTTGCTGCTTCATGGGGAACATATGTACATCAAGTTTCTGGATAAATAAAGCCTTGGCATTCCTGAGGGCAAAGGGACCTTTGGTCTGACTTTCCACTTAGGCCAGGATTTTAACAAATTGTGGTAAGTTCAACATTTAGGGAGAAAGTATGGCTCACGCATATCGCTAAAGGGTAGCAACTCTCAAAAATAAAATTGCTATGATGTTTTGTTTTGCAGCCCCTCCTGTGTATGTTCAGCGGGTTAGTGACATCCTGGAGCTTCATTCCTTGGAACAGAAATGCAATCATTAAATTTGATGCCAAGACTCTTTTGCAAGACTTTTCATTACAGTTCCTTTGCTATATAACTGAGAAGCCTAATCAGGAACAAAAGGTGGTACTTCCCACTCTTTGCTGCCACCTCCTCAGACTACACCATGCATCCTGCTTCATCTTAGACCTTCTTTCATTTGCCATTGTTCTGTTACAATGAACATATTCAAAAGATTGTGCTCACACAGAGAGATTGTAAATCTTTAAGGGGACCCATTGACTGGCTTGAATAAAACATCCATAAGTACAGATGCCTGAGTTCTATGAAGTTGATTTGATCTTTCCGAGATCCACAATGCCCTGACAATGATGGTGAGACATATTCTTGGATGAAGAATGACAGTGTCATAGTTGTCCACTTAATATGTAATCATAAATTGTAAGTCTAATGATAAAGCAATTACCACCTTTCCAATACTTCTAAATTTTGTGTAGTCTTACAGAACCTCAATTATTTTTGTCATTAGAATAAGGGCATGTATACGCTAAAAAAATTCCCACACATTCACTGACAAGCTCCTAATAATGTACTAATTAAGAGCATACGGGACTACAGGGAACTGTGAAGGGGCATCCACATCCTTACCACAGTCTGTAAGGCTTTATCAAACTTGCTTTTCAGGATGCTTTTAGGAAGAAATTCTTTACAGCGAGGATGGTGAGGCACTGGAACGGGTTGCCCAGGGAGGTCGTGGATGTCCCATCCCTGGAGGTGTTCAAGGCCAGGCTGGATGGAGCTTTGAGCAACCTGATATAGTGGGAGGTGTCCCTGCCCATGGCAGGGCGGTTGGAACTCGATGATCTTTAAGGTCCCTTTCCAATGCAAATGATTCTATGATTCTATGATTTTATGGTGATATGAAGAGTCTAGTCTAAGTGATGTGATCTCCCACTGAATTTAGGTTGATACTCCCAAGCGATGGTACAATTAGTCATCCCTGTGTGCTTATGGACAAGAGAGTGAAGATACTAGGCAATATTTCTACAGTTGAGTAGCTCACATACTGCTTAGACAGAAGATGTCCTAAGAAGATCCACCATATTTTTGATACCTTTTAATTCAAGTCTCTCCACAAGGTAGGACCTAGATGCCATATGTATTTGTGGAGACTCCCCCATGTCAGTAATTTCTAAGGTTGCAAGTTACCTAGAAAGGAACATAGAGCCTTCAGAGCAGTGGAGAAAACCTTTTCCTGGGACTACCTCCACTTACAGTTTATAGTAGCTGGTTATTATGGAGTTTTAGTTATTCTACAGACTCTACGTTTTACCCAAATGTGGATGGTGCTGACAGTTTGCCAGAAGCCAGATAGTGACAGAAAAAGCAGGACAGAGTATTTTGTGCTTCTAAAACGTACAGGGGTGATTTGCTGGAGACACTGAATTTCAGTACCCCATCTGACAGCCACCTTCATTTTTAACTTGTGAAGTTGAATAGAGTGGAAATGTTGCCTCCTGGGGTACATAGACTACATGATATTCTCAAACACCACCAAAAGCTCCAGGGCCCAGAATTTCTTGTGATGGGCTGGACAGGACATGCAGCCACAACTGCCATTCTGATCCACACTTTACATCAGGAAACATTTGCTGTTACAGAATCAAAACCAGCCACAGTTAAGATTTCTCAGAAAGCCGAAAGAAAAATCTCACAAGTAAAGGACATGGGGAATAAAAATCAACTCAGTTGCTTCAGTTGGCACACGATATTCCAAGGGATCAAGAGGAATTATATGAGAAAAATGCACAGAAGACATACTGTGGATTGCTGTTCATTATCAAATTAGCACCTTTTATATCATGTTTCAATCTCTTTTTAGGCTTTGCCTTGTAATACATGTGATTAGAAGTGAATTAATAATAGCAATAATGTACCAGAGAGTCCACTTTTTAGTGACTACTTTAAAACTAAAATGAAAAAGGCACTTTTATAATATTTTTAAAGAATACTTCATTAAGTGGAGGGAGGTATACTAGAAACACAAAACTCCATGCCCATGAAAACACAGCGCAAGCACAAAATTTCCAAGCCTCTGCCATTAATTGCATCTGAAAGTTATTGTTCCCCAAACAAAAGAACCCGTGGGATGAGTGTTTTATGTTTCATTGTGTCTATATCAACTTCCACTGCTCAATATGAAAAAGGCACCCAAGTCAGTGGTGCCAAAGATCTGCTAGCTTTTTACTGGTCTAGCTGCTAAGGTAGTCTTTTTCCCAACTAATTTTAGCTATTCATGAATATTCCCCTGCCTCACAATATGACATTCACGTAGTGCTTTTTCTCCAGTGATCTCAAATTCTTTAAGTGAACCACAGTGAATTTTACATCACTGTGCTGCAGAGAAGGTGCTCTGCAGTAGGCATAGAGTCAGAGTAGGGGCTTGCTCTATGTCTGAAGTCAATAGTTGAGCCAGCAACATTATTTTATTTTATTTTATTTTATTTTATTTTATTTTATTTTATTTTATTTTATTTTATTATTTGTTTGTTTTTAAAGAATGGAGGGCATGCATTTTATTTCTACTCTCTGTTGTGTAGAAACACAAGATAAGTGTATGCTACAATACTTGAAAAAAATACCCTCATCCCTAAAAAATGGCATGCTGGGTTGTTTTTTTTGTTTTCCCAAAATTAGTCATACAAAAAGCCTTATAGAAGATAGGCTAGCAAACTGAGGCAAAGCAATGCCTATCATCTTAGTGCTGTTGTTTGAAAAGTGTTGGGGACTATAGGGAATAGTCCTTCTTCCTATAAATGAGAAAACAGAAGGTACCAGACAGAACAAAGTTATGTGTGAATGAGTTTAAGCACAGTATGTGTGATTTGATTTCCACTATGGCTTCGATTGAAGAAATATATTAATTTTCCTGTTCTTTTCAAGTTCTTTCCGCGCTCCTCATTTTTTAACATACAAAGAGAGAGAAAGAAGATAAATAAGTTTGTGGTGCCCTCCCCATACACATGTGTATACAGAGCTTGGAAATGAAGGCAAGAAGACAAGAAAAAGAACTACAGTGATACCCCTAAATATGGGTAAGCCTTTGAGAGAAACGTTAGTAGATCTCTGGGTTTAGCAGAGCTCAGTGGTGAAGGGAAGCATTAGGATTTATGATAAACATGAAGTGCACACAAAACAATCACAGTTAAATCCCATCTGTCCCCTACAGACACAAGGATGATAGATTTTTCTTTCAAGTAGGCTGGTGACACTGCCCAGTGTTGCCCCCCACTGCCCCAGTCCATCCCCTTTGGCTTTCAGCATCATTCCCTGTGGGAAATCTGTGAATAGAGCTAATCAGGAGCAACAGACAGGGCAACAACTTCAGATATTCTGTGGGCAGTGTGCACCAATAAGGATTACCTTCCCTCCTTTATTTCACAGAAATAAGACTTTATAACCATTAATGAGCAAGCCCATTGGTAGAGCCATCTTTTTTTCACTTTGGGTTCTCCTATTTGCTTTCTGGTTAAAACACCCCTCCACCCCATCATCACTTCTAGGCTACCGCTGTGGAGCATAAATACATGACACTGCTAGTATTATCCCTTGACTTTCTAGGAAAGTTCAATCAGAAAAAAAGAGGTGCCTGGGCAGGAAAATTGGACCTTCGAAACATCTAATTAAGGCTACGTTTGCATACTGATTTCAAGGTTGACTACCTTTGCCCATTCACTCAGTGTGGACCATATGTAAGCAACAGCAGGATATTAATCACAATGAAAGAGCACGTTCTCCCCCTACTTAGACTTGCTGTACTTGTTCCTTCTCCTAAATGTTTTACATTCAAAGACTTGAGCTATTATCATCAGAAACTCTTAAAACAGAAACAATACCTTTCAGTTGCTCTTTTGCAGTAGGAAGGCAACACACATTTGCTCCATATTGGAAAATAAAGAAACATAAAGGATTATAGATGGTTTCATGCTGGTTTTTCTCCCCGCTTAGCAATGCCCTTACTGTCTTTTAGATAAGCATCTCTTTTCTCCGTGATCCCCAGAATTAAACTGAAGGTGCTTTTAATTCAGTCCTTCTCACTTTCCAGGCTTCTCATTGCTTGAACTAACATCTCTTCCCCAGTCCCTGTGTTTTGAAAAGCTGCCATTTTTTTTTTTTTTCCTCAGAAAAACTAAGAAACATTCTGGTTTGAAAAAAATCCTCCTCTCCCCATCACTGTGGACATTCATGGACAGGAAAAAAAAAAAATATTCTTCCTTTGTGTTTCTTTTCCAGGCTTCATTACTTATTCTTTAATCATGCATACAGTGAACATGATTGCCAATTCCAGACTATGAAATGTCAGAGTACAGAGAACAGCTTAAAGCAGAATTTTTCTACATGATAGTGTTTTCGTTTCCCAAAGTCTTGTAAGTGCAAGTCTATGGAATTTACCATTTTAAGCACTATTCTTCATATGTGCAAATAGAAAAAGAAAGTACACACAGAACTATCCGTACTAAATGTGCAAATGCAAACCAGATGATTGCTACCATAAGCATAGCATATACATGACTCAAATAAAACTGAGCCTTGAAAAAACATTTTAAAATAAAACAACAACAAAAAAAGCGCTTTTCAATTTGAAAGGGAACAGAGGCAAGAATACACAGAAGGAAATAAAGATATTACACTGAAACCTGCTCTCATGCTGCTCTGAATCCCAAATACTTTACAATGCTTTATGGAATCATCCCCACATATAGCAATGAGAGAGAAAAAAAATCACTTCATTCTCCTTCCTATGCCTCTTCCAGGGAGCTGTGAAATAGAGAGGCAATAAGTAGAAAGCTACAGTTCTGCTTTCCACATGCAAGCCTTGTGAAAGCGTGGTGCTGGGTCTATAAACAAGTCTGTATTTAAGCACTTAACTAAGAAAACCACAGCGCTGGGTACTGCGATGTCACTGCAGGCTTTCATCTGCTGGGAATGGAGGAGGAGGTTGCTGCAGGACCACAGCCACAGTGCCACCACACCACTGGCACCCAACCTGGCATCATTCCCACTGAAAGCTTGTTTTTACTTCTAGAGAAAGGCAGGCCAAAGATTTTGGCTCCTTCCCAGTAGAAGATCATCTCCGAGATGAGCCCTGGAATTTCTTCATTCTCGTTTAGGTCTTCAGACCTGAGAAGCAAGTGAAAGTTTGCCAAAGTGGGGTGAAGAAACAGACCAAGAGGAAGTGAAAACTTCAATGCCTCCCAAAACACTCTTTTTTTTTTTTCTTTTTTCTTTTCTCTATACAGACAAGAAGTGCAAGAAAAAGTTAAGGATCTTCTTTTCCTGACATTACCAACACAGATGGTGGCTCATACCTACCAGTCCATTCCTCATTGCCTATGCCCTCAGCAGCTCCGGCCCCTGCATGTAAGATTTGATGATTCTTCCTTGTCTTTTATGTGCAAATTCAATTTTATAAAGGCAATGAGATTCCCCAGGCAGCTCATTTCAAGGAATTATTGCATATTTTTTTTCAAGCAGTTAGTCACTTGGCCTTCAAGGTCTAACATTGTGCCTTGTAATAGACCAGGTCTTGGTAAAAGCTGGAAATAGTGCCACACCCCAGCATATTGGGGAATGAAAACTTTGAGGTTCTCCTGGCCACCAGATTTCTTAGAAGTGCAATCTTCAGTTCCTCCCCTCTGGTTCTGGATCCCTATCATTCTTTTCAGCTTTCTTTCACCTTTCCTGAGGGCTGAGTGTCTTCCTCACTTCCTCCAGGAACCTGCCTCTTCTCCTCTTTCACTCCACATCTTCTTACCTCTTTTCCCCCCAGCTTCTGCTGACAATTAAGGAAATAATCTTCCCATACTGGAGATCTCGTTTGATCCTCAGTTATGGAGGTATCTCTCCTACCCTCTTTTCTTTGGTATTTTTGCCTATTTTTCTATATTGTCTCTCTTTTCCCAAGTAATCCTGTATTAATTGCCCTCTCTTCTTCCCACCTACATCCCCATTTCAAAACCCTTCCAGAATTCATGCTGGGAATCTGATAGGAATCTAATAATTATTTATTACCAAGCCTGCAGACAAAGTGGAAGTGGCTTGAATGAGAAGACATTGGGTAAGTCCTGATGGAAAAACATGAGACAACTGCACAACTCATTTAGGAAAATCACAGGAGACACTTTCTAACGAGATGAGATCCTTTCAGAAGACAATCAAGGAACTGCCACTCCAGGATCTGTCCTAGAGACAGAAAAACTGAATATAACTGAAAAAATCAACAACAGCCCACATATTTTCAAAATGCCCTGGTTTGCATTTTATATTTTTAATTTAGATGTAAAGAAGACTAAATTCTGCATACTTATGTATGCTATGTATACATTTTTTTTTCTTCCCAGAGCTTATATGCAGTGCTTAAACTGTCTTGTGAGATAATCAGACTTTTTGGTGTTATTATTTACGTTTAACTCTTATATGATATTAGGAAGCAAATAGGAGCTGCTCTGCTGGCTCAGCAAGCTGAGGGGCTGCTGTATAGATCGTTTTGCACTCAAGGGACCGAAGTCTGATCTCCCTTCCACATAACCTATTTGGGTAGAAAAATCACAACCACCATAATGAGTAGTATCTTTATCTCTGTGTGTCAGCTCAGAGGGTGCTCTTCTGGGAGAAAATTAAATGTGACCTTCCACTGTTGATGTGACACACACACACATATTGCACAAGCTTCTGGATCAATGGCTGCTGCTTGCAGTTCTCTGATGTGCAGTGCTCCTTAAGAAGGATACGAGCCCCAGCACATTTTCTTTGCAGATCCAACACTGCATTTAAGAGATTTTAAAAGTGAGCTGAATATGACAACATTTTGAGATATACTCTACTCGGCACAAACTGGGTGAAACATTCAGTGTCGCCTCTGGGCTCAAGATGTCATGACAGCAGAACTCAGTTCCCATTTTCTAAGATAATAAAGTGATTTGGTGACTTTACAACACCATGTGCTGCAGGACTATGCTGCTCTACTCCTTGAACTACCATATAATGGAAGTTCACACATGTTCCAACATTATTCAAGATAATAACAATTGGCTTGGACATAAATCTGATAACTGTCAATGAAAGTTTACAGAAGCATGGAAGAGGTTAAGGTCCAAACTACTTGAGAAACAGGTTTCAGGACAGCTCCCCTCTCTGACTCCATTCTCTTCTCATTTCATCTCTGGGTTTGTGTACTGGTTTCATCTGGGATAGAGTAGTTTCTTCATAATAGTTTGTTTCAGATTTGTGACCAAACCAGTGTTGATAACACTGTTTATAAATAGAGTTTAGTTATTGTTGAGCAGCACTTACACACCATCAAGGTCATTCCTGCTCCTCACGCTGCCCCATCAGGAAGTAGGCTGGGGTGGCACAAGAAGCTGGGAGGAGACACAGCCAGGACAGCCGACCCCAACTGACCAAAGAGACAATCCATACCATATGATGGTATGGATTATGGTATGGGTATGGTGCTTGGAAGTAAAAGGTCGGGGAAGAATGAGGAAAGGAGGGGTTTGTCTTCCCAAGTAACGATCACACATGACGGAGCCCTGCTTTACTGGAGATGGCTGAACCTGCTGACAGGAGGTGAACAAATTCCTTATTTTGCATTGCCTGTGTGAGTAGCTTTTGCTTTACCTATTAAAATGTCGTTATATCAACCCACACGTTTTTCCACTTTCACCCTTCTGATTCTCTCCTCCATCGCACCAGGGGACAGAACAAGCAGCCTCCTGGGCTAACTCACACAACAGCTTGACAGACAATTTTTTTTTTCTGGTGTAAGGAGGTCCCACAGACCTTCCACACATTAAAAAACATTTTTTTGTAACCTTAACCCATATTGTCATTATAGTACAAATATTGAGCTAATATAAGGACTCCCATTAACCAAATGCCAATACCAGTCCACCAAATGGTCTTCTGCTTTCATGAGGCAGAGCCACTCTGTAAAGAAATTGTGGCACTTCTGTGTTTCTCACCAATCTGTCCACAAACAGGGCAGAAAGACTGCAGAGAACAGTGATGGTCAGTAATTTGATAATATGTGCTCAATGAAACTCTCTTTTCTATCATCTTTGAGAAATTAAAAGAGCATCTAGGAATCTGAAGCCTGTTTCTCATTTGCTGTAACAGACTCATACGTAACTGCACGAGAGACTATATTGCATGTTGCATGGATGAGTCTGTATGGATCAAAACTGAATTCCCAGGGTACAGGAATTCACCACTCGATAATACCACCGATAGTGAGCATATAATTCCAGCGATGTCAGTGGAGTCACACTAGTCTATAACTGGACTAAGGGGAATGAAAACCTATCCCATGGGTAAGGATAAAAAGATATATAGTATTAAATAAAAATAGACAGTCAGAATAACTACCTCAGCCTTGGGTAATATGTTGGGTAATAGCCTTTACTATTAGTTTTACTCATGGGAAATTTTACACAGAGAGGAGAGGCTAAATTTCATGTGGAAGAATCAATTCTTGGGACAAAGGAAAATGACAAAGATAAAAGCAATGACAAATATGGCTGAAGGTATCAGAGAGAAACAATTGCTTTTCAGATTAACCATCCCCTTTTTAAATTGTCAGTGGCACTCTGCTATAAAAAATAAGGCGTTTCTAAAATCAATATATTAGGCATTTCGGGTCCCAATTTGTGAGAGTCCCTTAGAAAAGGAAGAAACTTTGTATTATTCTTCATTAATTCTCCGTTTCCTTAAGTGTTTTGGGAATTATCTGCTAAATCAGGAATGCAGTGAAGAAAAACTAAAAGAATGTATGTAAGTTCATAATGTTGGCCTCATGTCAGCAAGGCCTGGAGTGTGATAAGGAAAGCTTTGTGAAAGGAGTAGGTATTTTACGATGCCACAATTATTGGTACAATAATCAACTGTAAGGGAATTCAAGCTGCAGTGAAAGCTATCGCTTGCCAAACCAAACACTAAATAAAGAAAAAGGAATAAGGCCTTGAACACTGCAGCACCTATAAGTTACCATTACCTGTAGTCACGCTCATGAACCAATGGTCTGCTAAACTTTGCAGAGCCCAACAATTTTCTGGAAGTGAAATAGCAGTCTCATAACAGTGAGTTTGCCCGTGCCACCTCACTTCCCAGTAAGCCCATCCATTCCCATAAACCCAAAGCCCTTGTCCCACTCTCTCCCCACCTCTGACAGAAGACAAAATGTTGCTGATATCTGCCCTAATTAGAAATACTGAAATGAGAACAGCTGGAAATACAAATTAAGCAGGAATATTTATTTTTCTGTGTTCTTGCCTATTAATGTTTGCTCTTCTCATTTGACCTTAAAGTATGAAAAGTCATGGGGCCAAAATCATCAAGGGACAAATGGATGCCACAGTCCACAAACTATCTTCTCGTTCGGCTTGCTCCTCATAAAGGTGTCAAACCTTCTGTATAAAAAGGAGGTTGACTCCATATAGTCCAGAGCCTTATGAAGTGCCTTTGACCAAGTATTCAGTTTTAGGATTTATTTTGCACTTCTGTAATGGGCTGCAAAAAGCAAGACCAATGAAGAACAAGCATCTCCTACATCCAGAGGCCACATTAATCAGGTTTGCATCTGTTTAAAACTATCTGAGTTAGTGAAACCCCCATGGTGGATCAAATCATTTCAGTTTGATGTTGTCTTTTTTTGGTTTCAGTTTGAGGGAATGAATAAATGAGCAACTCCGATCAAGGCACAGTAGTTAAAAGAAGCCAGCACTCATCTTTGCCTCCAGACCTGTCCACATGTTTGCTTACAGCCATTCCCAAGTGCTTATGTCTCAGTGATCCTTGTTTTAACTTTGATATAATCATAAAGATTTACACTAAAAGATACATAGGTGATAGAGACTGATGCTAGGAGCAGATCAGAGACTCGGCTTCCATTTCAGTAACATTAAAGAAAGGAAGAAAGGAGAGAACACAGTTTTCCCTTTTCCTTACTTCTTCCTTTGATTGGTAATAAAATCAATGGATTTGTTGACCTTTTCTTCTTAAAACAAAACACATATCTGTACAATGGGAAGGCAGTCGTGCAGACTGGGACCACTCAGAAAACTAAGAAGGGACCTGAGGTTGCAAAAAAAAAATTAATATAGTGCACAATAGGATCCAATTGCTTGTACTGAGATTTGTCTGGATTAACAACAGATAATAAATTTCAAATTAAATAAATACTGTGTGCTCATATCCATGCTTTTTTTCCAGTCCGGAACCCTCAAAGCCAGAAAGGAACCTTTTTTTTTTTTTTTATTTCCAGAATTGACTATTTTTAGAAGATTTCACTTTTGTACCTATTCATAAATTCCAGTTCAATCTACATCCAGTAACTGACACTTGAATCTCTGCTGCTTTGCATTGTCTATCTCTGGTCACATATAGAGTACATAAGGATATAAAGTGTTATTGAATTATAAGTTATTTGCATTCATTTTGTACAGATGCAGATTAGTACAAAAGGTGAAGAATGGCAAACAATCCAGATGATTATAAGCAAACCTGCTTTCTTACATGTTCAGTTTCATTATGTTCAGATTTAAGTCATGTGACAACATTTGATAAGCAAAAAAAAGGTAACAAAAAAAATATTGGATGGTTTTGGAAATCAAAAGAAATGCAGTTGTCACTATTCTAAAATATGTACAGGGCAAAGAAGACCACTGCTATCCACATGGGAGATTGTAAGGACGAGGTACTGGATGTCAAAATATATGTGTATTGTATAATCAGAAGTTATATAGAAAAGAGGGAGCCAGACAGGCTTAATGTAACACAGGGTGGAGGGTGTAGCTGAGTTAATTCCACCTTGAACACAAGTATAAACTAAAACCACCATCAAAGCAAAACATATAAACACATTCCATGTCTAGAGAATCATTATATTCCTCCTCAAGTTGTTCCCTTCATAGTGAATAATACATAGCTTGCTTCAGGTCTTTCTGCCTACCTTCAGCTTCCTGACATTTCTTGCTGCTGCATCTTTGTCTCATACATTCAGAAGAGTCCTCTGCCTGGGAATCTCTGTTGCCTCTGTAAGTAGTCAAAATAATCGCTTCGGCCCTTAACTTTGAAGAGCTAAACAACTGGATTCCTTTTTTTCTTGTTGTTCACTGTTGATCTCTTGACAAGGATTTAGTCATTTCCATATCTGCTTTATAAATTTTCTCTACTTTATCAACATCCTTTCTCTGACATGGACACCAAACTAAAGAAAAATTCCAACAGCATTTATCTCATGCCAAATACTGATGTGATTTCTCTGTGCCTACCTGAGAGTCAGCTGTTGATATACAAGAGTAAATGTTCAGATTAGCCCTTTGGCCACAGTGTTAAACTGAAATCTTCTTTTTCACCTAATTATCCATCATGCCAGGGAAGCGTTTTGCAGTCTCTGAGTGCCTGGATAGGGTATCCCCCATGACAAGTATGCCTTGCTTTTTCTTTTCTTTAATAAATGAGTTTACGTTTCAGTACATTAAAAAAGAGATTGCTTGTCTGTACATAGTTTACCAAGATACCTGTCAGTATCTCCTATTCTTTTGTTTCTAACTCGCCCAACTTTTAGATCACCTGCAAACTATTGGCAATGGATGTATTTTTATCTCAGGATATTGATAAACATAGGCAGCAATAAAATTCTAGAAAATGGTGATTCATAAACTTGTAACAAGCTAGTTGGAAAGACACATAAGAAATTAAAAATATCAGTAATAACTTATGGAGAGAGACTTGCACATTGTATCGCAGCAATTCCCTTTATGAATAAAACTAGTCAGAAATAGCCCTTCTTACACAGATAAGGATTAGTTAATCTCTGTTGTTATACCCAATATACTTTATGAAGGATAGAAAACATTCTGGATTAATGTGTTGAGGTTATTAAGAGTCAACGGACACCTGCAGATAACTAAAGACAAGAAACAGGAACACTGAAACCATTATACACTTACTCATCTCACAGAGGGGTCTTTAACCTCCTGGTTTTCTTCTGACATAGTTTGATTATTACTAAAGCAGTTTTCCTGTCATCCTAAATCCTTTGCATTCCTGGATACTGTGGCAGCTCTAAAAATTGTACCCTTTACTGTAAACATTTTTTTGGAGGTTTTTTTTTTTTTGTAATATGTTCAGTGTCCTCCTGCAAAATATTATTTGGCAGTGCTCCTGTCTTTATCTCTGACTTTCAGTCACTGTTTCTCAAACGGGAAATAATAAGCTTTAGAGTTATTAATAATCATATGGAAATTTTTCAAAGAGTAGTTGGGGTATGAAGAATATAAACCAAGGACATCCATGTCATTCTGGTACCTTCCTACCTAGCTATTAGCTATCTTCTTCGTCATAAAGTATTCCTAATTAGGGCTATCAAGATACAGAGCCAATAACAAGAAATGACAGGAAACTCCTTGTATTCCAGTTCTGCCCCAATGAGACTTTGAAAGCCTAGAATTTGACATGAGTTTCCTTACAAACTATGACTGTCTTATTTCATAAATAAGGAAAGGCTACAACATGCAGTCCCACCTGCCTGTCCTACATTAATGTTGAGAAAATAAATTGACCTGAATTGCTGCTAAGAACCTAATTAGCATGGCTACAGGGTGAGCAGTCCCTCCAACATAATAATTTATTAGCTCGAAATCCCTGGGCCTTGGCCAACGCAAGCTTCCTGCCAAGGAGATCTGGAGAAGAAAGGAACCTAACCCACAGGATTTTCTGACTCTTAGCACGATGAGTTTTGACAAGGAACCTTCCCTCACCACTTTCACCCTAAGCTTAAAAGGAGGAGGAGAAAGGGGATTTGATACCCATTGGGCTGCAGCAGTTGCTTTAAGCAGCTCCTAGGTGACCACAAGGTAATAGTCCCCATCAATAGCTGCTGCACTGTCCTTTATCAAAGAGAAAAGCTGCATCTGCTTCGGATAAGCTCACTAAATAGATGCTTTAACTGGACAGATACAGAATAATATTTTGGCATGTTTGCCTCAAGGGGTTTTCGTAATCTGTCTTCATCATATCTCCCGATGCAGTGTGTAAGAAAAGATGGAGGTTTCTTGTTTTATTTTTTTTTTTTTAAATATTTTCCTACTCCTTTCCTCATCTTTGGATTGCTTCCTAAAAGGATGTCTAAAGTAACTAGCTGTTATGAGCAATAATTGAAAATATTTAGGCTTTATCAGCTTATTTTGGGATCCTCCCTTCCCTATGCTTCCTCTGTTTCAGTTTGAAGAGCTGATTTTCTTTCCATATGAATTGATCTAAGTTATCCTGCATGGTCCTTTTGTGTTACCTGATATTTGTGGCTTTACTAATTTAGTTGCTCCAACCAGTCTGAAGTTCAAAACTTTAAGATTTGGGAAGGCTTTCTCCACCTCCCAGCGCATATTTCTTCCAACACTTTCATTCAGAAAGACAGAAAGCAGCCTGGGCATGAGCAGTACTTGACCAAACAGTTAACATAACTGTATGTTTTGGGTTTGTCTTTCACATGGTCGTTTTGCCAAACCAATGAGGATAAATTAAGGTAACAAAGGGACTTGTTTTCATCTAGAAATGTAGATCTTTTCTCTGTTTGCTCTCCAACTAGTCTGCTTCATTTGGCATTTTCTGTCTCCACCCCAGTTTTTACATGTAGAAAACACTGAGTCATTGCTGATAAAACAAGTTGGAAATTTAACTCTGTTGTTACCAACTATCAACATCATAGCGTCATAGATTCTGTGAATCACAAAATCTCAGCCTTTCCTTATGGGAGAGGTCCTCTATCCCTCTGATCATTTTTGTGGCCCTCCTCTGGACCTGCTCCAACAAGTCTGTGCATTTCCTATACCCCACATGAGAAGACTATATTTAAACTGATTTAATGGGATAGATATCTAACACTCTACTAATATTCAGTCCGGGATAGTTTCACTGAATTTCACTGAATTATTAGAGTTGGAAGGGACTGTAGAGATCATCTAGTCCAACTCCCCTGCTGAAGCAGGATTGCCTAGAGCTAGAGCATGTTACAATATTTTGAAATGTCATTCCTCTTTTAAGACTATACTTTTTAAGAAAGTGGAAAATTCAAGAGCCAAGGGCAGTAGCATGGAGTAATTTTGCACCAAACTCCACTTTGTTTTTGTTGAACACTTCCTTTGAGGTTGTTTATCCTGAAGAAGAGAAGGCTCCTGGTAGACCTTATAAGGGGACTTGTAAGAAAGATGGACACAGAGCCTGTGTTGATAGGAAAGTGGTAATGGTTTTAAACTAAAAGAGACTAAATATAAAGAAGAATTTTGTTTCAGTGAGGGTTGTGACACACTGGCCCATGTTGACCAGAGACGTGGTAGGTGCCCTATGCCTGGAAGCATTCCAGGCCAGGTTGGACTGGACTTTGAGCAACCTGATCTAGTGGAAAATGTCCCTGTTCATTGCAGGGGTGGTTGGACTAGATGACCTTTCCAAGGTGCCTTCCAATACAAACTATTCTATGATCCTAATCTCCTTTTTTTTTTTTCTTTTCTACAAGTCAGGACAGTCCAGTAAAGAAAGGGTCTACCCATGCTGCGTCAGAGCACAGGTCAAGTGCACATTCTGAAATAATTTGTCTCTGATGAATATGGGATCCACAGAAATAAAATAAGTATAGTCAGAATGTCCCAGGATTCACCTGTTTTGGTGTAGCGTAGAATTCAGCAAATTTCTAAACCTGACATTAGGGACAATATAGATTTAGGAATGCCTCTATACTGAAAACAACGTATTATAGACAATGCTGGAATCTGAGAGCTCTACAGCTAAATACCTAATCTCTTCCAAGTGGAAGCTACAAACCTCTGTCTCATACAGACAATGGATTTGTAATTGAGAAGATCTGACAAATTTAGAAAGGATTTTGTGCACGTGTTTGAAGAAACTGACATTTTTACAATCTGGCCTGGAATCGTCTTCTAGGAAAGCAATGAAGGAATCAAAGTAAACACATGTAGGAATCTAATAAAACCAAATGCCCCAAAAGACAGGTCAACTAGCTTTCTACTTGCCAGCTTGACTGCAAATGTGATTCCCATTCAATAAATTTGTATGAAGAATGATGGACTGAATTTCTGTAGTCTAGTGTTGCCAGGACACTGCAGTGATGTATCAAAGGAAGAGAGAAAGAGAGACAGAGCTGCCAGGAGACCAAAATGATTTGGCAAAGAGGAAATAACCAGGAAGTTATTAGACAATCCTTTCCATGGGCAGATAAATTAAAAGACAAAAGTGCAAGCGACTTCTCCTGGGTCACAAAACAGAGCTGCAAACAGATCAGAAGTCCCATGTTCCTTCCTTTAACCTACTTAATGAAGTTAAACTGTGTCTTGAATGACTAGTGGGTGTAACTACAACTGTATGTTGTCTAATCAGGACATTCAGACTTGCATTATATTTATATGCCAAATTTAAGGTCCACACAAGACTAAAGCACAAGGAACTGGAAAAGGAGGGCTAGGGAGAGTGTCCTTCAAAGAACCAGCAGGGAAGAAGTGTCTCTACAGCGACCAGGAAATAGTGACAGAGAAGGGATCTGCTAACTTGCCCTGTGGGACATGATCTGCAGGCTCGGGGTTGTTCAGCTCCCGCCCAAGCTGTCTAGCACATATGCTGTAAAAACAAGTGTTAGCTAATGGAGTGTGCCCTCATGCTCAAGGAGAGAGCAAAGTGCATCATGCTGCATGTCCCAGTGGAATCGGGGTCTGGACAGCCACAGACAGGCTGTGCTGAGAGAGGTCACCAGGTGTTAACTTTCATTTCCCCTTGTTTTTCCTTAAAGACGGTCCCTCCCGTTGAGGATTGTCCTTCCAAAATGATACTTTCTTGGGTATTCTCACTTATTAGAGAAAAGGAAAATGTCTACTCTCCTTTTGAGTAAGATCGCAGCTGCAACAAAGTTGATCACAATCATTTTTTTTTTGCCTATAATATAGACAGAAGAATGGTAACTTTGGATGGAATGAATCAGCTTAACAACAGATATTTTAAAAAGCCTTCCTCCGAGAAATTAGCCTGAAGTCTACACCTAGGGTTAAAATCAGCTATGAATGATATTAAACGTCCCTTGTTTGTCAATTTGACCATGCAAAGAAGTCTAACAAGAAAAAGCATCTTTTGCAGCAATTTTCCTCAAGTTCTGGGATGACTTGACTCCCATGAAACCTCAAAGGTGAAATGATCTAACAGAAATGGGGAACTGTTTGGAAAAAGAGAAACACTATATGTCATATGAAGTGTGACTAGAAAATAGGACCCAAAACGCCTTGCCTCCTCCTGCTCTGACAGAGAAGTGGTTAATTGCCATATTTGGTGAAAAATGTATTTAAAAGCATAAAATTGGTGGATTAATTACATTTGGTACGTGTTACTGGCAGAGCTTCATGAAATGATCAACAATTATCTTTCTCATCCATCAAGTGCTCAGGGATCACTCAAGGACAGGGAGTAGGAATATGAAATACACTGTGCCAAAAACATAAAACGTGTTGTTTCTCTTGTAGCTTTCTTCATTTTTTCCCACGTTTTCCATGCACATCATTTGAATTAAAGATTTTTTTTTTCAGCAGAGCTACTTTCCCACTTATCTGGAAGCAATCAACCCCACAAAACCTTTTCAACATCGAACTCACTACAGGAAGGCGCAAGTTTTTCAGGACACAGTAGAGTTTCATTTTAAACCAAGAACAAATTAACACATTCGGATTTAACTTCAGCATTTGATTAACCCAAAATGAATCAAAAAATGCTGTTCATTGACATGCAAAACCATGTCTATTATATTGCTACTCGTAAAACTTCATATGCAATGGCACAACTGTGCCAAAACATTCAGACAACAAAAAACAGCTTAATTTCAGAGATTTACACATGTTCCTGAAAGACTGAGATATTTCATGCTTACAACCAAACTTTAATTAGAGCTAAAATTACAATACAATGCGTCCCATCAAAGTAGGCGTGCTATTTATAGCTGCACATTTAACTCTTCCCTAGTCAGGTGCTCTCTACATCAGGATCACTAACATCCTGTTTCACTAAGAAATTCATTGCTCAGTGCTTAAAACGCAGCTGGAGGGAGGTGCGCTGTATGCTGTGCTGTAAATGCCACTGGAAAGACATGTAGCTTGTGAACGGTGGTTTCAAAAATACAACTTGCTCCCTTTTCTATTTACTTTCTGATTATTTCTCTTTGAGGTACTCTGCCCACCTGTGAAGGACAGGCAGTAGAAAGCCTGATGCTGCAAACAGTTGTAGATGCGCTTAATAGGGAAATCTATTGCTTCAAGAAAGGGCCACAAGATTTCTGTGGGACTCTATACAAAACTAAGCATTTGGCACTTATATAAAAGGCTCGGCAGAGCAGTTATTTGCTGTTTATTATGGGGGGATATTTGGAGTGTTAGCTAGTGGTCTGAGAGTGCTCTGAATTCATCATGTAACGTGCACAATTTTAGTTAACAGCAGGTGATCTCAGTTGGAACACTTGTATTTGACAGTACAGCCTGACCATTATAACTGAAGTACAGCTCTCCCTGCCATCACCATCCAAAACTGGACTTCGGAGAAGAGGAGCAATGTAATGAAAGTGTTCCCTACCTCTTCACAGTGCATCATCTCAGCAAGCACAGAAAGACAGTGCTTACCAGACACTCCAGAATGAAGCTTTGTCCAGATTTTATTGAAGATCCGTCTCTGAAAGAGGGAGCTGGTGACGTGGATGAAGGAATAAAGAGTTTCTTTAACTTCTGTGCTTGAAGTCTGGAGGTACAACTGTTTGCCACCAATTACCCTCTCAAGGCTATTCACTCAGGTGCTTATGTTTAGCAGGGATGAGTCAGGGCTTGAGTACGTAGGGACATATCAAAATGAGTTGCACTCAATGTAGAGGTGACACAGAGCACCTTCCCCACCATATAATGACAGATCTATAGCAGATATTATGTTCTGAGGGTTCTGCCATGTCAGATATGTTAATAACACTGTTTAGATTTAAGGATCTCAAGATTACCCATTTAGTACTGACCAGATAATATTGATGGGATGCTTTAAAACAAAACTTATCTTCTGTTTTTAAGGACAGAATAATCCAATGGCAACTCCAGAAAGTAAAAATTAAGTGCTTTGACTGCCCAAAAGAACGATTTTCAAAGGTCACATGCATAGTTAATGGAATAACAGAGATGAGAAAACTGTGAAATATCCACTGTCTTAGATAGAAAAACAAATTTCAGGTTACAGACAAAAGAAGCATGAGACACAATCCCAATCTATAGAAGGTTTCCTTTCAAAGCTGGATGTCTACTTGCAGATATCCACTAAAAGCCCACACATTAATTACAAAGGGAAAAAGATAAGAGTTCAATTCATTTAATTCTTTTGTTTCAGGCATTTCATGGCTGTCAGTCTGAAATTTTGGAAGATGCCCACATTGAGGATAACCCTATAAACATCATAACTTGGGACTTTAAAAAAAAAAAAAAGGTAAAAAAAAAAAACAAACAAAAACCAATACACTACCCCCACATATGGTTCTAACAGATGTGGTTTTAAATTACCGTTGGGACATAATAATGTATTTTGAATGGACTGAATGTTAAATAGTTGGCTCCTCCTATGTGACAGACATTAGCGCTCAGTGGTTTAAGCAGAAAACTCCCCATTTGTGTCTTTAGCTGGCATGTACTTCATTTTCAGCCCACGCTGGTCAGTATGATTTAATACCTTTGCCTGATGTCCCTCTCACCAGCAAGGGAAAGGATAAAATAGGATTAAAGAAATGAAACAAAACAAAACCCAGGCAACATTCCCCCCTCCCCAGCAGACACAGCCGAGCTGCTGCATTGTTCCTTACACAACAACTCCTGCAGCCCTGCAATGGAAACTCACGGGAGAGGACAGCCGAGGAAGAAAAACGTTAAATAATTCAAAGCCACTAACATCAAGTCTGATGTAGGTATAAAAATAGTTACAAAACACCACTCTACATGTTTTCATTATAGGAACTTTGACTTACTTGGAAACATCAAGAAAACCCCAAACCTATCACCCTTCCAGACTCAGGCTCAATAGTCCAGCAGTCGAAACAAAATCCATTTCTGAACCAACCTTCAATTTTCATGGCCATTTCGTGTTTCTGCACGGGGGGAGCCAGCACAGTTCCACAGCAGGATTGAGAAAGTCTGATCCAGAGCCCATTAAAACCAACGGGAGCCTTTGAATTAACAGGAATGATCCTTGGATGTGGCCCTGGTTTAGGTTAACGGGTTGCAGTGCCTTGGGGATTCAAGTGAGATTGGATGTGACTGTTTTTTTTTATCTCCAAAAATCTCTGTCACTGGGAATGTCCACTTCCAAACACTCAGTCTGCGAGAGCAGTGCACGTTTTTAAAAAAAGGCCTTCATGAAATATTCATGGGAACATGATGCAAGGTGAGCCACCGTATAGTCTGTGTAAAGTTAACTGAGGGTATTTTCATTTGAACAGGGGGAAGGAGAGAGAAACAAACAGGAGAATTCGCAGATGAAGAGTGTGTGCCCACACACACACATTTGATCAGCAGCTTTGCTGGGGCTGGGTATGGGGAAATGAAATAGTAACTGACAAGTAAAAAGTAACCTGATTTTTTTATTATTTATTTTCACGCACAGCAGAAACGTTACAGATTTTTTTGCCTTCCCTGCTCTGAAAGGGGCGGGGTGGGGGAGGGGGGAACAAAAGGGAAAAAAGGGAAAAAAAAGTCAAACCACAGCAATCCAGCTCTAGCACCGAAAGAACTGGTCCAGGTTCCTCTGTTCCTGGTATTTTTCTGTTTCCTCACCCCCAACACCACCTCCCAAAAAGATCCACTTTTCATCCCTACCATCAGCTTCTAACATCCTCGTCTTTCCTGTTGCCATCTTCTCAACTAGAGACTTGCTGTCTGATAATCTCAGGAGAAGACATTAAAAGCAAAAATAAATAAATACATAAAATTCAACAAAACATTAATTATGCAGAAAGTATAAAAGAATACAAAACTAAGTGATGCAGGTGTACAAGGACGTGGCTCCACGGAGCCCATGATCAGCATTGTTTGGCACAGAGAACCACAAGCAGATGATATTTTAAAGCATATGAAGGGTGTGCAGGGATGTAAGCAATGGTTTGTAGGTTCTGTATGAGTCATTTGTGCATCCCTCCCAAAGCCCAAGTAATGTTGTGAACAGAACCAGCAAAAATGAGCTATAAAACCAAAGTCCTAAAGCAAGCAGCATTCAGGTAGACCCAAATGCCCATCAAACAAGCAGAGCTTTCAGTGACAGACAGGTGGCTTTGTCTGCTCACATTTTCTTGCGAGATAAAAGCATAAACAGATGAGTATCAGATGTTTCCAAATCCTAGGCGTCTTTGCAGGGCATCAGGAACACAACATGGATTTTAGGATGGGAAGGACTGAAATTGAAGGGATGGGGGTGCAGGAAACATGTCAGGCTGTAAGAAGATGGTCACTAAGTTGTCTCTTGCTTCAGGACTCAGGTGCTCCAGTATGGATGAATCAAGGGCCTTAATTTCTTGTTTGAGGGAAGAGCAAACGCTCACAAGAAAGAAGCCTAAGAAAAAAGATTCAGGTGCTGTCGATGAGAAGTGAAAAGATTTGAGCCACAGACAACTCCACAGTAAGATGTCACAAGACAGGCAAGCTGGTTGCTCCTACTTGATATTAAGTGCATTTTGTTGGTTATATTTTTGTTCAGATTATCCCCAGGACAAGAATAAAAGTCAAAATGAGAGCCTGTTCATTGCTGGGCTTTCTGATTCTCTCCCAAAGTCTCTGATCATTACACCACAACCTACTCTCACAGTACTGAGTAACTAGCTGGGTGATAAAAGCATCAGATGAAATTCAGTATCAATAAAAACAAAGTAATGCATAAAGGGAAAAAACAATTCAAACAATACATACACAACGTGGGCTCTAAATTAATGGTTACCACACAGGAAGGTGGTTGGGGAATCACCATGGGATGCCCTTTGCTAATATTGGCTT
This sequence comes from Gallinago jamesoni, assembly GCA_025769975.1. NCBI lineage: Eukaryota > Metazoa > Chordata > Aves > Charadriiformes > Scolopacidae > Gallinago > Gallinago jamesoni. The sequence continues at coordinate 202,190,887 of JAOQGH010000001.1, forward strand.
TCTGCTCATGCCAGTCAAACATGCAGGGAAAATCTTGGGATATATTAGGAAAAAAATAGACCAAAAAAAAGGAGAAAAATATAACAGTATTATGCTGTACAAGCTAACAATTCATTCCTATCTGAATACCACATGCATTTTTGGTCAACGCATCTCGAAAATATATAGTAGAATTAACAAAGACAGAGACAAGGGCTGTGAAGATTATTGGGAATATAGAAAGACCTTTGCAGGACAGAGTAAAGTAGGAATTTTCAACTTGGAAAAGAACAACAAAAAGTGGGAAGAACAGACCTCTATTAAATCAGGATGCCTGTAACCCACAAGTAGGAGTCACTTAATGAAATTACCAAATCGTGAGTTTAAAGTAGAAAAAAAGGAAGACTTTTTCACTTATCGCATGACTTTAAATTTTGAATCTTTTTGTTATGGTCATCATAACTATACACTGAGTTCAAAAAGAAACCAGCAAACTCTTAGAGGACAAATGCTGGTGTACTGACCGAGCATGACAATCCAAAAGACTGTCCTGAAGATAGAAGAGTATAATGGAAAAGTGCAGTCTGTGTCTTAATATGAATAAAATTAGCCTTCGTATAAGCACGATACAACAGCTGTAAACAGTTGGCAACCCAGGAATAATCTTCTGGGTCATAAGACTAACCTAAAAACTTATCACTTCCAAAAAGCTGTTTGTACCCTCTTCTTTCTCCCTTCTCCTCATCCACATGCTCCCACCACACTGACTCAGTGTAAACCACTAAGCAGAAAAAATACCCAAAACCAAAACCATAGCAAAAGACAGAGCTAGTTTTCTTCGAGGCTGATGAATTAAATAATCAGATATATTCCGAAGGAGTGGAAGGACAGGAACTGGGAAGAGAGGACTTTGGGCATGGATGAGAGAGGGAGAGCAGGACCCCTGTCTTTCCATGGCAATGGGTCCTGAGGTTGGCTTGGATGTGAAACTACAACCTCAGCATCACCCATGATGATGATAAAAAAAGATGATGACACAAAAAATACATTTATCTGCTTTTTCAATTTTGAGGGTTTCCTTTTTTCCCCACCTTGTTTTTTGGCTGTGATTTGCAACAACAGTTACTGTTATGAGAGAATGTTTGTTATATTAAATCAGAATTCTTCTGTAAGAAGGACCATGAACCCGAAGGTGGGATACAGAGGAATTTGTGTGCTTGCTCGGTCAGTGCAACATCTCCTGAGATTTCTTTGGTTTTAATCCCATTCTACAAATCCTGCAACGTTGTATCACTTTGATGCGGCTTTGTGGGATTCTTATTAATTGTATTCACTTTTGTTTCCAGGAAGCCTGAGATTTCATCATCTGCTAACATATGCTGAAATGCATGTGTCAGTTTTATAATAAATTTCCAATATGTAAAACTATCTATAGAACACACAAACACAAAATTAGTTTGCCACAAAATCTCAAGTTATCTGTTTATTAGGGAAAGGCAAAGTTGGTAGCGCTGTCAATTACGGGAAGAGCAAGGCAGCTTTAATAATAAAACAGCATTCACAGTTTCTCATAACTATACTAAGCAAATTGTTTGGGCTGAAAATTTCCATGCCAGCTGTCTGCCTCGGGCTGAAGTTTTTTGGAAAAATTCAGTCAAAACAGTTCAGCAGATTCTGAGAACAAGGCTAGGGGAAAATATGTTGTTTTACCCATGTTAAAAAAAACGCCTTTAGCCTTGTCTCTAAAACCTCCTGTGGGATCTCCAGGACTTTAGAGGGAGGACTTGAAATGTGCCTGTTTTTCTTTAAATGAATTTATGTGAATCTGTGTGAATTTAGCCAAATTTAACCCTCTTTGATTAAAACACTGTTGCGTACTCCTGGGTGTATTTGTACATGTTTGCCAGCTCCCATCACTTAAATTTCTACCTGTGTGGGACTAAACAAGATACTGTGTGTTGTGGGACATGCCAGGTTGGGATCCAAGTGTCAGAATTTTAATCAGATATGCTTTCTGATGCTTGGCATGATCCCCAGCCAGGAGGAGCTGAATGAGGTTGGGATGAGAGACCTGCAGAGCAGGGACTAGAGGGGTGAAAATGGGATTACAGGACAGAGCTGGAAAAGGCAGAAGATGAGGTGGTGACCAGACTGAGCAGGATAAACTGGGAGGGATCTCTTTAGGGAAGAAGAGGACTCTGTGAAACCAAGCAACGATTAACCAAGTCAATTTAAGCCATTGACACATACAAATGCCAAAATGATGCAATATGGCAAAGCTTCTAGTTTTTGCAAGGCTTAAAAAAAAATAAATTCCAACAAAAGTAGCCTAACAGATCAATAATAAGATTTAAAAGTATATATTGGAGACCCAGAATTTAAGAAAAAACCACAATGAACGTTGCCTTAATCAAATGCCCTGTCTGCCTTCATTACAATGCAGTCATTATTCACAAGACTGTGTTTTGTTCAAGCCAGCCTGGAGATGAAGCAGTGAGAATGGGGAGGAGAAGGCAAGGTTTACGATCCCTGTCTTACCTGGCACAGAGCTAGAAGGTCTGTAGTGACTAAGCAGAGGATGGAGGAACGATGATGAATGTGTCAGCTTAAGGCAGCCTGACGATGTCCCAAGACCGTGGGCAATGTCGGGCAAGTCATTTCAACTCATTTCATAACTGTGTCGAAGCTTAACTGTGTCGAAGCTTAACTGTGTCGAAGCTAAGTGTGTTGCAACCTCTGGATGATCGTCTTGGTACCTCGGAATCGGATCTGCTTACGTGTCCAACGCCCACAACAGCAACGAAACGGCCGTGTGAACTTTGCTTTACTTTAGCACCGTACGTAACCCCCGATCACGGCTCTGTCTGCAGGAACGCATCATGAGATTGGCTCCTGAGATTGTTCTCTGCTTTCTAGCACAAAAATCTGTGCCAACACCAAAAAGCTGATCACACCTCCAACCCAGCCACACAAAGGGCAATTTTCTAGAAATAGCAGCATTTGCTTGCACCCAGCTGACAGGATCTGTGCTGCACCAAGCCCAACCAGCCAATACCATGTGTACCAACAAGCAGGAAGCAAATTCCAGCATCTCTCACGCTCCATCAGTTTTTCCAACTGCTTGTGACAGTTCCTTCTAAAGGCTTTTTGATTAACCCAACTCTCCCTTCCTATTCCCCATTACTTTACATAGGTGAGGATGAAATGGTCCTCACCATTTCAGCATCCAAAGACACAGAGGCAATTCAAAAGGAACTGGCACAATGCTGAAGAATTTCTACCATCAAATTTAAAAGTTCAATTAATTTATAAGGTTGGGCGATTTAAGCCCAGGAGCCCCAGAGGATGAGATGGTTTAGGACTTGGTGGCCTCTGGGACTTTTGCTTTCATGTGGACAGATAGTAGTTGAATATGCTCCTGCTCAGGAACTGAATCCTGGCTACTCTTTCCCTCTTTCTAGCATAATATAGAAGACTAAGACTGATTTTTTGCATGGACCCAATATTCCCCAGAAGGCACAGGCCTAGAACTGAAAGTTTTAAGCAATCTTAAGATTTTAATGCACTTATTGGAGTTTGAGGGGGAGAAGACAAAGCCTGTGAGCCCTTATTGCATACCCAATACAGGGTTGAACTAAAAGACGAAACACAAGATTTAATCCTTCCATTTTCTAACTTTCGATTGTTTAACTGGTCAACTTGCAGAATACTTTGAAGACTCAGTGTGTGCAAACACACGAGCAGACAAGCGATAGAGCTTCTAGTCTGTGATTAAAGAGAAAACTGCACTGAATAATCACCTAAAACCTAAATCAATGGGCAGCAAGACATCTCCCACTTTTCCGTTTGTTGTCACTCCCTGGGTAGCACATCTGCCACCGGTGCCTTAGCAGTACTTAAGGCAGCAGCAAAGCAGGATTCTGGGCTGGAGTGGTTTCCCTAGACTGTAGCAAATGCTACTTAACTAAAGCCCAAGAAAGTATCAGTAAAATCTAATTGAATCATCAGGCTGATAAATGCAATTCAGCAAGATCCTCCACCTAAATCAACCATCAGCAGCTCCTCTCTTTCCCTTCCCTCCCCCTTGTATAAAAATAAGGATGTGTTGTGTCCTAGAAAGCAAGTCTTACTTGGAATAGGAAACTTAACTGCCATCCCTATTCCATTTCATTTTTCTCCTCCCAGCTGCCAACACACTGGAAGAACACAGATTTCCGCGCCTGCTGCTTTCACGGACATCTTTACATTCAAAAGATCACCTCTGCTGATACCCAGCAGGACAATATGCGGTGAAGTTTGAATTCCCCCTGCAGCACAAACAGCTTCGTTCCCAGCAATTTGGTATAAAGGCGTCAGGTTTTCAGTGAGTAAGGCTCAAACTTCCCAAGAAATTTGAACTTTCTCTGAGACGTGCTTGTCACTCCACACAGCCAAGGAAACACACCCTCTTATTCAGATTTAGACTCTGCCTTTAAAGATGGTCCGGAAAGAGTGATTCAGGACAGCTGGCAAAAAAAAAAAAAAAGTATATTTCTAGGAAATTTATTTGACTATCAGCACAGTGATGGTGAAATGGCACAGAAGAATAAAAACAATTTGTTTATTTCTAAGTAGAAATGTGTCCTATAGCCACACTACAGCACCCCTCCTCAAGCAATACCAGTATGGTTAAGGTATAAAATTGCTCCATGATTCTTTTTCCTTTTAACCTGCAGCAAAGAGGAGACATTTATATGTTTTGATGTTTTTCAACATATTTCATTACAAGACTTCTCCTCTGAAACATATTGGTCAAGGATCCACGAATACCCAGCTCACTGGCGAGTGGTACATGCTACTCTGTCAAAGTGCCTGGCAATGCCAATCTGTCAGTTCAGAGCAGAAACAGAATATTTTAGCTTTTAGTTACAGTAAGCTATGCTGATAGACCTTGTAACAGGGCAGGTAACAGCCAGTCTTTAAATCTGAATTGACATTGATTTACAGAGTTTCATCTCTTTGAATTAAATCTGAGAGGGAGAGAGATTCAAGCCGCTTCACTTTTTGATATTACAATTACACGTTTCTCAAATACAGAAGAGTTGATTTGAAAAAGAAAAAAAATAAAGTCTTGGGTGTCTACAGAGATGAAATAAAAAGAGAAGGTGATGTTAAAGAAGATATTAAAGGAGTAAGTTTTTGTTTATTCATCCTTTTTAATTCTTCTTCCCGCCCCCCCCCCCCCAATAAATTTTTAAAGCTCCCTCGATTTGAAATCCTAATAAGAAGTCACATGTCATGCACATTCATCCTGCCAAATCTCTCTCCTTGTGCTATTACTGCAATATTTGTAACTTTTGATCTGGAAACATCAAGTTACGTAAGATCATAGTTCTGCTCCTTGCAAGGATGTGATTCTGTCAGAAAATGAACCAGTGAAGCGGGAGCTCGAACAGAACTGGAAATGACTTTGCCAGGGAAAAGGTAGTTTTGCTTAAACATCTCAGCTATTTTAAAGTACAAAAACTCAACGTTTTATTCTCCTGAGAAGAGAAATGGTAAACTACCAGGTTAAGAATATTCAGAGCGAGCTCTTAATTGGAATAATGTACATGTTGTAGAGGGAATGAAATAACATTTTAGTTATTATGCACTCCAGGAAACCAATCAAACAAAATAAAAGCAAAAAAAATCCTCACTTTGTAAAACAAAAGAGAACAACATTTTCTCTTGCCAGTGTACTATCTGCTCACCAAAACAAAAGGCAAGCATCTAATTTAAATGAGTCAAGGAAAATAATTAAGCAACAAGGACTTCAAAAACCCACATTTTTTTCTGTGCAAATCTCACTCCTTTCCCAGACTCACCAAAACCAGAGTGATGTCTCCCTTTTTCCATCCATGTAGTAAACTAAATCCTCGGGGCAGGGGGAAGGGGGAAAGGAAGAAATTGCCCCTCCCTCCCCAACCAAAACCAGACGAGAAGTTTTACTCCCTTCTCTCAGTGATTTTTCCCTATCCTTTAAAATCAAAGAAGGCAAATTCTCCCCAGAAAAGCCTTTCTAAACCGGGACCCCTTTCTAATAAAAAAGGAAACTATGAAGTTAACTTTTGCCTTTTTCCCCCTTCCCTGCCAAAGATCAGCCTGAGATCTCTTCCCACACCGAAGACCCTCTTTCTCCACCAGAACGATTGATTTTTTTTTTTCTCCACATCACACAAATAAATGACAGATAAATTGAAAATCTCCCCTTGTAAACATGTGCACACATGCACCCACGTATGTATGGGAAGGGAGGGTGAGGCACAGGCAGAAATACAGACATCTCAGTGCAATGGCAGAAATTCCCAATTTTGGTGAATTTGGGGGGGGAAAGAGGGAAAAACTGAAACAGGTAGTCTGCAAAGGCACCACAGGCACCTCCTCTCCTTTTCCTTCCCCAACTGTGGGTGCAGACCCCCTTCCCAGGGTGGTCCAGTGCTGAGCACTGGTCCCTAATGTTTTCGCGTGCCTGGGAAATGCCTGGCCACACACCATGACCTCCCACTCCCCCCCCCATCCCCAAATCTGCTGAAAACCAGCACAGACCCTAGTTTTCCCTGTCCATGAGCTGGCTCGGGAGTCACATTTTTAAGGGATCATGGCAGCGAGGTACTCCCACGGCCACGAACCAGCCTGCACCGGCAAGGACTGATCTGGCAGTACGGCGTGGGCTGGGAGCTGGGAATTTAACAGGGAAGGGCAGCTCGCAATGGCCACAAACCAGCAAATTCCTACAGCCTTGTAAGGCAGGCAGAGCCAAGTGAGCTGCTCTGAAGGCTGGTCTTGCTGCAAAACAGTGCCACAGAGACGAGTCTTCCTACCGTTATTACCCCCCCATAGCACACACACACCCCCCGTACTAAATATATGTATATATATATAAACACACACGCACTCCTTGTTTTTTCCTCCCAAGCCTATAAAAGTGCTACAGGCTGAGACACTAAGTGGGAGGCGCCTGGCTCTGAAGAGGCCAATGAAATAAATTAAATACAAATCACTGGCTCAGCCCCAGCCTCCCCCAGTGAACTGGGGAGACGTTGGGGCTTCCGATGGCCAATACCTTGCCCTTGCCGGAGCCAGCGTGCGGCTGGCACATGGAGGGTGCTGGTGTGGTCTAGGCACAAATGGGAAACCGTGGGTAGTGCAGGCACATATGGCGCACATGTTGGGAGCAGAGCACTTTCCATAGGAGGGGAGGGGCCGCCCTACTAGTAAGAGATTTTATTAGGGTCAGGGAAGCAGAAAGAAATGGGGTTGGGATAGGCTGGGAGCTGCCAGGTTCCCCAGCCCAACTCCTGCGCCCCCAGCGCAGGGAGCAGCACGCTAACAACTCGCCACGCTCCAGCAGAAGTTTACCTATTTGAAAAAAACAAAACAAAACAAAACACCAAAACCACACAGACAACTTCCAGCTTCAAAGCTTTTGCTCTCATTTTATGTCCCTCCCATCACACGCGACTTTTCTTAGGGAAAAGAAAATAAAAATGCAGGTATAAATTCGAGATGAGACTTCACTGCAAAAAGTTAAGAAGGAAGACGGGCTGGAGGTGAAGAGATTATTTTATAGTTTGAATCAGGGTTTTGGTGTTTGTTTTGTTTTAGGTTTTTTTCTTCCTAAAGAATTGAACTTTCCTGGAAGAGCCATAAACAAATGTATTCAAGACGCAGAAAGGTCTTGTCTATCTAGTCAATAAGTATTTAGCCAGCTCTGTTTTGGCTGTATGAAAAATGTGTTTCAGATTGTGTGTCCCATAAGACAGGGAAGACTGTGGCATAAATATGTATTTTTACTTATTTTTTTTCAAATCGTGTGCTTACATAGTTGTAACCACTGTGAATTTCTAAGTATGGTCACCATAAGAGTAAATATATACTGCCTCATGAATACTTTAAGGTTTTGTTATTATTGTCTAAAGATTTGTCATGCCTTATCTACTACTTCTTTCAAAGTTAAATATCCTAGATATTTAGACCAAGAAAATGCATATCTTTTTAATCAAAACAATTACCAAGAAATACATGCCCTTTGGTAGCAACCTGATTTTATGTTCAACAACCAAAATTTGTATTTCAAAATGCAAATTGCTGAGAATGTGAGCACGAGTCTGAACCACCGCATTTCTTCCAGGCACTCTAGCATCTTTTCTCAAATGCTTCACTGTTGGGGGGGGGGTGGGGGGGTGGGGTAGAGCTTTTAATACTGGCAGGGCATGGCTGGAAGCAGGGCTTTACTGTTTAATGCCTGAGAAACCTAATTGTCACTCAGGTTGCAGTCAAGCGCATTTTTCCTTATTTTTGTTGGAGGCAAACCCACCCTCCCGTGGAAAATGGGAGACCCTTTCCTCATCCCTGACTCTAGCACAGATCCAAATGTAAACATACACACACACACACACACTCCCACCACGCACCACCCTGCAGCAGGACATGGGGTTCAGACAGAGCCAAAGGAGATTTGTGCAGCTCAGAAATACCAAGGCACCTTTCCCCCCACCTTATCTTTTTTCTCCCCCCCCCCCCCTTCCATCACGCTTTTACTATTACATAAATAAAACCGATTGAGCTTAAAGCTGCATCCTTGCTCCAGTGCCTCCAAATCTGCACTGCTGCCTCCCCCCACCCCAGCACAGCCGCACTGCTCGGGGTGCAAAGGGAAGGGTTTTGCGGGAGGCTGTTGGGTGGGAAAAGCTACCCCCCAAAGATACCCTGGAGCAAGGTCTTGCCAGGCTGAGGGTGCCTGGTTCCCCAGACGCCCCAGCCGGGAACCTCCAGCAGCATCTTCGCCTCCTGCTGAATTGCTGCAAACTGTGTGCGGAGGGAGCAGCAGGGCTGGGATGCGAGGAGGGGGGGATGGAAAAAAAAGCAAGCTGGGCAGAGGGAGGGATGGTGGGGAGGAAAAAAAGCAGGGATTCAGGGAGCTTCTCCCCAGCCCCAACCCGTGTGCCTGCCTGCTTGGTGGGAAGAGGAAAGGGGGAAGGGAAAACTGGAAGGAGGCGATCGCACAAATGCACTTTTCAGAGCAAAAAGCAAAGCTTACCATGTCTGCAGGCTTCCCCCCCCACCGAAATGCCACTTATGTGTCCAGCGATCCCAAAGTGGGCAACTACAGCCAGGCGCCGGAGCTCATCTCAGCGGGCAGCTCGGCAACACACCACCGCCACCCCCAAAAAAGCAAAATCAAAATAAATAATTAAAAAAAAGAAAAAAAGAAAAAAAGGGAAAAGGACTGGTCCAGCTTCTTTCCTGGCAGGAATCGTCCCTGGTAGGACTGCCCAAAATAAGCAGCTGCAATCCAAAGGCTTTATTTAAAGCTTCCCCCCCTCCTCCTCCTCCTCTCCTTGCCTCGCTCTCTCTCTCCCTCTCGCTGTTACACACAGAGAGAAAGAGAGACACACACAGGTTACATGAATGGGAGGCAGGAGCCGGCGCTCCCGGGCTGGGAATGACAGGCACACATGCGGCCGGGGGCTGCGCACCACCGGGCGGCACGGGGGAGGGACCGGGGGGGGTCCTCCGGTACGGGTATGGGGACAGCAGGGAGAGGGGTATTGGGTGGGAAGGAGCATGGTGTGGAGACAGGCATCGGTATGGTGTGGGAATAGTCACGGACAGGGTTATGGTACGGTCATGGCATAGGAATGGGGCGGGGGGGGATGTATGCACAGGCATGGCATGGACATAGGTGTGGGTATGGCATGGACATAGGTAAGAGCTAGGCACGGGCATGGCATGGGCATGGACACAGGCATAGGCATGCCATAGTTGTGGCATAAGCATGGGGCAGGGGTGGACAGACACATGGGCATGGACATGGTGTGGACATTGACATGGCTATAGGCATGGGGCCGGGGGGGATATAGGTATGGGTGTGGACATGGGGTAGACATTGACATGGGCATGGCATAGGCATGGGGGGGCACTAAGCGTGGGCATGGACAAGTGCATGACACAGCCATGGGCACGGGCATGACTCAGTCACGGCATAAGCATGGGAGAAGATAGACATGGCATGTCATGGACATGGGGTGGAGCTGGGCATGGGGCAGGGGGGCACATAGGCATGGCTATGACTTAGTCATGGGATTGGCATGGAGCAGGGGTGGACAAAGATGTGGGCATGGCATGGGCATAGGGAGGAGGTAGGTATGGGCATGACATGTACATAAGGCAGAGCTGAGCAGACACATGGGCATGGATATGGGCACGGCATGAGGAGGAGCTGGGCATGGGCATGACATGGGTATGGGCATGGATGTAAAGCAGATCTGTACAGGCACATGGGCATGGATATGGGCACGGCATGAGCAGGAGCTGGGCATGGGCATGACATGGGTATGGGCATGGATGTAAAGCAGATCTGTACAGGCACATGGGCATGGACATGGGCATGGCATGGGCATGGGTAGAGGATGGTCTTAGGGAAGGCATAGGTATAACACGGGCATGGGGAACAGAGGGTCATAAGAAAAGCATGAGTATAAAAAGGGCATGGGGCATAGGTATGGCCTAGGCATGGGGAAGGGATGGACATAGGCATGGACATAAGCATGGCACGGAGAGCAGGTGGATGTGGACATGATGCGGGGAGGAAATGGGCATGGCGTGTAGAGGGGATGAACAGGGGCATGACATGGGCACGGACACAGTTATAGGTATGGTGATGAGATGGGCTGGGTGTGAACATGAGCATTAGAAGGTAATAGGGAGGGGAAAGGCTTGCGCTGGTTTTGGGTATGTGTTGACCATAGGCATGGGGATGAAATGGGATGGGTGTTGTTTTCAGCATGTGAACGAGATGGGGTTTGGAACAAGGATGGGATGAGATGAAGGGCTGCCTTGGGTGGTGACTTCATGTCCTCTCTCTCTCTTCCCAGGGATCAGGGAGCATCATCCGCAGTGGTGTCAGGAGATTTCATTATTATTATTACATAAATGTGTTGTTTAATAATTAAAATAAAATTCTCAGGAAGAAGGCCTGCAAGATTTCAGTTGCATAATTTAAGGTTACTTCTTCTTTGGAAGGAAAATCAATGCTACCAGTTTCTGCTTTTTAAATATTGCGGGTGGGTGGTTTTGTTTTGTTTGGTTTGGTTTTTAAACTGTAGTGACAGGAAATTAGGGCTATTTAATGCTGCTGTTCAACAACGTCTGAAAGGAGAAAGGGTTGTTGTGTTGCTAAGTGTCAGGCCCTGCTACTGCTTCACTGCCTGACCTTGGGCAGGTCCCTGATAATTTATCCCTGCCAGGATTCATCACCTGTTGCCATTTACACTCAGCCTATCATTTTCTCATTCACCAGATAACCGCGCTTCTCTGGTTCGAGTCCCTCCTCAATATTTACTCTTGCAAAACTTTTCAGCAACAGTCTCTACATGGCTGATGTTGGCACCACAAACCTTGGAGAGACGCTGGATTAAGCCCTAAAACTGCTTTGTAAAAAGAGCACTGAACGTAACAGACTGCAGTCTTTCATGCAGTGCTTTGAGCTACGTGGGAATTGTCCTCCTCATGGTACACCTTTAAATCAGCAAGGTACAACTCTGCTATGTTTTACCTTTTTTTTTTTCCTCCCTTGTCCTAAAATTTTCAGCCTTTGTGGAAAGCAAGAGGTAAGACTGTGTTTTTAATCCAAACCTAGAATTCAGGGTAAAAAGATGCATAGCAAATCAGAACATAATCTTAATCTGTTTAAAAAAGCAGAGTTCTCGACATAAAGGTATGCTTTGCAAAATAGCTGCTGCTCTTCGTCTTTTTTTTTTCTCCAGACATACATAATAAAAATAAAATATATTTGCATTGGCCTTATTGCATCTGGAATATATTCCACATCAGGATTCTAGACTCTAGACAAAGGTAATTTAGGTCTCTGGAAGGGCAAAGTTTAATTGAGAAATATATATTGTTAGGGATAAACCACATCCAAATTCAATGGTAATTGTATAAGCCTTTCAAAAATCATACAGTATGCAAGCTTCCAAAATTTCTGAACAAGAAACATTTCCATTTAAATGCCAAGAGGCAATTTTCCCTCTCTTGTTCAATACTAAATCAGTCACATGAGCAGTTTGCATTTGATTTTAGAAAGGAAATGGAACATCTTCACTTCCAATTGCATGTAACTTTTGCTTTTTCTTGTTCTTAGTGCTTTTACTTGTTTGCAGTACTTTCCTGCACTTTTGAAAGTCTCCCATTTGAGCCTCCTGTTCACTCTAGCTATTTTATATTTTTTTAAACTCCAGCAACGTTATTAAAAGAAAACTAGTAAACCCAAGTGTGGAGTGGAATAGTGTTTGTCTGAATTCTGGCTGGTAAATCCAAGTTTAACAGATCAGCACTGTTTGTGTAATTGGACTGTCCCTGTTAACTGAACTAGACAATGATGCTCTTGGAATAAGGAAAAAAAAAAAGTAATTTAATGGGAAAAAAACAACTTTGCTTAGGAAACCCCCCCTGCTTCAATTCACAGGGAATTACTGTGCTTGCAGTAGTGTGTCGCATACCAATTTGGAGCGTATTTTATGAAGACATACATTTCCAAAGGTCAGTGTTCACCCGCCTGCCATAGTGTCCCTGTGTCCTGCACCACAGTAGCTTTGCACAGCTGAAAGGCTCCTTGTGAACGGACCCTATTAAGTCAAACTCCCTTCGAAATAGTGGGTTTTTTGCCCAATTTGTAAAGAAGCTACATCTGTGGAACAAGAAGGTGATTGAAAAGACTAATGTGTGAGCCTATTAGACCTTGTGTGCTAGGAGACAAGGAGAGCAAGTTCTGGAGCTGCCTCTCAAATTAGCACTTAATGGTCCTGCTGTCGGGGTTGTGTTTCCATATTGACATTTGCTCCAACAAAACAATGAAAACACCTATCCACGAGTCGCCATTCATCAAGGAAAAAAGTAGCAATATCTCCTGTGGTCAAAGGTTTCTTGCTGAAGAAGTTGAGCAGCAGAAGTGTCTTTGGTTGGTTAGATGAGCCCTTTGCCAAGAGATGCTGCACCAGTTGACAGTGACGGCTAAAGATTATTATTTTTTTTCCTATTTTCAGGAGAGTAATCCAGAGGGAAAAACTCATATATTTTAATCAATGGAAGTGAAACCATTTGCCTTTCAGAGACTATGAAATAATACACACCCCAGGGTTCAATGCTCTTTTCTGGTCCTCCAGAACATTCTTAAGGGGAAATCACTCTTTTCTTGATGAATGTGCAATTCAAATGTGGAAATATGCCATTCTTCATGCTTTCTCCATAGGGAGCAAAATGATTTCTGTAATTAAACCCTTTTTGCCAACATTTCCTGATGAGAATAGCTTTTTTATTTTGCCTTTTTTTTTTGCCTTTTTTTTTTTTTAGGCAATGGGAAAAGCCATGTACAAAAGGGTTTTCAGAAACAGGTCTGGAGGGTTTGACCTTTAAGTTTCTATTTGAATCAGTAATTTTTGGTTTAAAGGCACATGATGATGAGGCATGTGAATAAGTGTAACAGCTTAAGCTTCCAATCAGGTGCTGCTGAAAGGATATGTCTGCAGGACAAAGGAAGATATGGATGCCACTGGTAACATTAGTCTAGCTATTAGGGATGACTTTAACATTGAAAACACACCTCCCAGTCTTCAGCACACTTTAGTAGCCCCAGGTGTGTAGCCACGCTCCCTGTTGGGCTTGTATTGAAGTCTGTACCACAGCATCATTGGTACGCTGGTTCCCATGGTAGCTAGATCGAAGAAATCCAGCTTCTCCAGCCTGTATCGGGCTGTCATGGGCAGTGTAGACAAAACTGGAATTAATTAAGAAGTTATACATATTTGTAGGACTTGGACCTGAAGTCCACAACACTTTCCTTGTTACCACAGAATGGACCATGTAATTCTGACATCAGGATACAGAATCCTGACATAGAACACCTGCACAATTAAGGGTTGAAACCTCCTTGCTGTGTGATGGATGGTAGGGTTGAACCAGAGCTAGATGCAAAGATGAAGCCTGAAGTTCCCATGCCAAGTTATGTCATGTCTCTCTGCCAAAGCAGGTGGAGCAGGGTGCTTTGGCTCTTTATAAAGAGCAGGATTTCCCTCCTCTTCCTCCTCACTCCAAGGATGTCTGCAGCTTAACTCAGTCTGCATTGACCCAGAGAGACATCTCCACTGCTGGTACCATGAGGTGGACTCCAGTGTGGGGACAGAGAAGTGTTACCACTTATAGGGCCTTTTCTTTTACTAACTGATTTCTGGCAGGAAGTTAAAGGCTGGAGAGGGTCATTCTATCTTGACTGTGCCTTTTGTAACACCTCAGTGGGTCTCAGGGCTTCAGGAGGACAGAACTGATCACCTACCCACAGTACTGGGCCTTACACCCTTCCTTTCCTTGTTTGCAAAGCACCAGTGTCCGTTGTCACACCTGAGAAATTGGTAGAGGCACACAATGGAGTTGAGAGTCTGCTCCTACTGCTTACTCAGGAAAAGTTCCCATCAAGTGAATTGGACATTTGCCTGAGTGAGTGTTGCAGGATTCGGCCCATATGCTTCTCAGCTCTTATATTTGCATAGTGCAGAATATGCTTACAGTACAGTGCCAATAAAACAAAACTATATACAGTAAGCACAGAAAAATCAAGAGCAGAGTTAAGACCATTTACAAACAGCAGCTGAGCTCTGCAGCTGACATCCAGGCTTATCACACTGCCAGAGACCATGCTCTGTTGTGGGTAATACATACAAGACAATTATTTATAGGTAATTAGAAGGAAGGTCCTGTAAGTGTATAGGTCTTTATTTTCCCTTTCCTAAGCCTATTATTTTCTTTTTCTCTATGAATTATTTATATTTCAACTTTGTAAGTGTGCCCTTTTTTTTTTATTATTTTTAACTATGAAAAGCATTTCAGGAGGCTGCTTTCGTGGAAGACACTTGTTCTTCAAGTAAGTGCTCTGGTATTGTGTAAACACACTGCATATACCATATGTGGCCAACTTCAAACGAGATACCAATTCATTCATCCTAATGAAGTGGAACAAGGACTCTTTTGACTCCGGAAATTCCACTGATGTCTTATGAAGGAGGAAGAAGATCTTCATCAAGACGGTGCACAAGAAGTGTATAAATTGCCCAGAGGATCAAATTATGCCTTTACACAGACGTATTTTCCTCTCTAAAAATTTAAAGTATGATTTTTTTTTTTAAATCCATGGGATAGAATAGAATATTTCTTAATCCACAGTACATGATAAAATAGCCCTGAACAACTGTAATATAATACATCTTCAATACAACCAGCCATAAGTATATTAGAAGAACCTCCAAACAATAATTACCCTATTACCGCACTGTGACTTCACATCCAATTTTGCTCACCTCACCGTACAAAATGGATGGAATAGATGACTTTTATATTTTTAATAATAATGGAATGTTCAGGATTTGATATAGAAACCTGGCTACCAAGGTAATAGGTAGATATAAGAACCTATTTAGAATAGCTATGTGAATGGGAATTGCTGTTAAATTGCGATGAAATACTATAGCATATCAAACAATATTTGAAATCAAATAAAACTTGGAAGGCACTCATATTCAAGCCATAATCTCATTGTGAAGGAGAATTTTTCTGATGAAATCTGCTGTTTTAGACAACTGTGTAATATCTCCTTATTCTCCAATAAGGCCACCTATCTCGACTAACTTTAAATGACTTACTCCAGATTTATGCTTGTGCAATAGCAAAATTCATATGAATAGGCCCATTCACATGCTAGATGCTCTCGGGAAATGAAAAGCCAGTTATTTAACTTATAGAAAACCCTGGTCTTACTAAAAGAACAGTCTGAACTGAAGATACCTCCTTCCCCTTTAAAGAACAACCCCTGAGACAGCAGAGCAGAGCCCCCACTTCCCCAACACCTTCACTTTAGGCATCTCTTTTCCATGCATTGAACTGATCGTTCACCTCTGAGATGGCAAAGGAAGTACATTATTGTAGAATTACAGAGAAAAGGTGAGTTTGTGGTAATGGCACAACAGATCTGAGTACAATTACTGGCTTCGATGATACACATTTTCATCACTTGTTAATCTTTCAGGGCTCAACCAAGAAGCTGTCTCAGTGAATCCTCACCAAACAAGTAAATAGCATCAACTTTTCTGCTGTCCCCTGCCTGGACCACCTCCATCAGCAGACACGCCACTGCACACAAATTGGGCTCTCCTCCCGCTTTCTGCTCTGTCCTCCAGATAAATTGTGTTAGTTTACTGGTGAAATCTAGTTTGTATTATTGTTTGCACTTCAGAGTCAATATGGATATGGAAGAATAGGCTGAAATATATGCCTTGTGCATCATTAATAATAGCGTAGCCTCTCCGTAGCTACGTGACAATTCCCAAACACTTCATTTAACAGTAAGCAATTTATCATGTCTGCTGTATCATGACCAAGTAGTTCAGTATCCCCAATTTACAAGAAGTGCTGTTCTCCGTGCCTATTTGTACTGCTTATATCAAGACAGACCAACAGTCTGAGTGCTGGCTTTCAACTCGGAAAATCCAGGTTCAGTTCCCTGGTGTAGCAGAAAATGATCCAGGCTTAGGTTTCCCCTATATAATATACAGATAAAAATACTTCCTCGCTTTATCAGATGTCGTGAAGATAAATGCATTGAAGACTGTAAGTCCCACCAGTACTACAATAGCCATAATTATCTCAAATAGATACATGTAGTGCAACTACAGCGATATTTAATACATACCCTATGTGTATAAACCATGAGTCAGGGCTGATACAAACACAAGCTATGCTTAGGAGTTAAAAATGGTGCTTACTTGCCCACTTTTCCTTGGCTTACTCTCCATTTAAGTTTGTATATCGCAGACCGGCTTCGGCTCTCAGTCACGACGGAGCACGTCTGGTAAAGTCAGTGGTTTTATCCCAGTCACACACTCCCGTAGGCAGGAGCCCATTGTCTGGGCTGAGACACTCAATCTGGAAGAGAAAGAATAAAAGGGCCCCAGTGTGTAAAGTCATTCATTACAATTTGGAATGAACAAGGAAATCAGTGGGGTTGCTGGAGGTTAAGGAAGGGCAGAAATTGGTCTTTTATCATTCAAATGCCATAGGAAAAAAAAAAAATATAAAAAAGCAACAGATCTAATCCCGCACATCTCTACTCACATCTCCTGCCTTTATTCATTGCAAGGGGTCACAAAGAAACAATCACGTACATTTGCAGGACCAGATGCAAAATTCATTTATAACAGAATTTCATAAGCAAGCAACTTCTTTTTCCTAGGATGGAGCTCCAATGAAATTTTGATATGACCTTTATATACTTTCAGATAAAATAAGATTATTTGGATTGCCGTCCTACATAAGTAAATTTTCTACACTAACTTCGAACTCAGAGACATGAGAACATCCCTCAGAAGTCAGTGAATATTTTTGAAGATTGGACCTGATTTTTTTTAAAGAGGAACTTTTTCAGTGTAAGAAAAAGAAAGAAGAATGATTACAAAGCTTTTGATACTGAAGGCACATCGGATTACTGGAAAATGTGGAGTGAAAGTTGTTCTGAAATGCTCTGGCAGCATCTATGTTTATTTTATTGTACTGGATACCTTTAGCTGTGATGACTTTATATGTAGCGTCAAGCACAGGACAATCCTCCCAACTATGACATTTCACTTTTCACTTCCTTTACGCTCCCCACCTCACGTGCCAGCTCACAAGGGGCCAGAGAACGTGAGGAAGGAGGGATGCTACAAAATTTACCATCTGTATCAAAGAGGCTAAATAAAATAAAGGGTCGGTCCTATAGACTGGTACTCAACCATGAGTCTACCAGGGACCAAATGGTCCGAAACTTGGACTTCTACTGTGTACCACTACTGCTAACCCCTAGAGGTTGAATTTTTGCTGTCGCATTTTCACATGTAATGACTATAACTTTAGAGAGTGATGTTTAAGTGGTGGGTTTAGGGTTCAGTACACAGTAGTTTTTAAAATGTTTTTTTTTCTTGTTTGAAATCCCCAGATACAGGCTATGTAGCCTGTTAGGCTTGATCATGTCTGATCCAGCCATTTTCAGAGTGCAACTGGGTCAAAGGATGGGTTCAGTCATTTCCAGGATGAGAGACTATAGTCCTAATATGCTATTTAATTTATCCTATTGGGCTGGGTAAAGAAAACCATCAGAAAAGGTTTCATGAGCCTATTGGGTCAGATTAAGAAAAGCCACATGAATGACTTTAAATGACAATACACAAAGGAGTAATGGAGCTAGTGACAAATCTGTCTTTCTCTTCCTTTCCCTTTCCCTTTTGAAGGAGCAGCTATCCCAGTTCACTGTGAATCTACCAAGGACAAAACAGGATTTAAACTCACACCTGAAGAACAAATGAGGTACTTCACTTACTTTTTCTCTACGTCTCTTTGCAAAAGTGCCTGACACATGACATCTGTTAATGAGGGTTATAATCCCCCCATCCTACAACTCCATACTAGTAGTGCTTAGACCCAATGGCCTCTTTTCCTAAGGAAATAAGGCTTTTATAGGAGTGCTGTCTGTCCATCTGGCTACCCATCTGTCAATCCTGCACCCAGCAATATATTCTGAACCTGGTGGCTAATTTCACCCAGTTCTCTAGAGGGGCAAAAGCTTAAAATACATAAATATCCCACATTTTATGAAAATCGGTGGTGTGGGAGAGAACGACAAAGCACAGCTCATTTGAGTGAAAGGTGGCGGTATAAGCTCGTTAGCTAATTGCTTGGCTCGGGCTGCCAGCTGGCCAGTCAGCAAATGCAAACTGGCCAGCTCAGCTACCTGTTAGTGACTTCTTGGATCTCCATACAATGCATCTGGCCAGCCAGCAAAGGAGGAGAAGGGACCTTTGTAGAGGGAATATGTATATACAAGGGTAGACAAAATATGGAAATGAAGATGTGTCTAAGACTGAGGTCAAAGATAAAAACATATTATTGAAGTGGAGAAGCAAAGAAAGGATGGAGAGTATAATATGATTTAAATTGCTAACAGAGCAACTTTGTTCCTCCTGTGCTGGAGGACATGGTTGAAGGCTCCAGGGAGGCTTTATAGCCCCTTCCAGTCACTAAAGGGGCAACAGGAAAGATGGAGAGGGACTCTTGATCAGGGACTAGAGCCGTAGGACGAGGGGGATCCGTCTTAAATGGCAAGAGGGTAGATTTAGGTTAGATATTAGGAAGAAATTCTTTACTGTGAGGATGGCGAGACACTGGAACTGGTTGCCCAGAGAAGCTGTGGATGCCCCATCTCTGGAAGTGTTCAAGGCCAAGATGGATGACATTTTGAGCTGCGTGGTCCAGTGGGAGGTGTCTCTGCCCATGTCAGGGGGGTTGAAACTCAATAATCTTTAAGGTTCCTTCCAACCCAAACCATTCTATGATTCTGTGATTCTCAAGTGAGGATTTTCCTTCTCTTTTAACTTCAGAGCCTAAGAACACTCCTGTTAAAGGCAAAGGTCTTCATAATCCCATACCTTTTATTCAAATGTTTACCAATAGAGAGTGGTTAAGGAAGAGGAAAAACAGGACACGAGCAGAGAACAATCTCTGGAAGGAGCCCTATTATTCCCTCTCCACAGCCAATAAACAGAGGCACCAGATGACAAATTGGATTACATTTCAAAAGTTCAATTTAAAATGCTCTTAGTAAAGGAACGCAGTAAATTTGCCACACTGTCAAAGTCAGAGCATCCAGTCTCCAAATCTCTGGTGCAGGAATTTCCCTGCTGTACGTTGCAGTGGAGCTGCTCTGCTCACCTCCGCGTCCAGCTGGCAGGTGCCGTGCTCCAGAGTGAATTATTACCCATGGCTTGACAGTAGAGAATAAAAACCTACTTCTGGCTCGGTCCTACCATCAGTTAAGCAGATCCCACTGCCATTCCTCCTTCAAATACATTTAGTCACTATTTAGTAGCATTACAATCCCAGAACGTTTTGTTTTCCCCATTTCTGTGATTTCCCTCCCTCCCCTTCTGTGTCTAACACACATTCACCCATAGCATAAAACATAAGGCACAAACATTCAGGACAGACAGACACCTAAAAAATCAGCTGAATTCAGGATTTCCAGTGTCAGATGATAAGGCACCCAAACTAACCTACTGATAAAATATGTGGTAAGCAAACCCTGTGATCTACACAGATAGCTTAAGCTTCTGCAGTGCTAATTGCTATTACAACCTTAAGCTAATATTTGAGCCTTTCTTTTGAGCAAGGATGTGTAACAATTAGATTACAGGATTTGAGGCATTACAAAAAGAGATAAAAGCAGCAGTTTCGTCATGGTATGCGGTATTTTGTTTACATAGAGATAATAGCAGTGATGATAATAATGATATTAATAATAACTATTCTATTTAAGTCCAAATCCTGATTTCGGGCGCATCAAATCAGATCTGGAATAAACCATTTGCCCCCAACAGAACTATGCCAAATTTATTTGGGATGAAGCATGCAGTGCTCTAGTCAGGGACCGTTCTGCAGTGGCTGAAGAGCCCAGCATGGTGTAAGATGAGCTCTACCTCCTCAAAGAGGTAAATAGTGACCCAGCATTTCCAAAGTTGGGCCTGAGCTTAGATATTTCTCTGTTCTTGTGTCATGAGCATCGCTGAGAGCTCTGATGGCATCTATCACACCCTGGTCCTGATGAATGCGTGGCAACTCCAGCAATGAAAGGGACCTCTGTTTTTCTTGCTCTCTACCATCCTTATGCTTTCCTCTCGCCCCCCTCCAAATGCATGTGCATATGTAAAAACGCAATATGCTCGAATACAGTGACAATGCATAGCATGGAGAAACAACAAACACTAAACTACAGATAAAAAACAATTCACTGTAGCAGCATGCCAAATTTAATACATGTTATGCTTTACTGTGCTTGCGTCAACACCTTAAGAAATTTCTACAGTTTATTAAAAAGAAAAGACATCTTCTTGTACATATTTTTAGGGAATTTTTGTACAATATTTTTAGGGAATGTTTTTCTATTGCACAATGGGGTTTTTTTTATTTCTTCTACTAGGCACACATGGCAAAAAAAAAAATAAAAATCATCCCATGTCCATAACAACAGTCAGCTTTTCTGATGAACCATAGGTTTCTTTGCCTCAGAGACAAGTCAGCTTACAAAAATGAGCATTTGGCCCCTGAAACTTTTCTGCTGCTGAGATCCTGGAAAATAAATGACTAACACACCTCCGTACCAAACCCAGAAATGGTGATTTTCCTCTGCTTTAGATACTAGAATCAAACTTCCTAACTATAAGAGTTTTTCAAGTATTTACCACCAGTGCCCTGGAAGAGGGAATCGGTCACACAAAGCAAAGCAACTGTGTGTATTCACTCAGGAATATTAAAAGTTCTATTACAGCATTAAAGAATAAACATATCTGCTAGCGGTGGATTTAAAGTAACTCCCAGCAGTTGAAAATCATAGTCACACACAGCAAACAAGCAAAGCAACTTAACAGGAAAAGACAAGTTTCCTTGTTTTAGCAAGCCCTCATTCCACTTCTAGACTGTCACAAATACACAGGAAATCTAAAAGCAGGCAAGGTAGCCAGATAGGATGAGATTTTTTCTTACCCATAAGCGCCAAGGTCCTTTAAGAGAACTGCATCCTGCAGACTGTCGATACTTGGTTGAAAACTTGAAAAACAGGTTTTAAGCAAAAACTCTTTCGAGAATTAGATTCAGACTCAAGAGGCTGAAAGCATCACTTGAAACAGCCGGTTTAATTTATTCAAATAAAAGCCACATAGCTCAAGGACAGGTAAGTAGGTAAATAAGCCATCACCAACCCCTTCTTGGCAAAGAAAGGGACCGTGAAAAACCTGCATTAAAGTCCATCTCGGTGTAGGAAAGGAAGGAGCCTCAGGTACAGACTTTTGATTTATTTTTTCTGAGTGTGGCACAGGGGAGTGTGCACTGGCTCAACCTGTTGTAATCGAACATGTGGGTTGCTAGTTGTTGCGACGATATTGCAGCAGCCTCTTCATTAAGGAGGTTGGGTCTTTAGCAGCGAAGATTAATTTCCTACATATGAAATCAAGACCTTGCCAGTGCTGCTGTTGCTCTCTGTTGCTCTTTTCTTCCCCCTTCACCTTGTTTTTTTGTTTTTTTTTTCCTTCTTTCTTTCTTGTAGCAAGCAGGAAGGAATGCGGTGAAGGAAGGGTTGGTACTGTATGTTTCTGATTTGCTGACAATCCTTTTGCTACTTGATTTTACTTTAATAGGATCTTCTTGTTACCCACCTACTGTAGCTTAACGTGGAAAATCCGAGCATCAAAAGGTTGAAAGCTTGAGGCAAAACTTGCCTCCCTGCAGCTCTAGATGGGGTGAGGGAGAGACAAAGTCATCTGGTTGCTTTGCAAACAGTATTAAGGCAGTTCAGGGAAGTGTAGGTTAAGGACATTATCTTCCCCATAAATTAATCTCCAGCCGGCTTCTACTTTCTCTAAAGGCAGAGAAGTTAAAAGAAGAGTCAAATATATTTTGAAAGTGTATAACTGTCAAGGAGAACTGGTCAAGGGATTTCTTCCATGTGAAACACGAGTGCGTTTTTGTTCAGGTGGTGTAGGCATGTGTGTGTGTACTCCCAAAAGGAGTGACAGAGAAGAGTGAGTGTGACAGAGAGGAGTGAGTGTGACAAGCAAAAGGAGAGAGGGAAAAACCCCTCAACTACGTGTCTGGGCAGCCTTCAGCTGTGTGTTGGTGTGCAGGAATATGAGCGTGCATCCTCACATGGATTCACCTGTAGGCAGCTCTGGGACCACCTGTGCAAGCCCAAGACCTTTTGAGGGTGTCCCTCCATCACCCCTGCTGACAGGTTTCAGAGAAAAGGCAACACAGTTTAAAGTAGCCTCTGGAATATAATATCAAAACCTCCCACTGAAAAGCAAAACTGCATCTGGGACTTGAAATCCACTGTTTACCTAAGTCTTATTGCAGGGGGCTGTATGTGAGAGTCGGCTGGGAGACACCTCACTTCTTGATCCAGGGGAAACGGAGTGCAGGACTGTTGCGGTGAGGAACCAAAGGGGATTAAATTAGGCGTTCGTGTTGGCGGGGGGAAATTTCAGCTCTGCAAACACGAGACCTGACAATTTTCCCGGCTGCTCTGCACAGCTGCAGGATGGAACACGCTGGGAAGTGTGTGTGTACCACTTCCCTCTGCTGGAGGCAGCCCAGACTGTTACCTGCCTCCTTCCATCCAAAGATATTTCTACAGGTACTGAAAATGCTGCAACCCCTATCATCCGGCACAGCAGCGATAATGAAGTGGTCACGAATCATTTCAGTAACTTTCATTTATATAAAAATCTCAGTGCTGACTGTAGGGTGGAACAGAACAGCATGTGGAAAAAAAACAGGACTAGAGGAAAGGGATGTGCGCTGCAGGGATGGTTTAAGCTGAACCGACGTTTCGAAAGGAGCCAGAATACCACAGCCTGGACATGTAGCACTTCTTAAAGGAAGAATGAACTGTCTGATTGCTCACAGCTTTGCACAGCCACGCACACCCCCCCCGCTACCAATATCCTCTCCCACACCAATCAGGGAGTGCTTTGGGGTTTTTTAATATACTCTTATCCATAGAACCATGCATTGATTAGGCTTGTTTTGGGGCTTGACCAGTATCACAGGTCAAGGGAATGTTGCAGGCAGAATAAATTGGTAGAGAGAAGACTCTGCAAGCTGTCTTCCCTGCTCCCCTCTTGCATCATCTTCAGGCATTAAAATACTGAGTGTGATACTGAAAACTGACAGCTTTCCCCACCTATCCCTTACTTACACATAGTAAACTTCAGTGGTTTTATGTCTGGGGCCAGCTATAAGCTGTAGAAGTGCATAGTCCAGATGGAAATTGATTATCTGTTTTTTATCTCTCAAATGTGCAGAACATTTCCTAACATTTAAAGTGTTATATCTCCCCTTCAATAAATACTCATGACTTTCTCCATTAGCTTTGAGGAACCAAACCCAACTGGACCACTACCCTTGCAAGCCCGCTGACTGCCACAGGCTGTAAGAGCACAGGTAGGGGGAAAGTCCTGAAAACTCAGGGCTGGACAGCAGCTTCTTCATCTCCTGTGAGTGTCCCCCTGATACTCTGCCATTTTGCTGATATCATCCTTGTCATTGCACTCTCAGGAGTGTTCCTGCAAGAGGAGCTGTAACCTGGTAGCACTTTACCATCAATACCCTAAATCCTATAAAGAATTTTTTTTTTTTTTAAGTGCCAGAGAGCCGTTGCAGGGAGAAACAAGCAGGTTTCACAAGAGGATACACAGTTGGAGAGAAAAGCTCTACATTTATTACAAAGGTACTATCTACCAGAAAATGCAAATAAATAAATAAATAAGTGAGAAAGGAAAGCTTGTGTTTCATTCACAAAACTTTCTTGTTTACCTACCAGTTTCTTCACATAACCTAATTCTGTAAAGGATGTGCATGGTCCCTCTCTTTCCTGCAGTCTCAGTGGCTGTAGACTAGCTGACCATGCTGCCTCCCATCGCATTTACCCACACCGCTGTGAAACAAGACTTGTTCTGTGCTTCAATTGTAAACACAGCTTCAGCAAAACATCACCAAATGCTTCTTTTGGATGAAAAATGAGGAGTGAGGAAATATGTGGAGAGATTCCATCATGTCACTACTTATTTATTTATTCTTAAGGGAAGAGGAGTCACATTTGCCTCACAGACTGAATAATGACACTCATCTGAACCAGCAGAGATTTTTGTTGCAAACAAGAAGAAAAAAGCTGGCCTGATTCTTTGTTAAATAAGCACCCCAACAAAGCTGGAAATAAAAAGGAAACAAATTTTCTGTGCCTCAAGTATGTACCTACATCGCCATTTTACTTTGCATCAGGAAGATACTATTGAGGCAAATCTGTTGACGGTTCCCACTCTAATTGGTGTTAATTGTTTTGTATCTATCTCAGAGTTGCCTTGGAACAAACTGGATCCCTTTCGGATAGAAGTGAAGGGGAGGTGGGCTTCAGAAGCTCACTTAACATCTTCCAGCCACTAATGAGCATTTACTTTTGGGACTGGACCTCAAAGCAACACACCAAAAAAAAATTATAATTGGGATGTCAAATCTTCAGAATAAACTTCTTCAGCCTGTGAACCTGCTTCTGCTATGCTGTACTATGTTGCTCATGTAGCTGTGGCTCAGAAAACCAGAAGTCAAAGTGCTCTTCTTCAGCCAAGAGCAAGCATGAAGGAAGCCAAGTGATAAAAACCCAAATGACAGCCTGAGGGACATATGAAAGATGATCCAGCCCAGGTCAGCCCAAGGCATCCAAGGCTATGTCCACACTGACATTTCGACAGAGATTAGGGGGCTAAACTAGTAGGATAGATCTTGTTATAGTGATGGAAGAAGATAGCTGAAAGAGACTAAAACCATGATATGTCGAGATATTCCTAGATATTAAGGCAGAATTCCTATTGATGATGTATGACACAGACAGGAGTTATCATAGAAAAGCTATTGAATCAAAGTGGAAAAATCAGGGAAAGATGATGATCTATTTAAGCACCGTCTCACCAGTTAAATGCTTTGCATCTGAATTTCAAGAAATTGCACAATGGCAGCTATGTAAAACAGAAAAACAGGTTATTAGCTCATATTTGAAAATAATGACTAAATTTATCCCATGTACAACTGCACTGAAGCCAAAAAATTACAGAAATGAGGTTAGTCTACAGAGGCCATTCATGCCTTCAGTATTTAAATGTCATTGGAAGTGTGGAAATTTAGGTTTTCACTTATTGTGTCAAATTGATGACAACCTCCATAGGCACTTCTTTATTCATATTAAAAGAGAAAAGAAAAAATGAAATAAAAAAGAAGGCAAAATAGAAAGAGAAGAATAAAAAGAAGGAAAATTTGGAAAAGAAAAAGGAAAAAGGACAAAAGAGAAAAAGATAGCCAGGAGGTTTTAAGATGTGTATTAAAAGAACTGCTCTCTGAATGAATAGGAAACAACAGATTGTCTTCTTTCTCCCTTCTTCTTGATAAATAAGTTCTGATTTTTTACTTTAAGCAAGGAAAGCCATCTAATGATATAGCTGGTCTCCTGAGAGATCTGATTGGGAGGATAGCATGGGAAAAAGAACTGGAGGGGAGAGGGGCCCAAGAGGGATGGCTGGTTTTCAAGCTCCTCCAAGCTCAGGAGAGGTGCATCCCAAAAAAGAAGTCAGGCAAAATAGCTAGGAAGCCTGGGTGGATGAATAAGAAACTGCTGGACAAGTCAGGACCAAAAAAGAGCCCTATAGAGAGTGGAAGCAGGGACGGATAGAATGGGCAGAATAGACAGAAACAGTCTGAGTGGTCAGGAACGAGATCAGGCAAGCAAAAGCCCAGGCAGAAATAAATCTAGCCAAGAACATCAAAGACAATAAGAAAAGGGATACCATCCAGAGAGATCTGGACAGGCTGGAGAGGTGGGCTTGTAAAAATCGCATGAAATTCAACCAAGCCAAGTGCAGGGTCCTGCACCTGGGATGTGGCAATCACAGGCACAAATACAGGTTGGGTGCAGAATGGCTAGAAAGCAGCCCTGAGGAAAAGGACTTGGGGGTGTTGGTGGATGAGAAGCTTAACATGAGCCGGCAGTGCGTGCTGGCAGCCCAAAGAGCCAACTGTGTCCTGGGCTGCATCAAGAGAAGTGTGGCCAGCAGGTCACGGGGGGGTGATTCTGCCCCTCTACTCTGCACTCGTGAGACCCCACCTGGAGTACTGTGTCCAGCTTTGGAGTCCTCAACACAGGAAGGACATGGAGCACCCACCCTATGAGGACAGGCTGAGAGAGCTGGGGTGGTTCAGCCTGGAGAAGAGAAGGCTCCGGTGAGACCTTATAACAGCCTTTCAATATCTGAAGGGGGCCTATAGGAGAACCAGAGAGGGACTCTTTGTCAGGAAGTGTAGTGATGGGACAAGGGGCAAAGGGTTTAAATTGGAAGAGGGGAGATTTAGATTAAATACTAGAAATAAGTTATTTACAGTGAGGGTGGTGAGGCACTGGAACAGATTGCCCAGAGAAGCTGTGGCTGCCCCATCCCTGGAGGTGTTCAAGGCCAGGCTGGATGGGGCTTTGAGCCCATGGCAGGGGAGTTGGAACTAGATGATTTTTAAGGTCCCTTCCAACCCAAACCATTCTATGATTCTGTGGTAAATGATAGAGCATACTGATCATAGTACAAATGCTTTATTTTCAATAGCATTTGGTCCATGTCTGATATCCCTGATTATTTCCCATTGTATGCATTAATTTGGCAATGAAAGTCCCCGCACTTAGGGTATGGTACTGCAAAAATCAGTAACATTTAAATTTCTGTAAATAACTTTTAAAATGGTTTCCATTCTATTTTCCAAGCATTCCCTGTCATTAATACTCTCCCTTAACCAGGAAAAATAACAGGTATATAAAATAAAATCAAAAATAGAATACAGTTCAATGGTGATTTCTCCTGCAGAGGGAATGAAAATGAAAATATTCTTCATCTTATTAGAGTGACTGCCTGCAACAGCATGAGCCTGAACAGGGACAGTGATGGTGGAAGGGACCTGAAGCAAAGCAAGAACTGGACCAGGAGCTTCCCAGGGTTTGTCACATTTGGCTGAGGACAGAGAAGCTTGGCAGGGCTACAACCAGTCCATTATCCTGCTGGAGAAAGAACGAGGCCATCAGACTGATTAGGGAGGAAACATTGACTTTAATTTTGTTTACAGAGATGCTATTCCTTCCTTAAGTTGGTTTAAAAAAAAAAAGAAAAATAAAAAGAAAAATAAAAGAAACAAACCAAAAAGATGCAATTTTTTTTTTTTTTGTAGAACTGAAATACAAAATAACGTAGTGTATTTTTACCCACATGTGGAAACTGTTTTGGACTGCATATGTTAATGTACTGCAGGGGTGCAACCAGAGAGGTACTATAGCATCCATGGTCACCAAGAGGAGTCACGATGCTCACAGAGGTCTGAACAGAGGATACAACAGTGAAGTTTCAGTCCTTAGACAAGGCGTTTCTAAGTCTCAGTTTCCCTCACCCTGAAAAGTTAAATGCTGCATGCTTTCTGAACTTTTCGCAGATCTTTGATATCCTCTGCTAGACAGAAGGCTAATTCTACAGAAATATTTAATACCAAATGTTTTGCTATCCACAGGAGAGTAAAATTTTCAGAAGAACCACACCATTTGACTACCAGCTTTGAAGAGCTCTATCAGATCTGCAAACTGCAAGAAATACTACAAAGCTAAATACAACTTCACTTTTCATGTGGATTTTGGCTTTGCACAGTGAGATGTGTAAGAGTCCCCCTGCTCAGGACTGGGCTTTTCCTGCAGGTTTTTTCTGTTCATCTCTGTCTTGTTCTTTGCTCTGTACAACAGTTTGTGATGATTTATAAGCAATCTATGCAGAGGTAGGCCCAGCTGAGAACTATTATTACACTCAGACAGCTTTATGCATTGATGGAAGATAAAATGCACCCATCTCCTTAATACTATATATACATTTTCTCTATGTATAGTATTAAAGTGTCCTTACTGCCATTCTAACCAGTAACTTATATTTATACCTTTTTTTTTTTCCTTTAGATCTACCACAATAGAGTTCAGACTGAATCAAGATAGTTTTGTTTATTTTTGTTCCAGACTATATAGTTTCTAACATTGCAGGAACACTGCAGTTCAGAGCATAACTCTTCAGAGCAGGAGCCTGGACAACTGCTACTGAGCAACTGTGCACTCAAGTCTTCTTCACTTCTTTGTAAACTGAGGAGAGCAGTGATTTGTAAAACTGCTTTGAGATCTGTGTCAGGTAGATGCCAAGTGTGACTTTATATATAATTTGGGCAGTTAAAGGGGCTGGAGCCAAGCTCTTTCAGAAGTATATTTTGAAACAAAGGATGCTGAAAATTTCAGACTCCCTATCTAAGCTAGAATGCTTTCAAAGCTTGCCAGATTATCCACATTTAATTCAGTGAGACAATTCATGAAGGAAGGGAGTACTCTCAAGAAGGCAGGTGGCCTTTGCCAAACTCTCTTTGGTCACTAAAATAACCATAATGAATATTAATTACCGTATCAAAGTTAAAATTGTTAAAAGACTGCGTTCTTCATCTAGCAGAGATACAGAACTTCAACAAGGATTTTGGGCCACTAATAAAATTAAGAGTAAATATGTGTTCCTACACAGAAAAACAACCCAGCAATTTTTCTTTCTCTCCAGCACCACTGATTTCTCGTTAAAAAGTCCATAATGCATGGTAGATGGTGCAGTGTTGCTAAAATTTCTAAAGCAAAGTCACTGCAGCCCATTGTGAAATCTATTCCCCATTCTTAAGGTTCAACGACTGTTGGGTCAGTGCTGTTAATGTGAATTTCTACGCTGACGCGCCACAGTATTAAATGACAAGGATGACACTATTGCTAATTTATGCGGGGACTGAAAAGAGAGCTAACCCATAATTTTGTTATGTTTTCAGGGCTTGACTTTTGTTCTGAATGTCAACAGGGTGTGCAAATGCCACGCAAGTCTCCCTTAGGACTTGGCTCAAGTTCATATACAGATACTTCTGAGGATGCCTTGGATTCACGAACTTAAAAAAACCCTCTGCTTAAATATGAAAAGGGAAAAGCAGCCTTGATAGAAAATGTAAAAATACTGTATAAACTCCTGAGAATTCTTATGCTTTTGTACTTATACATGCATTCGTTCATTCATAACACATACATAAACACACTTGCAACCTATGCATACAGGATTTCAAGATAAATTCATTGGCCAATTTCAAACAATCCTAAAGAATGAAGTATAATTTTCCATTTTGCCTCATTGGATTATAGCTGAGCTGCCTGTTTTCCCCCATTTCCTTTTTAATTAAAATTTAAAATAAAAGTAGATGTTGAAAACTTCTTAGAATGACAGTCTTGGAACCTGTCTCTTCAAAAGAAATAGTATATAATCACTGGGAGAGGAAACTCCTCCAGACTTACTCCAACAGTACACCACAGCCTTTTTCTGGATGGTAATGCTTATAGATGTGAAAGACCTGATGACACAGAAGTTCCTATGTAGATCCCTCTGGGGCATGGCAAGTGCTGAATTGCTTGGCAAGGCTGAATGGAAAAATCTGTGCAAAAAGCTGCCCTTGCACTTATTCATGCAAATAGAAGGCTTGTGCAGAACTTCACTGTGTGATCTGGAAGGCAGAGCCTGTTCTTGACCAAGACACAATTATTTTAGATGTTATTGCTTCCTGAATCTGTGGAGACTGTAGAAAGTTTTCAAGAAGAGAGATTCTTGAACTAGAACCTCTCTGAAGATCTCTTCTTTTGGTAGCATTTTCAGATAAATTTCCTCAAGTTGCACCAGGGGATGTTCAGATTGGATATCAGGAAAAAATTTTACACTGAAAGGGTAATGGAATGGGTTGCCCAGGGTAGTGGTTGAGGCACTATCCCTGGAGGTATTCAAAAGACAGGATGGGTTGACATAGTGCTTAGTGATGTGGTTTGGTTATGGGTTTTTTTATCAGTTAGATTGATGGTTGGATTAGATGATTTTAAAGGTCTCTTCCAACCTAGGCAATTCTAAGATTCTGTGATTCCTTGGTAGGGAGAGTCTGGGAAAAAATCAGTGAAAGGGTGAAAGAAGTTAAGAAATAGTCTAAGAAACAGGCAAACATAAAGATTAAGAACCTTTAAGATATGGGAAAGTCTATGAATATTATAGGAAAAGGCCTCTGGAGCACCAGAAGTATTGTTCCTCTTATGAAACCACAGTGTATTTAGCAGGCTACCAAAAAAAATAAAACCAAACAGAAAAAAAACCCTAAAAATATAAAACAAACCAGCCCAAAAAGTTTTAGTGGAAGGCTACAATGGACAACGCTTTGTACCTCTGCTCTCATAAGACCCCACTGGGAATACTGGGTCCATCTCTGAGAGCCCCAGCATAAGAAAGACATGGACCTGTTAGAGAGTGTTTGGAGAAGGGACATGAAAATGGTCAGAGGGCTGGAACACCTCTCCTATGAAGACTGAGAGGCTGAAAGTGTTGGGGTTGTTCAGCCTGGAGAACAGAAGGCTCCGGGGAAACTTTATAGTGGCCTTTAAGTAATTAAAGGGGCATCATAAGAAAGATGAACAGAGACTTTTTATCAGAACCTGTAGTGACACGACAATTGGTAACATTTTTAAATTACGAGAATTTAGATTGGATTAAAGGAAGAAATTTTTTACAATGAGGGTGGTGAGACACTGGAAGAGGTGGCCTGGAGATGTGGTAGATGTCCCATCCCTGGAAGTGTTCAAGTTCAGGTTGGACAGGTCTCTGAGCAACCTGATCTAGTTGAAGATGCCCCTGCTCATTGCAAGGGGGGTTGGACTAGATGGCCTTTAAAAGTCCCTTCTAACCCAAACTATTCTATGATTCTATGATTCTATGATACCATAAAGGATTTAAGACATAAACGGGATAGTGGAAATTCTTCTTTTGGAACAGAACACATCATTTCTCTAGCAGGCTAAATTCTAGTTTCCCTTCCTTTCAGTTAAAACAAAACTTTGGCTAGTTGCTCAGGTCTCCAACATATCGGGACATTCAAGATACAAAAGTATTCCACCTATTCCTGTTGAATTTGAATCACAAAACTTTCCTTTTCCCCCATGCATAGGTAGTAGACTTGCTTCTCTGCCACTTCTATGACTTGACTCTTGTCATCGGAAATTACGTGGATCAGACACCTTGCTTCATAGAAAACAAGCAGGTTGCCACCAGCATTTAGGAATCAGTTGGTCCATTCATTTGACAGTGGAAAATGTTACACCTATCCCCACTTCTTCACATAGGTAGTGAGCTGGTTGATTTACTCCATTAAGGAAAAAAAAAAAAAAAAAAAAAAGGAAATGTGTTTTGGCCAAACCCCAGTTCCTAATACTAGGAGTTACCTTTGTCCCAGAAATAAACATTTATTCAATGTATAAATAGTAGTCAATGACATGACATTAAACTAAACACAAACAAAATGGATATTTTGGAGGACAATTTCCTCACATCTTCAAAGTGAAACCAAGGATGGACAGATAGCATTTTTATTACTGTCTTTCTCCCTCCCTTCTTCTTTACTTAGAGGTGTACAGAAGATAAGGCCAGTTTGGACTTACACCTACATCTGAACTTCGAATAGAGATGTGTCTGAACAAAGCATAGAATTCCCAGCTTTTCACAAACATTGAGATTCTTCAAATTCAATCTGTGATACTTGACCCTCATGGCAAACTTCCTAGTGGCTCAGTTGGTTTGGCAGTTTTGACTTTTCATCACCTCTCTGACAGATTGTGTATATGACTATTATACTCATTAAGGAATCAGTTAGACATTCTTGTAATAATAATTTTTAAAAAAATAATGAGATCACACACACAAATCCTTTTCCAATTGTGATCTCGGATCATTTATGTTCATGAAAAGTAAGCCTTACCATCCAACCACAACCACTATCACCACTAATCTTCACCTTTTCCTACTGTTTACTTTCATGCCAAACACTTCTTATCCCCTTATCATAAAGTAGTGAGCATGTAGACTTGTTTGAAGGCAACATCAATGCTGATCTTTTTTGGCACCATACAGAGGGAGGTACAGAGTTATAAAGCTGCTGGCAATTACCTTTCCTTACTGACTGAACTTCACTTGAACATGTGATATGCATTGCAGCAAGCCAAATGTTTGACATCCCAAATCTTTCCTTGTCAAAGCAGGAGCAATACCTGATCCCACGGCTACAATGGCTTCATTCCTTGAAAAACTGCTATCAGCTATTGTGTTTTTTAGATTTATTCTATAACAGGGTTTCAAAGTTGTCGGTTGAATGTCAGCATCAAAGATGAAGCTGATTTTATTCCTATATTTTGGGCTTTTGAGTTAAATATACATTTTTGAAATGTCTTTCTGAGGTTTCCCCCACTAATGAGTGTTTTCAGAAATAAATATAGGGTGTCATAAAAAAAATATGTTTCATGTTTCTGTTCCATTTCCTGTCATTTTGTAAACTCTTTTGAAATCGTCCAGTCAAAATAGTAAACAGATGTTCTAATGATAATTAACAAGTATTTCTGCAAGTAGGGGAAGTAACAGTGCCTGCAAACCTACGGGTGTCTGTTCCACTCTATCTACAATCCCCCTTCACCACAACAGCCCTGTATTTTTTTCCTTCCTTTCTGACATACCTATGATCTCAGCTCCTACTTCTAAAGCCTGCAGGTATCCTGTAGATAATCATTTCCCCTCGATACCCTCCATGCCTCCAGGCTCTCTGCTAAGTCTAGCAATTACCAGCTGGCAAAAGGTACCACATGCTGTGGCTGGTTCCAAAATATGCATGTGATAACTGGCTGGTCACTACATACAGGCTGGTTGTGCAGTGTCAGAACAAGCAGAAAAGGTCCCATTGCAGCATAAACTGAGACTTAAACCCAGATTCGGAGGGTATTACTTTTAGTCTTTTCCCCTACTCTCCCATTAATTTTCATGAAACTTATCAGTAACTTATTATACTTTCCTGGAGACATCTAGCTCTTGTCCAATATGATTAATTCAATGATGATTTCAGATTTTAGTAAGGGTACTAATACACAGATAGACAGACATAACAATTGTATAAGGTTTCAGGAACTCAGAATAAAAATTACACTGTTATGAAGCTTGTACTTTAAGGAGCTAAGGAGACTTGAAATCTATTCATGAGTCTAGAGGAGGGCCACAAAGTTGATCAGAGCACTGGAGCACGTCTTTTAAGAAGACAGGCTGAGAGACTTGGGCTTGTTCAGCCTGGAGAAGAGAAGGGTCTGCAGAGACCTTAAAGCAGCCTTCCAGCCCCTAAAGGGACCTACAGGAAAGATGGAGAGGGACTCTTTATCAGTGATAGCATGAGGGATAATGGCTTTAAACTGAAATAGGGGAGATTCAGATTAGATATTAGGGGAAGAAATTATTCACTCTGATGGTGGTGAGACAGTGGAACAGGTTGTCTAGGGAAGTTGTGTATGCCCCATCCCTGGAGGTGTTCAAGGCCAGGCTGGATGGGCCTTTGAGCAACCTGGTCTAGTGAGAGCTGTCACTGCCCATGGCAGGTGGGCTGGAACTAGATAATATTTAAGACCTCTTCCAAGTCCAACCATTCTATCTTTCTATGATTCTGTGAATTCTATTCCATGACATTACCTCATCAGAGAGATAAATATTGTTTTCCTTAATTCATAAATAGGTCAACAGAGGCATGGAGAGTTTAAGAGACTTCTCTAGGTCCTAGACCAAGTCTGTGGCAGGGCCAAGGATATTTTTGACTGGTCTGTACTCTAATCTCAAAGCTACTGTACTTGAGTCTTTAGTAAATGTGTGGCATTGCCATGAAGTAGGACTAGGAATAAAGTTGCAAACTGTAGAGAACCTTCTGGTATGGCTGGCATGTCATGATTCAGTGGATACTTGGCCCATCTTTCTTAGAAGCAGTAAGTATTGTTGGCTGAGCCACAGTTCCTGCATGAGGAGAGGTACAGAAAGGGATAAGGGACACAGAAAGGGATAAGGGACACAGATGACACTTGCAGACTTGCTAAATTTCTGTAGGTAAAATTTTTTATTCCTGACGCCCATCTTCTGAGCTCTTGGCTCTTCACATTTGTCTTGTGTGTTCTCAGAATCTCATCCTCATATCCTGCCATGTGTCAATGGCTCAGTTCCTTTCTTTTTTGCTTAGGGCTCTTCCAACATTAATAGTGGCCCAGCCTGACATTCTCCTGTGACTGGGGTTGCTCCTGACACTGCCTTTCACCACCTCTTCTCAGGTTCAGATACCCTTGACCAAGTCTTCTCTGTTAGCCCTTTCATCCCTTAAAGCAGATGCCAGTTCCCTGCTGCAGGACCCCGACAAGGAACATGTGAATTGGCTGAAAAGGGAATAAACCTCAGGAGCCCTAATATGAAAATCTGCCTCTCAGTTAGCTCTTTCTCCCATAATCCCATGATTCTTGTTTGTCAAGAGTTGCACCACTTGTTCTTAAAGACTTTGGTCTCATCTGAGTTTCCATGGATTTATTGCATATTGTCTTCACAACAGCCATCTTACAATTCTTTAAACTCCTTGGGTATGACCCTATCCCCTGGTCTTTGTCTCCAGGTTTTGTTTGGTGACCTCACACACCTCATAAAGGGAGGTTAGAAATGTTTACCAGGGAAATCTCCGTCCTTCAGACTTAGCTTTGTTTTCCCAGACTGAATGGCTCTTAAAACACTGGGAGTTTATATGATTAAGGACTGGGTGAACCCCATGAAAGACTCTGTGATTTACACAGCTATTGGTGTTTTAAACCACAATGCTTAGATCTTCCTACACCTCATGATATGAAACATGTTTACTCTTATGAGTCTAATTATTTTTAATCAAATTATGTGGCTGCAAGATTTTCCTTATTATCATGTCCTGAGAAAAGATAGCCTTGGGACTGTCCCAGATCATTTTAATAAGCCACAAATACTTTGAATGTGCCTTTTCTTCGCTCCTTAAATGTAGGTTTGCCTACTGGAAAAAAGCAGAAGCAAGAAACTGTGACATAATTTTTAAAGACAGTCCCAAATAAAAAGGGAAAAGGGTGAAGGGGAAGGGAAGTGAGGGAAAGGAAGGGAAGGGAAAGGACAAATTTATTTCACCCCTGCTTTTCTATCAAATTTTTTTGCTGCTCATCAAAGAATCAGAGATGAAAAAAAATTAATTTCACAGATTAGCTAAAAGAACCTGGATTCATTTCCTGTCTTTCCTGGTGACCTTCTGTGTGACCTTGGGATAGCCATTTCCTCATCTTAAAAAGTGGTATCAAAACATATTCTTGAATTTTTGGCTGAAATAAATCACTAGCTCATCAGACAAGTCTTGCTTGTCACTGTAGCCATGTATGCACGTGTACAGTCCTGATTTCAACTGATGTCTCTAGGAGCTAATCCAATGCAAAGACTCTGCAATCAAAAGTCAACTGTGCTAAGTCAACAAGTTTGTGCCAAACAAAAGCTTTCAGAATCCCATGGCAAGTAAATAGATAAATAATGAGCAACCCGCCACATGTCAGATCACGTTGTTTTGGACAAGAACAATAATTTAGTAATGGTGTGAGTAGTATCCCTCAGTTATCTTTTCTGAAAGCTCCCCTTTAAATTGTTGCATTCCTGCACTTTGCATTTTATTACTATGGCACAGTAACAATGTACTAAAAATAAAACATATTTTCACCCAACCATCTTGCCACTTGAGGATTCCAGCCATTTATGAGATGTGATAATCTCCTAACTAATTTTCTCAATTAAAGGGCAAGCACTCTACTCCACTGTAAACAGGATTTAGCTCACAGAACTGGCTGAGGCTGAACCAGGACCTTGCCACATCCAACTCATTTCACGTTTTTCTAGAACAGCAAATCTCAAATGCCTCAGAGCAACTTTATTTGGCTAATGAGAGCTTTGTGTATGTCCTTTGTACTTCCACATTGTAACACTTTTACAATCCAAACCATGGTCGCCATGGATTTGCATGGGACCTGCTACTGAATACAGCTGCTCGCCTGCAATTTTTGATGAAATATCCTTTTCTGTCCTTCATGTGAAAATATTAATTTGTTAAAACTAGCGCCAGTCACAAAAAACTCGTCTCTTTCAGCCTAAACTTTTTGTCAGAAAAAAAGCTTTCTGGTTGCAGATATGTGTCTGTGAAGCAGAAAGACACTCACCCTAAAAGACCTAGTTGTTTGGTCATCAGTGAGGTCCTCTTGCAACTATATAAATAATGAAATATTCATCCGGCCAGAAAAGAGACAAGCTCTTTAGGCCCATGGTTAAAAACTAATTTGGGACGTGAGAAATCAGCACACCAAAGTCCTTGCTTCAATAAGCATGTATTTATTCACATAAAGAGCTTGGGCACTGGAGAGTGAGAGAGAGGGATTTGCCTCAGGGACCCCCGGGAGGAACTTGATGTACGAAGTGGCTTTTCTGAAAGTCAAATCATTACTAATGGCACAACATGTACATGCTCTTTTTCATCCTCTTCTTAAGAGGCCTTGGTTTGACTTCAGCATGAAATCTTTTTTAAAGAGTTTGTTGGAACAGGAAAACCATTTCCCACCCAAATCTACCTGGCATCCATCACCACAGAAGCAGACACTCAAATACTAATGGTGCCTGTAAAGCATAAATTGAACTTTGCTAAACAAAATTAAACCAATTAATCATGGGACAAAACTTCAGAAAAAAAAAAAAAAACGAACAGAATTCTTACAGTGTGTTGTGAAAGCTGCCAACTTCTGGGATTTGCAGGAGTCTCGTGGGACCAGGGTGTTACTCTGACTCTGCAACAGCTACGTCAAAACCAGTGTTTTAAACAGGGCTAAAACTGTTATCATTTAGAGGGTCATACCTGTCTCAAAGACATGCAAATTAACCCAGACTTAAGCTTTTTTTTTTACCTTGTGGAAGTTTTTTTAGTGAAACAAGGCTAGAAATTCCCTGAGGGTGGATTGTTTTACATTTTGCCAGGTCTTTCTGTCCCTAGTCTTCTAGTGAAGACAGATACCTTCTTAGACATCTCTGCTTGCTGCTCCTCTTTTCCTCATGATGAAAGGTATCTCACATGCACACACGAATATGCAAAGATACAGCAGGTATACACTTGGGGAAATTTTCAGACATTCCCAGCTCTCGTTGCCTTTAAATAAGTCTCCCCTGACTTTCAACCGTTTATCTTTTTTCTATTGCCCGTAATGAGAATCTCAATGGCTGTCCTTGCAGGTATAAATATTCTCCTTGAAACAGTCTTGGCTTTTTCAGACTGGACTGATGGATTGTGTTTGGACCTAGAGACACAATACCCGTTCAGTAGTGCAATTTGTATAGGTGGTGGCAAGCCAGTTTGGCTCCAGGAAGGTGGAGTTTGCACTGTTGTTGTCATGACTGGTAGCACTGAGGATGTCGGCCTGTTAACCTGCTGTGAATGGTTGCATATGTGCTTGCTGGCAAAAAGGTCTCCATGCCATAATGCATTTGGCAGGACAGTCCCTTACCTCCTAGCTCAAATGATTCTGGATTTCAGCCTAGCTTTGCTGTTGTGCAATGCAGAGGTTGTGTTCACCTCTGCGTTCCATCCCTCCTTTCTCCCCAGAACAAACATCCTATCCTGCTACTTAGAGACATAGGCAGACTTTATCATCAAAAAACAGATCAAGTGATTTGGCTCAAATCAGCAGAGTACATCATGTTGTTAAAAAGAAAAAAAAAATAAAGGAAAAAAAAAATCATCTATGAGATATTTTGGCTTCTTGTCAGGCTTAGGACCATGATTGCCAAGTATCTCCTGAAGGACGATTTGGACATTATTCAGGGATCCTCCTGAAAGCAGCATGTACCAGAAAACACATTCCACATCCTAGTCAGTTTTGCAGACTCAGGATGTATTAGATTAACCTTTCCATTCTGAGATAAATCTAACATGCAATTAGTATTCTGAGATATATATTTTATCCTGGCAGAAGCAGTGGTGGCCTCATGTAACCGAGGATTAAAGGGGCTTGCATTTTGGTCCAGACCTTAATCCAGTTTTACTTGTTTGGGAGGGTATGGCTTCTCTGTTCTGTTTGTACCCAATAATACTTGTCTTTTAGGGATATGGTTTAGTGGTGGACTTGGCAGCATTAAGTTTATGGTTAAACTCAATGATCTTAAAGGTATTTTCCAACTTAAATGATTCAATGGTTCTATGATTATTTTATAAAGAGTTTGAAGATGAACAGGAGAAAAATATAGTGTGGTATGTAACCTCTCACAATTCTTTGGAACTCCATGTATTGGGCCGAAACTTTTTTCTAAACTCAGAAGATATAAATTATGGTGTGGTAGAGGACTGAAGCAGAAAGGACTTCAAGATGCTATTTAATCTATCCCTTGTCTAAGCCATGACTGCATCATTCCACCCAGATGCTTACTTAGCCTGCTCTTAGGATTATACTTTACCTTTTTAGGAAAATTACCCAGCATTTATCTACACTGAGCTGTAGAAAGTTTTCTTAAAATAGATCTTTTCATCTGGATATTGGTTTCCCTGTATTGTCTGTGGTGGTCCTGTACAGTATGTATTCATGTCCTTTTTTTTTGCAGCAATAATTTCCTACCACAGATTATAAGACTCTCCCTCAGCCTTCATTTCTCTTGGCTGAACAAGTCCCACTGCTTCAGCCTTCCTTTTGTGGACACATTTTTGAGATTTCTGATGATTTTCATCTCCTTTCACTGGACTATTTTACAGCTCATACAAATGTATGGTGTGCCAAATTGGCCATGGTACTTTTTCTAAGGTATTAATCAGGAAAAATGAATGTCTTGGACACACACATCTATCTGGTTACAAGTTCAAATATGATATTTTTTCACTGTAGTATATTGTTGCAAGTTTAGGCCCAAACTTGCTATTATCTTCAGACACAGATAGACAGAACTGCTCCCCAAAATAGTGCAGCTCCTCAGTGGCCTCTTCATACTTGCCTTTCTTATTTCAGAGTCTACAAAAATCGGTTTGAATTCTACATATCTATATTTTTTTTACATGTTTGCAGACTCTCCTTGCTTGATGTGATCTGCAATACTAGGAAATGGGGATTATTGCATCCTCTCAGTCATTGACGAGATATTGAACTGAATCAGACCAAGACATGATCACTGCCGATTCTCATGTGGAACCACATTTCACTAAAAAAAAAAAAAAAAATGCTTCTAGCACATCCACTTCTAATGCAGTTTCATCTAAGTCTGGTTTTATTAAAAGGTTGATGTCTCAGGGCATTTAAAAAGCCATATGAAGTTAAGGAATAAGGTTTACGCTGAGAATTTATCATGATCTCAGAATTATCAAAAGTAACCATTAGCAGAGCGCTTCTGCTGATTTCTGAAATATTCTATGAGGAACTATATCAGACTGCTGTTTTGAAGACATCTAACTGATCCAAGTAATTTTTTACTATACCTTCCTTGTTTTACTGATAGTTCTCACTCCTTCAACCCTGGTATTTATTTTATTAGTCATCCAGTCACAGCTAATATTTATAAGGAAGACTAAAGAAAAAAGGCATTAAATGCTTCAGTCCCCATCATCAGTTATTTTCTTTGTTTGTCCATCGAGTAATGGTCCTGCACTTATATTTCTTTTAGTGAGAGAACTGCTTTCAGCAGCTCCCAGCGCCTCCTCCTTCTTTCCCTTTGCCATCCTTCTTTCCCTTAAGTTACTGCTCGTTTGTGCCAGTACGACAGTTTGCAGGACCGCATGGTGAACAAATTAACTGATTCAAGTTAAAAATAAACATGTTTTGCTGGGTTATTTCTTCATGCTCTTTCCTTCCTCTTCTTATTATTACTAATGCACCTACCCAATATGCTTTTATATTGCTGTAAATCCTTTGCATAACATTTTGTTCTTTCAGATCTCGTGCCTGTGTGCTTGTGTTTTATTATTATTTCCCACTGATTTGACCTACCTTCCACTTTCTCTGTATTTTTTTCCTAAATTTCATAGGATGGAGATGATCATGCATCAGACGAGCTCTTATTAACCTTCCTACACCTTCCACATGATGATTCAAGCCCCAGAGTTGTCTCAGATTTTTGGAACTCTTTCCCCTTAGATTTCCTTCTACCGACTAGCTGAATTTATTGACTTCTCTTTTCTTAAAGCCTCTTTGCTTTTTTTTCTTTCTGTTTCTCTCTCTCTTCTCACCCTCTTCTCAGTGTTTTCTTATTTTGTTTTCTCAACCAATTCCTATCTATTGGCCAGAAAAGAATCTACAAGAGCTTTTTCTCACATTAACCATCCCAATTTTGGGGGGATAAAAAAACAGCTCCCAGAGAAGGCCAGGAGCAATTTTCTGTTCCTGCTGTTTCTGTCCTGGCTGTTGTTTGGTGTCAATGTCCCCCACTAACAACAGCCACTGGGTTCTGAAATGGCCCGGTATCTGTGCAAGACCTTTATCTCACTTGCCTGCTTTGATGGTCACCATCAGCCCATCCCACCACTCTGATGGCTGCCATCCTACTTCAGCAAGATGGTTTCAGCAAGTCCATCTCACACTGAATTCTGGCTCTCAGAGCCAATGATATTTCCTTGATCTATAAACCACATCTTCTCTCTTTTCCACTGTCCTCTCTGAACAAGCCATACCCTTTTACATCAATATTCCAGTCATGTGAAGTAGCTTAGCAAACCTCTGCTAAGCCAATTAAGACATAATTCTAATTATGTATTAAGATTCCCAGTTCCTCTGGCTTATTCCCGATACATTTTACATTAGTGTACAACCATTTAAAATATTTAAAAGATTGACCTCCTGGTTTTCTTTTCGTCTCCCTTTTGTCCCTTTCTGTTTATACTCATCTGTTTCTAACAAATTTAAGTTTGTCTGCATCAGCGACATTTATAACCGGTAAGCAAAGAACTGGGGTCATACGTATCGGTATTGAGGTAAACAATAGTACTCAAATGTTGCACTATTAAAACATTCTTAAGCACTTTTTTTGCAAAAGACAGTATTTTCTGTGAAATAGCAGCAGAGCTACTGGGTGTGTTAATGATGTTATAAGAAGAATGGGTGAGACAGATAAGTATTAGTCAGTGGTAAAAAAAATAAGCCCCAAATAAAAATCAGACAGACTAGGAGTGAGTCATATAGATGATTTCTCATTAACAGTGATTTTTTCCAAATCATGTTAGACCATCCCCACACTTATCCGTACCCCAGGCTATCATAACACTAGGTATTATTTCGTTCAGGAATAGGGTTTTTTTTGTGTCTTGGAGAATATGTTTATAAATTGCCTTGAATACGCAAATTCCAAAGGACTTCAGACTGCTGACAAAGCAACCTCTCCCTGTATTTCCTACATTAAATATAAAAGACTTCCATTGCTTTCTTTCATGCAAATCAGTACTTGTACTTATGCGTGTACCTACTCAGGCACAGACATGCAGCCAGCACATCACCTATAGCTTCCTGAAAGTTGTTCTGAGGCAAAAGAAGAAAATAGATGACATGTTCAGCTAGAAAAAATGACCACATTACACTGCAGCTGTAATAACAAATGATAATATTTTACTTAGCATTTCCATAGCATTTTCCATCCATCATGGACTTGTATTTTGGCAGCAGCTTTCTGTGTATCAATGTATTTTCTTGCTGGTATTCTCCAATGCCAGAAAACCACTATGCCTTTAATCCTAAACACTTGAAGTGCCCTTTGGTCTCCTGAACCATATGGTATGGGTCAATATTAAATAAGATACTACTGTTACTCTACAGAAATGTTGTTAATATCAATCAGGCCATAACCCTGGGTTAGAACAAATGCATCAATAAAACAGGCTTCAGTTCCCTTGTACTGCAGATCTCCACTGAATTAAATAGAATGTCACTATACCCATTTTACATACACAAAACACAGAGGAAATATTGAAGAAATAAAATCTCAGCCACCTCAGTTTGTCCATATTCAGTTCGTGAAACTTTGAGGCTGATGATTCTTATGTTTAATGAAAGAGACCTAGTAATCTTACACTACGCAGTCAAAGAATAAAATGTTGCAGACCGGAATTGCACAAAATCATGTAGTTGTAAGGAAATGACTAACTGTGAGTGTAAAGGCTTTTTTTCAGTCAGCCAATATGGACAGGCAGTTCCAATGGGAGACTGAGATCTTTCTGTCAGTACAGAGAAGACCTGAGACTCTAAATTCAGGGTACTTGGTGAAACACCTGGAGTTAAGCAGGGTGGATCCAGCCTTAGATGACTCACGCAGACATGGTGGCAAAGCCGGGACTAGAAACAGCCCCTCGGCTCCCTGCCCACTGTTGTAACGATCATATCATGTCTCAGGCAGAGCAAAATCTGCATGAGGGACCTGTGCACCACGTACTTGGACCACCTCCTGAACCACTGCCAAACCTGGACACCCAATTTACTATGCGTCATTCCTACCGGTTAGCATCCCCCCGTAGAGTCTTAATTACAGATATCATTTAAAAATGGTTTCAAATATGCAATAGTGAAATAGGTAGCCTCAGGGGTGGGACCCCTTAAATCATGGTCACCATCATGTGAAAGTGGATGGCTCATCTCCCATACAAATAGTGAAGGACTGCTGTACTAATGAAATAAGGCCTCCTCACAGCAGACGCAGGCATATCTTTCAGCCCACTCTCTGTGATAATAGATGTAGTAACGTTTTGACTACCGCCTCATGTTTACTGTGGGTGTTAGCCGAGACATTTCCATGTAAATAAAACATTTATCAAGCTCGCAAAAGCGTCTGCAGAGCAATTATTACACAAGAATGGTGAGCACTGGAGAAGCAGGCTCATTCATTCATTCCATATACCTGCTTAGGCTTGTTGCAAAGGAGGATGCCGCTTTCACGGATGTTGGAATTAGGTCAGGTCTCCCGTGTAGAAGCTGTGTGGGCCAAGGAATAAGGCTTGGCATCAGGAGACCTGGTTTCTATTTGCATAGCTTCTGCTGAGTTACTACATGGCCTTGAGCAACTCACTTTGCTGCTCCATGATGCTGTTTCCCACCCATCTGTAAAATGGGGTTAATGGTACTTATCAGCCTTCGTAAAGTACTTTTGTGATGTAGGGATGACAATTATGGTGACTGCTAATTGTTTTCACTCTCTCTCCATGGAGAGAAGCTCCTTCCCTTCCAGGAGTGCAAACCCATACACATTATTCTGCTGGTTTGCAAAGGATTGCATCCTTTCCTCTAATTTTTCGTGAATATGATGGGCAACATCTGAGATTGAGACTTTCTGGGGTTGGTATTATCCAGCCTCGTAGCACTGACGGACAGTGCAACAGAGCTTACAATACAGAGATGTCAAAACAGGGTAATGGAAAACAAGTGCTATTCA
The DNA here is from genome assembly GCA_025769975.1 of Gallinago jamesoni. NCBI lineage: Eukaryota > Metazoa > Chordata > Aves > Charadriiformes > Scolopacidae > Gallinago > Gallinago jamesoni. Next base: position 202,234,926 of record JAOQGH010000001.1, read on the forward strand.
CGGAAGCTGACGGCAACTTGAGTTGAGTTGCCTCAACAAGGTCAGAAAGATACATTTAAGAAGCTGTGATGAAGCCCACATCTCCTGGCCTCCAGGTTAGTGAATTTGCCACAACAATAATGTCCTTCTGTTTTCATAATAGACACTGTCAGGAAACTTTTCTTTGTGGTTTAGTTTTCATTTTCGGAGTATTCACTCTCCCCAAATAACTGCTTTTCCTATGGAATGATCACTGACAACATGCAGTAGTGGGGTAGGTATCTAAAATTTCTTAGTTACTGGAAAAGAAGGGCTTCAGAAACCTTACCTTATTAGCACATTAATTGCAGCTGTCACAGACAGCAATTATTTGCTCAATTTTCCTCAAATTCGTCATTTTCTTAAAAAACAAAACCAAACCCGAAACCGCAGTCATGAATATTCAAAATAACCTGGCACTTGAAACCCTGTTCTCATTCGGTGACTGGCTGTAGCTTCCTCCTATCTTAACATCTTCCACACCCTTCAGGCATGTATGATAGACAGCTGTCCTGCATGCATAGCCAAATAAAGTTTAATCCCCATATTACCGATAAATGTACTTTGATAGCTTCAGTGCTGAGCAGCACACCATGCCATTCACCCAGATAAAGCACCCTCTAGAGCAAACACCAACTTGTCTCAACTCCAGTGGACATTTCAGGTTCATCTGTGGCCACCCAGACAATGAAAGCCATCTATAGCCACTGGTCTTGCAGCACTGGAGGAGTGGAGTAATTCCTGTGGTTGTGCTTCTCCTTTAGCTAAATCAAATAAAATGCTCAGGAAACCATGTTCCTTACCTTTGGCGTTTCACTGATTTGGGTTCTCTAAGCTGTTTGCCTTCATATACTCCATCAAGAGTGGAAAGTACAGTCCAGGAGAATTACAGCATCTCCAGGAAATAGGCAATTCCTCTGGACCAGAGGGACCTCAATACCGAAAACAATTCTCAGGAGGCTAAATGTGGTGCTTAACAAACTCCATAAGGCACCCTTGATGTGTGTTTGTATGTGTGCGTATATATATTTATTTATATGAATGAGCAATATTACAGCCTTTACACTGAGAAATGGTGAGTTCAGGAGATGACAGATTAGGCTGTAAGTGGTCTGTAGGGTGGGATGAATATAGAACCTGTAGGGAGGGATGAATATATGCACGTTGTTGGGGTGCAGAGGAAGTACTTTGTCGACTTACATTAGGCTGTAAAAATGCAGGCAATTTTAACTAAGTGACACTGAGTCAGTACAGTATATGCAAAATCAATTTGTTATGATTGAATATTTAGTATCATTATTTAGATTAGTGCATTTTATCACTAGATAGTGCTTTTATGACCGCCTAATGCAACCTTCTACATATCACCTAGCAATTTATGTAGCTTCATAACTAATGGCTAAGCTACAGCATATCTTTTAGAGGGACATCACATCTTGATTTAGAGCCTTCAAGTCATGGAAAATCTAACACCTCCATTGTAAATTGTTCCCAAGGTTCATTACTCTTGCTGTTAAAATTTACACCTTATCTTTAGTTTGTATCTGTCTGGCTTTGACTTCCAGTCACTGGATCTTGTTATACCTTTGCTTGAGAGATGAAAGAGCCTTATCCTATTGAGAACTGTCTTCCTGTGTAGGTACTTACACAATGACAGCAAGTCTCCTCTTAATCTTCTTTCCAAAAAGTTAAATACAGTCAGTGTCAAAATTATTTTTTCTTTGGGTGGGAAGATTGATGGTACCAAACTCAGGCAACTACCTGTACCTACTTGCCTGGGCATCCCTCTATAATCAGTGGAGGCTCCTCCAGAAGGAAGCTTACCTAACCTCAAATGTGAATTTCCCCTGAGGGTGTCTGTCTCTCTCCAAAAACTATTTAACTCTTCTAGGGCAAGCATGACCTTCACTTGGATGCCTCATTTAATTGAAGTTTGGTGAGGTCTCCAGCCTTTGAATTATCTTTTATCTCTTTTTGAAATCCTTTCTGTTTTCTCAACAACTTTTTGGAATGATAGACATGAGAAATGGAGACACATGTCAGCCCCAGCTTCCCTCAGTACCTAATAGACTGTTAGCAATGCCTCCATCATCCCGTTCAACTTGCCTGCATTTGACCAAGAGCAAAATTAGCCTTGTCTCTCAGCCATTAGCTCCACATTCACAGTTCATATTCAGTACAATGTCTGCAATGACCTTTCGGTATTTTTTCAGAGCTTCTGCTTTCCTGAATACAGTCTTACATCCCCTAAGGCTCAGAGATACAGAATTTTCAATTTGGGGTTATATTAAAATAGATTTGTAGTGTACTCGGAGCTGCCAATCAGGATCAGGGCCTCACCGTGCAAACACACAGTGAGAGACAGTCCCTGCCCTGACGAATTTACACTCTAAATTAGACAAGACAGACAGTAGTAGTGTGTGGGGGTGGTTAAATGGAGACACTGGAAAGTGAAGCCCACAAAGAGATTTGAGGTTTCCCAGACCCTCCCACCTCCACTATCACTTATCAAAGTGATGTATGAGATTTGCTGATGCCCACTGCATGACTCCATCTCAGCATCCTTCTTGCTGCAATCCCACCTGGCTGCAGGTGCAGGGCTGCTGCCACTTGACCAGCTCTGTCTGACACATATCCAACAGGATCTTAAACATATTTCAGCAGAAGCATGTGTTGGGTGGGCTCTGTGCTACAGGAGGTCCCAGCGACAGGAGTATGGCTGAGATGAAGCTTCCTGACAAAGCTTCTCCCTGGCACAGACACAGTTCATGCCTGTGGCCCAGACCAAGCCATGGTTCAGCAATCTCGAGTAACAATGTCTAGCTCTCCACTGGCTGGGTTTCTTTGCTGTTAGTGTTCAGCAGAAGCAGAAACCAGGCAAGGGTAAAATTATCTCTGAGGAGCAAAGCAAATGTACAATATTAGGCCTTACCTCAAGTTCTGGGCCCCTCACTACAAGAAGGACATCAAAGTGCTGGAGTATGTCCAGAGGAGAGCTACCAGGCTGGTGAGGGGTCTAGAGAACAAGTCATATGAGGAGAGGCTGAGGGAACTGGGCATGTTTAGTTTGGAGAAGAGGAGGCTGAGGGGAGACCTCATTGCCCTCTACAGGTTGTAGGGAGGTGGGTGTTGGCCTCTTCTCCCAAGTGAATAATGACAGGACCAGAGGAAATGGTCTGAAGTTGTGGCAGGGGAGGTTCAGGTTGGATATTAGGAAGAATTCATTTACTGAAAGGGTGGTCAGGCAATGGAACAGCCTGCCCAGGGAGGTAGTTGAGTCACTATCCCTGGAGATATTTAAGAAACGTGTAGACATGGCACTTCATGGCTCTAGTAGCCAAGATAATAAGGGTGGGGTTTTGTGTGAGTATGGTTGGACTTGGTGATCTCAGAGGTCTTTTCCAACCATGACGATTCTGTGATTCTGTGACATGAAGTTCTGCACATTTTACCAGCATTAGAGTTGGTCCACCTTTCTTCTCACACTCTCCAGGGTGGCAGTAGCTACCCAGATTTTCTTATCTAACTCTTCTCAACAGGGAGAAGAATTTAAATGTATTTTAGAGATCCTATTTATTTTTAAGGGGTTTTGAGTATAATCAGTTATCTGTGCCAGCACTGACTTTCTGGATGAAGAATTTGCAGCCCTACAGCAAGAGGTGCAGACTCGGGACAGGTGCTGGGAATGGGAGGGTGGAGTGTGGAGCATTGACTTTCATGAGTTTTTGAGCCATCCTCTTGCTTTGGACAGCTATGCAGTTGTGGATTTATGAACAAGCTGGAGGTAGGATTTGCATGGTATAATTTTCCATAGATCCATTCTGCTTCAGTTAAAGCCCATGTAACTTCTTTTGGCCTTACCAGGAACTGGAAGATTTGACCCTTGTTTTAATCGTACTTTTTCTGTCATTGCTCAGTTTCTATTCCTCTTTAGGTTGAGTTGCTAAGAAAACAAAATGAAACAAAACAAACCAAAACTGGTTTGGCAATCAATTCCAGCCACTGAAAGAGCAGTAAGTACTTTCTTGGGAAGAATATAATTGAATAGAGGTGTTTAAACACACTGTAAAATCATTTCTAGAAAATAACATAGAGCATTTGGAAATGGATTCTCTATGGCAAGAGCCTGCAAGATGCTGAGCAAATTCACTTCTCACACGTGTCCGTGGGAGCTGGAGATAATCAAAGCTTAATTCTGCACTAACCGAAGTCAAGAGCAGTAACTCAAGGCATTCAGCACCTTCTAACAAGTATTCAGCTCCAGTGCTACTGGTCTCTGCACATCACTCAGTTTATAACAAAACATGTCCTGCTCGAAATATCCACCTCTGCTAAACATGTCCTTTCACAGAATCACAGAATCTTAGTGGTTGGAAGGGACCTTTGAGATCATCGAGTCCAACCACATAAAAAAAAAAAA
>JAOQGH010000001.1:202251047-202276950 GCA_025769975.1 Gallinago jamesoni
TTTGTGGTTGGACTCGATGATCTCTGAGGTCCCTTCCAACCACCACAATTCTGTGATTCTGTGATTCTGTGAAATACTGTATTATTTTACATGGTGAAAAAGGCATAAAAGATTTTGACCTTCCAGGGGACATACAGAGTCAGCCTGGGATGCTCAGGTCAGTTGCAACCAGACTCCCTCTCAGAGACTGAAGATGATACAATCTTTATCTTTATAAATTTTATGTACATCTGCACTTCAAAAAAATGATGATCTATCAGCTTTCTGCTCAGTCACATAAACTGAATGGGTTTTGGATTCTTTCACAGTTGGCTCTGAATGGAAAAGGTATTCTGTTTCTATTCCTGCTATAAATTTTATGAGTAATCTTAATGTGTACATGATATGTACAGCCATCCTATGGCACTATGACATACATACGTGCACCATCACAACCATGTATTTTTTTAGGTATCCAAAGGATTGTTTTGCTGACTCCCTGAAAGGACCCCGTGTAGTTCAAAGAAGTCTGGAGGATGGTGAAGGATGCCAGGCTGTAAACCACCCAATGTTCTTCACCAAGGACATGTAACTCGATAGAGTCAAGTGGAAAACTTCACTCTGACGATCACCTTACAAAAAGAACTGTATCAATAGATGGGAATCTAAGATGAAAGCCTTTGCCCATTCTCAAGCCCACTGATGTCTCAGCTTTACCAAGGAACTACTGCTACTGTATTAGAGCCCAAGGGCAGGGCCTGATGGGACTGCAAATGGTAAAAATTAGGGTCTCTGCTACTACTTGGTTCTCTTGTTGATTCCACTCACCACTTGTTCCTTAATTTCATACACTGACATCGCTGCTTCCATAAATTATCACATTTTATGGTTTTATTGCTAGCAAAATAAACTTTGATGACATATTTAAAAGATGTCAAGGCTATGAAAATGAGTTTGTATTTGAAGAATATTTTTAGGTTGTAGTATTTTCAATATATTACAGCCAAAGGGGGAGGGGAAGAAAGTGTTTAAATAAAAGTGAGACAGTGAAGGTTATTCTGGCCACATATACCCGCAAACACATGCAAAAATGACCTTGAAAGATGTCCCATCTGTCAGGTCTCTCCATCTGACTGAAGCAGGGAGTTGCTTTGCAGCCAGCCCATGCTAAATAGAATGAATTCAACACAAAATGTGGCAGGCAGCTTCTTGTCAGTCTAACTAATTAAAAAAAAGCAAACAGATGGACAAGCAATGACTCTTATTCAACAGGAATTTGGGAGCTCTAAGTGAGAAGACACTGTCATAATTTTCTTAGAATGTAAAAAGGAGTGTCCTTATAGATCTGTTTCCAGGTTCTAGATCTTAGGGCTTGATGCTGTATTTCTGATTGTGCCCCTGCAACACATACCCACCTACAAACACACATCCCTATTGCTCTTGTACTGGATTCTGCCTCTCAGTGCAAGTGTAGGGGTCTGAGCAGTTCTTGAAGAAATGGGAAAGAGTAAGAAAAACAAGAGATCAGAGGTTTGATTTAATTATGCTGCTATTCTTAATCTTTTATAATCCCCAATTTATATATTCAGTTTTTGCTCTAGTGACTTATTACCACATCAACAGTGACTGGGGGAGGATTGCTAAGAGGGAGGGTAATCGCTTTTCAGGAGCAGTGAGCCCGAAAGCAGGCAAATGAAAGAGGAGAGGGAGATGCAATGCTTGAAGCTTGCTCTGAGATGAAACCAGGTGCAAGAGGCAGCAGCTCACAGGAGCTGAAATGAGATGCTGCTAGGGTGGGCTATGTGGGTTCCTGAACAAGGTGCCTCAAATTGGTGCAAAGCAACCGGATCCTGCAGATGAAGGGGGCAGTTGAGTGTTAACCACACAGACAATGAAACTTGGTTCCCACTTTTTTTGAAGGAGGATGAGCCCTTATTCCTTCACATTGACATAACAGGAATCAGGCATAACCACAGATATAAAAAACTCTACATCAAGAATAACTGCAATAGTGGAAACATATGCTGTACAATGCATTTTTTTCAATATTCTGTCCATATAAACATGTAAATAAATTATTTCATTCGAACTTTTGGCATCTCTGTTAAAGACTTTATACTGTAAACCTTCAGTTCTGCAAAGACTCATTGACATGTTTAAGTCTATACATGGCATGAAGTTTGTAAGGCTTTATTCAGCACATAGAAGTAAGCACGTGTTTAAGCCTTTCCAGGGCAGAAGGACTAGCAATCATGAGAACTCTAGAATTGATGAACTGGACTGCAAAAGTCATGAGATTTTGTCTGGAAGTTATTAAAATTTTTGGTATGAGCCTCCAAAATTTTGATTTTTGAACAGTCCCTTCTGACTTTGAGTGTGCGAGCCAATTCACAACAATTTCTAGCAAGCAAGGCCAGCTTTCTAGTCTCTTTGGGAGCCCTCACTAGAAGAACCAGCTGGGACTGAATCACAAAGAAGCTGCCAGATGGTGTAGACACCTTTCCCCCTCCAACCAAAATACCCAACGAGAAATAATTATGTGTTTCTCTAACCCACTATCTGCCAGCCTCTTAATATTGCAGCAACTCTTCCCTCCACAATTCCAATTTGAGTATTCATAGAATCACAAAATAGTTTGGATTGGAAGGGACCTTTAGAGGTCATCTAGTCCAACCCCCCTGCAATGAGCAGGGGCATCTTCCACTAGATCAAGTTGCTCACAGCCCTGTCCAACCTGACCTGGAATGTGTCCAGGGGTGGGGCATCTACCATCTCTCTGGGCAACCTGGGCCAGTGTTTCACCACCCTCATCGTAAAACATTTCTTCCTTATATCTAGTCTGAATCTCCCCTCTTTTAGTTCAAAACCATTACCTCTTGTTCCAACGCAACAGGCTCTGCTAAGAAGCTTTCTTAGAAGCCTCCCTTTAGGTACTGAAAGGCTGCAGTAAGGTCTCCCTGGAGCCTTCTGTTCTCCAGGCTGAACAACTCCAGCTCTCTCAGCATGTCCTCACAGTAGAGGGGCTCCAGCCCTCTGATAATTTTTGATTTACTATGCCAATTAATTTTCCATTCTTCCTCTTAACACATTCCCAGTTTCAAGCCCAATATCAATAATAATGAGGAGTTAATTCACATACCCTGGAAGGAGTTGGAGAGCCAGAACAATAAGATATATCCTGGGCTCCTGGATGCTACTAACTCACACCTCTTTTTCTGTGCTGACACCATCAACTCTGCTTTCTGCCTTACTCCTAGTAGTCCTGTAAGGGAGAGGGGAAGCTGCATCATTGTCCTCACAACTGCTCTGCATACCTGCAGTGTGGTTAACCCATAATATTCTAAAATCATTAATTACTGTCCTGAAAATATCAACAAGTTATCAAAAGGCTGCACCGGGGTTTTATTTTCAAATTTTCCTTTTATACATAACTGAAAACTCAGGTCTTCACGTGAAGTCATCATTTCTGAAGGTGCAAATTGAAAAAAAAAAATAAAAAACAAAGATCAAATAAAGCAAAATTTTCAATAGAATCATGATGTTTACAGTGAATCTCTTGCCTGTGAAATCTCTATACAAGTCTTAATTTAGACAGATCAATGATTTTCAACACCACAATGGGTTTTGTAGACAAGTTCTAACCAATTTGCAAAAGAAAACTGAGAGAAACCAAGTGAAATGCGAATAGGTGACATGTCTTAGAGAGGAATATCTCCAGCTGAAGATGTTAATGATTCCAAAATTAAAAAAAAAAAAAAAAAAAAAAAAAAAAGATTAAAAATCGCTGGAGTGGATTATTTTATCTTTTCCAGTCTGACTGAATATATTTTTTTCTCTTTAAAAACCAACAACACAAATCCCAGCAAGCACATTTCAGTGAAAGTCTGAAACCCAGATGTCCTGGTCTTGCTTCCAGTTATCTGAGTGTTAAAATGAGAAATAACTTCATGAATGCCAATGCAGTTCAGATCAGCATCAGCACTATCATCTGTGGAGAACAGTATAACAGAATCAATATCTACATTCCTTGGAGTTTTATCAGTGTTATCATTACCAAGACCAAATTGTGAGATCCTCAATCTGTTCCTCCTACATCAAAACTCCTTCTGGAGTCATATGGGATTTAGGAGCTGAGTTTGAACCTCAAGATTTAACCCAGACTCAGAGTCTCCCCAAAGTCCTTATACAACCCTACCGACGGGATTTTCAGGTTTGTAACACTCCTGTGATTCAATCTGTGGATATCAGCCTCCTATTGAGTCCTAGATCAGACTCCAAATCTGCCTTTTTCTCTAAAAGAACACAGAAAAACCTTCTACCTTTAGGAACTGATGAGTGTGTGAGAGGTTAACAAACCTCAGCAGGACCACTCCAGACCTTATCATCTCTATTTCAGATGCAACTCTAAAGAAAAAAAAAATAAAAAAAGGCAGACAAAACCCCCTCCAAAACCTTCCAAAATGAAACTGTCTCCTGCACATCAAATGTTCCCACTTTCTAAGGGGAGTGGTGGCAGTGAAAAAAAGTGACAGGGAGAACAGGTCTTGATGTGACAGATGTTAGTCATACTGCTTAATGCGCTACTGGAAAGCACTCAGATCGTGTGGTGATAAAGGCAGATGAAGCAGAGCAGAACATAATTCTTACTTTTTCCATCCTGTTTTGGAGTCTACATCCTTTGCTCTCTCTCGAGCATGATGATCAGCTTTCTCTCTCATTAGGTCCAAATGCAATTTGACAAACATTCACACTTATTGATTTCATTCATTCGCTCAGCTGAATACACAGGACTAGGGAAATCATGCTGGGTGTCCCAAATCAAACATTTACACTTTAGTTTGCATATATGAAAACCCTAAAAGCTCACAATTCCTGTGAGACTATAACTGCAACGGAAGAACAAAACAATCTCACCTCTACTTTCAGCACTCTTTCTGCTTTCCTTCATGTTTCAGATGCTCGCTGTTCTAAATTATTTTATTATTTATTCCGCACAGTCAAGGTACTCAGTTTAACAAGACACAAATATAATAACAATCCCTAATCCCTAAAGAGCTTATGTTGGTAAAAACAAGGATTACATATTGCTCCAGCTCTCCTTCTGACTTATGACAGCTCCCTGTTTTTCTGTCTCTCAACACATCCTGAATAATTAGTGGAGCCAAGGTGCCTCTTGCAATGTTAATTGCATCAATACGTGGTTTAGCAAAGATGTTTTGGCCAATGGTGCACATTTTACAGGGCTGACCATACTATCGCTATGAGAATAACCCCCAACACTCTCCATCAGACATAACCATTTTTGATAAAGTTGAATTTTCAGTTCAGTGATTTATTTTTTCTCCACTGCATTTACTTACTGAAGGATTTCTTGTAAGTCAATCAATAACATTTATTTCTATTATTCTCTGAATTTCTTTAAACTTAGGTCCTATGCTCTGCTCCTATTACCCTTTTTTATCATTGTTTTTCATCACTAAATCTTCAAGTACTTCACAAAAAACCCTGAGTCATTAGAGATGTTTTACGATCGGGGAAAACGAAGCAAAGGGTGTGAACTAAGTAAAACCTAGGATCATCACACTACATGCTCTTTCAGAAAAATTAGCTATGGAACTGCATCAGGTAATAATAAATACCAGTATGCTATGATTACATTTGAATAAAATAAGATACCAGCTTATTCTCAACTTACTCTACTGTCTGACAATGAAAGTAATGTTTGTATTCAGTATTAACATCACTACAGGGAAGAAAATCTTTAGTTATTACCAGGTTTTATGTATAAATTCATGTTGTGAGGCCAAAATAAAAAGGCATTCATTTCAGTATCAGTAATGGGACAGGCTGATTTGAGACAGAAGAGAAGGCTGGTAACTCCTGCTCCAAGTGTCGTTTAGCAATAGTAGGCTGTTCTGGATTTATTTTATGTTATGTTATTTCATTTTATTTTATTTCTGCTATTTTAATCTGATTTGGAATTTCTGTTTTGCTTAGTTCCTTTTTTAATTTTTTTTTTGGTGTTATTGTATTTAAACTCCTTCAGATGCATAGGCTTTTATTTAGCAAATGTAACATTGATGTAGTCATACCACAGGAACATCCTGAAGACAAAATGGAATAATAACTGACTCCCAGTTCATCTTGTCCATTAACGATCATGAATTTGTGTCTTAAAATAACTCTGTGGATTTCAGACTTCCCTCCAAACCCTGAATCAGATGAGAGCACACAGCAGACTATGCTCACCAAGAGACAAAACAAAGGCAGATTCAACAAAGACTGAGCAAAAAATGAGAGGTACCAGCATTATAAATCTAACACAACATTTGAAAACATTCATCTTTCTGCTCATTTCTGCTCATTTCTGCAGGAATTCCTCCCGCCTCTTTTGGCTTTTATTTATTCAGCCTGCAAAGATGCCTTTTTTTTTTTTTTTCAGGTCAAGGGCTGTGTTTTACCCCAGTTGCCTGGAGTTCCCAATTCAGGGCATTTTTCTAGCGTAAAGGAAAAGATAAACACCATCGATATTAAAAAGAGCCTATTTTCAGGAGGAAGCTCTGGCAGTTAACAGAGCTGCTCCATTATCAGTACTTTTGGTTAACCTATCAGCAACTCTTTCTACGGGCACATGTGTGTGCAAACGTGCTACTTGAGAAACAACATGGGAGGGAAACTAGGAGGCTGAAGCAGCGGATCCTGGGAAAAGGGTGACTATATTTTGGCACGAGGCAAACCCCTAGAAAAACCCCACCAAATTCCCAAGTCTACATCTCCTGTTAGCCAGCACGGACCAGCAGAAGACAAGCCAGCTCCAGCCCGGGGACACCGAACGCCGTTATCTTGGTGCTGCATCGCGGTTGACAAACCTCCCAGTGTCACATAACGGCATCGGCTCGTCTGGGTCTGCCTTGGGAGCAGCTGCATTAAGGCACATCCTGCAGCCTTATCGCCTGGCGGTTAAATTAAGAGGACAAAGCCCAAGACGGAGACCAGAAAATGAGACAACCTGGACTGTTCAGCAGTGAAAAAAAAGAGCTGATGCAGATATCACCTGTGGCGCACGATGCTGAAAGAGAGAGCTGCTGCGGAAGGTTAAACTGCACAGGGAAACAAGGACAAGTAGTGTTTGGGATTGCTCCAGAAATTGAGATTAAAACTAGTGTGAAGGAAATCAGAAAGCCAGAGGCAAGTCAGTCTCCTGTCCTGGGCTAAAAAAAGGCTGCAAAAGAAAATTGGGAACAGAGGAAAAATATATGTGAACAAAAAGCAGATAAGATAACTTTATGTATATCAAGGGTTAAAGTAAACTGGTTTTTGCTTTAGTGACTGAGTTTAGTGGGGGGAGGGAATTCCTTAGCCTTTGTTTTGTTGTTCTTTCCACATTGAGAAAAAAAAAAAAGAAAAACTAAAAAAGAGAGACAGCAAGAGAGACTTCTTGCTCAGGATTAATTATTGAGTGTTCCAGAGCTTTATAATATATTTATATGGTCCCTAGAGCTTGGCACATGCTCTCTCTCTCCCTCTTTCAATTTTACTATGTCATCTCCATCCCAGCACTTTTCACTCAAATACTTCACGTGCCGCTACGTGGTATCAGAAGAGATGGAGGTGCTGGGGGAAACGCCGGCACACCGTAGAGCTCCTGCTAACGTTGCTCCAGCCAAAGGATTCCTGAGCACCTTTGAACAGCTTTGATCTCAAGAGTTTGGGAACATGGCTGCAGAAGCATATACTCTTGCCAAAGCCTAATATTTAAACTTGCAGTTCATCTAGAAATACGCTTCATTACCATAATTCATAGGATAATAGAATAGCTTGGGTTGGGCGGGACATTTAAAGGTCACTTAGTCCAACGCCCCCTGCAGTATGCAGGGACATCTTCAACTAGATCAGGTTGCTCAGAGCCATGTCCAACCTGAACTTGAATGTTTCCATAGATTATTACCTGCTTCCACAGTGGGAATTGGATTCGCTTGTGCCCCTTTTCTGCACAGTTTTTTTCTTTGATCTTATCCTTCCTTCCCACTACAGCATAAGAAGTAAAAACAGATTAAGACATATTTGAAGTTTGAAATGAGGGTGACAGGAGGATTTTGATGAATATCTACTACAGGACAATTAATTTTATTAGATGGAAGTGCTGCTGCTGGACAACTAGGATGACCCAGAGGATGGTGCAGAAATTACAGTCAATGGAAAAAAAGTGAGAGCAGCTTTGCCTGCAATGGCAGGGAGTGGGGACACAAGCACTGGTGTTTGGCACTGTTAATGAGCACTTTGGTGATACTCAGCCTCTCCAAAGCCCTAAGCAAACATTAATTACTACATTCATTAATAGCCTTCCAATTGCAGAAACAGGGAAGAGGGGAGGAAGGTGAAGTCTTGGTCCTTTTGACCTCAGTAACGGTTAGATCACTTTCATGAAGCAGAACTTCACACTAAAATGGTTTTCTACAAACCACACTGAAAGCAGCTCATCTAAAAAGCATTCCTATGGTTTCCCACCATTGTTATTCCGGTGATAGTGAATGCCATGATTTACATGGCCACTTTGTCAAGCAGAACATTCAGAGATTTTTTTTTAATAAATGTTCTAGATATTTGGTATTTGGTACGGCAATAGGAAAAATTATGAAACATAATTTTGAATGAAGATGTAAACAACTGTTTCCGTGTTCCACACTTGGTGCTGCATACAAGAAATACTGTAACTCTTCTTCCTTCATATTGACATGAAAAAGTGAAGAAGTATCTCTGAGACACAGGTGTTAGGAATATTCCTCATTTTTTTTAAAAATAACTTATTTAATTCACATTTTACAAAATGGTGACTTACAGAATTCACGTTGTTTGTATGTTAAACCTGAGCTGGGCCTGTATGTTGGATATTGTGTACTTACATACAATTCAATACTACATTCAGGTTGTAATGACAGTACAAGGGTATGTTACAATCTATTGAACAAATGGCATGAATTTAAAAATTACACGACAAAGCACAGACATCCACAAGGGATAACAGCTTTATTGATCTACCAAAACAAGCACAGTTTACAAGTTATTTAACTTTTGCATTTAAAGCTAGGGAAGCTATTGTAGTCTGTTATCTAAAGAACATAGATATGGTTACAGAGGAGGAATATTTGCCCAAACGTAAACTTTTGCAGTGTGTAGATGCCTTTATCTGAGTTAGCCAGCCTGGGCTTCCTTTGTGCTTCTCTGGCTTCATGCAGAGGAAATACACCTCCAGAAGCAGAATCACTTCATCTTAAAACAAACTCCTGAAATAAGTTAGATGGATTTTATCTTGTTTTTCTTGACACACTCTGGAGGGAGTCCAGTCAACCAGCTTACATACAGTCACCTACGCTGTAGATATCTAAAGTTAGGGGAGGCGAATCTTATTCCTGGTAGTTTATGATACTTCCCCAGCAGCATCTCAAAGCAACAGACTCAAAGTCTTTGAAAACACTTATCAGAGAAATAATCTAATCACAACTGACCAATGGAGAGACGTAGCTACATCCAGACAACTATTCCATCCAGCCTGAGATACCATCCTGTGGAGTTACATTTCTCTCTCTATCTCCTCTGACTAGATAAGATACTTAAATTTCATGTGGCTACAGACAGGGAAAAAAAAAATCTCCCAAGGCTGAATGTCTTCCTATGGTTCAGTGAACCAACAACTGATTTCAGTTTAATTCTATCCCACAATGTTTCAAGGAGCATGGAAGAGTTTAGCTTTACCCTTGCTACACCCTGTCTCTCCTACAAAGGATGCATCTCAACAAGTGATAAAAAAGTGGGACTTTAAAAGTAGGACTGCATTACTTGAGGTTAAATTTTCAAAACACTAAAGACTCAGACACCCAAAGAGAGTGATTTTCAGATCTCCTTTTTAGCCTTGATAAAATATAGTGGCATTTATGAGGTATTTTGGTCTGAGAACTCAAAATAACTAGTTGTTTTGGAAATGCTGTCCCTGGTATCAGTAATGCTTATGGATACCTGGAATAGCAATAAAACCCGCAACCCCATGTAAACATATTAGCATTTTGTTACTTATGTTGCATGTCAATAATTTAAAATCATTGAATTTTCAGACTAACAGCTGTATTCTGACTTAATTAAAGACACACTTCTTTCTACGTGTGTTTAACTTGTCTAAAAATATTCTCAGAACAGAGAGGGAAAGAGAAACATTTTCAGTTACCATTAAATCAGCATAAGAAGTCTTGTATCCTACATGGGACCAAATCCATGTGAACGTGTGAGGGCAAAAGGAGTAAAATAAGACCACACTCCAAAAAAATACTTCTGAGAGGCCATCACTAGCTGTCATAAGAAGCACTAATCTTTATATTAATTTTGCAGACAGTGCTTCAAAAGATTGCCTACTGCCCTTACATTTATTTCTCAGACTGCTTTCACTTTCTGCCAGCTGGATCTTGATGGAAGAAAGAATTTAGACCTTTGGTCTCTTAGTTTCATCAGCCTCAAATACTTCTCTTATCAACATAAATCCCTCACAAAATAAACAAAGAAAGTTGTATGTGTTTTGCTACAGGTATGCAACGAAAAGCATTTTGCAATGAACCAGCAGAGACTGGTGCCCAATCCAATTTTAATGTGTCTACTAACCAGCTGAGATCAGATTCGGACTCCATACTATAGGGTCATGCAGTGGTGATCAGTGAATACCCCCAACAACACACTAGTGCCACACACTCCAATCCACCTCAGAGCAAATCTTTGTCATGTGTTCCTTTTTTTAAGGGCAGTATCATGAAGACTCTTTACTCATTCAAGTAATAACAGGCCTGCTGCCATTTCAGTTTAAATTCCAGGAGTCTGCATATTTATGTTAGAGGACAAGACTGTTTGAGCTACAGGTCATAATGGTAATCCCTTTTAATACTTTTGATATATGAGGAACACATCTATCTCCCTTTCCAATCCAGCTTTCAAGAACAATGTAATGTCAGTATTTCATTCCTGATAATTGCTTCCTTAATCACTGGATTTTTCTAAGATGACCTGCCAGAGCTTTGTTTTGTTTCTGTTTGCTCAGTCTCCGTACAACACAGCTTGCCACATAACCGTATTTAGTCAGGCACTTCTCTAGCTCCGTTGTCTGTAGGCTTAATGGAAGTGACCCATTCTCCTTCCAATGATAAATCTGGAGTGCATGCAACAGATGGAAAGACCAACTTCTGATTCCCTTTTTTCCCTCCTGTTGAATATACTCCTTTTTCCATCAGGATTCCTCTGATTTTGTGTTTCATTCAGTACTTCAGCTCAGTAACTACTGGGACTGAAATGAAAAAACAATCAGCATAAGAAGAAACACTAAACTCCAAGTACTACTAATAATGTAAGTTTTCTAAGAAGAATTAACAACTAGCTTGCTATTTTTCATCTATGTGTTTCAAAAAGCTTCCATCTACTTAAAAAATCTTACAGAAAAAAAATCACAGACAATGCCAGGCAGAGTTCAGTGCATGATAAGACAATTCCCACCATTGATCCAGAAGAGGCTTGCATGAGCCAAAAAGAAAGCCTGATGGAAGATTTCAAATCCTGCCTCTTAGGCATGTCACTTCTGGCCTGAGCCAATATGAGATTGAAATTTGGTGCCTAAACTGTCTCCAGCACTTTGACACCTCAGTTATTTCTTTGACTGTAGACAAGTGGATG
Source organism: Gallinago jamesoni (assembly GCA_025769975.1). NCBI lineage: Eukaryota > Metazoa > Chordata > Aves > Charadriiformes > Scolopacidae > Gallinago > Gallinago jamesoni. The sequence goes on from JAOQGH010000001.1 coordinate 202,262,730, forward strand.
AGCAAGGGTGATATCCACTTCAGCCTGGTTCAGCAATTGAGAAACATGGGTTAAAGGACCTTCTCAACTTGTGGGAAACACTATTCTTAGATCTGCAGAGTGCCCTGAGTACAGACAGAGATGTTGAAGGTGTGCTACGTCTTCCTGATGAAGGTAGATCAACAGGTAGGAAGAAAGCAAGTTTTGGGTGGCAAAAGATAGAGCAAGAAGTGTTTGATGGTCACTCAGTGACATGAACGTCTTGTGGGAAAGAGGAGTCATCAGTTCCAGTTTCTGCTCTGGTTTTATGAGCCACATTAATGCATTTCTGGCTGTACTATATGTGTAAAATAAACTTATTACTTTGGTGTTGCACAGTGCTGACACAGCTAGAGAAATCTCGGATTTGGTGCAGTTTCCCAAGTCAGGTTTCCCAGTGCCACTCTCCTTTGTGCAGTGTAGACAGCTTGTCATTTGATTTGATTTCTGGATGGCTCAAAGGGATGACAGCACTAAAATTCAGTGTAAGGGAAGTAATATGTGCCTGAATCTTTTCTGGATGTAATCCTCTAGGCTTCACCTCTGATCATCCAATGTATTATACTGAAAGAGAGATTGAGTGAATTTCTGAGTGTCTAACAAGGAGGCTGCTGGAGGAAGAGATTTAGGAGTTGCTGTCTGTCATTTCCATGAATAAACTACTGAGCTCTACCTCTTCATGAAGTCAAAAATGACATGATAGCCACCTATGTGGCATGCTGGAGAGTTGGGCAGAGCGAAATGTAACAAGAGCTGCACCTGAGGAGAAATAACCCCAAGCTGTTGGGGGCTGACCTGCTGGAGAGCAGCTCTGAGGAGAAAGACCCGGGAGTCATGGTGGACAACAGGATGACCATGAGCCAGCAATGTGCCCTTGTGGCCAAGAAGGCCAATGGCATCCTGGGGTGCATCAAGAAGAGCGTGGCCAGCAGGTCGAGGGAGGTCATCCTGCCCCTCTACTGTGCCCTGGTGAGGCCCCATCCGGAGCACTGTGTCCAGTTCTGGGATCCCCAGTTCAAGAAGGACAGGGAACTGCTAGAGAGGGTACAACAAAGGGCCACAAACATGATTAAAGGCCTGGAATATCTCTCTTATGAGGAAAGGATGAGGGACTTAGGTCTTTTTAGTCTGGAGAAGAGAAAACTTAGGGGCAATCTGATCAATGCTTACAAATACTTAAAGGGAGGGTGCCAGAAGGATGGGGCTGGTCTTTTTTCAGTGGTGCCCAGTGAGACGACAAGAAGAAATGGGCACAAACTTGAATATAGGAAGTTCCACCTAAATGTGAGGAGGAACTTCTTTAGTGTGAGAGTGGTAAAGCACTGGAACAAGCTGCCCAGAGAGGTGGTGGAGTCTCCTTCTCTGGAGACATTTCAAACCCGCCTGGACAAGTTCCTGTGCAACCGGCTATAGGTAGACGTGCTCTGGCAGTGTGGTTGGACTAGATGATCTCCAGAGTCCCTTCCAACCCCATATGATTATATGATTATATGATTCTATGCAAAAAGGGGAAACGAAAAATTCAGAACAAAAAAAAGTTAATTTTTGTTTCAAAACACAAACTATAATAAAAATAGGCCTACTCTGCTACAAAATATAAATTATTTGATTTTTTCTCTTGTATATGCAAATAAGGAAAAAAGATTAAGAAGACATTGTAAATATGAGGAATAGATTAATATATTCAGATGCATTGTCCTGGTTTGTGGTTACTTTATGTCTCAACCTAGGCTGATATCATTTTATTGTTCTATAATGTTCACAGTGGAGATTCTTTTCCCAATCACAGTAGTCAAAATATTATTTTAATCAGTAATGCTTGAATCCAACTTTCCAAAGTGGAAACAGTGGTGGAATTCAAAATGGAATTCATTGACTCATGGAACTTACTATTCTTTGTCAGCAATTGTAAACTGATTGTTAGCGAAGGCTGAATAATATTTCTGTACTGTGATTCTGTGAACCAGGGTGCCATAGCATAAATACTAACAATAAAGACACTGAGGCTCAGTTATCCCCTGATGCCAATGAAAGGCTTGAGTAAAGATCAAAATAAAGCATTATCCAAATAAATAATAAATGTATCTTATCAATTACCCTAGTTTTCAAAAACATTCTCGCCTTCAGAATCACAGTTTTTATGTTATTCATCTTTCTTTTTATGCCTTTCTTCTCCTTCTCTTTATTCTACTCCCTTTTTATCCATTGTCTCCTTTTTTTTGTCCTTTCACAAATTTTTATTATAGCAACTCCTAGTTTTCTATCTTGGGCTTTACTTTTGTCTCATAAAATGATCAACAATTAGAGGTGAGAAATATGCATGTCCCAAAGACAAAGTTTTAGGCTGTTAGTGCAGTAAAATAAACAGTGAGGCAGTGGCTCTGTATATTTGGGAAGGTTTTTTTTCCCAACTAAAAAATATACTTCAGATATGTTAAAAGCCCCCCATCCCTTAGATTCTGCCAGATCTGAATGTGCCATAAACATACGAAGCAGAATGGAATCATCCCTCGGGAAGGATGTTTAACACCTCTGTTCTTCATATCATCTTGCCTCTCCTCTATTCAGGCAAACTGCAAAAAGCTCACTGCCAACCTTACAGGACTCTTATGCATCTGTGTTTAACAGAGCATTTTGCAGAAATGATCTTCACAACAGCTGGGTGCTGTAGGCACACAACTACTCCTTGTTTTGCAACTGGGAAACTGAGTCATGGTGAAACTAAATGACTTGGCCAGAAGTCACTCAGAGAAAACAGTGGCAGAGCCAAGTCTGAACCTGATGGTCTCAACTCTGTCTCTATCATGAATCAATTGATTATATTTTCCCTCTGTCATTCTACAAGGACACTCTAAACATGTTGAATTATGTTTTGACACTTTTGAAACATGATTTTTTTTTTTTACTAGATTCTTATATATTCCATTTGTACCATCTGCAGAAATTCTCAAAACTGCAGTTAAACTTGGCTTTTGTTACATTGCACTGAAATAGAGAAGATTTAATGAAACTCATATGCCATCCCATTCATAGTGAAGAATGAATCTTACTTTACGGTACAACAATTAATATCGATGATATTACTTGAAAATGTAAGAGACTGCACATATATATTTTCCGTGAATCAGTGTTCTAGCAAGGACCTCTATTTAATATAGCTGCTGAATATGATCAAAGAAGTGAATCTTTAAAGTAAATAGTTGAAAGTATGAAATTAAATATCAAGACTCATTCTTCCTAGAGGAACAGCACTTCTATCTGTACGGCAGAGTGGAGAGAAAATCTTTGGTAAGAATAGCTCATAGTTAAGGGGACAGTATGGAACATGGCATAGAGGATTTAATTTTCTAATTGTGTAAATCTGGGCAAATTACATTTTCTCTGCTTCTCAGTTAGCCAAATGCAAGTAGTGTCTCACAATACATCTTTACTTCAGAGAGACGCACAGAATCACAGAATCACAGAATCACCTAGGTTGGAAGGGACCTTTTAAGATCATCTAGTCCAACCAACGAAAAAAAAAAAGTAAAACAAAACAACAACAAAAAAAAAAAAACCAAAAAAAACCCCACCACCCACACCACGCAAAACACCACCCAGCACTAATCCATGTCCCCGAGCACCATGTCAACTCGTCTCTTGAATACCTTCAGGAATGGTGCCTTAACCACCTCCCTGGGCAGCCCATTCCGATGTCTGATAACCCTTTCAGTAAAGAAATATTTCCTAATATCTAACCTGAACCTCCCCTGGTGCAACTTGAAGCCATTGCCCCTTGTCCTATCATCTGTAACTTGGGAGAAGAGACTGACCCCCACCTCTCTACAGCCTCCTCTCAGGTAGTTGTAGAGAGCGATAAGGTCTCTCCTCAGTCTCCTCTTCCCCAGACTGAACAACCCCAGCTCCCTCAACCTCTCCTCATAAGGAGTGACATGCAATGACAACAGTGAATTTGAGCTGAAGGTACAGGCATGACCATTCTCACTGTGGGGAGGCTACTTCTGGAGGAACAGGCAACATAGCAGGAAAAGGAAGGGAATAAGACACATTGTGAGGGATCCACCAGAACAAGACTAATGAGGTGGCTTGGATGGGGACAAGGCTGAATTTTCAGGAAGATGGCAGAGAGTGCACAAGCTGATGAGTTGTCAGTCTCATACCAATTTCCATTTCAGCATCTGTATAGAAATGCACCAGCTCAGATCATTTGGTGCTGCCACAAATGTTCTATGCTGCTTTTTCTGTCCTCACTATCACTCCTCCTTGACCCTATCATACTGCCATACAAATTGTAAACTGCACATTTCCAGGAAGCAGAACCAGCGATGGAATCAGGTGGATGGGACCTTGAAAGAAATTCTGAGTCCCTCACAAGTCACTGAAGCTCTACCAAGATACTACCTGCAGAGATTTTGTGTCATAGGTCCACATATGATGATGCTGAATGTTTCCTTTCTTTTTTTTTAATAGTTACCTAATTTAACTGTATATTGGTTCTGTCAATAATCCACACCCAATTCTTAATAGCATAATGGCTGAATCTCAGAGTGCCAGTGGTGTCTGAGATTCTGTGATTCAATTTCACAGTGCTTTCATATCATACATTTAAAAAATATAGACCGGCAAACAATTTTGTTTCAAGGAAGTCATGCTGGATCATATGCTAATCTACAAAAGACAAAATAGTAAAAGCTCATAGTCAATCACCATCTTTTTTCCCCCCTTCTTGATGAAAGTAATAAAGTACTCATGCAACATGATCCTTCTAAATGTTAAAGTGCCCTTTAACACTAATGGAGCAAGTCACTACCTGTGTCAAAGCATGTTGGGGTTGGTGTAATCCAGGACAGAACCTCTATTCTGTCTCAGAAAGACCCTGCTTTAGGCAGAGCCAAGTTGATGGAGGCAACCCTACCAAACACAGAAGTTTGAACACCATCCATAGAGATCAGCAGTGAGTAGACACTTGTGGATCAACAGAACCACCTCTCTGCTGGCAGTGGTGGACAGCATTTGCCAAGGGCCAAAGAACTGCTGAATCTCCAGCGCAATGACTTAGCCATGAAACCATCCCATTTCTCTGTAAAAGGAGTAGGAGAGGGTTAGGATACAGGTTTAAAACAAGGGAGGGGAAGGGCATTCCTCCCAACAACTCAGATTTCATAGATCACAGCCAAAAAGAAGCAGGAGGTTTCTGGCTACGCTGCATTTACATCAAAGGCTCTGTTATAGCTTATATGATTAATGAAAGATGAACAGCATTCCAAAGATTAACAAATTTAATTCCTGAGAGTGTAGCAGTTATCTGTGTGGGCAGACTGACCCCTAATCTCTGACTTGGTGCAGGACCGTGCCACTCTCATGTTTCCTCTCTCCCTCCCCTCCACCGCCACCTTCACGCCGGCAACTGAAAGATGACATTGAGTAGATGGGTTCAGCACGGGAAGATAAAAACAATGTGAAAGGATGGAGATTGGGAGCTTATCAGCCAAACAGGACACAGGATATAAAAAGTAATCAACTTAAAGCTCTTATCAAAATGTCTCCTGGGAACGGGTTTTCCTTAAAAAAAAATTATCTGTCATTGCTCAGGAAAAATTATAGGATTATTTTAAAGCAATTTCATCTGATATGCTTTTTGTGGGGGGTGTGTATGTGTTTCCTGAAGAATGCACGTGCTTTGTAATTTGAGGTGTTTTAAGCCAAGGGAATCAAGTTATCATGTACAAAGGGAATATATTTAAAAGAGGAACCCAGACATGACATTTTCTGTCTTATTCAAAAAGTGAATTGGAAAGCACTGAAAAGGAACGCACACACTGCAATATGTTAAGAACTTAAACAATTAACAAAATATTTAGACAAATTACATATAATTATGTTCTAAAACAAAATAGCTGCCTGTAAGATCCTCCCTACCAGCATTCTATAGAGCTTCATTTGCAGAAGTGCTTCTTTCAAAAGGTTTTGAAAACTTACAGAGAATCCTGTAATCTGATTATAGCAAACATCCCTTAAAGTGGAATATTTTTAGATTTATGTGGTTGCTGGATTCAGCATCCAGGATTAATCATTTTCAGTTTATATGCCCACACTTTTACACGCATCCAACCTCTTCTCCACTGTTAAGAACCTTCCTAATCTATAGAATTTCAGCCCACTCATTTAAATAGTCTCCTGCTCATCAGGGAAAAAAAAGTTAGGTGGTATTATTTCATGTATTTTTCCAACTATCCAAGGGAAATAAATGCTTTTTGCATTAGTTTTCTTTTTTTTTTTCTTTTCTTTTTTTTTTTTACATGAAAAAGCTACGGTGCTGGTATTATGATGAAGGCAAAACACTTTCTAAGCAGATAGATAATATGAGAACACTAAAAGAGTGATAATAAGGACACATGGTAGAGAAACACTGTCACACGGAGAATGCGGCAATAAAGCCAGAGAGATACTTTCAACAGCCAGACCTTGATTCCATCCTGATTTCATCACAGCATTTGGCATAGGTTGCTTGGGGACAGGTTGAATGCATTTGTACTCCAGCATTTGTACTCCAGCAATTCATTTGGTTGCCAGCATAAATTAGATCAGCGTTAGGGCTGCTCCAGTTTATACTTAGCTTCCTGTTACCAGATTCCAGACTATGTTGTGGTTTAGGTTCTGTGCTGGCCAAAAGACCTCTGTGTGCATTGGAAATCCACCAACAAAGTAACAAAGTATGTTATGGTTTAATTAGTATTTAAATGAACTCCTTGGGTCAGAGGTCTCTTAGCTGGGTCCCACAAGACAATCTCATTAGGTAAGGACAGAACTCCAGAAGAGGAGAAGTTCATTTCTTTTAGACACAAAAGGGATTTGTACAACTCATGCCACAGCTCTGCCTGGTGCTCATGCCTTGGCTTCCACATACACAGAGTGAGAGGTTCAGTCAGGCTTCAATTCTGCAGTGGGTGTGTCCTTAATATTCAATTGCTTATGAATATTTAAAGATAATAAATGTCAAATTAAACGTTTAACAATGTTGTTTACACTTAAAAGACCTTGAGAAGGATCAAGAAGAAGCCAAGCTATCTAAATTGGCCAGATGCTGAGCTCAGAGGAATATCGCCCACAGGTTTTGTTGCTCTTGAGCAGGTACCCTGTGATAGCAATGGTGGATGAATTAAAAAAACAGTGATGTAGGCTGTGCCTAAACTTACAGGCAACAAATATCTGTGCTTTGGGCTATAGGTGGTCCACAAAATAATGGTGCGACAATTGGCTAACACCTTCCGTGATTCCTTTTTCATAGTAGTTTTTTGCAGGCTTTCCTTATGACTTTTTGACACATTGAGGTATATGCAGAAGATTTTAAGTAATTTTAAATAAATTCACCTACTTGAACTACCCATTTCTATGATGCTTCATCATGATCAACTTGGGTTTGGTCTGCAGAGCAGAGCTGTGGAGAAGAAATCCTCCCACCTCCACTTCAAGGTGGAATTTTCTGCAGACACATGGACATCTAGAAGGAGGCAAATTTTTTTACAAACCATTTAGCAGCTGCCTTATTATACCCTTGTTTTTTTTAAGAAAGCAAGATTTCAGGGCTCATTACTGCAAACTATGGAAATAATATCCATAATCTTAATTATTAAGGAACAGGAAAAAAAAAGTTAATTATATACAATTACGGTTACCTTCACCTTGGTGTGCTCTAATGAACTACAAGAGTTTAATTCTGTACACATGACTTTTACAGAGGTGAACAGTTTTGAGACAAACTTTAGAGTGACCTGTGAGTCTCCAGAGCGAGAGGTGGTACAGGGGAGCGCAAAGGTGGTGGATGAAATCCTGGCGAGGGAGCACATCGTTTCTCAGCCTCTTCACATTTGGTCCCTTCTCTGCTCAGCTCTGTATTGGCTTAAATTATTGTTTTCTTGCATTCATTTGAAAACAGGCCAAGCTTTTTAAATTGTGCCAGAGAAATATTCTTTTCATTTTTTGCTCTTTCTTATGGCTTTGGATTTTTAGGCTTGAATGAAGCCAAGAAAATATGAACAAGCATTCAACTCAAAGCCACTCATCCTATTCACACACCCCAGTGTGGCATTCGCTTCTGGAGTAATCGAGTTAGTCCTGCTTTGCCAATCGAAGCTGAAGGCAAACAAAAGTCTCACATCATTTAATTGAACCCCACTTACGCTGTCCAACAAGAATGCAGATACTTGATGTGTTATTATATTTTTCCTGTATTGCAATTACCTAAAAGTTCATATGCGGGTTGGGGATCCAGAATCTCAGGCATTTCCCACATGCACAGTAAAAGGATGGTTTCTGACTTCAAGAGCTTATTTTAAAAGTGAGATCTCTGGAGGACAGCAATGCTGATCTTTCTGGACTTGTCTCTGTTGAGACTTTGCTGGCAGAACAGTCTCTAAGGGCTTTTTTTTTTTACTTGTTTTTCTCTATCTAAAGTAAGTGCAAGTTTTTCTTTGTGCCTGTAGGAAACCTTTCATTGACCCATTTCCTGAACCAAGCAAACAGTCATCAGCTTATAATTGGGTGAATTAGCCACAGGAGAGAAAGCAAACTTTAAAATAATTGCTCCTTTTCCTCCTTTATATCAACATTTTTTCTGCAACAAACCACCTGGCTCCAAATATTTGTTTTCAAATCACCCAAATACAAAACTCACCACACAGCAGACCCTGAAAGGTCCAATAGCGAGAATCTGCTAAAATCACATCGTCAGTTTTCAAAACCCATTCAAAAGGAAAAGATCGGCAAAGCATACCCCCATACTGTGCATCCTTTGGCTGGGAAAGTGAGCCCCCCTGCAGCTCAGAGCTAAGAAAGCAGGAATTTTACTCTTTAAATCACATGAAGTATACAGAGAGAGGGAGGAAGGGAGTGCGGGGAAACTAGTGCTGATCAGAGGAACCACTAATGGAACAGAAGAGTTTGAAGGTGTCTGATCTCTTCTCTGCCTTGACTGCAGACAAACTCTTAGATGAATTATGAAACACACAGCCCTATCATGCCCCCCTGAAAGTTCAAGGAATAGCACAGTTGTGTACTCTTCACGGGGTACTCTGCCAATCTGCTACTTATTCTGCACCTACTTTACAGAAGGAGATATTTTATATATTCCCCTTAGACAACACATACTTATTTTTACCAATTTTCCTCCAATGTGCTCAAGGCAAGGAGGATTATAAAATGTTCCTTGACTTTTTGCACCTGTGTAGGGAAGTCATCAGCAATTGCTATACCGCAAATTCTGCTCTGCTTTAAATATTTCAGGTCCCAAGAAGGTTTACCTCCACCCTGTTGACTGCCCACCTGCAGCTGTAGCAGCCATCTCACCTCACTTCACTTCACCTGCAGGGTAGATATCTGCATGCAAGCCAGTTTTCACCTTCTCTTCCTTACAGTCTCTGGAAAGAAGTAAGTCCTCCCAGGGTATGATTCATTTGACTGATTTCAAATAGCTACCTTATGGTGAGATAATTAGGCTTTAGAAAAGCCTAATTATTTCTGTTGACTATAAAGAGAACCTTGAAGATTGCTAGACATACAGAAACTGCCTCTGGCGTAGGTATTTCCTGAGCTGCAGATCATGGTAGCTGGAGAAAAAACAGCTCCATGCTTGCTTTGTCCTTTTGCTTCTCCCTCAGCAACCAGCATCTACTGCTGGTTATGGGCCAAATGGTCTTTCTGTGAAATTCAGATTTCATCAAATTGTGCAATGCTTCTGGAGAACTCTCAGTCTTGCCTCTCTCCGTGACACCTGCTACAGGTGCTACTGCAAAAAAGGTCTTCAAACATGCTTAGGGTCTTCTGCTTTAGGGAGCTCCAGAAGTCCAGGTGAGGCAGTAACAATAAACCTTCCAGGGCAGGAGGGAGTGTTGCAAGTCTGCTCTTAGGACATAGTCTTGATCTTTACCAGTGCTCACATCCTCTGTGATCATTTTGTATGTGTAGGAAGCTGGGACCGAATGAGCTCTCTGGCCAGTCTTCATGAAGGTTTTCTTCAGAAGGACAGGAAAGTTGGGGCTTCCTACCTCCCTGGCTTTTCCTATGGGCTAACTCAAATATCCAATTTAGCCTTCAGATTGTTTTTTTCTCTGGCCACTGGGATGAAGCCTCTTGGTATCAAAGGGGATTTCATGTGGTGGTTTGACCTTGGTGTGCCACCAGGTGCCCACCAAGCTGCTCTATCACTCCTCTTCCACAGCAAGGCAGAGGGAGAAAATGCAATGAAAAGCTCATGGGTTGAGATAAAGACAGGGAGTTCATTCATCATTTACTTTCACAGGGAAAACAGACTTACTTTGGGGAAATTAATTTAATTTATTGCTAATTAATAACAGAATAGGATAGTGAAAAATAAAAACAAATATAAAACCACCTTCCTTCTACTCCTTCCTTCTTCCCAGGCTCAGCTTCACCCATGACTCTTCCACCTCCTCCCCCTTGAAAAGTGCAGAGGGATGGGAGTTGCAGTCAGTCTGTAACACTTCATCTCTGCCGTTCCTTCTTCCTTATGCCGTTCCCCTACCCCTGTGTGACATCCCTCCCGTGGGCTACAGTCCTCCATGAACTTTTCCAGTGTGAGTCCTTCCCATGGGCTGCAGTTCTCCAAGAAGTGCTCTAGCATGGGCCATTTCCACAGGGTACGGTTCTTCAGGAATGGATGGCTCATGCATGGGTCTCCCACGGGCCACAGGTCCTTCCAGAAAACCTGCTGCTGCTGGGCTCCTCTTCATGGGCCACAGTTCCTGTCAGGAGCCTGCTCTGGTGTGGGTTTTCCCCAGGCTGCAGGGTGGACATCTGCTCCAGTGTGAGCCTCCATGGGCTGCAGGGGGACGAACTTCTTCACCATGGTATTATCCATGGGACATGAGGGAAGCTCTGCTCCAGCACCTGGAGCACCTCCTCTTCCTTCTTCTTCTCCGACCTTGGTGTCTGCAGATTTGTTGCTCTCACATTTTTCTTACTCCTCTCTCTCACATTTACTGAACAGTATATTTTACCCTTTCTGTCATATGTTATCATGGAGGCACCACCAGCATCGCTCATCTGCTCATCTTTGGAGGGTGATGAGTCGGCCTTGGAGAAGGCTGAAACTAGTTCTATCCAACATGGTGATTGACAGCTCCTGGTTCCTTCTCACAGAACCCCCCCCGCCCCCCCCAAAGCCCCCCTGTTTTCAAAACCTTGCCATTTAATTTAAACCCAACACACTTCATTAGGGCCAGAGTCTTCATTCATGTCTTTCCTTGGATTTGGCATTCAGGAGATGTATTTCTCTATTTGTCTATCCTTTAGTTTCTGCAGTCCAGACTCTCCTCTTGGGCATATTTTTCCTTATTCCTCATAGCTTCAATTTAGGGCTACAATAATTAGACACAGGTGCAAAGAGAGCAGCTTCACACATCCTACTGTAAAGAAGAAAGTGATAAATTCAGTTTCCAGGTCTCTCTGCAGCATGTTTTTTAAGCTCCTTCTCAGGGAAATACTTCATCAGTGCTGGTCCCTTTGCTACTGTCAGTTATTTCGGGATTGTTATGAAATTAATGAGGCTAATGGTTTTCGTTTCTTTGATTTTTTTCCTGTGGTTTTTTTTTTTAAAGATCTAATTTGTTTAGAGGTACTTTATAGCCCTCATAACTCCCATTACACGATTCCCATTATATACTCTGACTGCCCATGGTCTTCTTTTGAAAAGAATAATTTGGGAAGCAGATATATGCCATCAACCTCCCCTCTGAGGAAGCTAAATGAAAAATCTAAATGACGTTGTTTTGGAAGCACTTCCATTCAACAATCTTAAAATGTGAATTAACAGGCTGGCTTAACATCCATTTCAGGGTGGCTCTAAGAAAGTCACAGATGTAAGTTATTGTCTTTAACCCTATTCCTGTCATTCTTGATGGATCATGGAAAAACTTTGCAGCTTTAACTGTTCCATAGAACTAGGCCTTTCACACCACTATCATATACATGCATCAAATTTCTTTGCATATACATGTAAATAAATATAGGTATGCATATAAATTAATAGAACCTTGAAAACGCAAATGCCACTAACCAACATAAACCCAAGAAGAAAAAGCACACAATGTTACAGCTGACCTCTTCACTTTTCTTTGTCCATATCTCCTCCTATGTTCTTATCAATTTCATTGCTACGATAATTTCAGTATATGGTGAATTTTCAGGTGATAAAACCATGGATTATGGAGAGCATGGACTACCTGTTCTATTGAGGATTAGTGAAGCTAAGGGAGCGGTGTGAGGAAGTCAGGATTTTCCTTGTCCTTACACCTACCCTTAGGATTAGTGACAAATTTTATTTTGAAAGGCTGTTATCTTGACATCTTTTTATAGTGTTGCAGTTGTCATCTGTGTCATAGGATCCCCAAGAAAAACTTGCTTAGGAGCCATGAAAGCTGTTTTTCCAGCAGAAAGAAGGAAGCTTTTTTTAGAGCTAGAAGAAAGAAAGATTCATTTGTGTATTCACAGCTTGCAGTAGGGTCCTTGCTGTTTGGGGTCCCAGGGGTATTTGGGATTGACTGAGGTCTGTATGAGGTACAGACTCCACAAAAACATTTATTAATATGAGTGCTGACCCATGTGGTCATGAAGCTTCTCCCACTGGTAGGAAAGCTTCTGTGAAAGCTACGTTCATTCTCTAAGGGAGCCAGGAATGAGGAAACTGTACCAGGGTGGGCTCAGTTAATGCGACAGCCCGTTCCAGGATAACAGGAAAGAGATAAAACTTTCTGGATAGCTGATGGGATTCCAGACTCATGGGAGAGCTCAGAAATGGATAATTATAGAACAACACATTCCCCTGTTTGTCATTCAGGCAGTATGCCAGAGGAGCCAACTGCCTGGAGACAATGGCAATTTTTAATTTTTTGCTTTTTCTTAAACACAAAAGCAGAGAAGACTATATTCTAGGAGACATATGCTAAAGGAGTTATGACCACACCTGCGTACAATTATGCACATGCACCTACATCTCTAAAATTTTTGCGAGAAGTGAGCTAATTCTTTATATTAGATGTCTAGTCTGGCTCGCTCATCCTGTATTTTCTTTTTTTTTTTTTTTTTGTATAGGAAAGTGTCTGTTGTTTTTGTAGAAGGTAGCACACTGCTATGGAGGCCCATTACATGAACACCTCTGCTATGAGGAAAGGCTGAGAGAGTTGGGGTTGTTGGAGAAGACTTTGAGGGGACCTTATAGCCTCTTCCAGTACCTAAGGGGCGACCTACAGGAGAGATGGGGAGGGACTCTTTATCAGGGACTGTAGAGGTAGGACGAGGGGTAATGGTTTTAAACTGAAAAAGAGGAGATTTGGATTAGATTTTAGGAAGAAATTCTTAACTCTGAGGGTGGTGAGACACTGGCCCAGGTTGCCCAGAGAAGTTGTGGATGCCCCGTCCCTGGTGGTGTCCAAGACCTGGTTGGATGGAGCTGTGAAAAATGTGGTCTAATGGGAAGTGTCCCTGCCCATGGCAGGGGGGCTGAAACTAGATGATCTTTAAGATCCCTTCCAACCCAAACCATTCTATGATTATATGATTAAAATGACAATAATAAAAAAGAATTCTTCCTTCCATTTCAATACACAATGAAATACTCCCTAGTACACACACATACACAAATAAATCTATAATACTTCTTAAAAATCAAATACAGACTTAAAGGAAGTAATGAAGCAGCTGGGGAACATTGCCAACAGAGGGCAGTGAGGGACAGATTCTTGCATCATCACGTAGGGACTACATAATTACAGAGCCATAACTTAGTTTTGAGCTACATTTCCTATTGGAGAAGAAGATCAAGCCATGTCCCAAAGTCAATGCCTGCTCTTCTAGCAACACCTTCCATGAGAAAGTCGTTCTGCTTATGGACAGAGGACCACCAACATATGTGTTTTGGCTGATGTGATGGTAAAGCACGCAGTAAATGCTCATCTGACCAAGCACTTAGGCTCCACAGAGCTCAGCTGGTATTTTCCAGACTACCATTTTATTCAGTTGAATAAATTGGTGCATCTTGCAATTGGTGCAAGATACCATTACAGTTGTAGGAGTAAGGTTATTGTGCAGTTAGATCAACACTTCAACCATTGGACTGTCTAGAGCTGCTCCAAGTGGATGAGATACCAATTCTCCCACCAGAACAGCCTTACAATGATGGCTAAGAACA
>JAOQGH010000001.1:202277050-202352819 GCA_025769975.1 Gallinago jamesoni
GGAGTTGGACTAGATGATCTCTATGGTCCCTTCCAACTCCAAAAAAAAATTCAGTGAAATTCAGTGAAATTCAGTGACTGTCTAGAGCTGCTCCAAGTGGATGAGATACCAATTCTCCCACCAGAACAGCCTTACAATGATGGCTAAGAACAGAGCTGCACCAAGGAAAGTCTAAAGGGAAATGATGCTAGTCCAGGCATGTATGTGCATGTAAGTGGACTTTTACTGTTACAAAAGACATTTCCTAGTTTGTTGATGTGGATTTTTAAATAAAGAATAACAGAAGAAAGAGCTTTAAGAACAGAAAAAAGGCAAGCAGGACATCAGGAAATCCTGACAAAGACAGTATTGAGATTCTGAGATATTCAGAGGGATGCAAAAATACTATGAGAGGCTGGTTTTTGTGAGTCTTCCAGACCAAGATATTTTTATTTTATGTTCACCAGTTTGAGCTGTCTGCTAATCTGGGATGAAACCAGAATTTTATTTTCCTTCTCTTGGGCCTAGTAAACACTTGCTTACTTAGTTAAAATGTAAATATTGTTAAGAACATTTTACCAGATGCTTCCCTGGGTTCAAAACACAATTGCCTTTGGAGCTTGGATTTGGGCTTTTTATTCTGCTTACGAACATTTAGACAACCTATGTGATAGTAGGTAAATGCTCAAAGCTTCACTTCTAAGTGATATACACTAGGTCAAGTGTATCCTAAGAGATTGTGCCCAGGAAATCAAGACTATAAATATAAATATTGTAATCTAAAATAATATAAAGAGACCCTTAATGAGAACACAGTGTAAATGCCAGCCTGAAACAATATACAATATTCATTCTTGTGCTATTTTTGCTTTTACATCTATAAAAACAAATGAAAGGAGATGGCTGTACAGACCTTCGGGCACACAGGTCCAATCTAAAAATTATTACAAATTTTATAACAAAATTAAGGAACTCTGACTAAAACCGGTGCTTCTGTGCCACTCCTATCAGCTTGTTCCACCACACCGATCCCTGAACAGAAAAGTGCTCTGGAGAATATTCATGCCAAGGGGTGACTACTTGCAATTCTAATGAAATGTCTTCATACTTCATCAAGGGAGAAGGGAACCGCAGAAATGTCTCTGTCAAGAATTATCTTTCCCTTTACATGCTATCTTTATGCTAAATTTTTAAGGGTCAGGGGGAGGACTGCCAGTTCAATTGCTGACTTACTGAGATCTGATGTGTCTGTCAATGTGCTTTCATGTCAGCTGTGGACCAACAAGACAATAAGATGGCCTGTCTTTTACTAGACAGCAAACAACTTCAGCAGTGAAGCAGGTTGAAACAACATCTTCTCTTGGAGTTCAGAGCCTAAATCTGTCAGTTCCACAGGGGAAGGGAGTTTTGAGGTGTAAAGTGCTTACCTGACCAGTCTGGATCACCTTAGGCATTATCAAGATACCCGAGAAATATTTCATGCCCTGTTGCTACTCTATGAACAAACCTCCAAGGTAAAGAAGGAGTAATATTTCCCTTCTACAAATAAGGGGGCTATATAACAAAGAAATCCAGTTATCACAAAAAAAACCCCACACAAGCCTGATCAGAAAGAGGAGAACTGGACCTGTATTTCCTATAGCACTAGACACATGATTTTCTCAATCTCTGCATGTGCATGTGAGTTATTCTAAGGGAATAAGGTGAGAGTTTAATTGTTCTAATTCCTTTAAGATTTGTAGCCAGATAAGAAGCAGACCAGATCCCCCCGATTCCCATCCTTGAAATTTAGGTAACTGATAGTAAATACTAGTCCTTATTTTCAGAAATGTATCTAATGGAAATTTGAAGTACAGTAATGACTGTCCCCTTCACCCCCTTCTCTCACATACACATTTCACACTTCCCTATCTCAACCTGGATGATTATCATGTTTATTTCTGTAATGCCCAGAAGCTCTAGCTTGCCTGTAAGATCTACACAGTTTAAGTATTAAAGTTGTATTTTGTGGTTATCTTTCTTCAAGGAATGGATGGGGTTTGAAGATATGAATCTTTTATATACTGTTTAACAAAATATCCTTAAGTTGGCATCACATGACCTTTAATGTCTTAACGATGAAGACTCTGTGCCCTGCACTTTGAATTTAACGTAGGCTTTTCCTTCCCTTAAAGTAATAAGACAAAAGAAAAACCAATTTGCAGTTCCTATTACCGGTTTTAGCCAGGAATCAAGGGATTAAAAAACCCCTGCTGTATTTCTTAGAAGCAAGGCAGTAACAATGCTGATCATGACCCCATGAAGCTGGAGGCCTTGTTATTAGTAATCTACAGCTGTGCTCCCAGTGGACACTTCCACCCTGGTCCAGCAAGATCCCAAAGGGCATGTCTACACTTCAGCTGCTGCGGCACCATTAGATTTATTGTCATAACCAGAAGCAGGTGCTCTGCAATGAATAAACATTGCCGTGGCTCTGTCACTTTCCGATTGCACTGGTTAACAGATGGACATACAAATTTAGGTTGGCACCCACTACTGCACCATTCCCCTCCCAGGTTTTCCCAAAGACAGCAGAGTTTTGCTCAATCTACACCAGTGGGTGCGTAAGAGCAGAATCAGGCTCCCAAAACTCTTAAGGCAGGAAAAACAAGTGCATGCGAAGATAATGGTTTGCACAGCCCTGGAAAATATCAACTGAGATTGTTTTAAATACAAATAAACTTGAGCAAGCTCAAGCAATTAGCATGGCACAACTCTGAAATGTGTTTAATGGCTGAGTGATCAAAAGGTTTTCCATCAACTTTAGCTGAATCAAACTGGCAAGTAAATCTTTCCTTACACATAATTTTCCAAAGTTTGAAGTGACAAATTGGACTGAACTCAATTAAAGCAGCAGGTTCTATGCATTTAATTGCAAGCAGTGTCTATGATTGTGAAGGAATCCAATTCAGAATGAAAACACAGATGTGGCTGTGGCGTAGCTCTGTAAAACACAAAGAGGCAAAACCAAGTTCAATCAGGAAAAAGTTACAGGCAATGTAAAATTATGTTTTCTGCCATACTTCTGGAGCACTAGCTGTAGGCAAGTATTAAAATATAAAACTGGGAAATGTTCATATAGGTACATCACTGTAGTCCAAAAGCTGTTATGAGAAAAAGTAAGTAAATATTTGTAAAGTGACTGTGGAAATTGCATGAAAATACTAATGGTATTTCCAATTATTATGCAATGACACTTACTTCAGAGAATTAATTGTATCATCAGTTAGAATATATTAAAAGAAAAAGTTTGTGCAAAAAATGGTAATTAAAGAGCGACTTTGTAATAGGACACTCAGTCATTATGGGGGAAGTGCTTAGGGGGTAAATTTAGTATTTAGTCCTTCAGTGCACACACATGGTTCCCATTGATATTAATGGGAGCCATCCACACTTTCAAGGGCAGGTTTCAACCTACACCAGGAAAGCTAAACTAAAAAAGGAAGCAAATATAACAGATCAAGTTATTCTTAAAATTGACCCAGGCGAACCCATGTGCTAGCATTTTAAGCCCTGCACTCAGTGAAAATTAAAGTTGTTAAATAAGCAATGGAATCAATTTTAAGCAATTGCTGTGTGTATTTATAGAAACAGCACCTCCATCAAATATATAAACAACTAAAAAGGGAACCTATTACTGTTTAATTTTAGTCCTTGGAAGAAGATGATTTCCATAGTAAGGCAAGTGTGAGAATCATTTAAAAAGCTCAGCAGGGAATTTCTGTACAACCTATGAGTTCTGTTTGAAATTGGGGGCTATTTATATGTATCTGTGTCAGACTGCCAACACTATTTTGGATGTGGGATTTTTTGTCCTTTCACATCGTGGTTGGGGGTGAATTGTAGAGACTGTTGTGAAAGGGCTAACCTGTCAAAAAAAGGCTACAAAGATTAAAAAAAAAAAAAAAAAAAAAAGAAAAAAAAAAAAAAGACCAAAACCCTGAAGCTGATATGGTTAAACAAGCAAGGTGAAAAAACCTATTTGAACTGAAAAGAGATCCCTCAGAAAGCTGAATGAAACCTTCTGAAGAAAGGGAAGCAGAAGAGAACTAGTTAAATATAAAAGGATAACAGCAGGAAAAAAGGGAAAAAAAATCATTTTGAAGAACATAATGCTAAAATCATAAAAATGAAAACTTTTTTCCTCAGCCCCAGAGTAAGGAAATGTGCCAGAGAGTCTCTAGGGCTGAGAGATGATTAAGAAGGAAAAAGATCATACAGAGAAGACAGGGCTATAAGAAAAAGGAAATCTTCTCCATGATCAACATTGATGTGTTTAGGGAGATTCTCACACAAGAAGTTTTCCTTAAAAAGAGGTGAATTCGAAGGTGTGTTTCAAATTAGAGAATCAATAGATAAGTTTTAAAAGTGAATCAATAAAATTAACAGTATCACATCAGCAGGACCAGATGGTATTCACCTAAGAGTTCCAGAAGAACTCAGGTGTGAAATTGCTAAAGTATTAATTATGCTGAGTAATCTTTTGCTTAAAACAGAATGTCCACTACAAGAATCGGATGCCAGTGTGAAAAAACAAAACAAAACAAAATAGAAAAAAAAATTAAAGGATCTGGAAACCACAGATCAATAAAATTTTACTGGTCAATTTGATAGAAACAGGAAACAGATGGACAAATGGGAGACAATGGAAAAGGACACCTTTTATTTTTTTAGGGAATTTGTGCCTCCCAAATCTGTTAGAGCTCTTGTTTCCTAAGTGTTTTTAAAATATATTTTTTATTATATTTTGCCTCCTGCTAACTATCTTAATAAGGGTAGGGGACAATGAGAGAAATCTTCTGCTGAGGAGGATGTACATCCACAGGAAAGAGGACATTGAAGACTTTCCAGGGTAGAAAGAAGCAGGCAGTGACAGAGTAAGGTTTTGTTATTGTCCACACTTGTAGGTAGCTGTGTGATCTCCAAGAAGACCTTGGTAACTTGCCTGAGAGGTGCAAAAGTGGTGGACTTTATGAGTTATCTTTACAGGTTATGTGCAGTTCATGTGAGGAGCCCACAATCTTCTCTTGTACAAGTACTCTATGGACATATCCTTATTGCTTTTAATACTCTGATGACAATTTTTTTAAAGGTCTTTGACTAAGAAACTTGATGAGTGACAAGTAAAACTGAAAAGAGCCCACAAACTTGGCCAGTCATGGCAGTTCATTTCCCTTATGCTTACCAGGCACCTACGATCACTGTAGTAGGGGGGGATGGAAGGTAAATCTATGCTTATTCCCCTAAAATCTGTTCTTGGACTTTATGTCAATTTGTCCAGTCCCTTTTTGATCTTGCTGCTGCTATCTGCCTCTCTGACCTCCCATGAAGAAATCTGCAGATGCCTGGAGGTCGAAGAAGAGCTTTTATCTATCTAAACCCATCTTCTGCATGCCCTGGTAAAGTGTCCCCCAGTTCCTGTGTTGCTGGATTGCAGCACTTCTAAATTCACTTTCCCCACTGTCTTCATGACTTCAAGAAGTCTCTCAGATCCTGTGGTCATTTCAGTTGCCCTTCTCTGGTTCTAGGACACATCCGCTATACCCTTTTTGATCTGGGTAAATGAGACCTGCGCATAGTATTCACAATATGGGCACATATCTGCTTTGTAAAGCAGCAAATTATTATCGTCTATCTTCTCTTCTGTCCCCTTCCTGATGACACAGAAAATGTTATTGACTTTTATGGGTGTCACTACATGTTGAAATGATTATTTCAGGGAAATGTCAATAGTGACTCCAAGATCTCTTTCTTGAAACTGCCTTTTCTGAGTTCAGCACCATGTCTCTGTGCTTCAGACTCTTTTATCTAGATTCATTTATTACCTTGCAATTTTTACATAGGAGCTTATCTACCAACTTTTGGCCTTTTTACTCAGTTTTGTTAGGTTTTCCTGTATTTCCTTATTATTAAAGCTGCTGCATTTGACTACCTGATAGAGCGTAATATCATTTGAAAGCAGAAAGATTTCACTGTTCTTTTGTTTCTCAAGGGCATTGATGACAACGCGAAATAAAACTGATGCTTATACCAGTCCTGGGGAATCTTGATGCTGAATCTTTTCCATCCTGAAAAGCAACTAATAATCCTTTCCTTCCTAATTTTTACTTAGCTTTCAGAAATTCTTCCCTCCATTCCCATAGCAATTTACTTTCTTTATTAGTGTTTGGCACAAAGACTTACCATAGGTTGTTGGCGTTTTTTTTTCAAAATCTGAATACATTATGAGTATTCCATATTTTTTACTAAAGCACTTACAAACTCATGGTAGAACTCCAACACATAGAAAGACAGAATTTCCCTTTACAAAATCCATGCAAATAGTTTCCCAACAGGTGGCACTTATCTGTGTGCTCACTGATTTTATTCTTTATTACAAATTAAATCTTACTAGGGACAGCAGTCAGATTTATAAGCCTGTAGTTTCCAGGACCTCTAGAGCTGTTTGTGTAGATGGGTAATATATTTGCAGCTCAGCGGACAGCTGTCACAGTAGTCACTTGTAAAGAGAGGTGGTGGTGTACCTTGGTCATCAACGGGAAGATGGATGAGCGAAGAGAAGCCATTGAGATGAAAGAATGGTATAGAACTCTGTAAAACATGGAGTGTCCTGGAGAATGTATGAAAACCTGTAATGTTTAATAATTTAAGATGTACAGGACACACAAAATATGTTGTTAAACCGCAGTCTCTCCCCAGTCAGCCAGTCCCAGGAGTCCACTCAAGAGATCTGCTGCTCCAAGAAGAGCTACTGGTCTAAGATGACTCGCTGCATCTCATTAATTTGATGCATGTGTTTGCTTCTTTATGCGGGTGACAGAAGGAACACTCTCAGTGGGACAGAGCTATATGGCCATGGTAAAGAGAGGGATAAAAAAGATAGAATAAGAGTGAAAAGCTTCTGTTTCCCTCCCTTTTCCCAGAGAATCATAGAGAGTTGCTGCACTAGGCTTGAAATCTGCACCGTAAAACATCCCTGGGATTCCAACCCAGGGACAATGCTAAGACTCCATGCTAAAAGGTCATGGTTACCAGCAAACGTGCAATCTAGAGAACATTCAAAACAAAGTACAGAAAAAGGTCATCCTGAGGAACTTATGACAGGAGGAAACAATGGAATTGGTGATAAACAGACGGATAGACTATAATATGAAAGAAATAACAGTTGCACTGAAGGAATGGTGGTATTATTATTAGCTTATTATAGTTTTGGATCAGATGGAAAAACTCCAAACTTGTTACTAAATTGATTTTGGATCTATTAGACATGTTGCTCTGCTATTTCAATCCATTTCAGATTAAAAGTATGGCCGTTAATGAGTCATAAAACATGACCTTTATTTTATCTCCCTTGGAGTAGCTGAAAATTCCTTGATTGGATAAAGACTGAGATGTTTTTTACGACTTTATGACAACCAAACCAGTCCTAAATCTGAAGTAGTTTGTTTATCACTTATTTGGTGCACCTGTGAAATTTCCTTGTCAACAGTTCTGCTTTAAAAGATGATACTAGATCTTAGTTGTGAATTTAGATATAGCTCATCTCAGAGGAAGATTATATTCAGAACTGAGGACACTTTACATCTGAATAAGAGTTTCCACATGGGGTTTTAAGATACTTGAACTCCGATGCTCTAAGTTCACACCTCCAATTAATTTGAATTAATTTTCCTAAGTGTGTAGATGTCAGCTGGCTCCAGAACTCTAGATATAAACAACTTCACACTCTGGCAAAGCCTAGATGTAAACTTGACAGCTTGGATGCATTTCTATTGATGTGAAGCCAGAACTTGAAGCAGACAGAACAAATTAATATGTGAAATACCCTTAACCAGTATTTCAGAATTCTAAGAAACAAGTTTTACCAAAAAACTGCTTGAGAAAGTCTGAACCCTATTTCAACAGTTATCATGTTTTAATAAGGTTTATCTAAGCTCAGCCTCTGGAAACTTTGAAGTTTGCTGTCTCTTGATAAAACTTGTTTCATTCCATATCTACACATTTTGTGCTTAAATGGGCTTGGCACACTTCACATCAGCTAATGCTGCATTAAAGAGCTGTGTATGGCACAAAAATGTCAAAGGCAGCTTTAAAATGTAATGAAAATGCTCTGAATGGAGACATGGAAAAAGATTCTTTTTCTGTTACATATTGGTACATGTATTACTGCACCAAGAGATATCAGAGCTTTGATCTTACACGCACCTAAAAATATCCGACTTCAATAGAGTGCTCAAACAATTCTTCTCCCTCACAATGAACCCATATGTTCTTTCAGCACAAAAGAAAATTAGCTTTTACTGCTTAAAATTAAATGCTGGAGAACAAGCCAAATATAGGTCATTCCTAGCAGGGTTGAGATCCTGTTAGATAACATACAGCTAAGGAGGCTCAGGTCCGGGCAGCACATGCATGGAAGACAGCCAGGGGGCTGAAAAACACTGCAATTTGGTAAATAAATTGGAAATGAATCAAGCGATGTAACCCAGTATTGAACTGGGGCCTTCCAGGGGTGAAAGGCAGCTTCTCAGAAGAGAAGCAGGAGAGACTGTCTTGGTCATTAATGATGCCACAGCACTTGTCGGAGAAGAGTTTTATTAGTCCTGGTGTCCCAGATAAGTTCCAATTTCAGTAATGATATTCCACTGACCTACATTTCCCTTGCAGTGTGAGCTGAATGAGGCTTTTCTTGCCATTTGTGTCTCTGTGACAGTTCATTATTGTTGTGTATTGACAAACAGATGTTATGCTCTGCCCAGGAGATGATTGTGAACTGCGCACACTGTACAATAGCTGTGATAGCTGTACAACAAACCCCAGAACAATGAGGGCTGAACATGGGACTCTGAACCTTTCTTAACCACAGTGTCTTTTGTTACCTTTGTACAGCAAAATGTGGCCGAAATCCATGTAAGGGTCCCTGGGTCCTGCAGGGACACTGCATTATGGGGACAATCCTATTACTGATACTTTTAAAATGACAGTAGGAAGAGCCTGTTTTATTTGCTATATTTTATTTTGTATAAGGAATCCTGCACAAATCTGGAAAAAAACCCCAACAAAACCAACCAAAACCCCAGGGGAACAATTTTGTTTGCAAAACCAGTAATTTCACCCATATTTTCTACACAGGTAAACAAAGGCACAAACATTTTCCAACATCAGCTCACTGTTACACTCTGCTGCTTTTCAACCCAGCCCAGCAGCTAGGGTTTGACATGACAGACCACAACCCCCAGTGGTCATTGCCTGTGAAAGTGGTTTGAAATGGGCAACAAACTGATTGCCAAGACAAAGGTGAAGCGAGGTACTTGTAGTGGCTTGAGAGCAATGAAGCATTACCAGGTAGGAATAAGTGAGAATATAAAAGAGAACAGGGAAGGCAAGAGACAAGAAAGATGAAAAAGAGGGCAAGGGGGTCTAATGAAACCTTAATGGGCTTGTGCTGGTGTGTGGTGTTTCTGTCACGGGAATCCTCAGTGTGAAGCAGCAAGACTTTTCTCGCTGTATGTAATCATGCCAGGGATAGCATATAATAAATAGGAAGAGACAAGGCTGTATGCGTTCACAATAAAGTCTCATTATTTAATTTCCCCTTTGTGCAAAGTATCAACTCAGAAGCTAATCTAAACTTTTGGCAAGGCTGAGTTCAAATACCAGGTGTACCCCCTGGCAACTTCGGGCACTGAGCCGTGGGGCTTGGATGGCTCAGCAACAGGATTCAGAAATATTTACCTTTCTGTCAAGAGTTAAATGTCTCTTGTACGCTGGTTGAGGTGGTCCCAGGTGATTGCTGTTAACAGGCTGTTTGGAGGCTGACATGAAATTAATTTGTCATCTAAACCAACAGCAGGTCAATCGAATATCTCCCTCCCATGGTGAATGATGCAAGACATTAGAGAAAGAAAAAATAAAAGGAATATGGAGCACCTGTCTCCACTGCAGAAATGATGTCTCTTGTGGGACGCTTTCGGTGCCAAATGACTACATTTTCCCCACATACACACTTGGAAAGAGGCTTCAGTTTACAGTCCTGCCACAGTTGAGTAACTTCTAAAGGTATGGGGAAAGAAGGAAGGAAGAAATAACATAGGGTAAAAAATAAACATGGAGGTAACTCAGGAGTATGTAGCAAACTCTACCTAGTTTTCTATCACCAGTCCCTTGGTTTAGTTGAAGTATGTTTTCACTTGGGCTGAGCTCCAGAGTATGACCTGCCTGCTCCTATTACATTGGTTTCTTCTAGGGAAATGAAATATTAGCCTATTTTCTTAACTTCTGTATTAAGAAGACAAGTTAATTTTTCACCCCTCTGGTGAATTATTGTATGATCAGTTTATATGAGAGATGTCCCAGGAGTGAGAAAATGAGTCATAACTCACAGGAGGTGAAGCTACAAGTGAGTAATGAAGAATATGAAGATCATTCTTTCCCCTCAGTGCCTGCACAGGCTTGTTCTGCAATTAGAAGGGCAGGGGAATAGGCAAATACACAGCCGAGCCACGAGTCATCTTTGTGTGCTGTGATCTTTGGGAAAAAGTCTTACGAAGTTTATTTTTGTTGGAAATGAGCATGTGCAGCCATAAAATACATTAAAAGCCCTTCACTTCCTACCTAAGAGCTTCATTAAATTGTCAGGCTGTGAAGCAACTCTTCCAGGAGAGTTTCCTGAGGACACGACAGTGGCTCAGCCCAGAGTTCTGTTCTTCCCCATTGCTGCATGTCCATTGTCTCTTCCTTGCAAGGTTCAGAAAGAGTTTACTCTGCAAAACCAGCTTCCAAAGGCACACCGAAAAAGGGCTCTAAACCATTGCTATTATGGGTGTGATCTGTAAGATACACAGGGAAACTACAGACTGAAGGGAAAGATGTTTTTAAATGTCCTGACCTGTCTTAGTTCTCCATCACCTGCCTTCAGGCTGCCTATTTTCACTGCATCAAATACTTTCCTTACAAATCTAGTTGCCCGCAACACATAGCAATCACGATCTGACCAGGTTTAATTCCACAAGATGCAAAGAGCCATTTTCAAGGTCCTCACACTTCTGAATCTTCTCCCAACACAGCTGCTAGTAGCAAGGCTGTAATGAAGAACCTTTGTCATGTTCTCAGCATGCCATTTTTTTAAGCACGGATAGAGGTACCCCAGCTTATGCACCAAACCTAGTCTCCCATGGAAAGAGAGTGTAAGTCTCATGAATCTGTTTTTAGTGGAAAGTGCATCTCAAGTGAATTTTGGTACCTGTGGTTGAAGTGTCTGTGTGGGCAGTAGCTCATCCTTCTGAGCAGAAAGTAGTAGAAACCCCCAAAGATTCAGGAACTACAACTATAACGTGCATTCGTGATTGTCACCATGCATCTGCAAGGTTTGCTTTTTAATGTAACAAAAATATGATTTTTGCAGTTAAGTTGTCTTCTCGTGAAATTATCTTCTGACCAGGCCAAGGTAACCTTAGGGACATCTAGTTTTCTTGCTGTTAAAGTGTTTGGGATGAAAAATCTGTGCTGTCTGAAATTCAAATGTCCCTGAACCCTTGGAGAAATATGCTTCCAGTTATCTTCAATTCCCGTTTTGTTGAAGCAGTGTTTCTTAATAGACTTCTTGCTACCTGCATTGCTGTACTGGCTATAAGGTTTACCATAAATATCAAGGAAAGGTGCAAATGCAAATGGCCACTGAAAAAAGTGACCTGCAGACTCAGACCATCTTCAAAACTTAATACAGTTCCCTGAAAATCCAGTATAAACCCATTTGCTCAGCCCATTTGATGACCTTTTATGTGCCACAGCAAGACTATTAGGGCAGAAGGAGGAAAAGGAGCAGTAATAAAACCTTCTGAAAGACAAGACCCAGACTGGCAGCAAATCTCAAGCAAGCTGGAAACCTCATATCTGCTAACATCACCATTGAAATACATGGTTCACTCCTTCATGCTGTGAAAACCAGCAGCAGCTGCCCTCCCGTTGTGAATACGTAACGAAACAATGTATTACAAAAGGGACCTCTCTAAATCAATTTAAAAATTGCTACCAGAGGCCTGGAAGCAGATGCGACATGCAAAACCCGACACCGTCAACTGCACAAGGGCTTGTTCATTCTAATGATGCCCAATGCCTGGTGAATTCTTCCTCGGCATTTGAAAAGGTGCCTGAACACACTTTAAATGGCAACATACCAAAATCACCAATTACACAAGACGGGTTCCTTCCTCTCCTTTAATAGATTGGACACTTGGTACATTTTGGAGACACAAGCAAGCAACACATGAAAGTTGTTCTTTCCCTTGCTCTACAGACTTGGACTAAATCTATGCTAATACATCCATGTGTGCACTTGGATGTTTTATCTTCTACCCACTCATACAGAGGATGCCTGAAGGTCATATAAGGACCCTCTCATTTCTCAGATACGTACTGTTTGCTAACCATATTTTTCCTATTATGTGCTACTGAGTTCAGCTGTATTCTACTACAATTGCCCCTGAGGTTAACACATACAATAAGAATCACCTACTTAAAGTAACTCAAATTTTGAAGGCTCCTAGCAGCAGTTTGCATCTGACCTTATGCTTCTATCTGTACAATCAGTTCTTCTCAGAGCCATGCTTTTCCCTTCCAAACAGCCATATTTTAACCCTGCATGTGAAAACAATGCAAACGAGGGGGAAGGAACAAGCAACCCCCCCTCAGCTCTTCTTTGGTAGGGTCATCACACCCATCTCAGCGGTCACATGCAACAATATTTGTAGTTCTAGTTCATGTTGGGGGGAGGGCTGTTCCAGATGTGATGTAGAATTCAAATGTATCAATATTTTTCAAATTAATACATGCCTCAGGAAATATATATGTATTTCATTGAAGGAAAAATTAAAGTTCTTCTAAGAACATTATATATGCAGATTTTTTTTAGGATACAATCCAGCCTGTAACCCCTACTCAGGTTTTGTGGAGTACCCTGTAATTGTGGGGTCTTGTTTTTTTTATTGGGGGATGTTTCCAGTATCTGTGGTGAATGACAAATTCATCACCAGGCAGCAGCCTGGAACTGGAGCTTTGCAAAGTCAGAGAAAACCAGGGCACTCTGAAGGAGGAGAAACCCATCTGGCTTTAGGAGTCAGGCACAGGCAGAGCTGTGATGCACCAGGGCTTTAGCTCAGGTTAGAGACCATCCCTGGTAACCCAAACTTTGCCAGAAAATCTGGAAATTCTGTTGGGCCTCATGCATCAAGACTATGTTCCTGGTGATGCAAACATTTCAAACTTTTCATGTTTTCATGCACAATGTAGTCAAAGTGTTGCTTGCACTCTGCCTGCTGTCGATGCCACTAAGTCAGGTCAGTGAGAGCCAGAAAATCACACCAAGACACAACATGATAACAGTCATCATATTAGCCTACATGCAAGAAAGACATTGTGAAGGTCTGACTACCACAAAAGTTTCACTCACGTCTTTGTGCCTTCTCAAGCATGAGATAAGATTCCATAGATTCACTGAGAAGTAATAGGATTCAAATTCTGCTAACTTTCCCCATCAGATCATTTGTAACTTATTTCCCTAAGTGGATTTTCTAGTTTCTAATATGGGTTTGACTGAAAATAACAACCTTCCACTCAGCAGGGGGATTTTTAGGGCTTCGTGCCATCATATAGTTGTTTATTTGCATAAATCTTACAAAAAATATACGGTTTATCCTTTATCTCCGTGCCAACCTTTCCTCAGCAGACCGAAGGACAGAGCTGACATGCAGTGGGACCATAGCAGGCTCTTTCCTAAAAAAACAGACTCAAATTCCCCCCTAACTTGCAGACACTGTCTGGTTTACATCATGATGCTTTGAATTAGCTCATTAGTGTGGGGGACACAATGACACTCAACTGCAGCTGAGATGCTGCTTCCTGCCTCAGAGAGATTACTAGGGGCCCAGTACAAGAGCAACTAGTTGAAATTTTACGGCTTACATTATAAAGGAGACGAGACTTATGGCTTCAGCACATGAAGGAATTATGGGAGCCTAATAGGTTACTGTCTTTCAGATGAGATGCATTTTTGGATGGTAACAGCCTATGTGCATGCTCCTAATCTGTCCCAAATGCAAAGTAATATGACTTAGCTTAAAGCTCCTTCAGTGAAGTTTAAGCTTCAGTGCATTACATCACTTTTAGGGTGGGCCAAGAGCATGCCCCACAACTGTTCCTGTGGTTCCCAGTAGGTGAATAATTTGTTAAATTTGTTAAACCATGGTAATGCAGCTGAGGAGCCACGAGTCCACAGCCTGTGATCTAACAGTTCCTTCCAGCAACAGAGCGCCCATGAATCAAGCCTCTGAACAGACAATGTAAAGGGAAAGGGATAATAGAACATCAGGGTGAACAGCAACAGCTTGCAAGTGTCACAGCTCTGCCCTTTTATTTTCCTATGGATGATTGAGGTATTTTGTGCAGCAAGTGTCAGTTTTTAAAATGCTCTTGCACAGGCAGCAGAAGCTCCTAATGCAGATGCAGTTCAGCTGATTTAACTACCATTAGCATCTGGTTTGCTTTGTTGAGCCTTTTGCTTACGTTTGCCAAAGTAATTCAGGCAAGGGTTAAAATGCACCTAAATGCATCTGGTCCACACTACCAGGCTAGCTCAGTTTCCAATTGATTTAGTTCAGCTGAAGCAAGTTTTCAGAGCTTCACAAGCTCTTAACTGATTGAATATACATGCTACGGAGACTGCACAGTCTTACTTCTACCTAAGCTTTTTTACAGATTAAAGCCACACTTTCTATAGCCAAAAGACTCTATATAATGTAAGATGATATTTAGCACTTTCTTTTTTTCTGTTTTTCTAAATGGAAAGGCACCTTGGGACATGGAGGAGGCAAATATATTCTGAACACAGACCTTAATTCAGTCCCTTTGCCATTCTTTTTTTTCAGCACTCAAAGCATCTATACTGGATTTAGAGGGTTGTAGATACAGCTAAAATCTTCACGCGAGGATAGTTATTGTCTAGGTGGACTTTTAAGAGACTCAGCTTCAATATGGGAATAGCTTAGATTTGCTCAGATGAATTGTTCTTGGAGTGAATCTTCCTTTCCCCCTCCTGACAAACACCCCTTTTTATTAAATGAGGAGTTTATTTAATAACCAGTTGTTGCTTCAAGTGATGCTTTACTGGCTACAAAGAGGAGACCCTAATCCATATAGACCAGATACAGTCAAAACTTTAAAGTTTGCAGTGTTTTATATAAAAAGAAAAAATAAAATCCAGATGTGTGAAAGAATTTACTGAGGACACCGCAAAGACATTTCACTGTGAAATGTAATGAATACAACATGATCATCCTTTGTGTTTTATTTAGAATTTAGCATCTACAAATGCTCATCAAAAGATAAGGTAACTTTCTGTTAGCTAATTATACTAACCATATATAGAGAAGAAAGGAAGAAAGGAAGAAGGAAAGAAGGAAAGAAAGAAAGGAAAGAAGGAAAGAAAGGAAGAAGGAAAGTAAGAAAGAAAGGAATAAGGAAAGGAAGGAAGGGAAACGAAGGAAGTGAAAGAAAGAAAGAAAGAAAGAAAGAAAGAAAGAAAGAAAGGAAAGAAAGAAAGAAAAAGAAACTGCTGTTACTAGACATTTCCAAATCAATGAAGACAAAGTTAATCAGGATTCATTAATGCTTCAGTTTTGTGCCTTAATCCTGTGACGGATAAGAGAAAGAAAATGTATCTGACTGATGATCCAAATTTGGGTGTGAGCGACCATGCAGAGAGAAGAATGGGAAGTGCTTGGTGAACCTTACTAATGTGAGGCTTTTTGGGAGAACAATGTGAAATTAAAGAAACAGATAGAATCCGGAAAGTGGCATCCTACTGAGCAACATTTCAACAGAAGAAAATTTGCACAATGAGCAGCTAACTGTCTATACAGATCATTTTGCCATGAAAAAAGAGTCCCATAAAATTTAATAGGGCTAGAACGAATAGAAATCTCTAGAAGAGATTAAGACAAAATTAAGGCAGAAGACTTTAAGACAAAGAGATGGAATAATCCCCTTTACACGAGATACTTAACGAATGAGATTCTTTCTGTGCAATTTTAACTTGAGCTAAGGAGTTTAATAAAGATTACATATGTCAAAAAAAAGATTTTTGTAAGGAAGTTAAATTCATATAAGAAAGTTAACATTCTTTTGTTGTAGTCCATACTGCACTTCCAGAGGGGTTAACAGAACATGATTGTTAAAATAACTGAAAATGTAATTGTTTGGCTTTTCAAAGTGATTAGATGTAGCTCACATATGCAATGGGGTTACATGGTGTAAGCAAAGCCTTGCATATACAGCATGTGCAGAACATGCCAAGAGAAGCCAAAATTGCATTCTATGCCTTTAGCACCCTACCAGGCA
Organism: Gallinago jamesoni; assembly: GCA_025769975.1. Classification (NCBI taxonomy): domain Eukaryota; kingdom Metazoa; phylum Chordata; class Aves; order Charadriiformes; family Scolopacidae; genus Gallinago; species Gallinago jamesoni. Next base: position 202,293,461 of record JAOQGH010000001.1, read on the forward strand.
AACACAGATAACTACAGTAAACAGAACAAAGTCAAAGGCTTGGCTGGTGAGGAAATTAGACAGGGAATGTTGCAAGCTTAAATGAGATGAAGATTGTTGCAGTCACTTATTTCATTAAGTAGGATAAATAAGTCCCCCTGCAACTCTCCTGCATCTCATCAACTGGCTATTTGGGGTGGGTTTTTGATGGGGTTTTTTTTAGTCATCATGTGTATTGGCTTCCTAAACTTTCTGCAGGAAGGATACCGAAGGAAACCCCAATATTTTTATGATAATAAAAAATATTCATAGGGAAACAGCTTGTATTCTCTTTTTTTTTTTTTTTTCCAAGCATTCTTAGAGTATAGAATTATTGAATTAAGAAATCAAAACAACTCAGGAGACATCAAGTCTCTTTCCTTACCTTGTAGTTATTATTTTTATTTCCCTTAATGTAACTTCTCTGTTTCAGGTGATGTCACATTTGTTAGTTTCAGGTTCATCTATTTTCTACAACATAAGTAGCCCACAATGAGCTCTTAAATCATTAAATGTCTTCTGACTGAAATTCCTTGAATTCCAGATGGGAATTTGGTTGGCTGTAGTACTGCTTATTGTTATACCAGAGTCAGTCTTAAGGAGAAAAAGCAGCAAAACAAAGCAAGTGGTTACCCATAATCTACAGGATTTGTAGTTCTAATTCCTACCAAAAATTGTAGGAGTTTGACAGGAAAAAGAAATATTAGCAGAAGTAGCCATTGCCATGGCAATGTGGCTTTTTTCTGAATGGACTTCATACCAACTCATGGCAATAGGACTTCTCAGCTGCGTAAGTCGAAATATCTACAATATTAGTCTCCAGCTGAGAAGACAGAAGAGACAGGTGCAAAATTAGCAAGGCCTGATAACATGAGTAGTGCCAGAAATGAGTGACAGTCTGCATACTTTGTGTGATTTGCCCAGCTAATTATACTGGCATTCAATAGCCCTATCTGGTTAAGGACCTGTCAACATTTCTTCCAGAAAAACTTATTTGCAGGATTTTATAGCACAGCTGTAAGGAAATCAGTTCTAGCCTGAATCTTGACACACAAGGCTAAGTACTTCTATCAAACAACAGACAAATTGCACTCAGCATTTAAAGAGTCAACACCGGCCAACGCAGCAAGATTAGAGTAATGGAGCATTTCTTCCTATTTACAGCAGGAGATAACTACATTAACTCAGCTATCCTATTGTGATTTTTAATGGAGGAAAGCATCAGGTAAATAAAATAGTTTTTATAAGCCATTTTTCATTTATATGGTAAGTGAATATCCTTTATAGGGTTTTTTATGTTTTGTTTTGGTTTTTTTTTATTTAATTTTCCTGAATGCAGGTAAGTGAATTAATCTAGATCATTCTTCATTCTGCTGCCCATTCCCTTCTCCCCGTCTTCTCCCTTATCATGGCTTTAATTTTTCAAATCCCATAACAAAACACGTTATATAAAGTGTTGGTTCATGCTCTGGCAACGTGGTACTGAAGTTAGGCTCACAAAGTTAAATTTCAGAATTTATGCCTGCTGATATAAAAGCCTTAGCCTGGAAGAAAACACCGAGTGCAGACCATATCATCCTCTTGTTGCTACCAATCTGTTCAAATCTACATCTATAAGCACTTCAGGCAAATGCCAAGCATAGGCAAAAGCAAGTGAAAACAGCAATGTTTCGAACACGTGATAACGAAGAGCTACGAAAGAAAATGTTAGCTAGTTTAGTAACAGGTGCTGTCCCTGTGCTGCTTTACATTTCAGAAGCTTAACTCTTAATTTGTCTCTCACTGGTACTTATGCTATTTATTGAGCAAATTTATATTTCTGCACACTTAGGAAATATATTAGTTGCATTATTCATGGCAAGCAGAGCAAGAGAGCCTTTTTACTCTGGTGTTGGGTATCAATCACCAGAAGAAATAAGATAACATTTTTTACATGATTTTGGAGTGACTCTCAGTGATGTCTGCTTATCTATATTCATACTTGTTCCTAACAATGTATTTTTCAGAGATATCTATTATTTTCTTGCATGATTTTTTTGAGTTAAAGTGCATTCCTTTTTAATTTTCTGTGGCAGTAATTTCCAGTGCCGTGAATTTGTTCACTTCATGAGGAAATGAATTTAAGATATGATGCTTTGAAGTCTTGCTTTGGACAGACAGCAAGCCCCCTTTTAATCCGGACTACTCCTTGCAGTATGTGGAAAACATTCGTATTGTAGTAAAGATAGACAGTGATAAATTTTGCATACAGCTTCATGCAATGGCAGAAATGGAAACATACCCCAGGTATTAATTCTCAGAACAGCATTTACAAATTACTTTTCTCAGTAGATAGTAATTGCTGGAGCTGAATGAAAGTATTACATGTTTTTGACAAATCGCATTTGAAATATTTCTTTTTCATGGACTCACTGACTTTTAAATGACAGGAAGTCCAAAATAGACTTCACTTTTCAAAGCTGAAAAAGCATTTCCTTATTTATCTTTTCTTCCCCTTGCTTGTTCTCTTATAAAAGAATTATGTGGAAGGATTCACAGACACAACCAAGACATCAAAATTTTGTCCTTGAATAATGTTGCCTTTAAGAAAGCAACACTACCAACTTAAATTAATAAAATGTTCATTCCAGCATCTGAATGCCACCTTTTCTCTTAGTTTCTAAAAATGGAAGCAACAACATAACATGTCTCATTCTTTCAAATTTCCTTAAGGTTTTCGAGCGATTTTATCTCTTCAAGAAGTATTTCTCAGACATTCCATCAGTTTTACCCCCTGGCTCCCTGGAGATTGAAGAGCTAATTGTTATTTGTACTTTCAGCAAGGTTTGTACTGTTCTCCTGGCATCACAGTCATGAAGTCTTATTACAATTCTTGTTCTTCTTTTCTCTCATACTATCCCAATGGTCCTCAATGGGTGGATAATGAATGATAATACACTCAGGTTGCAGCCAGCCTGTGCATGTATATATACATATTTAGAAGACTGCTTGCAGTATAGAAGATTTAATAACATTCACATTGTTCTGGTTTCTTCTTTGACCCATGACTTTGAGAAGAAGTTAGCTTCAAAACTGTATTCCTAACTCTCCCCATCTCTGTTCTTCCACAGCTTCTGCTCTAACATGCAGAAACATGAGGTGTTCATAGTCAAGCTTAATCAAAAATGTTAGGGATTTCCAATCAAAGTGCTTGCTATGTCTCAAAGTATGATAATAATTCCCACCTATAAATCTTCAACATTTTTTCAGGGAGCAAAGCACATTTGCATAAAAAAATGAAGGAAATTTGGCCAGAATTCCTGCAGAATAGGTATGATTTAATGTGTAGGATCTAGTCCAGCTGAGAAGTGATGTGAACAACTTTAATTCTCACAATCCCTGATAAACATAATACTTTATAAATAGGAAAATAATCCGGAATAAATGTTAGCTATAGTAGAGTTTACACGACTGTTTTCTTCAAGTTAGGTATGTTCAAAATTGCCAAATAGTTAAAGCTGTGATACAGAGATTTTACCCGCCCTCTTTCTTCATGGTCCTTTTTCTACCTATAAACTGTGTTTTATCATTCCCACAGCCGTGCTTAAATGACTGATAGGGCAAATGAACACCATTTTCACTTGAGCAGGAGGTTCCTCAGCTGTGGGCTACTGTGTCTTGCCAGTGACGGGATACAGGACTAAAGGGATCAGTAGTTTGATCCCATATGTTCACTCTTATAATGACATAACTTGGCTGGCAACTTATTCAGTAAACCATTCTGGGTAAAGGAGGTTTATTTTTAACCTGGGTCATGTGAGGGGTGTTTTATCGTGGCAAAGTCTCCACAGACTGGAAACAGGGGAACATAACTCCAATATTCAAAAAAGGAAACAAAGAAGACCCGGGGAACTACAGGCCAGTCAGTCTCATCTCTGTGCCTGGCAAGATCATGGAAAATCATATGCTTCTGATTACTAAAAAGGCTAGATAAATTTTACTTGATAACTGCCTTGTCCATCCAACTCCCAACTCCGTAGAGACTGGCTCTTTGCATTCAGGCATCAGCCTGTGACCACCACAGCTAACTGAAGAGCAAGATGTAAAGTAGCATCTGGCATCTTTCAGTTATTCTGTGATGGTATCTTGATAATATCTGTTAGCAGAGCTACAATGCTTTGGCTTGTGTGTACTCTGTTTGAATTCAGACCTGGTCTACGAGCACAATGTTGGAGACAAAGCAGAAAATTAACCTCATCCAACTTTAGGACTAAAATTCAGTAGCAAAGTAGAACACTTGGCTGTAAATTTTTACTGTTGTACTGGGTGCTTAAGCTCACTGTACTAAGTGAAGACATAGAGTTGAATCTGATTGCTCAAGCTTTCCTGTGCCATTTGACATGTCCTAGGAGATCCAAAGTATACACTGAGGATTGGTGGACATGACACAGGCTTTGTGGAAGAGTTGTGTCTGCTGGAGGAGTATCTGGAAGCCCAATGAGGCGTCCAAGGATATCACAAACAGTGTGAGAAGTCTACATGGGGAGCTGAAGGACACCTCTAATATATACATAGATACCTATAGCAGCAAGGCAAGCATATTTTTTTTAACTGGAGCTAAGTCACACCCTGGATGTCTGCAAGGGAAATATCTATGCAAGACCTTCAAAACACAGAGGCAAAATGCCAGTAGACTTCACCAAGGTGAAGCTCCAGGCTGAAAACTAGGTCATACTCAAAGTATAGATACAATCTATTTCATATGTGGTATTGAATTTGTTTTAGAAGTTTTCTGAGTTTGGTAAACTTGTGACTATTTTTATATTTTTATGTGTCAGAAGCAGATAAAAATTATTCTTCTGCAAGAAGGGTGAAAGCTATTTCCTGTGCACAGAGCCAGGAAAAAACCTGTGCGCTACTATCTCATCCCACTAAAAACTTGAATCAGGGATTTCAAATAGAACTTATTATTGCCTGTGACTTAATGTTGTTCTGGCTTTTTGCACAGAACAAAGTAGTCAAATAGGAGGAAAGCTCCATCAGTGAAGAGTTCCTTTGAAAGCACTAAGATTCTTGTCTGTTCCTAGACAATAAGAACTGACTTAAAATCCTTATAAGGGATGTCTTGTTTGTTCACTGCTCCCGTAAAACAGTACCTCCTTAAAAGCAGTTCATAGCCATTCTCTTTCACACAGTCATATTCCATTCCACTAAAATCAATGACAAAATTTCTGCAGCTTTTAAAAGCTGAATTAGCACAATGTAAAGATATCTCCTCTCATTTCTTTCTGGTCCAGCAACACAAATCTATTACAAAGCTTTTTCAAAACATTTTTCATTCTGGCCTAAATACTTTAGCCATGATATCACAGCTCTTAAAACAGAACAGGCTCAACATTACTCCCTCCTCACACATAAAAGCTCTAGCATATTCATCATTGCACTTGAGTCATTTCTTGGTACCTATTATTTAAACATTCTGTTCTTTGGCCACTCTATTCTTCATGCAATCAGGAAACCTTTTGCTCACACAATAGCCATAGTTTTATATAACCAAGCCCTATTCAGACAAGCCAATATATTAGACCTCTTTTACTGCAGCTGCAGTAAACTACATATAGAATGTAAAACACTGGCCAAAACATTGAAAAAAAGGGCTATTTTCAGTGTCCAACTTGACACACTTATGAGGATCCAAAATTGAGAGGATGGGTAGATGCTCTATTGTGTTTTGAAAGATGGACATTCTTTAAAATATATCCCAGGCTGAATGTCAGATGTGAATTGTCAGATCCTTTTTGCATGTCATGATAGTTACCATGCTCTGTGAACTCAAAAGTATTTGGATAATATCTGAACTTCTCATATATTCAAGTGCATTTAAATTGATAAAGCATTTTGCAAAAGCACACGAGACACTTCATTTAGTAAGATATGGCCTTACTAAAGCTAAGCTCAATTTCAGATATTCCACAAAAAGAAGGGGCGATATACAAGAAGTTGGGCCCAGGCAGTGGTGGGAGAAGGAAAGGAATGGATCATATACAAAGAATCCAGCAGTAACAATTTATCTGGTTGTGTAAGAGTTAACCATCTGCTTGTTTTCTCTGAATTCAGTTTTGGGGTAAGTGACCCAATTACCCTCCCTAACCACAGACTTCTTGTGCATGTGAAAATGGGGACAGGAACTGATTCAGTCACAGTGGGAGACATCTGGGTTTCTGATAGCAAAAGTTGGCAGTTTTTTTCTTTTTTAGTTATACATTTTGTGTGTGATTGATTCTTCCTTTTCCTACATGGGTGGAGAAGACTTGTAATGAACAAACTCCTAACATGAGCACTTGAAGAATTACATATGGTGACATTGAGAAATACAATTTACAGTTTCCCAACCATCTTTGTAATTTTTTCCACAAAATCCCAGGAAAATGCTCACTCTGGGGCAATATGGAAACATCGATCCTCAAATTACTGTTTTGGATCAAGGGGATATATGAGATTCCTTGTGGTTTATTGGTTTGATTTACTGTCTTGAGGATTGTGGTCTAGGGACTTTTTTATACCTTACTGGTCCAAATGTGTTTTGTTTTTTTTTTTTTTTCCTAGCTACACAACCCTTAAAAAGGTGAATAAGCTTAGTTTTTCACTGCATCCAAACTATGTCTTATCTGGTTATGGCAGTGATGGAGTTAATTAAAACACCAATAGACCACACATGACCGACCTGACTAAAAGTCAGGATATTAGGCTGGAGAATGGATCAGAGAATTAGAGAAAGACAATCTTTATGACCTAGGAAGAGAAGATTATATTCTTTTGTGCAGTACAACCTATGTGTGGCCATGAGTTGTACTGCATCTGACTGTTACTACCTTGATGCAATGTTGGAAGATTTGCTGTCCAAGAATTGTTCTTGTTAATACCTGTGTCTCAGCATTGTTCTGATGGATGAGATGAAGTACACAAAGACTCAACTGCTGCCTCAAAATGTAGTTAAAGAGAGAATGAATAAGGGGTACAAGAGGTGAGGGCCACAGTCAGGTTTTGCTACCTTGATCCATTGAACATTTTGATGCCTTGATCCATTTTTCTTTTCTGTTCATGTTAAAAATTCAGAATCATCTATTTGGATAGTTATTGCACTAATAACTCTCTTTACACACATCACATGAGAAATAGGAGACATCAGGTCATGAGTTTCCCTCAGCTGCCTGCCCTAGAATTCAAAGCCCATCTGTGAAAAGAGTGTGAAAGGCCACCTTGTTTTCTCACAGACAAGCTGCCAAGATGTAGCACTTTCATAGAATCATAGAATTACCTAGGTTGGAAAGGACCTTTCAGTCCAACCATCAACCTATCACTGCCAAAAACTATCACTAAACCATATCTCTAAGCAGTATGTCTACACATCTTTTAAATACTGCCAGGGATGACAACCCAACAACTTCCCTGGGTAGCCTGTTCCAGTGATTAATAACTCTTTCAGTGTAAAATTTTTTCCTAATATCCAGTCTAAACCTCCCCTGGTGCAACTTGAGGCCGTTTCCTCTTGTCCTATTGCCTGCTACTCGGGTCCCCACCTCTCTACAACCTCCTGGCCGCAACATGTCCACCCAACTCCTCCAGTAGAAAGCTGACTGCGTAAGACAAAGGAATAGGGAGCTATATTCAAGAAATACTCTGAGACAAGCTCCAAGTGACTCAACTGGGCTCATTCTTTTGGTGGTGTAGTTAGAAAACAATGAAATATGGTTTCCTCCAGTCTCTGTCCTCCAGAGTTTAGTTCAAAACAGTTTCCAGGTCTTAACTCCCTTTTTATCTCAATGCAGAATGAATGACACTAATGCAGATAGAATCATAGAATCATATGGGGTTGGAAGGGACCTCTGGAGATCATCTAGTCCAACCACCCTGCCAGAATGTGTCTACCTATAGCAGGTTGCACAGGAAATTGTCCAGGTGGGTTTGGAATGTCTCCAGAGAAGGAGACTCCACCACCTCTCCGGGCAGCCTCTTCCAGTGCTCTACCCCTCTCACAGTAAAGAAGTTCCTCCTCACATTTAGGTGAAACTTCCTATATTCAAGTTTGTGTCCATTTCCTCTTGTCCTGTCACTGGGCACCACTGAAAAAAGACCAGTCCTGTCCTCCTGACACCCTTCCTTTAATATTTGTAAGCATTGATCAGATCGCCCCTCAGTCTTCTCCTCTCCAGACTAAAAAGACCCAAGTCCCTCATCCTTTCCTCATAGGAGAGATGCTCCAGGCCCTTAATCATCTTTGTGGCCCTTTGTTGTACCCTCTCCAGCAGTTCCGTGTCCTTCTTGAACTGGGGAGCCCAGAACTGGACACAGTAATCCAGATTGGGCCTCACCAGGGCAGAGTAGAGGGACAGGATGACCTCCCTTGACTTGCTGGCCATGCTCTTCTAATGCATCCAGAAAGTCAACTCCGGAAAGTAAAGAAGATCCTTAGATGTGGTTATTCCTTCATAATAGCTGCTTAGAGATTATCTGCTACTTATGTACTACTACTATCACATGTAGTATCTACATTTCACACCACACCAGGAAGCTCACTAACTTGAGCCTGACTGGTAGGTGTTACTTTATAAAGTACATCACATGTAGCAGAACTAGACTTCAGTCTTGTGTTTTGCTGTGGGATCTTCTGTGTTCGATGGTCTGGGAACAGTTAGTTCAGAATTACTTTTTTTCCTTGCACAACACATAAGAAAATTTAGGTCAATTTTTCTCCCAGTCATCACTTTCTCCTGCTCTGTCAGGATCTTTACCACAACACAGCCTATTTCCAGCCTATTCAGCAAGACTTTACTCCCATAAAACAAGGCTAAAGACTCCTTTGTTATTTGTTGATATTGACACACAGACTTTGTGACTTCCTGGAATGAAGGAAACATGCTAATTACTGCATCTTGAGAAGATATCTTTGGAGGCTTTCAGTTTGGAACTGGCAGTCCAGTTTGGAATCATGTCAGTACCTCATGGCTAGTGTATCTTTAATTTGAGGTTTCTGTCAAAATCTAAGATGTCATACAGTGCAATGAATAGATACACACACTAGTCGGTTGACCAAAAGCTTTCCGATTAGCTGTGAATATCCATTATAACGTTCACTACTTCAAGGAATAGGTGTTCTCTTTTTGTCTATAGGGCTGACACAGAAATGGTGGCCACAAATGTATAAAAGATATGTTGTTTATCCTTTCTGTTCATGTGTCTGACTCATGTCAAAGCACCTCAGACCCCTTAGTAATGAAGTACTATCTTTCAGAAAATCAAATTCCATAAAGAAAAATACCTTGAATCCCTCAGAAAACCGAGATGGCATTTTGGGAAAAGCATGTGTCCCATAGAAAGTGTTGAATTTACACAGTCTCTTTCAAAGAGCATCTGCCAAGAGTCCTACTAAACATAACATGTCAAAACCAGGAACAATACTTTCAATATTAATTTAATTCTCTTAGTGAGGTGCTGGTTTTTCTCCCTCTACAATAACAGGTGCACTTTTCTTTTTCAGCTTCCCCCCGCCATTCTTAGTGCAAACAAGCCTCTGTATCTCCTCTTTTAACTCTCAGTTTTTATATAAGGACAACTCTCCACACAGCATGATCAGTTTTTTTTATCTACATTTATCACCTTAACAGCCTGCCTATTCCTAGGAATACAACTTTTAAATCTCTTCTCAATTCTCATCTTCAACAAAGGTGCTTTTATTGAGAATATCAGCAAGGTGCACTTTCAACCTAAAATAATTTTCTTCTATGCTAGTACTTTTACAGATTGCATTTTTTCTGTTTTTTATTTACACATACAGCCAAGACACATATGCATTTAAGGAATACAAGTTTTCACTCAAATTTGACTTACTTACCCTTCTAATATCTGTAGCTCTTCTATTAAAGTTTGCAGTAGGCTTCTGTTGACAGAATGGCTTCTACAATAACATCCATCTTAAAAGTTTAAATGTCCCATTTCATTTCTGGTAGTTGACTCAACTTGTGTCACAGCTTAATCTACCTCTTTTCAGGGCACCACCTTAACACTGTGCTATCCACAGCCCAACACAATGATGGTGCTTGAAGCTTTTGAAAAGTGGCAAAAATCTATTGCAGCTTATTTCATTTTCCCAATACACCTAACATTGTCTTAGCTGGTGTTGGTCCTCAGCATTTGCTCCATGTGCTCTCCTTGTTTATCTCTAAATTTTCCAAGACTTTCCAGCTCTTAGCAATACGGATTCTCATCCACATTTATGCTACTGTCATCAATAACCTCCATATGCTTCCTTCTGAACTGAGTCACTTCTTTTTCTTGGAAAATTAACTGTTCCTGTAGGAGTTTCTGAGTGGTTTTGTTCCATCCATAATCCAATCTCTTATCAGAGACCAATCAAAAAAATGTAAGATAGGCTCTTCAACTTCATCTTTACGGGCTTATTTAAGTAAACTCACACTCCTTTTTTAATCATTTGAAAATATTTCATGTTTACAAAGAGTACAATGCATTCTTTTTTCTTCTGAAGTACATTTTCGTAGTTAATAATTGAGTAAGAAGAATGCCAGAAAACTCAATTTGGGAAACCAAAAACTTTTGAATTGTTTTTACTGTAGCCAGTGATTGTTTACAGACAATGTTTGCAGACTAAAAATTTCATGTATTTCTATCAGCGTCTATATATTTCTAGAAAGTTTCAGTCCATGTTCAAGCAATTATAAAAGCCTTTGAAGTTTGGTCAGTTTTCTCAGATCTTATCGAGTCTTAAATATCTTAAAGGTTGGAGATTCCACAACAGCTCTGGGACCTTTTCCAATATTTCATTGTCTTCATGGTGCAAAACTTTTTCCTTATATCTAATCATAATTTCCGATGCTGCAACTTGCTTCTATAGGCTTTGATCCTGTTGCAACACATCTCTGAGAAGAGTTTCTCTCGGGCCTCTACGCACCTTTCTATTAAGTACTCCTAGATAGATAACTATAAGATGTCCCTTTCAGCTCTTTTTAAGGCTGGAGAAAGTCAGTTCTCTCAGGATCTTTACATATCTCATGTCCTCTAGTCCTCTAAACATCTGTGTTCCCTCCACTGGAATTACTCCAGCATGTCTATGTCTTTCTTGTACCGCTTCTGCTACTACTACTTGTAATTACTCTTTATATGTTCAAGGTCATTTGATTCTTTGCAGTATCATCTCAAGAGGATGAGCAGCAATGGATAATCATCTAAAGCATGGATGGATTTCAGCAGTCTGTATAACATCATAGATTCAATCCTCAACAAGTGAAGAGCCTCCTGAGACAAGAACAGGCAGAGAAAAACCTTTCTTTCCATCACCAAAAGCCACAAACTTCCATTCCTCAATCTAGCAATCTCAATTCTCCTTTTATTTAGACATAGTCTCTAACTACCCTTCTTTCCAAACAATACAGTATTTGGATTCTGCCTCTCCAAGATCTTTGCAAACAATCTGTTCTTTTTCTTTTTCTTTTTTTTTTTTTTTTTGTCCTCCTTCATACTGCACATCCTGCTTTGCTTACCTCTTCCAACAGTCCTTTTACCTGGTGGCTCAGTACCTCAAACAGAGCTCACCTCCCACGTGCAAGACTCAGACCCTGTAAGATGCTGGGGTAGTTGAACCATTCCCTGTGATGTGATCAGAGGGATGGAGGACCTCCCCTATGAGGACAGGCTGAGAGAGTTGGGGGTGTTCAGCTTGGAGAAGAGAAGGCTCCAGGGAGACCTTATACCAGCCTTCCAATACCTAAGGGGAACCTACAGGAGAGATGGGGAGGGAGTCTTTATCAGGGATTCTAGAGATAGGACAAAGAGTTAAGGTTTTAAATTGGAAGAGGGGAGATTTAGATTAGATACTAGAAAGAAATTCTTTACAGTGAGCGTGGTGAAACACTGGAACAGGTTGCCCAGGGAAGTCATGGAAGCCCCATACCTGGAGGTATTTAAGACAGGGCTTGATGGGGCTTTGAGCAACCTGGTCTAGTGAGACGTGTCCTTGCCCATAGCAGGGGGTTGGAACTCGATGATCTTTAAGGTCCCTTCCAATCCAAACCATTCTCTGATTCTATAACATGTCATCACCTCTGATGGTTCAGCACACTCCTGAGCAGTACCTCTGGGCCCTCTTTCATGGTTTGTCTATGTAAAATAGCAGGACACTTCCATACCTAAATTTACATCTATTTGTCATTTTAAGAGTTTGTGGTACAGAAAACACCTCCCTGGCAATTGTATTAGATTTTGTTATAGAAATGAGTTTGGTTTGATTGTTCTTATTTTAGTCATATCAAGGAAACCACAACACCTCTACTGGGATATGGATATTTTTCACATTTAATCACTTGTTAGCTGTAGTCCAGAAGCAAGTGATGTCACCTGTCTGGGGGTAACTCTCAGAAATTTCAAAATAGTGCAGAATACATCAGATCCCCTCTTGCAATTACTTGGTAACAGTGTGGCACACTCTATTCTGATGATAAAACCAAGTGATAGTTACAATCCTTTAAACATAAAATGACCTGGACTCCAACCAGCATAGGTTTCCCCTTCCCTCTCTGTGTCTTGGGAGAACATTTAAGATCTCTTTTGCTTTTCCTTTGATGACTAAAATTTCACTCAACAATAGGAGCAGATGAAAATTCCCACAGCCCACAATTGTCCATATTTGCAAGACTTAAAGCACAATGGCAGAGCATACATGATGAATTGCCTGATACTGACACTGTTAGATAGTATCCTGTATTTTGGATTATGAGCTGATTGGCTATGACTCATCAGCTTATCTCTCTGATTATAGTTTCGCTACTACCTTCTGCTTGCCCAGCTGTTGTATCCATTGGTAGATGCTTATCTTGGACTGTAAGCTCTTTGGGGCATGAAGTGCCTTTCAGGTACTGCTGTATAATGTGGAACCAATCTGTGTTACAAGTCACACTCTCTGTTAATGTAGCAGAAGATAAGTAATCATATTAGCACCTAATGTTGCATGTTAGTTGTCCTCAAAATCTAAATTTACTTTTATTATTTACTGAAGGACCTTTCTCCTGAAAGCGTATTTTAAAGTCACCTTGCATCTTGCAGAGAGTCAGACCCTGATCCTATGAAGTCCCTCAGAAGTTCTAGACTGCAAGTATAACAGGTTGAAGTTGAATGGGCCAAGAGCCCCTTACAGTTCCCAACAACTTTAAAGAGGGGAGGAGCCCAAGGAATTCAGAGAATCCCAAATTGATACTTTCTAATGAGGTGCAACACTGTATAACACATAAAATCTCAAGTGCATTCACGTATAGACCCGTTTCAAAGAGAAGATTTCAAAACATGACAAGAATTTCTATAATGCATCTTTGAGTGCACTTTTCTAAATTCTCAGCTTACATTTCAATTTTACTTTCATTCTTCCAGGACTATGAACTTCTTTCCCTCTCCTCTTCCTTTCTCTTACCCACACATACTTAAAGTTCTTTAAAATTTTCTGGGCATTATTTTGGATCCTTACTTTGGAAACTTTACGTGTCATTTTTCCTAAATCGTCTTTCTCTCTGTCTGATTTAAAGCTCCATTGCTGCTCTCATCTCTTGCAAGAATCCATAATGCACAATAACTTGCTATGCCTCAAGGCTTTTAAGACTTCTATTTAAATAACTTTCTGGTGACGGACTTGGTTACTGGAAGTTCTGGAATTAAAAAGATGCACTTTCCTGTCAGAGCAACAAGGTTGGGTACGACTAGCTGAAGCTCTTAGTGCTCTAAAACTGGTCTCACTAATTGATTCTCTAATATACCATCAGATTTTCCAGAGCATGTTTCCATTCCAATTTCAGACACAGTCAAAGTTCATTTTAGCTTTATCAAGTCAAAGCATGCCCTGCTGGGATGAAATTCTACATGCGAGGAAATTGCTTACTGAAGTTCTCATCAGCCCACGTTGCACATATCTACAGGGTCATCAGTAATATAAATAAAGATTATATGGAATATGCTCAATGACCGCAAACATTCATGTTCCAGTGGTATTATACTCTTTATGAAAATTTTATGGTTACATTAGAGAGATTTAACCTAGAAAAGGGATATACAGTAAATGTAAGTCAACAGCTAACTGGTGGGAATTGGGATTAAATTTGTTTAGTAGTTTATTCCATGATTGCAGATTATATATTGTTGATATTTGAAATGTCTAGTATTAGCTATGAAAACAGCTGACACTAGCCACTTCAAAAAAATAAAATAAAATATTGAGTTAAATAGATTAATGATCTGATCCAGTGTATTTAACCTTATCTCCTTATATCTTCTGACATAATTTGTGGCACTCTTCTGGGTTGTGTTAAAAAGGGAATGGGTTGCCTAGTCTTAAAATGGCAGATATATAGTGATATATTTTGTAACGGACAAAATCTTGTTGCTATCTAACATTTTACAGAACATTATGAAAAAGTAAAAGTATTGCAGGAATTACCGTTTTTGGTTTGGTTTTTTTTTTGTTGTTGTTTTTTTTTTTTAAATCCTAACACTGGCTTGGAATGACAATCTGCTTTCCTAAATTCCATCTGGAGTTTCCCCTGAATAAATATTCCTTTCTTCTCAAATTTGTGAACTAAATTATTCAATGATATTGCTTTGTGATGTTAAACAGCTGTTGTGTTTCACCCCTAAAAACTCATTTCATTGATGGGTGAAGCAATTCTTTCATTTATGTTTTATTTAAAAAATATCTTAGGTACCTTGAATTAAATGCAATATGTGCATACAAGAAAATACTATATATTTTATCACCTGTAATGAAAGTAAGGTCTTTGTAGATGACAGATATTATTAATCCCATAGATGCTGCCGAAAAGATTTTTAATATAACAGTGTTCCGGAAAAGATTAAACCAAAAATGACTATACTAGGATCCCAGAGATATAAATAAAGTTGTTTTTCTGGGAAAGCACCTGCTTTTATATATTGATGAGAAATTTCACAGGGGCATATTTTGCCCTCAGACACTCATGCATAAATCGAATTGATTTCAATAGAAACTGTGAGTGCATTTTCAGTTGCTTTTACTGGAGCACCAGTATTGAAGAGGCTTCTATAGAGATTCCACAGCTAGATTTGCCTTTAACCTTAAAATCCCCATTTTACACTTGAATTGGCAATTTTAGCTTCTGGATCTGACAAAGTTATCCAAAGGGAAATAAAATCTCCCATGAAGAGCTGGAGCCTGCAAGAGTGTCCTAGAAAGAGTATCAGCTTGCATTGTTCTTACACCCTTTCCCTGGCACTGGCTCCAAGCCACTTTCAGAGACAGGATGCTGGGATAGAGGGACCTTCGTTCTAACCTGGTACAGACAGGATGTGATGGAGGTTCTTTGAATGACTATATTCTTTTAAACTCTTATGGATAAAACATAGCACTCTCCTTTGTTTTGTAAACTTTGAATTGTCACTCCCAATTTCTAGTTTTCTGGCCTGTGAGCCACCACAATTTATAGATACCTCTTTTCACAGGTAAAACACAGATCTTTATGCCATCGCCAGACTTTGTCTACTGCAGTTTTTCTGCTGTGCTTTCCCTTACCTGTCCTCTCACCGTACTGAAGTATCATCCTACCTAATAAAGAAATTTTAAAGATTATTATCACCTCTTTATTGTGTGCATCTAGACATTTTGCTCCAAAACCTGTCTTTGCAAAACTTTTTTTTTTTTTCTATCAGCTGCTGAAGAGCCATGTCTGAGCTCACCCTGTGGTTGGACTTGATGAACTTAAAGGTCTTTTCCAACCTAAATGATTCTATGATTCTGTCTATTCACCTTCTTAACTTTAAGTAATTATTGGTTGACATTCAAACTAGGTGACATTTTAAACTCTACTGTGCGTTTTACACTCCCTTCCGGTAAGGGTGGTAGATGAAATCTGTCAGTCAGTTCGTACGTGGACTATTCTACCTACTTGACTTCCATAACAGCATCATCAGACATTCTGGAAGTTTATTGCCAAAGGATGAGTGTCTTGTTACAGTCAACTGCTTCCAAGGGCTACTTTTTGAACAGAAAAAGGTATAGCCTGAAATACATGCATAGTCAGAGTGAATTACTGAGATTTACTGCAATTGATCCACGCAGGATTAATGTGGGTCAGAGAACACTGAAGGGAGCCATCACATTTTTCTCATTTTGCTTATATTTATTATTCCTCATAAGGTACTGACACTGTAAAGTCTTAGTATTAGATCTGGCTCCTCCGAAATACAATAACTTCAGCGTTGATAGGGACAAGTTCAGTGTTTGGATCTGTCCATATAAAACTTTCAGTCAAGGATCATACCAGATGATTTGGCCTCCAGTGGCTTCATTAATGAGATGATACTTGATGGCTTAATGTTAGGATAAATAAGCTACATATACAGCATGACTACTGCATTCTCCTATTCACCATGAGCTATTGTTTTGCTCAAATTGCTTCTGCTTTAAGTCAGGAGATTAACCTGTGCTCTTTCTTGGATTTTTCTTCAGTGTTCTGGCACTGCTCCAGTGGCAGTAATTACCTTTTAGCTAAAACTATATTCTCTTGACTTACTTACAATATCCTTTCCTACTTCTCCCTAACTTTTACGGCAGCATCATTACATGCCTGTACCCAGCTGCCATCTTTGGAACTGAGCACCACAAATGTGAGCAGGACCCCAGAATTACTCAAGACAGGAAATGAGACTCCCTCTTACATCGAAGTGGAAAGAGAAGGAAATGAAATGGTCTACAGCTTTGTGTCTAGACAACATTACATTACGTTCAAGAATTTTCACACAGTGAATATAATGTACTATCTAGCAGGTGAGTAAAAGGAATGGAAATCAGATCTACCCTGTTCTCTGCTGCTTCCAATAGCACCGCTGTTGAAGATATTGATGAGAACTTTGTTAAGACTCTCTGTGCCCTTCTTTATCCATTTGTATAATAATATCAGTGCTTGCAAATATCTCTGAAAACTTCATATGCCAGCCCCAGGATTGTAACCTGGGGACCATTATTAACAGTGACTGTTGCTTAGACACATCTCTGTGGTCCCAGAGCAACTCCAAGCTGAGTTCCCCTTCACATTCTAGTGAGTCTTTCTTTTCAACTTCTAATGACTCTGAAAGAGTCATGCATAATAAATACATGATTCACAGACAGCTACTTAGGCTGCTGTCTAACAAATCTCTAATTTGTTATCTAGTAAATATAGTAACACTTAAAATACAGAGACTCAATCAATGAAGCTCTCTCCCTGCTCACGTATCTGGAATACACAAAATGCAATGCACTGATGTTATCTGTGGTCCAGCCACCTCTGATTAGGGTATATATACATGAACCATCATTAAAAAAACTTGTACAAAGAACACTAAAATGCAGAAGCAAACAGTAATTTAGACATATTATTAGCTTTACTCTTGCTGCCTCTTCTCCTATGATGTCCCCCTATGATTGTTCACCAAAAATGAAAAAAGAGGAGTCAATTATCTGCAGAAAAAACCTGGATCTAGAACAGACTTCAGTATGTGATTGTTTCTTTTATTACAATAGGACCAGGTAAACCTAATTTGGATTGGCAGGAGAGAATGCCAGGCAGCATATATAAAGATTGTAATTCTCTGTGACAGACATTGTGGATTACAAGGTAGAAGTAGGAAGATACAAAAGCCAATAATCCCAAATAGGGACATTTGAATATTATCCAGCCTGTGTATGGAATTTAAAAGAAATAGTCTTCTGTGTTCCTGAAAGTGTATTAGAAAATCCAAAATATGATTTGTTTCCGGGACTGAACAAAATGTCCTCCAGTGGTCCCTTTCAACCTCAGCCATTCTGTGATCTGTGTGCTAGTGTCTTCCTTGAGTTTTCAGAGATAGGCTGAGGCTCTGTAAGTCTACAGTAAATTTTTATATAATTGGGATACCAAAATCAAGAAATCTGAATTCTGCAGGTGCTGACAACCCCTACAAACGAGTTTCTTCAGCAGGAATTGTCCTGTTCTCTGCTTGTGGTAAAGAAGACACTGTACAGTACCTGATAAAAAACATTAAAGTTAGAACATGCTGCCTTAAGTGCACAGTAGAGATGTTCTTAGGTTTGGTGGTTTCATTTCTCTATTTGGTTTCACTGCATTGAATCAATCATCTCCAGGGGGGGTGGTTTTAGACAGCTCAGAATTTTCTGGTTTAAAGAGTACTTGTAATATTTTTCAGGTTTTTAATCTGCATGGGTCCATGATCCTTTCCCTCTGTCTTGTTTGAGTTTTGGAACTGAAAAGAAGAAAGCTTGTCAAAGCTTTTGTTTTGCCTGGCTCCGAGTCAAACCCATGTAGAATTCTGCATTCGGCATATATTTTCATAAGATGACCTGGGTTTCTTGAAATTAAAAAGATTTGCCAGCTTTCAGAAGATGTGCAGCTGAGATATCAGTTTGTAATTATATCTGAAACGTGGTAGTCAGTTGAGCTTGTGTTTCATGGAAAACATTGTTCTCAGCATTGTGTCTTTAAAACAGCATGTTTTGCCAAATAATTCTGCAAATGGTCTGTTTGAGATTAAAAAAGCAAATCAAAACAAATTAAACGAAAAATCCAACACAACTACCCAGCCCAATGAAACTCATTTCTCGGTGCTGTTTTTGCCATGACTCCTAAAATATTCAACAGCTTTCTGCAATGACAGAAGTCACTTCCTCAGCAGTCAGCTCTTCACCATTGCCTTTCAAAGAACTGGAAAAAGCTAACCATTAAGAGGAAAAACACAATTGAGAATAATAGTTAAAAAAACCCCAAAACACCAAAACAAACCAGTCATGCCTTTCTGGTGCTTGCTTGTTGGGTATTGGGATAAACAATAATTATAGATTGGGCAGACAATTAGGAAACACTGTGATTACTTGCTCTGAACTCTCAAGAAGGAGATTTCTTTCAAAAGGACATCAGTCCTACTGCTAATGAATTAAGTTCAGTTCCAAAATCCCTAATGTTTTTTTTGTTTATTTATTTGGTTTAAGATCTTCAGAAAAGCGAAAGAGTGAAATCTTCTCTGATGATTTTGCTATAAATAAATGATTAAACAATAGAAGCATGATTTCATAGAAATATTTAAGATAGCAATAAGATACAGAGAGTGGATGGAGGCTAAAATATTTATGAAGTTCTGAAGTGAGACCATAAAATTTTGCACCAGTAAGGAGAAAGTTTGTGTTTATTGTATGCTACCAAAGAGCAAAGGGCTGTTCTCTTGGCTGCAAAAGTTTTTCCAGGATTTATATAAGTGTCTTTGAGTCAAATCCAGGTCCACCTATAATTGATATAACCCAGAATTTCCACATTTGGATAAGTTCATTAGTTATGTCTAAAAGGAAACAAAGCTAATGGGATCGTTGATTACATGGACAGTAAGGATTTTTCCTGAAGCAGAGCACAGCTATAAACAACGAAGTGTTTTAGTGCTGATGTGGTGAGTTTAAAAATCCATTAGTAAAATCCCCATTTTAAAATACTTTGTGCATGAATTCTGTGTGGTGGGAATCTGCATACCCCAGAGAAAACTAGTTAGCATAGAGTTAAATACAAACATATATATTTATAGGACATGCGCGTGCACACACACACACATACATATATATATACACACACACATATATATGTATCAGTTTTCTGATAGACAAAGGGAAGCCAAACTAGAATGGAAATGTAACTTTTGGCACAGAGACCACATTAACCCAAAGAGACTAAAATTAGTTGATGATTTTCCAAGTACAAATTTACATATAAAAAGAACAAAGCAGTTCAATCCTTCATTTACTGACTGGAGACCAGTTTACCCCAGAGGGAAGATAAATTCTTAAGTATGGCTGTTGTCCAAATTATTATGATTAGGAGAAACTAAATGAGATTTTAGTTTGGTCATGCAAAAAGAGCTATTTTTCTTTTTGGTTTCTACCTGATGAGTAGGTTTGAAATTCTGTATCCAGTCAACTTGAAATGGTAAGGATCCATTAACAAGATTTGAGGTAACAAAGCATTGCTGTTTCTTACCAGGAACTTGTTTGGGGTCGCTTTAAATTCTCTTTTGGCCTTTAAGTTTATGCCAGCTAGGAATTGCAATAAAGACAGCTGTGTTTGACATCTTGCTGCACAGTTCTATATTGTCAGTAAAGAGACCTTTCTTCATCAATGGATGTTTGATACAACCCTGAGTGCTGTGTGCTTTGGTCAGGTATATAGCAAAGTACAGTGTTTTCAGTGTTCAGCCTTTTTTTTTTTTTTTTTTGAGAAAAATGATTTACAGAAAAAACGCCAACAACCCAAACCCCCAAATTACTTCTCCTGGCATAGACAAAAGCAAAATAAAGAGTGAGAGAAAGGGTATATTCATTTTTCTTTGAAATAATTTCCTGTGGTTTCAGGTGTTTCCTTCTGGCTGTAGAAATGGATTATAAGATTTTAAGTTAGGAGTGACTTTTAAGGACCAGCCTGCTTCCTTCAGCACCCTTGAATCAAAAGATGAAAACAAATGACTTGCAGTGAGAAGGACTGACTGTGGATGTGGATGTTCCACTTTATCCACACTAGACATTAATTGTAAATCCTCTCTCTGGTAGCAAGTGCCTGATCTAGCATTGACTGAAGCCTATGAAAGAGCTGCCATTGACTTCAGAAGTTGTTAAACCAACATAAAGTTGCAGCACATGGCAAGGAAAGAGTATACTTCAGATACCAAATTTTTGTATTAACCTTGGGAAGATAATTAGCCTTCTCACTCCAATACCTGTGATGACAAAAATCCAAAGGATTTGAATCAATCTTCCTGTGTTAGAAACGACATTTCTTCTATTCCTAAACACTGTTAGGAGTAGAGACGTGCTCTCCTATTCCCAGCTTCTGTTGCTGATTTACTGCTTTTTCTCATGAAAGCACTTCAGTGTGTTTCACCTTGTTTTTTTCGTTATTTAAGAAATGAGGCATCATACTCTTACACACCTTATGTGGAAGTGTCACGAAATCTTTTGCTGAAAATCCTGCTTAAATGTAAAACAAGAAAACAAGCCTCCTTGGAATCGTCCCAGCAATGTGTCAAAAGCAGAGGACAGCTGAGGAGAAGGGTGTTGTGTATGTGAAGGAGAAACCACAGTTTGGGCTTTCTTTCCTCTCTATTACTTATGCACACAAAAACACACATGTAAAAGCACAGACTTGGGAGGGCATCGCAGAGGAATCGGGAGAACTTACATTACATACGAGTATCTCAGCAA
This sequence comes from Gallinago jamesoni, assembly GCA_025769975.1. Lineage (NCBI taxonomy): Eukaryota > Metazoa > Chordata > Aves > Charadriiformes > Scolopacidae > Gallinago > Gallinago jamesoni. Next base: position 202,314,753 of record JAOQGH010000001.1, read on the forward strand.
AATATGATGCCAATTGGACAATTCACAGTAATTTAAAATGGCAAAAGAAAAAAAAAAATCCACAACATAGTCAATAACCACTTTGACAGGTCCATTCTAGAGCACAGGTAAAATCAAGTCAAGGGAAAAACTGTTAGCAGTAAACCCCTGAGAACAAATTGGCTGATACTGAGTTACTCACACAGAGTTTTTAAAGTATTTCCTTTTTCTACTTATTTCAAATTTCACACAGAATCACTGTACATATAGATAATTCTTCCTGACCTCAGTGTTCTGAATAAAACAAATTATTTTACTGCAGACCATAATTAGACAGAGAATCATTAGTAAAATCCTGCTATAAGCTGTATGCTTGCTGGAGGAACACTCAAAGAGTCTCCACAGTGCTTTGCAGAAATGTTATTTCCTGTCCCTTTTGAATACGCATTACCCATTTTCTTCATCCATCTATCAAAAAGATTCCCATGCACACACTGAGTGGATGTTTACTGTAGTCTGTCAAACCTCAGAGCTCAGCTCATGGGAAGTGCACATCTGCTTGCTGAATATGAGGATGCTCAAGCGATGATGGGGTTCTTGAGATGGGGAAATAAAATAGTGATCTGCTTTATGAAAGCATCCCACAAATATCTTACTACAAGCGAGTACTGCTTTAATAAGAGAATTATGAAATGACCTTCCACAAATTTTGCCCGATTTCAGACTTGGAGAGCAAGTACGTAATTTTGGCTATATCACAAAATAAAAATACATTGATTTATGCAAACTTTTACTTTCCAAACCCCAAAGCACTTTATGAGCTGTGCAACATATACAGGAGCCATTTCACTTATGACTAAATGCAGCAATCTCTGCTGTGGAGCTCTGCATCTGTTAATTAAGGTACATGTGTAGCCCAAATTTCTTTTTACAATACCCTTGTGTGCCATCTCCATACCTCAGGCTGAGAACTAAGGCAGTGAGGTTGCCATTAATCTCCCCAGGCTCAGGATTTCTCCCAAAGAGATTATGAAACTAGATTAAATCTCTTCAGAGATTGCATGGCAGTGCCAATGGTAGACACAGGTCAAAGCCCTTTATTGAGAAGATTCACCTTCCCTATCAGAACACCAAAAAATGGTGCTGATGAGTGGTATGAACCTACTGATCTACAATGATGAATTTCTTTATTTTGCTAGGAGATAAGAGTGGCATTTGGCCTCTGAAAATGCATTGAGTACTAGGGAGGTAGGGCTTTTCAAGCATCATAATTGATAGATTTGTAATTAATGAGCTATGCAAGCAGGAAGAAAATCATTGCATGATGACTAGATTACAAACCCAGTCCTTTCATTCTGCCGCTTGTGATTTTGCAATGGCTCTGATTGTAGCTTCTCTGCCATTTGCATATCTTCCTAAGCATTTGAGGTGCATGCTGATTTCATGTTTTATCTCATTTTGATGTGTTGCAGGTGCTTGTCAGTGACTACCAGAGTTTCTATTACAGTTTGCTTTTATTTTATTGAAATATTTGTGCAGAATAGCATAACACCGAAAAGCACGACATGATTCCATCTTAATCCTACTATGTGGAAAGCTTCACAGAAGACATTGAATGCAGTATAGAAATCAAGAATTTTGGTCTGATGGTTACAGGTAGAGGGGTGGGGAAATTTTCTGACTGCAGACAGCACATGGAAGAGAATTTAAGAGTGGTTTTGTATCCATTTGTATTCAGCAGGCTATCTATGCATATGATTAATGTTGCCTCCCCTACTTCTTCAGTTTCTGCCTTTGCCTTGTGATTAACACCAATCTAGTATCTTGTCACCACTGAGGCATCAGTGGGACTTCACTATGACAGATGCCCTCATGGCAAACACACTCAAGATTGACTGGAGCTAAGAGCCCAGTCTGCAAAAGCTGGGAAGTGTTGACAGCTGTGGAAAGGTATCATAGGGTACCATGTGCTATTAGGTTATTTGATCTTGCGCTTTGAGGTAAGATTTTGAGCTGATAACTTAGGACTATTACTCCAAGTCATTATTTGTCAGGTTTCTTCACTTTGTGGAATCTGGTTTTCTTCACCAACACTAATGATAAGATCAAAATATCCAACTGTTTGACGAATGAAGCTTTATTAACTCAGGTGTTTGTAGAAATTTAGGATCTTTCCATGATGATACTTGTAGAAAATGACTAGCAGGTGTGGAAGAGTATTTTCACGTAAGTACAGCAGGCATCACATAATATTTTTAAATGGTCCTGTCAGCTTGTATTCAGTTCACTCATTTCTATTTGTTATTTTAGGACTCAGTTCTGCAATGACATAAAGACAGGCAAATCACTCAGACAAAAACCTTATAGAATGACCTATTTAGATCTTCTTGTGGGACAGGAGAACTTAGAACAGTGATGATAAGCAGGCATTGATGCTGAACAAAAGATTCTCTGTAAAATAAATGCTACACTATGACTGAATGACTATTTCAGTCACTATGACTGAAAAAAAGATTAAGGAAAAGATGTTCAAGAATTTGGCAGCCCAGCTCACATCATGCGGTTGGTGCACATAGGGGAATCACAGCAATTAATTACACATGGATTATACTACTGTGTGCACTAGCCAATGACATGTTACTACTATTTTTTTACCTTTTCAGTATTTTTTGAGGCTGGGAGAGGTTTTTACTTATTTTTTCCATGTGTGATGGCTAGCTACAAAGCAAGTGGTTTTACACACAGGTATAGCTAGAAATTAGAAATTTGATGGGGAAAAAAAAAAGTATTTCAGGATTTTTAAAGTTTTTCTTGTATATCAGTAACGAGTTACACCCAAATCAGCAGTTCAAATCAGCAATGACTTTTAGGAATATTAATCTTTTATTATTTTTTCTCTTTTATTGTGGTTCCTGGCCATGATGAAGAGTGAATTTAGTTATGTCATTTTTATTATTAACCAAGCAGGAGATACTGAATATTCATATTTCAAATGTAAAACCAAGCTCAGGAAATTATAAATATTGCTTAAATCTTTTTTTTTTTTTTTATTTCAGTAATGGTAACAAATACTTCAGAAATATAGCTTCTTTATAAAAAATGGCTAAATTTGAAAGAACAGGATTATATATTTTTCTTGATGAAACTCTCTGCGATATAAAAATAAACCCTTGCTTTTTTATGCTTTACATTAATAACTGCACCTAGAAATAATACAGACAGCTGTGGTAGAATATACATCATACAAACTCATTTATAAACAAATCTAACTTTCTATATGGGAATTATGACAAAAGGGAGGTCTTTTGCAAGATAACTCATTTTTATAGAGGAAAAGTCTCAAATGCACTTGACAGCTTTTTGAAAACAACGGAATCAGACTTTGTCCACCAACTCCTCAACAGGGATTTTTGGCAAGCTAAGTTTTACAATTTGCCAGGGCCAGCTACTCCCTTTGCCACATGCACTGCACAAGTAGCAGTAAATAAGTTGGGGAGGCCTTTTATTTGCAAGGAACAATGACAGTGCCAGGACCACTGAATTTTTTAAAAGAAGAGGAAGAAGAAGAAGAAAAAACTGTGTGTTCTTTGCCCCTGCTCTAATGTGCTGACGTGCCAGAGTCACTTTAACAGATAAACAAAATACTGTTCGCAGATATTGAACCTGTGTTTTACATGCTCAGCGATATGTTTTCAACCACCCACTCCTAGCATAACCCTTCATTTCCCTGCAGAATATAATCTCACACACGTACAGTAAATTTGATGGACAACTTATGCTGGATTCTTTCCCTAACAGGGTATTGCATCAGCCAGTGAGATTCAGAGTATTACAAACTGCTGCCCTGCATCTCATATCTCACAAGGAATTGTTATACTCTCAGAGAGGTTTTCACAGGCTGTGATACCCATAATGTCTTGGAACAACATTTCTGCCAGTCCTCCTCATTTGACTGACCCATAATCATAATTTTCTTGACGTTTTCCTTCTGAAATTTTCTATTTCTTTTTGTTTCTTTGCAGGTACTTTCTTCTGAAGCTAATATTCCTTTGAAAACATTGCTGTCTTTATATTTTGAGTCTACAATGGTTTGTATGAGGGGATTCACTGCTACCTTCAAGTGTGCATTCATAGACTGCCTTATTGTTGACAACCACAATACATCATTTCTCCCCTTCCTATTGTTCTCATTATTTGGCTGTATTTTCCAGGAGGCTCCTTACTGGGTGCTCAAAATAGTTCCGATTACTAATAGGGCTTCAGTTAGAGAGACTGGTGCTCATCTCAGTGTTTTGGCCTCAATCTTCTGAGGCAGAAAAGCATGATAGTACCACTGAGTGACAAACTTAATGCACCGAGTTTGAACGTCTTGTGGAATGCCACAGAAATGATCCCAGCAAGAACATGGTTGATATTCAGAGGTGCTTGACCTCTGGTTTTGCAGTCAGAAAAAGCCTGACTTCTTTATTTTCCTGTCTAAAATTACAAAGGTATGAAAATAAGACGGTGAGGTACATTGCATATTTATGCTCAGTTCCATCTCCCACAAGGAATCTGAGAGGTACTTAAAAGTACTTACATCAAGAGAAGTGTGGCCAGCAGGTCTCGGGAGGTGATTCTACCCCTCTACTCTGCACTCGTGAGACCCCACCTGTAGTACTGTGTCCAACTTTGGAGTCCTCAACACAGGAATGACATGGACCTGTTGGAACAGGTCCAGCAGAGGACCACGAAGATGATCAGAGGGATGGAGCACGTCTGCTATGAGGACGGGCTGAGAAAGCTCGGGTTGTTCAGCCTGGATAAGAGAAGGCTCTGGGGAGACCTTGTAACGGCCTTTCAATACCTAAAGGGACCTACGGGAGAGCTGGAGAAGGACTCTTTGTCAGGAAGTGTAGTGACAGGACAAGGGGCAACGGGTTTAAATTGGAAGAAGGGAGATTTAGATTAGATAATAGAAAGAAATTCTTTCCTGTGAGGGTGGTGAGGCACTGGAACAGGTTGCCCAGAGAAGCTGCGGATGCCCCATCCCTGAAAGTGTTCAAGGCCAGGCTGGATGGGGCTTTGAGCAACCTGCTCTAGTGGGAGGTGTCCCTGCCCATGGCAGGGGGGGTTGGAACTCGATGATCTTTAAGGTCCCTTCCAACCCAAACCATTCTATGATTCTATGAAAATACAATTATTTAGTTCAGACATTCTGTCCAAGAAAATGTTTCCACAAGCGTTTTACAGACTTACTGGAAATAATACAATCACACACTTCAATCATGAATGAGGAGGGGCAAAGGAGAGGGAACTGAGGCATAAGCAGAGATTTGAAGGCTGCTGCTGAATCTATGAGACAGGAGACGGCAGAGTGGCTGTTTCTGGTGACAGGGAAGAAACCAGGTCTACCAGGGATGACAAAGTAGGGTGAAAGAGGGAGTGGAGAAGCTGGAAGTGTGAGACAAAACCTGTGCAGGCAACTCTATGAATTGTTTTGTTTTATTTTGAATTACGTGTTTTAGTTTTGGTGGTTGTGGTGGGGGGAAATTTTGTAGGTTGTACCCTACTTCTTAGTGATGTTTTAAAGAAGAGTGACAGACTTTTTTTGTTGTTGATTGTGAAGTTGGGTCATTTCATAGCAACAAAATAAAAAATATTTTGGGCACACTCTAGTGCTGTTAACATGTTTCCTGTTACACAGAAAGAAAAAAAAAGGATCAGAAGACCACAGCTGGAGAAACAGGGAGAAATTAATGTGTTCAGGACTCTTGTTAGAGTAAGAGGATCCCGAATGGTGGTCTCCAGGGATCTTCCTCTTATTCTGGTCCTAGTGACAGGGATGGAGAATCTCCAGAGAAAGAGATGAGAAAATAGGAGGCTGCAGTAGGATGAGACCTAAGGAAAGCATGAAGATTTGTTTGGTGAAAGTAGAGGTGTACATAAATGCACAACAGAAACTCCTGATGAAACTATGTACTTTAAAGAAGAGAGAAAACTTCCATTATTATCCTCCTTGTGCCAACTCAAGCCTATGCAATGCCACAGCTGGACATCAAGACCCATCTATATCTGTGCAGGACTGAACCTTGTTTCAGAGGCCAACTGGAACATAAGAACCCATGTTTGTGTTAATTGGTTTTCTCAGTCTCTAGAACAAAATAGCCATATGCAAACTGCCTGTGGTCCCAGATGCACAATAAATCCTTAACCATGCCCAGAAAGTTTTGGGCCACCATAGTGTGCTTATACAATCTTACTGTTGTATAAAAGCACAGCTGAAATCCGGTGCCCAGGAATGTTTCTCCTTTACAGTTTATTGGTATACATGGGGCTATCATGATGAGGCTTAGTGCAAGGCAACTTTCTGGGCATTTTAAAAAGTTTTTTGAAAGCATGTACTGTATTAGCTCCAAACCAGCCATCTGCATGGATTTCCATATCCTTCAAGGATTTTCTGAGTTATATCTGAGCAAGGAGAAACCTACTGATTTCAGGCCAAGACACTGAGAATTACAGATTTCAGTTCTCTGTGTGACACCAACAATTTTCTAACCTCTGGCAAGCCTCTGACTCAGTTTCTCTCTTTATGGGTGTTTGTAAAGATTAAGGCATTACAGTAAAGCTCTTTAAAGATAAGATTCCTTTGTAAGGGTTATGTATAATTATCCTTTCTTGTTTTAAGTAGAGCCTATGACAACCTGTCTATAACTGTGCTAAGTGAACCTGGTTACAGCAGGAATGTCTTGGCCAAATGTCAGTCTTTGGCCTAACTGTATTCTGGTGAGTATTACATTTATTAATTTTGAGATTTCTGTCCTATTTAAGCCTTCATAAAAATTTAAATTACTAAGATCTTGGTTTGGTATTTGATTGAACTATTGAAAAGGCTCCCAGGAATATATCCTGAAATTTCATGAAAGTATCTTATAGGCTTCTGGCCACAGATGGCTTATATAGGCCATCACTTTTCCTCAGATGACACATATTTCTATATCTTCCTTGACTTACTTCTCTGTCCTTCAGTTTCCCATTTATCTGTCTGTCTCAGCTCTGTCATCTCTTGGCTACACCATAACTTTTTTCTACTGAATCCTTCAAAGCCTGAAGGCGTAATATGGATAAGAGTTATTGCTGTCCGATATCTCTAGTTTTGTGGTTGTCATTCTTCACTTTGCTTTCAGGGATGGAAATTCCAAGATTTGCCCTTGACTCTGAGGTTATTTTTTCCTCTCACAGCTTTTCATCCTGCTTCCATGCATAGATCTTTCTCTGGAATGCTGCCAGAAGTTATCTTTATCCCATCACCCTCCTGCTGTTACCAAAACACTTACTCATATGCCAATTACAATTCAATCATTTATAATCTCCCTTAATTTCTTCTACATGCATTTTACAGGGTGATGCCAAGCCACTGTCAAAGAACATCCATTTCCAATCCATAAATGCCATTAGTGTGATCTCCATGATCTTATAGCCACCCTCTTGCTGTCATATAATAATCAGACCAGGAACCAGGTCAGGCAGGAACCAGACAGGTGTTAAAGAGAGGAAATAAAAGGAATTTTTTGATCAAATACTAAACTAGTGGACTTTCAGACTTCAGATTCCATGAATGCTTCATAACTATAAAATTCTATCATCTTATCCACAAGTCAGTTTTCTTAAACATCACCAGGTCTTAACTGGTTTGGGTCCTTACCTCCTCCTAAAAGCCATTTTCACTTCAGATGCATCTACTACAGCTTGAAATCACAACAAAAGTTTTCTTTAAGTTGAAAACTTGGGTGTTAAAAGTAATGCCTGACACTGAAGTCATCCTGGTGTCTGATAATTCCTGCCACCTGGTAGAAAGGTTTCCTAGCTGCACTTTCCTCTTTGTTGAGTTCATTGAAGTGAAGATTTCTGGGAGAATTCTAAGGTTTTTAATATGCAATGCAGACTAGAAAGGCTAGGTATACCCAACTAACTAGCTGAGTTACCTTCCAGACCATAATAGTGGGACCCCAGGACAGCACAGACTGGGAAATCTGCCCAAGGTCCAGGGACTGTGATGGTTCCTTGCAGTAGGCTTCATGATGCCATTGCTGCCCTGAAGCTTGTCTTGAACCTGCCTTGAGTCCTTTTCCATGAGTTTTATTAATTCGGAAGCCCATTTCCTCTGCATTTTAGACTTTAAGATCTGTCACATACTAATTTAAAACAGATTATCCTGGGCTGTTTAAATTGTGACAACTGTGGGTGTTATGTCCTTATTGATTTTAGCCCTGTTGTTGGCCCTGTTTGTGCTCTAATCCATAAAATGGGCAGGATGGCAATGTAAGTGAAGTACTTTCAGCATACACTTTATATTCTTTTCTGTGCTTGCTTCACAGTGAACATCATGGCAAAGAATTGCCACTGCTATGTAAAGATTCTACGTAAAGATGAAAGTCTATTGAGAATGAAGGTCACACTCCATCTTGAAAAGTTGACTTCAGGCCTTCAGGCAGATGAGGGGCTTAGAGATTTCAGGCTCTAGTTACTATGTTCCATAATGGCTAAAAAAGGTTTTATAGCTGATTGTGAGCTATACAGATATGAGAGAGATACAGCTTGAGGCAAGGGCATTTTTAGTTTCTGGATTGTGGTAAGGATATTTTTAGCAACACGCTAAATATACAAATTCTGCATTTCATCCAGTGACTCCTGAAAGTAAAACATAGAAGCTATTCTGAGACCGGATACCAAAACTCAAGACTGACATTTCCCAGCTGAGTATTTCCTGTCTTTGGGATGCCAAACTGTGCTTCATCTTGTCTCATTTGCCTTATTGCATTCATGATTTTACTGTGGTATAGGTTAAATGTCAGAGATAGAAGATACTAGTCTTTTCGCACCTCAGTCCCGATCTCAGTTTTATCTCTAACCTAAAATTAATGTTCCTTTTTGCACAGTAAGGACCTAAAATTTATTTTGGGAGGGAACTAGTTAAACCATGATGAAAAAGATGAGAAACACCTCCTCTTCTTGATCTCACCCTCCTGCTACTACTGACATCAATGACAGTGACAGTAATGACTGCTACTACTAAAATTGTCTTGTTTATATGTCTAAATCACTAACAAACTTGGTGTTACCAATTTGGAGTGGCTGAAGAAAGCTGTTATACCTACTAAACTTCATATATTTACACAAATCTGTGGTCCAAGGACTCCTTACAATGTAATTCTATGTAGCTACTATATTTCATTCAATTCCAGAATTTCACTTTGGAAGGCATTACAGGCACTCCAAATCAATTTGCCAGCATCAGTAGCCAAGTGTGCAGGCATTGAAATAATTGATAGACCTAGGAATCTTCAAAAAATATTTTTCCACTGAAGTCTACGAATCCATGACAATTATGCACCTAAATCCCATGGAAGATCCAAGTTGAAAGTGGTGGGAATGCTGTACTAAAGAGCAGAATTGGATCTTGGCCCGAGTTTCAGGCCAGAGACATAACAAGATATACCTTCCTCCCCAGATACTTTCTGAGGTGAAGACATCCAAAGTCTGTCACAACACTGCAACCCATAAGTTAAGAGCAAGGCTTTTTTTATGCTGCACCCACTCAAACGTCAATCAGGAAGCCTCTTGTGAAACAGCTCTATCATCCTACACTGAGAAGAGGTGTCATGCAGCAGTGCCCTGCTATAAAGGGTTGTTCATTTTTTCAGCAAGATTCCTTGATTGTGAACAAACAAACCCCCTTTTTTTAACTGCCTGATTTGTTGCAACTGTACCTGCAACTAAAATAAAATTTTTCCCCTTCAGCTATTGAATGTTGAAATATTTGTGAGATTATTCATGATAGAAAGTGAAACTCTACATCCCTGAAATGAATTTTAATGTTCCTCTGATGATGTATTTGCCATCTCTGCTTCCTTTGTATTTTAATTGTGAAAAAGAAAGGACAAAAACCTGTATTTGAAAAGAAAAAAAAAAAAGAAAAAAAAAATCCATAGCTAATTTACAATGTTACCTAGCTAACATTGTAAATAAATACCTTTCAGCTACACTGAATTATTTTTAAATCAGCACAAAGGGATAAACTTCTATATGAGTAACCAGTTTAACCATGAAAAGTAAAACTTACTCCCCAATGTCAGCTGGGTTCACTTAGTCTAAAATGTTCCTATAATTTAAATTATAACTTGATTGATATTTAAGATTCTTATATATATTAAAAAAAAAAGAAAATAAAGCAATAACACTCAAATAAATTCATCCTGATACAAGTTCCATGAAGCTATTTTGGTTGGTGAATCTGACCGCTGTTGACTTGCCTCTTTATTTAGCCATACTTAGGAGACGACCTAAATTACCCCTCTTATTTAGAAGATGGTTTAAATTTATCAGTTACATGATACCTTTAGTACTTTTTTTTTGTTTCAATGGACTGAGAAGTTTTAGGGAAAGGGAAACTCATCATACTTAAAATTGCTTTGTGAATTGCAAGGTATGTATATCAATAACTGTAGGTAACTCAAGTTGTGTTCAATTGGACTTCTTAGTCACTGACAGCAGGAAAGTGCCCTGCTTCCTTGTATTTTCTCAAAATCAGATTTTTCAAAAGCTGGGATAATGTAGTGTTTGTTTTCCGTGTTAATTATATATTGAGGAAAGAACCTGATGATAGCATGGCTGGACATTTCTCTGTCATGGATGCAAACTGAGGTCTTGGGAGTGAAAGTTTTCATCTTTATTCTTTCTGGATGGACAGTTTCCCCATGGAAAGAGCTGTGTGTACCATCACTGGAAAAGAATCAGAAGCTTCAGGTAAACACAGACAGATTTTTCCTGACCTTTATCATGCTTGTGCAGGTACAAATTTACAGCAAGGTTTTCACAGCAGTGTATGTTCAGTACAAAAATAGAAAACTCTCCAGAAAATGAAATGAGGGAGATGCCAAGTGCCAATGGAAGATTTCAGAGGTATGTATTAGTTTCCATTGACTGGAAAGACTCAGTTATTACTTAATTCGCATAACAGTTGTCTAAAGTTCCACTGAACCTCTGAATCTTTGCATGATAAAGGAAAAGAGGAAAAGAGGAGAGATACAAGAGGCAGGAATATAGAGAATGTGTCTTGCCACTACTTTAAGCAGGAAAGAGGAGTAAATAAATTTCAAAATTGATTCTACTTATCCAGGAAGCTAATAGCTGTAGAACCAGGTTGGTTATTAAACTGTACCTAAGACTGCTCAGCTGAAGCCAAAGCAAAGCTCGGTGTGACTTAAATCTTTGTGTATGGGGTGACAGAAATTAAGAAGCAAAAGATAAGAGGAGAAACAAGTGCTTGGTCTTCATGAATTCTGAATAACAACAAAACAGATGTGTGGACTTGTGCATTTAAGTCAGCAGGACTACCTGCAACTTGAAAAATTAAGTAAGAGTAGCTCTGGAGGAAATCTGCAGGTGTTGACCTCCTAAAGAAGGCGAAAACAGAAGGGGTGAAGGACAGACAAAATTAAAACAGAGGAGAATACAAAATTGAAGATGAGATCGAGGTTAATTCTATTAGAACTGCCTTGGCATCCCATTTTCATCTTAACCACTTAGTAGACTCTAGGATCATGGGAAAAGTTTTTGACTTTTAAAAAATTATCCAAGCATTTTATGGCACCTTACCCTTGGTTAAATCTAAAGTTGTTCAATAACTATCTTAGCTTAAAAGTAAATTTTGTAATCTGCTCTCCCTTTTCCCTACCCCACTGTATCTTGAATAAAAATGGTCTAAACACATTTCTGTGCCATGTATCAATCATATGGACAACTCTGTTAGCTCAGACTTAGGCCACAAAATGCAGCTTGATATAATTTCAACAAAGTCTAACAACTGTTCTACCTCTTGATTGCTGCCCTTCAAGAAAGATCTCTACCATTGTGCAATACTGTGGCCAACTTCCACTGTCTGAATCTCTGAAACTGGGAGCATTTTCAAACACAATTCAGTGACATTGTGTCAGAGGGAAGTAGAAACAGACTTGAATTTTCTTCTCACTCTATTTATAAGAACTACTGGGGTAAATAAATTTGTTCAGAGGTAGTAAAGCTTTGGAAATACCTGTACTGGAAAATACATTATCTGTTTTCAATGATGAGCATCAAACTCTTTTTCACATCTGGGTCTCGGAAAAGTCAACATTTATGTCTTTTGCTGATGTGACTGATGTGTTTTTGTACACTCTGTGTTGACTTGGATACCTGTTAGAGTCAGCAGAATGATGTCCTCTGCCCTTGGGAAGATTGACTTAAATTGTCTTTACACACCCATGGCCATATAGAAAAGGGAGAGAGACTTTTTGTGTTATATAAAAACTCAGTTATGTAAAAACAGGTAAAATAAATTTTTTGGTCCAAAAAATTTTGATCCTGCCTGAACACCCCCCAAACATAATGTTTACTCAGTAAAAGCAATGTTATTAAGAACTGAGAATTTTGAACAAACATTCTCTCCTGAGCATTCCTTCACTAATCATGAAGACCAATAACCCTGCGTAAACCATACTACTGATGTTTCTGAGATTGTTCTTCTCCTGCTCTCGTGAAAGACAATTTGAAGCGGTAGTGAAATACAGTCACATCATGACTGTAGCAAGTCAATTCCATTTCTGTTGTTCCCAGCCACTAAACAACATACATTCCAAGCAACGAAGAGTCACATCATTTTTCTTCATGAAAACCACAACAACTTTAAGACCAGGAGCAACTGTAATGAATATTGATCATGTTTACTGGTGCTGAGTTTCACCCACTGTCATGAAGCCACTTCTTTTTTGGGGACAACTACTTGGGAAAACACCGTACTTGCATTGCATGGCCTAGGTAAGCAAGGTAACCACACTGAAGGCTACTAGAGGCTCCTGGAATATAGGTAGTGAGTGTTAGTACGTTTATATTTCTTAAGGGCACCATATGATTCTCTTCATCTGTAGGTACTTTTTACTAATTGAGACAGCCTAGTGTCATAAGCTAATATTCCACTCTTAGCCTTGTTCCATCACTCAATTCACCTGGACCAATGAAAGTGATCCAGGGTGATTGAAACACAAGAATTGTTTTCTTCACAATAATTCCTTATATTTTATTTCACTTAAGTTATTTTAAATTCACTGCAAGACTATGGTCCTACCCTATTCTCTTTGAGAGTTCCTTATGAAGAAATATCGAAGTAAATTATGTCCATTGAGTCACCTTTATGTACTGTTTTATTAACTTTTTCAAGGAATCTGAGCAGGTCAGAGGTGTGCTATTTTTCTCTGAAGAGCTTTTGACCCTGTTCTCCAAGTACTGTACTACTCTCTCCTTAATGAAGACCCTACCATTTCCTTGTGCTTTATATTTCCATTTTGCACTTTAGCTGAGGTAGTTTATGTTCTAATATATTCACAGGTAGGACTTCTAAATCTTTAAAACAAGTTTTGTGGTTTGCTTTCCTTTCCTTACCCAAAGATATAACATAATTTATAGGCATTAACAATGGCAAGGATCTAAATTCACAGCAGGAAAACTCCAGCTTAAAGGGAATTATAGGCTTGGCTAATTTTTCCACTGACATTCACCATATTCACTGGAGAAACATGATTTCAGTAGATTCACAAAAAGGGTGTCTGAAGGAGACCCTGGAGTTCTCTGGTTAATACTTCCGCTTGAAGCTGTGCCAGTGTCCCCAAGCGTGACTAACCCTATGACTTCATCTAGGACAGTCTTGAAACTCTCCACAGATGGATATTCCACAGCCTCTGATCAGAATTTATCCTTCCCAGTGATATCTTTTTTTAAAATAATTTCTGATCAGAACATTTTTAGCCACATTTTGGCCATAAATCTGTGGTTTACCATCTTTCACTTCCAAGAAGAGTTTGGGTTGACCTTCTCTGAAAATATCCTCCACTTAGTTCCTCTGTCTCTACTTCCTAGACTAAACAAGACCAGATATTGCTACCTGTGGAACGATGTGCCCTTGGCCTTTCCTGAACTTCATAGCTACTCTATACAGTACTTCTGAGTTAAACTGAGTACTAATCAATGTGAAATCTCACCAGTTCTGGGCAGAAAATGGTAGCTTACTTTGATTGGTTGCCTGTGGTTTTTATTAGCCCAACACACAATCTACCTAGTTCCTTGTGAGACCATGTTCAGTGGCTTGTATTCCACCTTGGAGACCATCATAATCACCAAACGCTTCTCAGTAGTGTTATTATTCTGTTAGACTTTTCCCATCCTGTGCTGATGTTTAGGATTATTCTGCCATACGTGTAGAACTTTCCACTTTTCCTTGCTGAATCTAGTAATATTTTTGATATAGCATTCCTCAAGTTTGTATATGCCACTCCGGATGGAAGTTGTGCCATTTGTTGTAAGTTACTATCCAAGTCTATAGTCACCTGCAAATTTATTGAAGGCACCCTTGGTTGTTGTCTAGGCCTTTGATGAAGATGTTGAACAGTTCAGATCCCAGCACTGGACTTTGAGATACTCTACTCAATACTGTCAGCCAGCTGGATTGTGAGCCATTCATTACTGTTCTTTGAGTCTGGTGATCCAGCCACTTTTTTCCCACCTTGCAATCTGTTCATCCACCCTTATATTTCCTTAGTTTCCAAAAGAAAATACAGTGAGAAAAAACATTACAGACAGCTTTCAATTTGCCTATCAGAAATAAAACTGAGTTCAGAATGAGGTACAGTTCCCCTGTATCACTTGCCATAAACCTCAAAAGCTGACATTTCTTTTTTTATGCTTTCTTAAGAGACCATTAACTATTTTCCTTACTTTAGTATTCTGAACATTGCTAAAATAAATCTGTATCTATTTTTGTTGAGAATCAGATCCTAGCCACAAGAGTCCATGTCCTCTGTGATTATTTACATAAGTTGCTCCATGAACAATGGGAGTAATGAAGCTTGTATTTCTACAAATATGTGCCCAGTAATTCTCAATATGCCAGCTCCTCAGCTGCCTTCCCTATACTTTCAGATATTGCAAGATATGGAGTTTCAATTCCCTTGCAGAGTCTTTGGTATCTTCTCATCATGACCGAAGCTCCCTTCCCCTTTCATGGCTGATGGGGTAGGAAGCAGGGGTTGTGGCTAGTTCATGGATGAGTTTCCCCACTGGACATGTAGCAGATGTCCACTGAAGTTATCCCAGAGCCTTTCTTTTTTAAAGACCTTTTAAAAGCTTCCTTTATATACTTAGCCACTAGTTTTCACTAAAAATTAGGACTTGGCATCTATTTCTCCCTCTCTGTAGATCCTCTTTAGGTGGATCACTGTGTTGGGAATTAGCCTAGGGAGGTGGTGTGTAATGGGAGATACAAGTTGGAGAACACAATAAAATGCATTCCTCTAAGTAACCACACTAAAATGCTTTTAAGCTGTATCTCCCCTAGAAAAATAAAATCAACAATTGACTAAATTGCCTCCATTTCGGGTGTGTTGTTTAGTTTTTTTAGTTTCTCCTAATACAAACCATTTAAACTTCTACTTAAACACAGGAATCATAGCCATTAATCTAGACAATAAAAGTGTTTATGCCATGCTTTTCTAGCTCTCTGTGTCATATCTCTGACCTTGAAATTTTGAGCTCCTCATGTGAGGCAGGCAGACACCGTTTCTGATTTTCTGTGATGCTGGACAAAGTACTAATGCTGAACACTGAATCCTTACTTCAAAAGTTAGGCCACATTGCTCCTAAACAGCATCAAAATTCCTGGAAAGGATGTCTCGGTCACAACCCTTGTGTTATCCCTGTTTCAGAAGATTGTGCAGTTTTTTCAGGGTGAAGGGAATTTTACAGAAAAGAAATACCAAGACCAAATATCTGAAGCCAAACCAGATTTTTCCAGGAACATGTATCCAAGTGCAAATGTTGGTAGATCTCACATCCCTTTTGATAAGCTGCCTAGCACGTGACAGCTGACAAACTAAGGATTTTACTCATTCTCCACCAAACTGCAAGCGGGACAGTATGGTCCCTGTACAATGTAATCTCTTCAGCTTTTTCTGACTCTGTTGTAAAGTGAAGCAAAGGCATGTAAGGGACAAAAGACTCTTGCTTCCCTACTAACTTGAATAAGAATTTTGGAGGAAGAAAACCTTGCTCCTGGTATATACGTCCCTCAAAGCCTAGTGTTTGAAGCTCGTTTCTGTTCTGAAACATACGTTTTGCTTTACCGGGCTTCACTATTTCTTCACACAGATCCACAGAAACACAATCCAACCCAGTGGTAGCGTTATCTCTGTGAGCTGGAACACAGCTTAGTATTGCAGCATTTGTAACTAGTAGGAACAACACTTAGCAAATGCCCTGTACATTCCTAATCCTATGCAAACACCAAGATGACTGACTCCCCACAGTATCTCTAATGACTTTAGCGTACTTAGAATGGATTTAGCTCATCAAGAGAAATGCTAGACATGTCTCACTCTTTAAATATATTCATCTCCCTTTGAAATTGATTTAATGAGGCGGCTGATTTGGCCTATACAATCAACAGAATCAGACTTTAAAAATGCATATTATATTGCATTATATATATGTATATATGCATTCACAAGCACATACACAGATATATTTGTGTATAAATATATATATAGACAAACGGTCTGGTTCTGCTCTTTCAGTTCTTTTGATCATCTTCCTATAGAAGACAGTTGAGAAAAAAAAATTAAACTCTATAGCCTTTTATAAGATGGTAGTCGCAAAAGGTAGCGGTAAGTCTGCTTGTTCTGCTTATCAGATACTATATTATATTCTAAATTCACTTACACCAAACAACCAAAAAAAATACTCTCTTGTTGATTTTACCCATTGATATATCCCATTCTGCATTTGAAACAAAAAAAGGTTAGGATCTAATGCGATGTGTCTGCAGAGTATTTAGAAACTACCTACATTTTAGGGAAAATTGCAGCAGTTTATTTTCTCTGCTTGTTCACTTTTGAATTTTACTTACTAAGACTGAATGATTTTAATTTCTTTCCAAGGGAATAAGAAATTTGTGACAGCTGTAGATTTTGAAGCAAAGCAATTTAAATGCTATAATTACCAGGTAGTAAGAGGGGTGGCAAAAGTTCAGGAAGCCTTCATTTGAGGCAATGTGTGCAGATTAAGTCAGGACACAATTGCTTAGAGGCATTAGCTCGTTTCTACGGGACGTGTAATTTTTATGCAGAAGATGTGCAAAATGCAATTTTTCATATTGTTACCATATAAATCACCTTTGCAAGCAATTCATTATCTCTATTCTCACATATTGCATAAGTGATCCCTTGTTTGCAACACTAGTTTACGTGTGGTAACCTCAAAAAATAATCTACCCAAGGTCTATAGTAACCAAATGGCTGCTTTCTACTCCTGTTCTATTCATTGTTTTTAAGAATAGCAACATGCCTAGAAATGTGGAGAGGAAAATGATAACTGCCTACAGCTATTTGAAAGGTTTTAGTTTAAAAAAAGGGTAAGAATTAATTTAGTGTAATAATGGGTATGGCTATGAGTTATGGGATAAAATTGAGAAATGGAAAATAATGGCTGAGTGTTGAGAGGAGAAGTGGGAAAGGAAAAGGAAGAGAGAGAGTGAGATCTATTAATCTGTAAAGTAATCTCCAAAGGGGAATAATATAAACCCCATTTCTTGACATTTAAAAGTAGACTGAACAAAAGGTGAATAAATGTACATCAGGGAACAATACTGCATTATCAAAGAGATTAACGAAGTGATCTAATAGAGCTTTGCTGCCTGAGTGACTGTCCACTGATATATGCCAATAAATGGTTATATAAAGATCTCTTTCAGTGCAAATATAGGACAGTTAGGACTTTTGTTAGCTCTGATCAGAGGTATAGACCTGTCATTTTAATGAAAAATATTCTAACCTTTCCCCAGTTCACTTCTCCAACCACTCTCTTTCCTCTACCACATCTGTGTCTGTTGTGCTGCACCGCAATGCATCAGGGGTAGAAAAAGGAGCCCACAACCTTGGGGAGTCAACAGCATCATCCACCATCCTTCTGGTGGATCCAAAATCATACCCAGAACTCAGGACTATAAGAGAATATGCAGATGGTAAAGTAGCATTGATGACTGTATTAGTAAAGTCTTTCTAAATATATTTATCTCACAAGAATTATCATATGAGTTTAGCATATGGTCCATTCATGCTATATTCCTTAGATCAGATGACAGGACTTCTTACAAGAAGGATGTCAAACTCTTCACTCAACTGTTGAGAGTAACCTTATATTCCTCAAAACCACAGAAAATGGAACTGGAATATCAAATTTACTTTTTTTAATCTTTTTTTTTTTTTTTTTCTGTTCTGTGTGGCTGCTGTATAATTCCTCTCACAAACCACTTAAATGTCTTAGATAAAAGAATTCATAGAATCATATGTATAACCATATAATGGTTTGAGTTGGAGGGGACCTTTAAAAGTTGTCTAGTCGAACCCCTTCTGCAATGAGCAGGGACATCTTCAACTAGATCAGGTTGCTCAGAGCCCCGTCCTACTTGACCTTAAATGTTTCTAGGGATCTTCCAACTCTCTGGGCAACCTGGGCCAGTGTCTCACCACCCTCATTGTAAAAAAATTCTTCCTTCTATCTAGTGTAAGTCTTCTACTTTAGAACCATTTCCCCTTGTCCTAGTGCAACAGGCCCTGCTAAAAAGTCCTCCCTCAGCTTTCCTATTAACTCCCTTTAAGAACTGAAAGTCCCCAGTGACATCTCCTTGGAGCCTTCTCATCTCTAGGCTGAACAACCCCTGCTCTCTCACCCTGTCTTCACAGCAGAGGTGCTCCAACCCCCCGATCATTTACGTGGCCTCCTCTGGACCCACACCAGCACGTCCATGCCTTTCTTGTGCTGAGGGCCCCAGAGCTGGACACAGTACTCCAGGTGAGGTTTCGCTAGAGAGGAGTAGAGGAGCAGAATCACTTCCCTTGCCCTGCTGATCACACTTCGTTTGATGCAGCCCAGGATATGGTTGGTTTTCTGGGCTGTGAACACACATTGCCAACTTCTCATCCACCAACACCCCCAAGTCCTTCTCCTCAGGGTTGCTCTCAATGTATGAATCCCTTCATCCCCCAGACTGTATTGATACATGGCGTTGTCCCAACTCAGGTGCAGGACCTTGTACTTGGTCATTTTGAACTTCATGACGTTTACTTGGTCACTGCTTCTCCAGTCCCTGCCTTGTGGTCCATTCACTTGAGAGTGTGAAAGGTGTGGAAAGAGTGGTTGCCAGTGAAGACTGAGGTAAGTATTTTGGTTTTGCTACTCCACCTGGAAGCTCTTCAAAGAACTATTTTTTCCCTAAAGTTTAGTCGAAGTTAATTCATAAGCAGAAGACATTTGTCTTATCTTTCCCTGTTACTTATGACATATTTGTAGGTAGAAACCATGCCCTCTGTCAGCCTTCATTTTAGCTGACCAAATGGGTCAAACTACTGTTTTCTCTGTTCCTCATATTGTTTGCATAGCCATTTTTGCATCAATTCCAATTTGTATTGGAGATTATTGAATATGAATATCCTAACTGGGATCTATGCATGATATTCTATGAGAGGAATATCTGTTGCAAATGTGTTCATATTTTCAAATGATGATGATGTTAATACTTTCCTTTATTGGATGATTGAATCACGATGGTATTTTTCATGGTCATATTACAAATCTTTTTGAAATCCTGTGATTGACTGGCAGAAACAAAACTATCCCTATCCCAATCAGATATAAATGTTCAGTTAAAAGTGCTACTTAATGTTCCAAGTTCCCAAAAGCCAGAATCTCAATTTTTACTAGCAAATGTCATCCTACTTTTGTTTTTCCCATCCTCAAAATGATCCAGTTTGACCTGCACATTCTGTCCATTCACTCAATTGATAATGTCACTTCATCACCTCACTGATCATTAAATTTATTCATTAAATGAAACAACAACCTAAATCCTAACAACTCCATGAATATCTTCCCTCTAGGCCTCTAGTCTTTTTTCCCACATACCTTTTATAACTCTCCCAGCAGACAGTTCCTTACCCACCTTAGTACTTACACTAACCTCATCTTCACTGCTTTAAGTAATGATTTCCCATGTTTTGTTGCATCCAATCCTTCACAAAAATCCTGATCAATTAAATCTTCCCATGAGGGACAAAGTTTTTTAAACTCAACCTGCATTAGCTAAATATTAATAAAATTTTAATACTTTCTTTCTTTTTTTTTTTGTAAGAGAAAGTAAGCAAGTAAGTGTCCTTTGATTTACATTCTGAACCATTCATCTGATGTGCCCCAACTAAAGTCATCTCAGCTCCAAACTGAGAAATACAACTTGTTTCATCATCTCCTCTTGTCTGTGATCATGTTAATTGTCAGTTTTTGAATTCTTTTCATAGATCCTGCATTCTTGTGGATGCTGAAGACACTGCCCTCAAAGCAAGACACCCGTGTTTAAGCATGTGTAAAGGCTTTCAGAATTTTGAATATCAAATTCTGTATTGATAGCTTAGGCCATGATAGCTAAACTGTCGGCTGAGACGACTAGCTTCCATTTCTAGGATAAGAAGGAGATCAGGGGTAGTTTACATCAATTCATGAAAGGGAAATCCTGCTTAACCAGCTTCATTGTTGTTCACGAGGAGATGATTGAACTTCTGTTAAGCCAAACCCACAAAGATATTTAGATTCTCAGTTCCAACTGAAGGCCTTGAAATCCCAGTTCAAGAGAGAGTGCTGGAACTTCTTCAATGCAAGAAAAGAAATCGTGGGTTGTAGATCAAATTTAATTTAAGTACATCAGCTGGAATAACCAAACTGTAGAACCAATCACCATATAATTCTGATTCAATGACAAGTCTTTTTGTAGGATTTGTTTCATACCTGGGATTGGCTCGATTGATTTAGAGACCTTCTTTCCCAACTACATTTTGAGGAAGGAAAGAAAGTCTATACAAAGACAGACAGACATGTGCATATGGCACACACGCAAACTGGAGTCAGAAGTGAAAACAACTCTCTAGTTTGTTTTTTTTTCCATTATTAATAAATATGTATATTTTGGTATGGAGATAGGTCTCTTAGAGGGCTGCAACAGGATAATGACTTTACAAAATGTGACTGGCAGTTCCTGCACTACCTCTTTAATCATGCTTTTATTTCTATCAAAAATGCCTTATACTTTCGTCACATTTCAAACACATGTTAGAGTTGAATGTGCTACTGGATCTTCAAAAGAACGAATAAACAGAGGGTTTGTGTAGAGCTAAATGGGCTGATATGTTTAACGAACACATGAAAAAAAAGGACCGTGCTCTATCATACAGTCACACCAGTAGAAAGGGATGTTTTACCTTCTGTAGTTAGTGTTCCTAGAAACAGCATGCATTATAACTGATATTTTAGGTTGAATTTATTATTTATGGGTTTCTGTGATGAATATCTGCTATAATTATTCACCCAACTGATGCATTTGGCCATGTTCTTGCCCTAACTGGTGTGATACATTTTCCTTTGGGCAACAGCAATCTCAGACCTCTGGAGATCTTCTATTGTGCTCAAGAAAATAAGAAATGAATAAAGCACTATTATGTCCAGCTTTGGAGACCTCAACACAGGAAGGACATGGACCTGTTGGAACAGGTCCAGCAGAAGACCATGAAGATGATCAGAGGGATGAAGCATCTTCACTATGAAGACAGGCTGAGAGAGCTGGGGTTGTTCAGACTGGAGAAAAGAATACTCTTGGGAGACCTTATAACAGACTTTCAATATCTGAAGGGAGCCTACAGGAGACCCAGAGAGGGACTCTTTGTCAGGAAGTGTAGTGACAGGACAAAGGGTAATGGTTTTAAATTGGAAGAGGGGAGATTTAGATTAGATACTAGAAAGAAATTCTTTCCTGTGAGGGTGGTGAGACACTGTAACTGGTTGGCCAGGGAAGTTGTGGATGCCTCATCCCTGGAAGTGTTTAAGGCCAGGCTGGTGGGACTTTGAGGAACCTGGTCTAGTGGGAGGTGTCCCTGCCCTATGGCAGGGGGTTGGAACTAGATCATCTTTAACGTCCTTTCCAACTCTAACTATTCTATGATTCTAAGACTGATGGGAATCTGTGGCTATTAGAGAGATCCAAGAGAGGTGTATGTGAATATCATGAGTTCAGTAGCAAACTCTGAATGTTCTCCAGGCATTAGGGTCATCCAGCTCCAGTTGTCAGGAGATTCCCATCCCATCATATTTCTATTTCTTTGCTATTGGTTATAGATATGTGAAGCAGAGGTACATCAGGCATATGTGCATTAATTGCTTATTAACAGTCCAGTCCAAATTCTATAGTGGATAGAGGAGTCTTGAGCTTTATTAACTCTAATTTCCTATAACGGAATTGCTTTCAGCCCACCACTTCTGACACTTGCGCATGATCTACAGTCCATGGTTTCTTGTATTGAGGAAGTTGCGGAGCTCTCTCTTGAACTGGAATTTCAAGGCCTTCAGTTGGAACTGAGAACCTAAATATCTTTGTGGGTTTGGCTTAATAGAAGTTCTGAATTTTGTAGTCCAAAATTAAAGCACAGATTTTTTTTTTATTTAAAAAAAAACAGAAATGTACATATAAATCATCTAAACAACTGCTTGCTCCTGCTTTAGGGGATGTGTGTGGATGCTTAACCTGATACTAGAAGTGATGCTTCTTCACAACAATACAGTAATCATTAACATGTAAAGTCTTAATGACTCCCTAATGACAGATTTAACTGAACATTCAGCAAGACTTTGAAAGAGAATAGAACTTGTGAAGATTGGCTTGAATGACCCCAGCAAAATAAGAAGAATCCAAGTTGTAAGATTGCATTGAATATTAGGACATTCACAATTTAAAAAATAATTTTCATTGGTCAGTGGTCATCTTGATGGTGGGCTCTTGTGTTCAGTTACATTGTCTTCTTCTACATTGTAATTTGCAGTCTTGATCCCCATGACCTCCAGCCTATAGATCACATTTAAATTTTTTGCCCTAGCTGTATATTCATTTTTTCTTGTAAAGGAAGGTAGGAATATAGAAAAAAAGTTTGTGTATCCATGTCCCATCCCTACAGGGAGTTACGCTATGAACAACAATGCAGAAACTAAAGATAAGAAAAAATAACAAAAATTCTGAAGAGGTCATTCATCATGAAATTCTCTGTAAGAATGTTATTCATCACCCTCTGTCAAAGGACCTAGAGTAATGGCAAAAAAATACCATCAACCCCAAAACAATTTATTCAAATACAATCACTGTACAAAGTGGTGTATTTTAGCTATATGGGAAAATGAAAGGGTCCAGGTTATTACAATGATAGAAGACAAAATATGCAACATGGCCATGCTTTGTAAAGATTAACTTGCAGAGTTTCAGAATGTTTATTGTGTATATGAGATGAGATTTGTAATTTTGGGAAGATACACTACATTTTTCATATCTAACACAGTGTTTGAATTTCAAAGCACAAAATTCAAATCAAGCTTAGTTATGGAATTCTGACCTATGCTTATGGTAGAAAATAATTCTCCCTTTGAAAATTTATTTTTAAATAGAAAGCTTTGGAGAATGTCATCTTTGCCAACATGTTCTAATGTAAGAGGAAGTGAAGAAAATGCTGAGCATTTCAAAAGAAAGACAGTTTCAATTTCTACAATGCATAATGAGTGTCTATCATACTATGGTTGTAATGGAAGTATAAAAATAGAGAATATCCATCATGATTTTTCCAACTCATTTCTCAATAAGCTCCTAATCTCTAGCGATTTGCAGTTCAGGGACTTCCAAGACCTTTATGCTCCTGAAACATAGCCAAGGATATCTCAGGAAAATTAGGACAATCAAGTAGTGTCTTTGGAGGTTATGAAAAGACATGTAATTTTTTCCTTGTGCTCCAAATTTTGAAACAGAAAACCCAGGTTTATTTTCTAGTTGTTTTTTGTCAAATCTTCATTTTTATTATTCATCCCATAAAACA
The DNA here is from genome assembly GCA_025769975.1 of Gallinago jamesoni. Lineage (NCBI taxonomy): Eukaryota > Metazoa > Chordata > Aves > Charadriiformes > Scolopacidae > Gallinago > Gallinago jamesoni. The sequence goes on from JAOQGH010000001.1 coordinate 202,338,743, forward strand.
TAAGAAAGCCCAGTTTCCAGGCATTGATACATCTTTAACAAATTTCACACTAAATAAGACTGGTTCACACATGGTGATGAAGGTATCATTTCCTGTCACCAGTTCATTGCTTATTTAGTGTGCTTATGAATGTAACTAGACCAGCTGGCAAAATATAGTATTAAGTACTCTCTTCCTGACAGTTTCTTTATTCTTTCCATGTTTGCCTGCCAGCAGCTTATAGTTTTCTTAAATAATTTTCAGCTAATGGTATTCACAAAAAAAATTAGAGCAAATAAAATTTGTATTACTGTGCTGGTTATAGTATTCATTTAGTCAGCAACCAGACCAAACAGCATACACATGTTCACAAGTAGGATGTGTGTCTGTCTTATCTGTTTTCCAGATAGAGGTTGTATTTTCTGCTACATATGAAAATATACAGTAATAATAACAGCAATAGACTGTTTTCTGAAATGTTTACTTAAAATCGGCATGTTATACAGAACTCAACAACTTTGATTTTTTTTTTTTTGTTTTTTCCTGAAGTCAGGTAAGCTTGATGAGTGGATCAGAGACACAATGTAGAAGTTAGTAGGCTCACACAATTGTATGAAAAACTTGTAGACTTTGTTGCTTTAGCACAGGCCAAAATCCTCCCTTCCCTCCCCAATCTTGACTGTCTTGACACAAACTTCATTTTTGAACATGCTTAAAGACATGTAAAATTATGGATAACTTGATTATTTTGTACAGAATTCCTAACATCTCTCTACACAATCATAGTTCAGTGTGAAGCAGATTTTTCTGTCTGATTAGACAGAATTTTTCAGTCCTTGAGTGCTGGCTGTAATTTGCAGAAATGTAAATGTGTAAAGGGCCTCATATATAAATTAGCAAAACCAGAAAATAACAGGCCCACTTGGAATTCTTCTGCTCTTACAAATCAGCAATCTGAAATCTCCAGTCTAGGAGACATACAGGAGTTCAAGCAGCTTATTACTCTCTATAAACACCTTTTTACTACGTTCTGACAGCTTTTGACAAATGTAACACCAAGCAAAATAATTTGCAATGGCTGCATCTGCCTTTTTAGAATCCATGATGAGAACTGCAAAGACCGGTTATTTATTTAAAAGTCAAGTCTACGTTCAGCAGATTTAGTGAAGTGTGAACAGTGAAATCACTTCAGTGCCATCTTCTTTTTCTGTGTCTAAGTGGAATGTGAGCCGTTTCTAATTTCCTAACCTGTACTTCTGGTATTTTAGCTTATTCCTGAAGAACATTTGGCAAGAATCTTTTGGTAACAAACCCTCATGAATTAATTCACAGCATCACCTCTGAAATGAGAATGTGCTGGCTTGTTTTGCTTGGGTAAGGCTGTTACACCCTGACTGTATAACAGTGCTCAGGATCACTTGGATGGTGAATACTTCAATCAATGCAAGTGTTTAAATATTTATTCTAAACTCACTATTTGAACATTTCTTCCCATAACGCCTCAACACAGAACTTCTTATGTTCTCTGGTGCTGAAAAAATGTAAAAGCTATTTGCACTGGTTGGCAAGTATTCAGTGTGGGTTATTATGGTGAAATTAATAAGAAAAGGGAGAAAAACAATAGATTCACGGTTCCAGGGTTTGACAGAAAGCTAAGTGTAAAGATGTCTCTAGTATGGCAAATGAATCAAGTTTTCATGAACCACCTGGTTTTCTCTGTGTAAGCTCTGAACTGTGTTCTCTCTTGTCAATAATCATTATCAGCGCCTGAGGAGCAACCAATTCTAGACATAAAAACTTCAGGCTTTTTCAAATTAGGTTGCTGAGAGATGGAAGCAACACAACTTTTATCCAGACTGCTAGTGTTAACTTAGCTCTTTTACTTATTTCACTTTTCCTACCATTTTCAAAATGTACCTTAAGCTACAAGAAACAAGTCATATTATCTGATCCAATATCCTCAAAGAAGTTGCTATTAGAGACGCAACAACAGAATTATCTCCATTATCTGCTAATTTAATCACATTGACCTCCTTTACCCCTGCTTCTTGCCTAGGACTCTAATGTTGAGTTTGCATAAGTAGATAGATGCCTGTCTCTCTCGTAGCTTCAGGGGCTACACCTAGATAAGATGTTTCCCTATTGTCTTTTCCCTAAATATTATCTCCATCACAGCCTTAAGACTTTTTTTTTTTTTTTGTAAGGTAGAATTCCTGAGCATCCTGTAGGCATCATTCCTTGTATTTTATATTGTCTGCAAACCTCACCCTCCCCAAAAAGCCATTCTTCCTGGTAGGCAGAAACACAAACACTTTTTTCATTATCTCCAAAGTCAGCATCTTTACTTCTAGAGTCTGCTCTTCCATATCTTTCATAGCTCTCACTGTGGTAAATAGGAAACGTTCCTCCTCTACCTGAGAGCAAAAAGTAGTCTTTTACTGATTTGTTTCAATATCTGTTTTTCTTTTTTTTTTTTTTTTTGCTTTCTAGCACAGGTGAAAATCTTTCTAATTGCCTGGGTTTTGATCCTGTAATCAAAATCACATGTGTTACAGGACAGATAAGAAAAAGCCTTGAGTTTAATGCAGAGGAAAGAAAATTGGCTAATGGATAGAACATGGGACTGGAAGGCAGGAGGTTTGGGATTTGTTCCTATCATTACTATTTTTTTTTACGTGATCATTGTCAAGTCATTTAACCTCTGTGTCTCAAGTTCCTCTATATACAGAAGAAAAAAAAAATAACATTTCTCTATTCCAGGTGGATATTGCATGGACTGAGGCCTAATTAAAGCCAATAAAGAGTTTTGAGATCCTTGGATAAAAGGTGCTATAAAAAGTTCCAACTATTAATTGCTTGGTGCTCCCTAGTAAATTTTAAGTCACATATCTCTTTGAATCATGGATCTCTATTAAGTGAAGATTGCTAACAGTGTAGAATCCTGCAGCTGTTGGCTTTTTAATTTCAGAAGCAGATAACTTGTGAGATTGAGGCATCCTTGCTTATGAACTAACCTAAAATCTCAACTAGTACCTTCAGACTTCTGAAATAATAAGGAAAAACAACATACTGCTAACCCACTTCACTTTCTTTCATAATCTTCTTCACATTTTTCTGGCTTTCTGTGTTGTCCACTACCTTAGAACCTACATTTTCAACCTAGTTGGATTAGACCTAATCTAAAGTAGCTTTTCCTCTCCCCACCAACCTCCCCCTTCTGGTTAAAGAATTTTCAGGAGGAGTTGGGGAAGGCGTGTTTATTGTATGAATTCTTCTGCTTTCCAGGTTACCAAGCTAAATGGTGATATTTGAATCACCACAGTCTGACAGGAATCTTGAGCAGCCAAATAGTTTCTTTCAAGCATGTACGTGGATGTGAAACAACGTGTAACACCATCACCTCTCCTTTGGTCACCTTTTTTTTCTACTGGGTTGTAATGTGCAAAACACTTGATAGGCAATGACCCAAAGGTGGGTTGTTTCACTTGCCCCTAAAGGAATGCTCCAGTCTATTGCAACCCTAGCAAAACCTGACCTATTTCAGTTTTAAGAGAAAATCTAAAAACACCTTACCTCTAACTTCCCAGACTCTGTTGGAAGGCATTTGGTTAATTGCTTTGAGACGAATGAACTATTGCTTTTCAAGAAGATCCAAAGATAAATGCAAACACAGTTTCAAAAACCTGAGCTTTCTGGTGTTGTACCATATATCCTTCATCTTAAACTGACAACATTTGGGGGTTTTCTTGAATACATAACACATGTCCAACAGTTAGCTTCACTATCACTTGGCAAAAATTTCCCACCAAAATATACAACAGTCCAATTTTCTTCAAGCTGAATTGAAACCCTTTGATGAGCTGGATTTGTGTGATTAAACATTAAGCTGGTAAAAGGCAGGAGGCACAAGGAATGTTTCTTTGAGAAATAGGCAAAACAATATTACTGCTCAGTTTCAAACCCAGCATTGATTCTGTCAGTCCTCTTTGCCTACCTGGAGATAATTTATATTCACTTTTGTGCTGAAACATTCCACAGGGTCATGCAGTGTTCTTTTTACTGGCTTCTCTTATTTTCCCCACTAATCCCAAGAAAAGAAACACAACCTGCACCTAGTGTTGATGTACAGCAAGTAGAACTCTTCACTGTTTGGCACTATAAAATCACAAAATCATAGAAAGGTTAGGGTTTGAAGGGACCTTTAAAGGCCATCTAGTCCACCCCCACTGCCATGAGCAGGGACATCTTCAACTAGATCAGGTTACTCAGAGCCCTATCCAACCTGGTCTTGAATGTTTCTAGGGATGGGGCATCTACTCACCTCTCTGTGAAACCTGTCTCACCACCCTCAGCATAAGAAATTTCTTCTGTCTAGTCTGAATCTACCCTCTTTTAATTTAAAAATATTATCCCTTGTCCTATTATTACAGGCCAGCCAAAAAAGTTTGTCCCCATCTTTTTTATAAGCCCCCTTTTAGTGAGGATGTGCAATGCCAAAGCCAGAAAAAGCTTCCCAATGTGATTTAAATGACCACAATAGTACTGCAAGGGAGCTGCAAAGAGTCAAATTCCAATGAAATTTTCATGTAAAATGGACTTCTACAGGTGATTCTGGACTGGAGAAATAGACTGTTCATCACGAGCAGCAAATGTCCATACAGCAATGTCAGAAAAGCAGCAATGAAGATGAATGTAACTTTTCTAAAGTAAAACTGCATTTTTAAACATTTCCAGGGGAAAACTATACCTTTTGCTCCAGTAAAAGCAGGATTAATCACTTCCTCTTGACCTGGGGTCTGCTATAAAATAGGAACCAGCTTGTACTATTCAAGTATTGGTGAGAGCTCCCAGGCTCTGCCCTGGGTTGTATTTAACTCTTTATTTATTGAAAATGCACCAACTGCATCTGTTCAATATTTATTATTGTTTAACCCATAAGGAAATGGGAATGTTAAAAGCATTTTTGATCAATGGATTCAATCTTGAAAGGCTTTCAGGTGTGGCAGACTGTGATTTCTGCAGAGCGAATTTCTACTCTCTAAACATTTGCAACTCAGGAAACTGTTTTCTGAAAGGATATTTGAACTTTTATTTTCTTTGTCAGTACTACTGGTACAGTTTCAGTCATCAGACGGTGAAAGACCAGAACATGATACATATGCAATTTTGTAACTGCCATTACCTAATGTAATGGTAATATTTTCAAGGTTACCAGTCCTATTTCAGTGTTTTATTTCAAGCTGTTTCCAGTAATTACATAGTAGAGCACCTGTGCTGGATGAGCATCAAGGGTATTAAGGCCAGAAAATTCTCAGACAAAAAGAACACTTATTTTTATTTTAAATTGATTTTTTTTTATTCAAACAATCCAGCAGAACAGTCAACACCCAAATTTGTGAGTATGTTAAGGCATGAGAAGCAGAAAATTAAAAGGTGACTGTACAGCAGCAGCTCTAATTGGCATTATTCAAGCTGGCGAAGTACAGATAAAGAGCAGAAAAATGAAAAACTGGAGCTCGGTTCTAAAGAACCCTTCTCAAAGAGCTTTCAGACTCTACTAGTAACACAGAAAAGGGCTATTATAATTACTTATATTTCTATAAAATTAAAGTATACAGACAAGTGTATCACCTGTAAATTCATACATGTAACAAAAAGGTTTATAAACACCATGATTATTTGTTAAATCGTTAAATAGATTATGATTCTTAGTCTTTGGAAAGAGAGCTGCTGCTTGTAATTGATCTAGTGGGTTCATTATAATTTTGTTTCCAGCCAGAGAACTAATTTCTTATATATTATAAACAATATTACTTCCACATATATAGTACAGTTGCTGTGTATGTTCATCACAGTTATTTTGTGGTGTGTTCAGAAGTCTTGAGATCCCTAATATGACTTTGATTTGCTGCTAAAAACATCAATCTACAACCTAAATCAGTAGTCAACTCTGATAAAGTATGGAACATAGGGGCTGCTAATTTCAGCTGGGGTATCTAAGCCACGTCATTTTAGAATAAACAGGGTAACCAGATATTGTCTTCATATTTTCAACAGATTGAGAGTGCAGTTTGAGAAATATTTATGATTGTAAATGAGAGACTCCTGGTAGGAATTCAGATTTCACTGAACACAAGTTGATATTGTTTACTCCTAATTTAGGCAGAACAGATTTTACTTCATGCAAATTGCTTTAATTGCCCTCTATAATGTACATAATGTACATCATGTACATTATAGAGGTGAGTTTATCTACAGCTTCCCTTCCCCCTCTCCATCCCCCTTTCTACATAACTGTTTCCTTTAAGAATAGCAATTTTGCATCTGATATTTTGTGCTCTAGAACAAGGGGCAGCCAATTAGAGATGATCAGGGCTGAGAGAGTCTCGAGGAAATGACAACCCAACCAAGATTAATTATACTTGACAGAAGTTTCTTCAACCTGAAAGCCCTCCAGTGTTCTTCCCCACAACACATCCAAGCAGTTTACTCAAGCACTTTCTTTTCCCAACCTGTCCAAGCTTTCTGCTGCTTCTTACCTTGAATTAATTTCAGTTTAAATTCTCCAGCTTTTGCCCTCTCTAGTATAAATACAGCAAAGAGAAGAACGTTTCTATTTCTTTTTTCCAACAGCCTATCATGTACTTGAAATTCATCAAACCTGTTCTACCATAAACCATCTCAAGCACTTCCACCTTTCTTTTAGGTCTCACTCATGAACCACTAGTAGTGCATCCTTGTTTCTCCTCTGAGTTCTGTGAATTTCTTGAAATGTCCCAGGATGGACCTTCCCTGAGGTTTTACCAACTCTAAGCAGAGCAGAAGGATTATTTAGTGTTTTGCAGGCTGTACTTTTATTCACACTGTAAAAGGACATTTGTCCTTTTTACAGCAACACACTATTCTTCACTCATAATCACCTGTGGTGTTTTATAACCCCCTACTAGGGAGACTGGACACAGAGTTCCTTCTGTAAAATCAGTCATGATTCTCCGAGTGAGCTTAAGTTTTGCCCAGCATGTAAAAATATGTGCCCTCCAGTGATCAAAGCAGTCAGTGATCACACAGAGTTCTGAGAGCAAGTCATACTCTAAAACAAAAGCATTTAAAAGAATATCTGAAAACCACAGGACAAATTATATGCACACCTATGGTATTAGGTACCTAATTATCTCCCACAGTTGGATGCTAACCTTACTAAAGAAATTCCTTTTCCTTTTTTCTGGTTCCCCATCTTCTGTCAGCATCTTTAGAATTTGGTTGGTCTCATCCATTGGATATTAAATCATGCAATTTCTCTAGAAGATTAAGTAAAGTTCGTTGGTGCGTGTGCATAATATAAAATTTCTCTGATTATCCTACATATCTCCTAACTACACAGACTCACAGACCCTTAGAGTAAGTGGGAAGGGACCTCTCTGGATATCTAGTGCAACCCTTGCTCAAAAGCAAATCTGACTGAATGAGGTTGCTGTGGGACCTGTCCCTTTGAGTTCTGAACACTACCTATGGAAATAAATGCCCTTTTGCCAAGTAGAGGTTTCCGTCCCTTCTTTCTGGTACATACTGCCTGGCTAGCTCAGTCGGTAGAGCATGAGACTCTGTGATACCCAAGTAATATGTAACAATACATTGCAAATACCTTTCCCAGGCATTCTCTCTTCCTCATAAAGACTTAACAAAGAAGACCCATTTGTTTTTAATTAGTGACATTTCAAAGTGGCAAGTATTTCAGCCACTGTAGCTAATATCAAATAAAGCGTCCTTTGTGTTTCATCAGTCTCTAGAACATGCATCTCCTTGTACAGCAATCCAGTGATTTCACCTTGGGCTCCTTCAATTTAAATCTATGAATTTAAAGTGTCTTTGCCTTATTGTCAGATACAAAATCCCTAACAATATTTCAGGTGTGGAGTTTACACATGAAGGAAGTAGCAATCAGTAGTGAGGACAGTATCAGAAATGCAAGAGTTAAAGCATCTCCATCAGAAACTAAAGTTATATTTTCTATTATTTCATTTTTGTTAAGTTTTTTGGAAGAAATAAGTCTTATCAGGCTTAATGGGTTTTAGTCATTCTTAACAGCTAACTAATGAGCTCTCTAATTACGTGAAGAAGAGTAATTCAATTCATACATTACTGTATCTCCTCACAGAAACAGTTTCTCCTCTTCAGAAATGACTCACTCAAGGTCATACAATAAACCAGAGGTAGTGATATGACTGGAGCTCAGGTGTTCCTGGCTAGTGACCTTATAACTAATCTTTAAATGATGTGTGAATTTCTTGTTACTCTCTATTTAAATACTTTTAATGTCTGACATGCATTAATCATCCACAAATAAAAACTGCACTGATGTTTATGGCCCCACAAGCACTCTTAACATCAACAACAAACCAAAACCACAATGCTTGTAATGAATATAACCAGAACACTCCAAAAATAAAAAACAGAAAAAAGGGTGAAAAAAAATAAAATAGAGAGAAGCTTTCTGAGCCTCACACAAGTCTATGAAACTGAACTTTGCACATTTCATATAAGGGAACACCTGTAGAGAACACAGCCTACAAAGCCTCATGATGCACAATGTTACAAAATAGAAACTGAAAATATTTCTCTCAAGAGAAGGCAGAAACATAATCTAGTAATTCCGAACTTATTTGTTAAAGAGAAAGGAAGCTGTAAATATTTAAAACATCCTTCATTTTTAGTAAACATCTAATTGAACATGATGTAAGCCTTTCTTTCTTTGTATACCTTGACATGAAATATTGCAGAAGAGAAGAAAGAATATACAAACTGCTTACCAGCAAGGCTGTTTGCCAGGTATCTATTTCATCCAAAACTTGTACGATACTCTATCTCCACAGAATCCATAAACTGTTACCAGGATCCTATAAGATGATAAAGACAAAATATATAATTCTTTGAGGATTATTTTAAATAAGAATTACAAGCACAGTATTAGTAAGAAAGACTCTTATGTTATCAAAATTTCATATTATATCTGCTAGAAGAGTGTAGCTGCTATTATAAGGCATTTTAACTAGGTTAATTATTGGGGCAAACTACATTTGAAAATAACACAGCAAATTTCTGACAGGTGAGTAGGTTTTAGTTTGTCCGAAAGGGTTGATTAATCTATATTATTAAAAAATTATTAATGATATGAAATGGTTATAAACTCCATTTCTGATGCTGTTTGAAAATCTGATGGCAATCTCACTAGAAAACGCAAAATTATTTGAAAAAAATAGGATGATTTTTGTTACTCTGATTTACCTCCTTAAAGTTTAGTCTAAGCTAGTTATTAGACTGTCTTCTGAAGCTGGTAGAGAAAGAGAAACGTCTTTGAGAGCAAATCAGATCACCTGTGGGGATGCTCCTCTCTTACCACAGATTGTTTTGATGGTCTGTTCAGTCTGGACTGCCAGATAGTAAACTTAGACAATCTGAGTCCCACCCAGAAAGTGTAGGGGAAACAAGAAGAACAAACAAATGTCAATTAAAATGTCCATTTTTATTTCATCTGTGTTTAGCTGTCTCCCATTCCTGCAATCTGCCATGTGACAGTGACTCCTGCATGGTTGTGAAGTTCTGCTCTCAGATGAGAGTTTAAGCTTTAACATAATTAACTCTCCCTGAAAAAAAACATGGCTTTAGGATCAGAAAAGTACAGCAGATTAGACTTCAGACACCTTTCTCAAGGCCTCCACTGCGATGATAAGAGAAGTGGATGAACCTTAAGGCTGCTGTTTCAGAGTGAGGGATCAGAGAGCATAAACTCTCTTCAAGACCCCTATCTGGGTACACTTTTCATATCTTAAGCATTAGTAGGACACACAAAGCTTAATGTTTACAAGGAAACTGCAGTATATGCAGGGTACAATGTAAATATTTTACAAGTGTGCAGAACCTGCTAAAAATGATCTTCTTCCACTTTTACTAATGCATCCTTCTTACCAATAACAACCCTAGCACGTGTAATTACTTTATGCAAAAGGAATAATCTTGCCAAATACGAGATGGTTGCTGAGATACAGCCCAGTCTGTCCAACGAAGAACAAATATTGCATTTCAATCTGCTTTTAGTGAGTCCAGGAGCATTCTCAGCCTAAATGCTCTTTAAGAATATTCTCCCTCTTAACACACACCAATTAGAAGTAAGAAAAGCAGATGGTCAAAATAAATTAGAGACAGCATACCAGCCCTGCCTCAGATCACCACCATTGGCAGATCTAAGCAGAATCACCAGCCAGTCAGTAGTTAGGAAAAGAAGTATATGTATTTTTTTTTCCTCCATTCCTTTCCGGAACAAAATTGGAGAGACATTGCAGCTGCTGAAGTACTCAGTTTGCAAAGCCAAAGAAAGCAGAAATCTGGCCAGGGATACATAAAGTCCAAAAAAACTTGCAGATAGTATTTTGATTCCTTGATACTGCAAACACTACAAATTTCCAGTGAAGAGAAGGGCTTCCATTCCCTACACAAATTATGGTTGCATGGTATGGAGGCATTACACATATGTTCTCCCCACATACATTGCTGAAAAGGTCCAGCCATCACTCAACACTAGAAGACATAAAGCTGCCAAGTTTCTTAGGTCTGATAAAGTTAAGTTGAACATCTTGTGTAGTTTCTAAGCAGAAACTGGTACAATGGTTTGCGGGAAGTCAGAAACAACTGCACAGCAAGAACATCTGCTACACAACACCTTATTGTCACAACAGGACCAGGATAGTCATAGCTTGTAGTTGTCCATCTCTGAACACCCTGTGCCAGGTAGACCGGAAACCACTCTTTCAGCATCTGGATCGATGTTTAACATGAGATATGTGCTACTCATCAGAACGAGTGCTAGTAATTTTGGGGTTTTTTTGGTTAGTTTGGGGCTGGGTTTCTGTGTTTGGTTGGTTGGTTAGTTTTTATGGTCATGGCTCCAGCTCCTCCATGCTGTTGTCATTAATGGACAGTAATCCTAGACTGGGATTGCACTGGATGACCTTTAAAGGTCCCTTCCAACCCAAACTATTCTATGATTCTTTTCAACTTCCTGTACAATAGGAATAAAAGGCTCAAACACTAAAATCACACTAGATCCCAATAAATCTTCTACAGGATTATCTCACTAAAATGAGGGAGACTGCTTTGAGGAACCTGGAACAAGCAGAGTAAACCAGTATTTGAAGTCACATTATATATAACAAATCAGTTCAGGACCTTTCAACCAAGGAGTACAGTGGTATTCCGGCATTGCCCATGGCTGAACTCTAAGGGATGAGTAGATGGATGCAATCATTCAAAATACAGATTGATGTAGTTTCCTGAGCTGAGTAAAGAGTTCAGTTCTGCCTTGCCTGAGGTACTACCTTGATTACACCTTAGACGTGACCTTACTCACTTACCTAAGAAAATATGAGAGATTATATAGAATAAATTGTAAGTACTAAAAAAATTTGAGGAATTTCAGATAAAAAAAGAGGGTGTCTGATCTGATCAATGCATACAAATACTTAAAGGGAGGGTGTCAGAAGGACACCCTCTGGTGTCTGGTCTGGTCTTTTTTCAGTGGTGCCCAGGGACAGGACAAGAAGTGGGCACAAACTTGAGTATAAGAAGTTCCACTTAAATGTGAGGAGGAACTTCTTTACTGTGAGAGTGGTAGAGCACTGGAAGAGGCTGCCCAGAGAGGTGTTGGAGTGTCCTTCTCTAGAGACATTCAAAACCCGCCTGGACACATTCCTGTGCAACCTGCCCTGGGTGGACCCACTTTGGCAGGGGGGTTGGACTAGATGATCTCCAGGGGTCCCTTTCAATCCCATATGATTCCATGATTCTATGACTCTATGATTGAGGATGTGCAACCTGTGACAAGCATTATGGAATAAAATAGGACATTAGGGATATACCTTACCCTGTACGTTAGAACACCTTAAGCTTTGCTGAGGCAGCTGAGCTAACTGATCTACCTCTGTGTTTCCAGAATTTGCTCACAACAATCACAAATTTCATCAACCTAACATTACTTATCAGAAGTATTTGGCTTTCTGGTGAGAAAGTGAGATTTTGAACAAAGACTGAAATGCCCAGTTTCATTACTGGACCAAAATAACAGATCCACATCTACCAACCTCCAAATTTTATGATTTGCTTTATATGTTTAAAAATGAGCTAAACAAGCTATGAAGACTAATAAGTCATCTGAATGTTGAGTGAAACGAGCAGTTAAAGATACAAGTATGCCTGTAGGGTTTTGTTGTTTGTTTGCTTGTTTGTTGTTTTTCATTCTAGCTTTTAAATTGAAGACAAATTGCAGGCTACAATTGTATGAAAGTTTTCTATCAACTGGTTTACATTTTCATACAGAATATCTTTCTTGCAGTTGGATTTTTTTCCCCAGTTGTACCTCTAAAAATTGTAAACACTTTATGCTGCATCTAATTGACACAGCTGCATTTAAAATTTAAAAAGTCAGACATTTTGCAGTTCAGAATTAAGTATCTAACATGTCACGAGCATTATGAGATACCATTTGTTTTCAACCTGAATTGCATAATTGGGTAGCCCAGCCCCTGCACAACTAGCGGCTATTGTGCTTTGACATGTCATCTTGAATGTCTTTTGTTTATGATAAACAATTCTTGTTAGTGCATCCACTGTTGCTGGAGGGCTTCCTACCTCTTTATATTCTACTTTTCTTGCCAGTCTAACAGCTTTATACAAGAGAGTTAGCTTCTGAATATATTATTTTTGTCCCTTACACCTTGAACTGGTGATTATTTTATAGTTGGGCCGGTCTTTAAGTAGATAGGGTTTTACTTGGAGTAAAGATATGTCAAAAACATGTTTTCCAGAGCTTTGGGAAATCTTTGTATTTGGAAACCTGTGCCACATATTGCTGAAGAATAGAATCATGAAATCCAAGCATTCCCAGATATTCATTTTGGTTAGAAAGAAATTTTTATAGCATTTGAGCTTTTTCAAGCTTGCTCAAATCTGGGAATTACAGAACTGTGGAAATATCATATCATTGCATATAACACCATTTGAATTAGAGTCCTGCTGTGTTAGGCATCGTGCACAAATTATATCCAGATTGCCCTTTAGCCCTAATTGCTCTCAGTTTTTATTTATAGGTTTAAAGGAAGAGAAGATCAGCCACACCAAGTTCTAGTCTTCCTTAATAATTACTTACAGATACATCCCACTGAGAACAAAACCAGCTGCCATTTTCCATTATCTATGATAATCTTTCACAAAAGAATAGAAAGCCACCCTCCTAAAATAGTACCTCTGCCCTTCAGAGAAAGTGGAGATTTGCACCAACAGTTTAAAGAGAAAACTCATGCAGCCAACTAGAGTCCAAGAAGGAGTGAAAATGAATTTTGAGTCATAACTAAGCAATAAAATAATAACTTTTATGATGAATTTTAATAGTTAAAGCATTGTAACTTAAGATTTGTTATATGGAAGTTGTTTATTGAGTGTTTTGCACTGAATTCTTGGGACTCACAGACACTGCTATACTGCAAATGTCTTGTTTTGCCATAAGGACAAGCACAGAAGGTAGAGCAGGATTGAGAAGATTGTTAGATAACTCTGCATCATGATAAAATTGCTAAAAGAAGTGTTTTCCATGATAAATGATTGCTTGGAAATGTGATTTTGATTGGAACTCAGATTAGAGTTAGAGGATGGAAATTCTATGGACATTTTTCTTAAATTAAAAAGTCAACACACGTGACTTCAGAAGGTCTAAAATGCAGTTCAGTTGACTGGCCAGTAAAGACTCAGACCAGTTGCCTTAGCATATTGTTCCTCTGCTACTAAAAAGGTAATAATGTGGCCCACCTGATCTTCAGCTGCTGTTCCTAAAGAGCATATCTCTCAGAGATCCTGCATCATATCTCCCAACGTCATGTAAATAGAATCACAGAATCATTTCGGTTGGAAAAGACGCTTGGGATTGTCAAGTCCAACCATCTACCCTACTCTACAAAGTTCTCCCCTACACCATATCACCCAACACCACATCTAAATGACTCTTAAACATGTCCAGGGATGGTGACTCAACCACCTCCCTGGGCAGCCTATTCCA
>JAOQGH010000001.1:202369972-202450625 GCA_025769975.1 Gallinago jamesoni
GAAGGGAAGGGAAGGGAAGGGAAGGGAAGGGAAGGGAAGGGAAAGGAAGGGAAGGGAAGGGAAGGGGTGGACAAATGAACCACTGCAACAACCATCAAATTACAACCAGGGATTGAATAGGGCACCTATGAAGCAAAGCTGGGAATCCCATTAGTTTTGAGAATGACTGCCCATTACAGACTGGTCAGGTGGATGTAATACACACACATAAACTTGGATTAGTAGGGAAGCTGCTTGTCAGTGCAGGGTCAGGATAAAACTTGTTAAGCTCTCTTTGTAAGACTGTTTTGAGAGCCTGACCAAGCAGAGCATCCTAAGCCACCATTAATACAAATAAATAAGATCCTAGCAGGAATGTGATCCATGTTGTAATGCAACTAACAGGTGCCTAGAGACAAGAGAGTGTTTAAGCTGGAAAATACATGAGGAGGTTATTGATGACTCCCTTCTCTCTGGAGAAATGATCTTCAACACCTTTCAGTTTTTACCACCTTGCTCATTTTTTTTCATCAGGGATATGAGTCCCCTTATAATACAGTAAAGCCTGGTGCCAATAAGCTTGCTTTTTAATTGCCTTCACAGGAGCTTTAATAGGAGCACAGAGATCCCGGAAGACTCCAAAGAGCAGAGGATGAAGATCTCTGAGGTAGTGCTGCCTGCCCACAGGTGACACTAAGAGACCAAATATCCCATATAAGAAATCCGAGAAAGATTACACCACACTTGCAATTTCTTAGTACCATTACACTGCTAGTCAGTGCAAGAAAGTAATTCAATGGCTATTAGCTTTTAAGTGAGAATATCTCTCCCAAGGAACTCTAGCTTCCCTTCACTCTTCCCCTTCCTGCACTGATTTCTCCCCATGTCCACTACGCCCTTTAAGTGGTGTGTAGTGTGTCCTTTCTCAGCAGGCACAGCTATTATCTGCATGAAACAACTAATTTTTTTCATTTTTCATGTTTATACAGTAATGCAGAAAACTATTGTAGTCATATTTTCTTTTTTTTTCTTGTTTTTTTAGTTTAGTGGAAAAGTTGAACTCAGTTTCTATGCACCTATACAAAGGGACAAGTAATATGTAGATGTAGTAAATTATATTGTATTTCTGAAACAAATGTTTATCTGGAATATTTAGAGATTACAGTGTACTTTATAAACAAGTTTACCGTTTACACTCATATTTTTTTACATTTCTATGTATTTACACAATTTCTGTAATACCTCAGGGTCTCAAAATCTCTTAAAATACTTATCTTGGTAATAGTGGAAAAAAAACCAATAGTGCTATTACACTTAGATAACAAAGGAAGATCAGGAGCTCAGACAGATCAGATCCTCTGACATAAATATCTACTTCTCTGTTGAAATTCTGTGCACCTACACCTGTAAGGATCTAGAAGAGCAAGTAGAGGCAGATGTTCTCAGGCTTTCTGAGCAGCAGACTATGCATCTCTATGCTTGAAGGAACTTTTACAAACTACTGCCCTAGTTTAAATTGGTGATGACCATCAAGTTTGGAGACCAAAGTTGCTTAAAAGATGCCCACCAAGGCTCTCTCTATAGCTCCAATTTTTTAACAACTTTAGAAAAATTGAGCTCTTTTGGCTTTTTTTTTAGACTGTGGCAGAAATCTTAGGTCAAACAGTTAACAGTTTTCTGCTTTCTAGATTGCTGGGCTTATCACTGTCTACAGCCACCTGAAAGGAGCTTGTAGAGAGGTGGAGAGGTGGAGGTCAGTCTCTTCTCCCAAGTAACAAGTGATAGGACAAGAGGAAACAGCCTCAAGTTATCCCAGGGGAGGTTTAGGGTGGGTATTACGAAAAATTTCTTCATGGAAAGGCTTATCAAGCATTGGAACAGGCTGCCCAGGGAAGTGGTGGAGTCACCATCCCTGAAGGCATTTGAAAGACAGGCAGACATGGTACTGAGCGACATGGTTTAGTGGTAGTTTTGTCAGTGTTAGGTTGGACTAGGTCAGATGGTTGAAATCAATGATCTGAAAGGTCCCTGCTAACCTCAACAATTCTGATTGTTTGAATGTGCTTATTTTTCTTTGTCTGAGTGAATTTTAACCAGTCTCAGAACTTCAGAGATATAAGGAACATAATTTTCCCCTGAATGCTAATTAGCTTGATAACTTTGTTTATTTAAAGCTTATTAAGGAACCTGGTAAATTAATACATAGCATCATAATATATCTTTCAGGTTTCCTGCAGCTGATTACTTGGAAGGTTGTTTAACAGAGCAGCCGTGGCTGACAGAATGATAGTCTTGTGGGATTTGCAAATTACTGAAGGAGCAGGTTTTTTTGCACAAGTAGTATCTGTGGCTCACTGAATTGTGTTAGAAGTAAGGTGTTAATTGTGTCAATAAACATAACCATGGTGCCTTTCACAGGCCCCACGATAGCCACTTCTGCCTCAGCTGGGGTTCTTAAAATGTTCTTAGACTGTATTTTTCCACAGTTGACTTGTACCACAGAGCTAGTATTTCTCCCTGAGTCATGCACCAAGAAAATTGGAACTGCTGGTGAAACATCCACAAGGTCTGCTCTGCACTAGGCATATAAGCAGTTTCAAAAGAAAAGCAATAAATTATTCCCACAGACCACCAATCAGTAATAAGATGACATTTTAATCAGTAATAACATGACATTTTTGCATTCATGCAAAACCCACTTTCATTGCAAATTCATTTGGGTCTGCTGTTCCTCAGTAAAATATTTTTAAGATTGTAAAACTGGATGCAAATTTGCACAGCCTCATATTTATGACTGGGGGGAAAGGCAAAATGATACAGGCAATTCTCCATATATGTAAGGTTTTATGAGGAGTTCCTCTTGAAATGAACTCCGAAATACTCTGTGTTTTGCATTATGCTCTTTAACACTCCGTATAGTTTCAACCACTTCCAAGACCTTCCATAATTAGTTATATTAAATCAAGTATATATTTCAGAAGAGCTTAACTTTACAGCTTAGATTTCAGGGAAAGCACTCTTATAAGTGAGATCTGAGTGGAAATAGTGTCGGTTATTGTAGACAGCACTCTAAATACTTAAAAAGGTAATTTTTCAGTTGCACTGAATTTCACTGAATTTTTTTTTAGAGTTGGAAGGGAACATAGAGATCATCTAGTCCAACTCCGCTACTGAAGCAGGATTGCCTAGAGCATGTTAGAGCATCTTACTCAGGACGGCATTCAAAATCTCCAAAGAAGGGGACTCCACAACCTCCCTGGGCAGCCTGTTCCACAGCTCTGTCACCCTTACCGTGAAGAAGTTTTTCCTCATATTTGAGCGGAACCTCCTATGTTCCAACTTGTGCCCACCGCCCCTCGTCCTCTCACAGGCAACCACTGAAAAGAGTCTAGCTCCCTCCTCCTTCAACCCACCTTTAGATACTTATACATATTGATAAGGTCTCCCCTCAGCCTTCTCTTCTCCAGACTAAAGAGTCCTAGCTCTCTCAGCCTTTCTTCATAAGGGAGATGCTCCAATCCTTGAATCATCTTGGTTGCCCTTTCCTGGATTCTTTCCAGTAGCTCCCTGTCCCTCTTGAACTGGGGAGCCCAGAACTGGATGCAGTATTCCAGTTGTGGTCTCACCAGTGCAGAGTAGAGGGGGAGAATGACTTCCCTCGATCTACTAGCCACATTCTTCCCTACATAGCCCAGGATTCCGTTGGCCTTCCTGGCCACAAAAGCACACTGCTTGCTCATTGTCATTTTACTGTCTACCAGAACCCCCAGATCTTTCTCTTCAGAACTTGTCTTCAGCAGGTCCACGCCTGATCTGTATTGGTGCCTAACATTCTTCTTCCCCAAGTGCAGGACCCTACACTTTTCCCTGTTGAACCTCATGAGGTTCTTGCTTGCCCAGCTCTCCAGCCTGGCCAGGTCTCACTGGATGGCAACATGGTCCTCCAGGGTGCCAGCCACCCCTCCCAGTTTGGTATCATCAGCAAACTTGCAGTTTCTTATTACACAGTAATTAACACAAAATTGGAATAGATTCTATAGAGTACACCTCATAATTTTGTAGCTGGTTAGATGACACTGACTTAAAATACCTACATAGTAACAAAGTTTATAAACCATTATGCAGAAAAAATATAATCATTACTAATGGAGTGCCGAATAAGAACTAGATTTTTCTCAGTCACCAGCATAATGCAGAGATTAATAAACCTGATGAATTGGATATCAGAGGAAGTAGCCAATACAATCCTTTCTATTACCTAGAAATTCAGTAGTTCTTTCTTTTATTTTTTTTTCCTTTTTTTCTCCCCTACTTTAAAAAGGTGTGTTGATACTTAGCACAGCCTCGTAACTGTCACTCACGAGGTCTTTTAATGTTTCTAACTGGTTTTTAATCAGTCAGAGTAAAGAAGGCAGTGTGACCTTCCTGGACCTCAGAATATTTGCCGATGTCTTAACCTGGGCTGAAGTAAGAAGGTCAAGCAAAGCCCTGGCTATCCTGGTCTAGTACTGGCTGTGCTCCTCTCTGAGCCTGGAGATGGCTTCCACAGGTCCCTTCCAACTGTCTCTCCTATGATCCCGTGATGCTGTGAACAGGAGTGGGAATGACCCATAATCCCCCTTCAGTCTCTTTGCTGTTATTAGCCACCAGTTATCACTGAATTTCACTGAATTATTTTTAGAGTTGGAAGGGACCACAGAGATCATCTAGTCCAACTCCCCTGCTGAAGCAGGATTGCCTAGAGCTAGAGCATGTTACCCACCTACCAGAGAACCCCATGTCAGTCCTCCTAGTGTACAAATGCAATAGCTTCTCTGCTTGGCTTGTCCCATGTCAGAACAAAAAACAATTAGTCTGTTAAAAATAGTCAACTGAAAAGCAAGTTGGCTATTTTGAGTTCGGTTTTTTTTTTGCTTTTCTTCTTTCTTCCTAATGCTACACAAGTCAGGGTGAGAGTCATGGTTTAATTCTTTCTGGATTACAGTCCAACCAGGACTGGCTTAAATTGCTCCCATGTGGAACAATAATCCATAAACAAAGAGGAAGAGGAGTTGAGCCTGCATTTCAAGGACACCCCCCACTACTTTGGAAACTAAGGTAAAAAAAATAAATAAATCTGTTCTTCTTTTCATCAGTAGGAAAGCTTGCAAAATACGTAAGCAATGCAGAATTAGGAGAAAGTCTGTTCAAATGGCATTGTGAATACTACACTGAACCAAAAAGAGAACTGTTGTGGGTTTTTTTCTCCCCCACCCTTCCTTCTTTCCCCATAAGGAAGGCTTGCAATCTATGGTATAATGAAGAACTTAGAAAAAGTCTGTTCAAATGGTATTATGAAAACTGCACTAATAGAGGCTCCACTTTCCATGCCTACACGGAAATAAACCAGCTGCCTTCATTAGAAACGGATGGAGCTTATTGTTATTCTATCTTGATTCAGAAAATCCTGACATTTCCCTTATGGTAGAAATTCAAATATATATATACTGAAAAAAAAAAAAAGGAAAGAAAAAGAAGACAAAAACTTTTTATTTAAAAAAAAAGTACACAAAGAAAGTGGAAATCCCTTTGCTTTTCTTCCAAAACCTGTTCCTTACAGACTGTTATAAAACTGACTATTCAGTGCAGCCCTGGACACCTGATGATATTTAATATACTGAAAAACATTTGTGTTCTGCTCAAAAAAGAGAAGCCATCTCCGTGTGGGCTTGAAGACAAATACCAATCAACACGACAGGGAGAAACAAACACATGCTATCCTGTATGCTAATGTGTCCTAATTCCCTCTTCATCTAAAATGATGGATATTCAAAAAATCACAGAAATCTATACTGTTTTTAAATTATGAACATAGGTCTTAGGTTATTCCAGAAGTGTGCACTTCAGCAATTTATACCTTCAGTAAATGGACAGAAAATTAAATGATGAATTTTAAGTCGCTCAAATAATATGCAGTGTGTTCCTTTTTGTGTAATGCTGTAAGTTTACTGAATGCAATAAGCAGTGTATACTGCTCAGTAGTTCCTATTTTTCCCTTCAGCTGACTTTCTGTGATATTAACAATTTCTGTGTATTCACATTCTAGCACTCTCTCCAGGTATCAGCATACAAAATTAGCTCAGAAAAATAAAATAAATCCATCTTTAAACTATAAACTCCCTGGAAAATCTCACAGAGGCTGAGAAAGCAGATATTATGAGACATTTAGGTAAAGCATAATAGAGAGCAACACTGCAATTCTGCTCCTAATGAACACTATGGGCGTTCAGTCAATGACTTCTGTAAGAATAGGACTTTGCATAAGAAAGACACCATTGTATGGTCACCCACTATAATCTGCATAAACACACCATAGAAACCAATCTAGCAATATCTTCATTGAGTCACTTATCATTATACTGGACTATAACTTTTAAATCCAATTTAGGCACAGAATTGTTAGAATTATAAATTCAATTCAATGATAAATATATTTTGCTTGTTTCTACTTTGAATTTCATAGAATTATAGAATAGTTCAGTTTGGAAGGGACCTTAAAGATCATTGAGATCCAACCCCCTGCCATGGGCAGGGACACCTCCCAATAGAGCAGGTTGCTCAAAGCCCCACCCAGCCTGGTCTTGAACCCCTCCAGGAATGGGGCAGCCACAGCTTCTTTGGGTAAAATGAATTTGCATACATTCAAATTCCAGTCACTTGATCCATCTGTAATACTCTTCTGCCATGAGGAACCTTCCAGAGCCTTACAGCAAACTACTGTCTTCTAATATTGTTTAGAACATATTCTCTACAGGGAGATGACTTGGTGTAAATCAGCTTCTTTTCCACCTTAAGGCTGATTCTTTGGTGTGCTATATCTCTTTTTCAACAGCTGGGCAACACAAAGCGATTTTAAGGATAATGATTATCCTTAAAGTCTTTCCTACCCAAAGAATATATTTATTTTCTAGGTAGGCTTAGGGAAAATTAACAAGAATTTTTTATGAATTTATGAATTTCAAGAAATTAAACAAGATTTTTTTCATATTAATTGAACTCTTAGTGGATTTTGGCACGTAAGCTCAGCCTTCCGTTGCCTGTACACATTCCCAGGCTAAGGAGGTCCAGAAAAACAGCACTCTGTGTAATTGTAGGTTTTGGTATAAGTCATTCTGCAAAACACCTCGCCTAATGTGAGATAGGAGCAGTGGATGCAGCTGCACCTGAGCCAGTCACCCCAACCTGCCTTTCCCATCAGGGACAAAACCAGATTCTGCTAGAGCGCAATTCGTCTCTCCTAAAATAGACATCTGAACTCAGTCAGATGAATTGTGCCGTAAAAGCACCTCCATTGACCATGAATGGAAGCTGGGGCAATAATCTCAAATGGAGACATTTGTAGAGGGAATGCATAGTTATGTCAAATTAATTCCACCTTCACTGTAGTGCTTTTGAAGAGAAATATTAGTTTAGAAAAAAAAAACACCCAAAAACCAACAAAATCCTGAATGCATTTCTTGTGTGGAGAATGAGGGTGTTTAATGAAGAGTCCTAGGTGCTTGAGGAAACAAAAGAAATTCCTGGTTTCTCAACAGCTCTTGTTGAAGGGAATACGGTATCTCAGTGTTTGGACAGGGAATTCTTAGTGACATAAAGGGTCAAGATGCTGACACAAGTAGATGATCTAAAAGTATTTCTTTCTGGGTGAAAGTGTATAGAATTAGCAGAATTATTAGCAATGTGATCAACTCATTAATAAGTATATTTCTCTTTATTTGGGATTCTTTTAGCATTAGCAATAATTAGATTCAGTTAATGGGGTATGAATATGGATGAAATACCTAGTTATTTAGGATTCTGAAAGTAATTTGTTTTAATCACTGTTTTCTTGCAGAAAATCTGTTTTCATAGATACAAACAATTTCCTATATACAAACATCTCATATCAAAATCTTACACAATTTATAGTTTGTTTTATTTTCTTTTTTTTTTTTTTTTTTAGTTCTTTCAGTATTTCATTTTCACTTTAGGAGTCATTTTTCAGAGTTAATTTATGCAACTAAGTTTTAAGTTTTTTTTTTCTAAGACAAAACAATGAAAAACAAAAGAAAATATTTTTTTCTCACAGGATCAGTAGAATATCTGGATTAGATATATTTAGAATAAGATTTATTTAAAAACAATAGCATTTTTAGATAACCAACACATTAGCCTGGAAGTCAAGTTAAAAAAAAAACAAAATACCTTGTGAAATGAAACAGATCTTCTAATTAAAGGTCTTTCATTATAAAAGAGAAAGATGTAAATCCAAATCAGAAAAAAAAAAATACTATATTTCAATGAACCTGTACAAAATAATTGAAAGACAGATAGATAGAGAATTGAATTAATATAAAAGTTATAAAAATACCCACAACCCCAAACAAACAACTATTTGTCATGTGTTATACAAAATGGATATTGTCATACTGAGATGTTTTTAATGAATTTGATTGATAGAAAAATGTATATTGTAATATATTGGATGTAATATATTGGTCTTCTACAAGACATTTGACCTGGTATCATGAGAGATCCTGTTTCATAAATTCAAATGACAAAAAACTCTGAAAGCAATAAAAAAATCATGACGTATAATATGCACACTATATTAAAAACTGCTTAAAATATAAGTCTGAAAACATCATAACTAATATGGAATTGTAACTGATCACTTGTGTTTCCCCTGGGTTCATCAGAGAATCTTCTTGCTCTATGTTATTTGAAATTTTTAAGAATGACTGGGAAAATTTTATTATAACTGAGAAAGATCTGTTGGTGTCATGAGAGGAGGGAGTGGTTAATGAGAAATGATATAAAGAGTTTGGTTTCATTGAAATAGTATCTATTTCAATATGGCCAAGGGCCAGGTATATAGGAACAGAGAATGTAAACTACAATAATAGTATGGGTTTCCTAATCTGGGAAATAGTGGCTCTAAAAAGTACTTAGGGACATGGTGGATAATCAACTAATAATGAGGTCCCAGGTGACACTGCAGTCAAAAGGAATAATAGATAAAAATAGGGAATAGTGAGTAGGAGTCTTGAGATTATAATGCATCTGCCTTTGACAATAATGAAACCATTCCTGAAATAATGTGTCCATTTCAGGTAAAAGTGCATTAAGGGTGATGTTAAAAACCTGGAAGGGATTGAGAGGGGAGCAGGAGGAGTGACTGAAATCTAGACAGTGGTGTGGTGTCCTGGGGGACAGGAGGTAATCTACCTTTTCAAGGAGAAAACTACATGGTGACTTGATGGTGTCTCTAAGTATCCATGTGGGCCACAGGATTGCAATAGGAATCCTTTCAATCTAGAATACTGAGATAGAACAAAAACAATATTGGAAAGCCAAGATGGCTTAAATTTAGCAGGAAAAAAAAAAAAAAAAGGAAAAAAAAAAAAGGAAAGATTAATGAAGAGGATTAATCAGTGGAATCACTTTCTAACTGTTGTGGTGAATTTTTCATCATTAGAAACTACAGAGCCAGGACTGCATGTTTGTTTCATAAGACACCACGTACTTTATTTCAATTCTGGCTATTGCACTTTATGCAGGAATTAGTGCACACCACTCCTATGGTTTGAACTGGTCATAAAATCAGTGTGTTCCCTTAAGTCCACTGAAATCTCTGAATAGTATTTATTGATACAGAGAAAATTAGCTGGCACTTCCAGATTTAATTTGGAAGATTGACTCCCATTGGGAACAAAAGACTCCTTTGAACTTTTATTAAAGACTCCAGTTTACAGCTTATATATGCTTAGCTTAAGACACCATGATTATCTGGAAGTCAAGGTCTTTCAGCTGCAGGCAGTAGATCTTGGGTATGGCTTGATCTTATAGATGCTGCACACATGGAAGCACAGATCAAATTGATCTCCACATGCTCTCTGCTTGGAGAGTGCAAAACTTGATCAGCTCTGGTCCTGATGCCCCGTGCTCACACTGAAAGGAAGCTCTGCCTAAGCCTTAGACTTTTTAAATGAGAATATTCATGTGGAAAGTGCTGTGTGGTAGAGTTAATGAGCAGGTTCTGGCATAGACCTCAACAGTCTGGGAAAACACTGAGTGTAGTGACTTTGTTCAGAAAACTGTCACCTGGTTCCCCTTACTCTACAGAGACACCAAGTAACTACTTTTAATTATGGCAGACTTGAATGTCTTCTGCTCTTGCCAACTGGGATTCAGCCCCTTTGTCGGAGTCCACACTCAACAATACAGAAAATGACAGCAAATGCCAACAAGAGAGATGAGGAAGGACTCTTGATCAGGGAGTGGAGTGACAGGATGAGGGGTAATGGCTTTAAACTGGAAGAGGGGAGATTCACATTAGATATCAGGAAGAAATTCTTTACTATGAGGGTGGTGAGACACTGGAACAGGTTGCCCAGAGAAATTGTGGCTGCCCCATCCCGGGAGGTGTTCAAGGCCAGACTGGATGGGGCTTTGAGCAACGTGGTCTGGTGGGAGGTGTCCCAGTCCATGGAGGGGGAGTACAACGAGATGACCTTTAAGGTCCCTTCCAGCTCTAATCATTCTATGATTCTACAATTTTAAATAATGTAACTTTGAAGGAGAATACAGCTACCTTAAGCCATGGCTATTTAGAAAGACCAGTCTGATGTTGGGAGTTATTATTCTACTTGCTCTCCACGCCAGTGCTTTGTTTCCAATGCCTTTTCCCAGGTGGCAGAGCCTGAATTGTATTCCAGGGCAATTTAGAAACTAGAAGGCAAGCTGGGTGTTATTTTTGAAAATTAACATTTAACTTTAATTGTTCCTTCCCACACTACTTTGGAAATTATTCCTCTGTGCAAACTGAATGAGAATGGAAAAGGTTATGTTCAATTGTAGATTTTAAAAAAAACCCTGAACTTTAGCTTTAGTTTACCACCTTGTCTTCATCTTAAAAATAGCAATAAAAACAAAACAAACCTTGCCTGCATGCCTGCTTTACATTAGAACCTTACAAGGAAAGTTATAATGTTGTCTGTTGTTGTGCTGAAAAGAAAAATAACCAATTTACTCTTGTGTGGTTCAGGGGAAAATAGCCTTGAGAAAATGTTATTGATGTAGTGTATTTATGTAGGGTTGCAAGACAAATTATGCCATCAGCAAATAAGGTCAGAGTAGCAGAGTGAATTACTGGCAAAAATAGGTTGCTTGCAAAGGACAAAGGTTGTTTTAACTGCATATAAACCTTGAAGCCAGATGAGAAGAAATAATAACAAACTCAGTGTGGAATGTAATATTTGAAAGCTCCCCAAAACTCCAAATTATTTCTTATGGTTGACTGTTACCTTTTTAGGAAGGATCAAGAGGGTTGCATGAGAGAATCTACCTATGGTTACCTGGACCTAGTTTAGGGGCCTCCTGTGATCTACGGTGTAGCTGCTTGAGTCAGAAGACTTTGGACCTTGCCTTCAGAGAGGAAAATGCTGCCCTTGGGGGTCTACTTCTAATGCTTTCCCATCCAGTTCTAAAAAAGTTAATGTAGGTTTCTACAGCAGGGAAGAAGGAACACATCAATAGACACTGAACAACCTGCTTGACCACAAGCACACTGCATAGAAAAGCACACTATGTATTTTTTAACGAAGCAGAATTTTGTTTTACAGTTCAGGAAACTATGTAATTCTTCTTCTGCCTGAAACATGTTTAACACAGGTTCTGCTTTATCCAGGGCTGACAATGACCAGGCCAGACCAGGCCAGAAACTGCTAATTTATTCCTAGTACACTTCAAGTTTTTCAGTTGCTCATAAAAATGAGCTTAGAAGGTTTATTTCTGGACTGGTTCTGGACTAGCCAAATTATAGCATCAGTACCTTAAGAAAAAAAAATAATTATAGTCTTATTAATTCAATAAATAATCTTTAAATAAAGCATCACTAAGCATGTCAATACTGTTCTACAGTTGTAATTGGCATTACTTGCAGTTTTTAAAAGAGCAAGCACATGGTTGGACACACCCTGGACATTAGTTATCTTCATGTTATACATTTCATTCTAGACATTGGTGACAACACAGCTTTGGAGAAGAGATCAGAGTGGAGACCCTCCCTTTTTTAGGAAGGCCCTAACTGGTGGGATAGGGGAACACACAGGACAAGTACACAGGTACAGCCAAAGACAGGGCTGTATTTACACCTTTGATGTTACCCCAAGACCATCTACCCACAGTAAGTACCACCTTGACAGTGCTTATCCTGAAAAGGATGAATTGGAGTGGCCAAGAGCTGAGCTTGAGAATGAGCTATCATCATCTGTGGGTGAAGGTCCCCCGGTCAAGCTCAATCCTAATTCTGTCCTTGACTGGCAGCAAACCCTATGGTTTCATGTGTACAGTTATTCCACCACACCCAGGCTTGAACCCTGGCATGCAACAAACTCTCCTGTTCTCAGCATGGCCCCCATGCAATCTTCCCAGGAAGTAACCAGGCTTTGCTCCTGGCCAAGGACAGTCCAAGAACTGTTCCTGAAAGTCAGTTTGGGTACCAACAGTGTATTTTCAGGGCTTAGGAGATATGCTTGGACATCACTGGGCTATGTCTGAGCCTGGTTGGGGGTGACAGGATGAGCCTTGGCTAGTGAGACTTTGCTCCACTGTCCCTAAGTGTATCTCAGTGTCTTCTGGCATCCCAGGAGCCACGAACCCTCTTGCCCCTATCTCCTGCTGAGGATGACCATAAACTCAGTGGGAACTCTGGAAACATAAACAATTATCACAATCTCCAAATAAGTATTTTCTCCTGTAAAACTTTTTAAATATCACTGCCGAACTAATCTACCATGACAGTAAATCCTACAATATGGTCACTGATGTTAGACTGACAGTTATAGTGGCTTTCTCATGCTTTACACTACTCGTTTTTAGCTTTCCAAAATCTTACTTTGTAATATCACCTCTTACTTCCTGGGCACATACAAAACATTGTCACTGTGCTTCTGCTTTCCCAAATGTTACTTGCCGAATAATATGGAAGAACATTTCTGTCCTTCAGCTGGTAGCGTAAGAAAAAAATCTGTGAAACAGGTTTCTGTAGGAAAGTAGAGGAGATCTTCAAACAGTGTGATTGAGAAGGAATTATCTTCTTTACACAGGAGGTAGATGCTTAGATACATATGCTTCATAATTATAATAAAGGAAATAGACCTGGAGAGTTCTGTTGTGGATCAGCAGTTAAAGTAATAGCTTGGATTCCTTGATTGTAATCCTGATTTGTCAGCAGCTTCTAGGTTAGAGGCAAGTAAACTCTTTTTGGGCCCAATTCCAACATCTTTTAAAGGTGCTTTATGCTGATGTAACTCAATTAATTCTAATGGAGTCACTTTCACTTTACATCAATGAAAGTGAAATCGCGATATGATTACAGTCTCAGCTAACTCACCTACCAAGTAGATGCAGTCTATTAATTAGGACTAAGGGAGAGTTTAGAGCTGGAATTTTTCTTTTCTTTTTATAAATATATAGACTTTTGTATTTTAAAAAATTGGTAGGAGAGACACATTGATGTTACTTGAAACAACGTGACAAGAGAGAATGTGTTGCACTCTTAGACTGACAAAAGGCATCGTTTTGAATGGATGAGTCTTCAAACTGCATATCATTTAATTGCCTACCTTTAATCTAGGTCCCATTGTGATGCTGTGGACCTGATAGGTTGGATGGGTTACCTCTCAGATACAGAAACTAAATGGTCTCAGGCCACACAGCACCATCCTCCATTGCACTGCATACGGAGGAACGTGGCAGTATCTTGAGTAGCTATGTTAATCTTGCATGGAAGAGAGAGTCAACAGGCTATCCAAATTAAAATGCAAATGCAGCCAAAATGAAATATTTTGGATTGGTTAAAGAGAAACTTAATGTTTTAATTCAGCAATGCCAAGATATTGCCTTTCAACATGAATTCAGTTCTGCAGATTGAGAGAGACAATGGAACACAATCCGCTTGTGGGACACAGAACAAAGTGCCACGATCAAGAGATTTGTTTCTTAAATCCACTGCCTAAAAACATGCTTAACACCTTCCTCACTCCATAATTTCCTCAAGTATTTTCACCTTCCATTGTCATTATTAATTTAATGTCTAAGTTGCAATATGCCATCGCTTTTGGAATAGGCAGGTGTTACCCGGCCAATGTCTGATTAACCAGTGGATAAAACAGATGACTGCCGAATCCTTGCTGCAGTTCATGTTCTTACTGGGACTTTTATTTAAATTCTTTCTGTAATTCTGAATTAAACTTATAGGAACTTAAAGGCTCTGAAACCTTTGGTTGTATTAGCCAAAAGAGTCAAAACTTCTTTGGGGAGGGGGAAGGAAAGGTGGATGGATGAGCAGACTGATTTTCTGTCTGCACAAGCCTTTTCTTCTGGAAGCAGCTGAGGAAATGTGGCAGGAAATCACACATTTACAAATTGTGATTTTGGGGAATTTTCTGTTCTTAAATATTTTTTTTTTTTATTTCAGCTCACATTTCAAGATGAGAACAAATAATGAAATACCAAAATTTATCTCAAGGCAATTTTTTTTTGGTATTCTTTCCATCTCTAGTGCTTATTTACTTTATAGAGGCATTTAAAGGTACAGTTTAAGTCTAAAAAAATTAAGAAGTCTCTGGGTAAAAAGAACTTTAAAAGAGTTAAGCTGTATTACAAGTATACTTACAAGTATTACAAACTCCACTAAATACAAGTTACCTTCACCCTTCTAGCTTTCTTGACGACTCAAGGAACCTATTTCTAGCACACTTCTATCCCCTTTAGGCTGCTTGCTTGTTTCAAAAGCATTCTATATATTGTGATGGGGAATCTGACTTTTATGGAGAAACAGACAGTCGAGGTACGAAGTGGACTTGAACCTTTCTGTGCTGCTGTGGTTGTGTCTCTCCCAACCCTTGCTGCTATTCTGGCTTTGTGTCTGCCCCAGCCTCCGGCATGCTGCAGGGCTGCAGCCCCCCAACACTGCAGCGTGGAGAAACAGGATATTTCTGCGGGGAATAGAGTAGGAAAACCTAACACAACATCTTCTGCATTTGGCTTGTTTGCAGATATCTAAAATAAATAAATAAATAAATAAATCTGTAGTTTTCTGCCTGGAATCTTTGATGTTGATTTTTTGTTCTTTTATCTTCCCTAAGCAAGGTGTAAATTTTTACATCTCCACCCCAACTGCAGGAAGAGTTGGAAGCAGTTCAAGTTCCTTTCTTAGTGCTAAAGAAGATAGGAGTAACCTACATATCTTGATGTGAAAAGGGCAATGTCATTTGCATTCCTAGTTATAAGAACTTGTCATTGTGGTATATAAAAGCACTAATTAATATATTTACTCTCCAGAGAAGTAGATAAGTACTTTATCCCTGTTTTACATATGGCAAAGGAAAAACAGGCAGACTGTAAGCTAGATATTTAGAATCTTGAATGACTAATTTTCAGAAAGCCGAGCTCAGGTGTCTACTAAAATTAGCCTTGTTTAGGTTTATTATTATCATTATCATTATTATGATGATAATGACTGGACACCTGCTCAAGCAGCAGGTTAAATTGTATTAGTCAGTGTCTAAATATACACAGAAAAGAAAATCAGCTTCTGACTACAGTGCTTATCATCACAGGATGAAATAAGAAACCAAGCTGAGATATGGACAGGCAGGAGTGAGACCCAAAACTACACACCATTTCGAATCCAACATCCTCAGGAGGCATCACAGAAAATTTAGGAGCTATTTGTGCAATCGATCTGAGATTCCTCCTATATTAAATGCATTTATATCTTTATAGATGGGTGAATATATGCATACAAATATGCATTATACAATTTCACAGAGGTCTGAAAGGAGCTCTTTCCACTCATAAAAACCCCAGATGAAAAGTGCAAAGGTGTTTTTTTGAAAGTGAAGCACGTAACTGCTGAGGGTGGACATTTCTAGCTGGTAAATAAGAGACAGTGAGTAAAATTTTTTCCTTATATCCAATCCCCTGGTGCAACTGGACGCCATTTTCTCTTAAGATAAAGAATAGATTAGATAGCAACCTACAGTGTTTTGAAAAGGTATGGGGGGAAAAAAATAGTCACTCAGGGTGGCTATGGATTCCCAACCACTGGAGATTTTCTAGACTTGCCTAAAGTCATGGCTGACTTGATCTGGTGTTGGTGATAGATCCAGTCTGGGTGGAAAGTTCAACCAATAACCTCCAGCGGTCTCCTTCAACCAGAATTTCTAGGAAGACAGAGCAGTAGCTATTTTGTTGCCAGTTGTTTGTGTTTTCCAGGGAGCCAGAGAAACCTGTCTGACCTGGATATCTATGTGTAAGAACAGTTCTGACTAAGGGCTGAAAATTATGAAAACCATAGAACTGGTATTTGTTAAAAGATTCTAAACATGACCTTGTCACATATCATTCATGTGTTGAAAGGGAACATTTCTGCTGTGCCTCAAAGTCCCACAATAACATTACAATTTAATTCCCTGTCAGGTATGGGTTGAGTCAACAGAGAAAGTGCATGGGCTTTTAAAGACAATGGTACCCACCTGATTACTAAGAATTCCTGACCAGTTCTGTTAGCAGCAACACCTACCAAAAGAATGCAAAGAGAAGACTATATGTGCTCTTGCACAAGTTTAAAATATTGGAGAATTGCAAAACATCAGTGCAATGAACTTAAATCTGCATTGACTCAAAGTGGAAGTTTGGAAGACCAAGTAATTATAGGAGCAAGCAATGAAGAAGCTGAATTTTTATGTCTGGGAGTTTGAAAACACTATCAAACATCCTTGTGGGAGGTATTAAAGAAGCACTCTGTCAGTGACATGTTGACAAGGGAAAATGGACAGGAAGGTCATACGAGAGGACATCTCATTTAGTATGATGATTTCTTCAGCGCTTATGTGTGTGCAAAACTATTAGGGACATCTTTAATACAAATACAGAATCAGTTAGTCATGCAGCCCAACTCAAGATCTAGCTGCCAGCTTAAAGTCAGCCCCATGCAGTGACAAACAATACATGAAGAAAGTGAAAAAGTGGAGCACAGAACTTGAAAATGAAACCTCAAAAGTGTGAGAACAATCCTCTGACATAAAGAAAGTTGAGGTTTGGCTTCCCTCATTACCCAAGGAGCACAATGGCCTCTCAGAGATCTCTTTTCCCAGAGGCATAGGTTTCAATTTGCACCGAGCATCCAGAAACAATTCAGTAAGATATCACAAAGCTACTAAATCCTCTGGGGCTGAACCAGGCTCCAGTTTAACTCCCATTTGGTACAGGGAGGAAGAAAGTGATAATTAAAAGAGAATGTGGAAAATCAGAGGAACATCTATTTGAAATGTTTCCTAGTGTTAGGAAAAGATGTCCATTAATGACCAAAAATACATGAAAGAATACCAGTGGTAATAATGGTCTTCACTTCACCAGAAGGACAGCTCTCATCCACAATTAAATAGAATGATTTACCTCTAATGCCAGTTGCCACTGTTAATTGCCAGTTAATAGTTCTTAAAATCTGTTCCTTGAAGAAACCCTTCAGATGGTGTAACATGTCAATGTGATTCGAAGCCCTTACTTCTTCATGCTGCAGGTTTTTAAAACATCCACCCTTTGTTCAACACTGGCATTGCCAGGAAGACTTTGAGCTTCAGCTCATGTAGGTGCAATCTTTCTGTAGCAATTAATTGGTAAGAGGTAAGGAACAGCCTTTTGAAATGATAATAACAACAGTAATGATAACCATGGTGGTGATGATGACGGTGATAAGAAATGTACTAAACTACAGAAAAAAAATGTTCAAGTAATGAGATCTGCCAAAGCAATTACGAAGAAACTGAAGAAAACTACAAGAACTAGTTGAGTGGCAAAAAAATCTAGGCAATAAACTGCTTTGAAAAATTTAGACTTCAGGAAGAGCTTCTTAGTCTAGAACCATGTCTTTGTGCAGACAAATGCTGGCTTCAATGGCAAGCTTATATATCCATGTGGGCATGTTCCTTGACGGTGTCCATCAATGTTGTGTTTGTGTTCAGAGAGGTGATGGTAATGTTTGGTGAATTTGATGCTTCAGGGATGACTCAGATTTACATCACCTGTGCTACTGAACTGCACACACAGGCAAAAATTTCTCCTGTGTTTCTTGGATGTGGCAACCTAACTTTGCTAAAACCTGCAGAGTAAGTGAGGTGTCTCCAGGAAGCACCACTTTTGTTGTGTGCACACCATTATTTTTGGTTGGTTTCTATTCAGTAAGAGCAGATAAACTTTTTTTTACCTGTCTGGCAGCTTAGCCAGAACTTCAGTGCATTGCCAGACATCTGCAAAGCCTTGGCGTATGTGAAAAATGTGATGCTCTCTCAGGTTTGAAATTTGTCTAGGTGGTAGAAGAGGACCTGCCCATTGACACATTAAAGTTTGCAGTCTATATTTGTGGTTTTGAGCCCTTGACTTCTGTACATTTATTATTTAAACTATATAACAGGCAATAACTGTAAGGCTACAAGGTCTCAGATACTAGTAACCCATGGGTCCAGAAGTGCCCGCAGACGTAGATAACAGTAGGTTTAATTGCTGAAATCTTATATTTCCATAAACATAGGCACAGGTGCAAAGAAAAGCAAGACAGCCAGAGAACAGAGAACCTATTTTATGAGGAGGGAATAACATAGTTTATTTCTTAACAAGATTAAGGTAGATATGAGATATGATTGCTAGTTGTACAAAATATCTTCTCCTCTTCTTACTCTTTAAAATTATTTAAGGAAAATACAATCCTAACACAAATAAACTGCTCACCAATATCTTTGGAGTGGGTATTAGATATTTATGGATTCAGGAGCAAGGTGACATAGCTCTCCAATAAAAAGAGTAAGGAAGGGAACAGAGATTAGCAAGTGAACTGGGATCTCTAGGAATGAGTATACTATAAAATCCAAGGCAGCTTTAGGATGGAACCAGACCACTGCAACAGGACATCCATTTCTCCTTCCTGCCAAGATATTGTTAAATCCTGAAATCTCCAAGGAAATTACTTTTCTGGCTTCACATGTTCTGGCTTGAGCAGGGAGAAGATCTAGTTTTAAACACAACACCAGAGAGCAGTAAATAGATTATGGGAACCTGCAGAACCTGAGTAGGCTTAGCTATGGTAACCTGTTATCTTCTGTCCCTTGGATGGCTGCTGGATGAGCTTACTGGTCTTCTTTCCAAGCTAGTGCTATTCTTAAGTGACTTCATAGGTCCTACAAACTCTCTTAGTTCATTCAGGAAATATTTTTTCTAAGTGGCATTGCTTATTATTACTGAATTTTCCAAGTCCTTCCCCTTTGCTCTCTTTCTCTTCTGCTGTCTCTTTCTCATTTTTAACATGATACCCAAAACCTCACACTTTCAGGACTTGTTTTTCAGATAAACTTCATATAGCAGTGCCTAAAGCCTGGAAGCTCTTCAGATCTCACTAGCTGAGATTTCTCTTGGCATTATAACATCCCTCGCTGGCACACAGTCAATGAACCCTGCTAATATACCATCAATCCTGTCTGGCCCTGGAGAAAGGAGAGTGCCGGGACTTGGCCAGAATACTGCTGTGTTTGGCTTATTCCCAACTGGAGTTGTTTAAAACAGTCCCCAGGCTGCTTTAACGCGTGCCAAAGACAGCTTGAAAATCAGCGAGCTGACTCCCTGAGCCACCCCATTTCCCCCACCTTCTGAGCCTGATGGTATCTGGGCACATCAGGCAACAGGGACCAGGCAGCTCCTCTGATCCACTGCCACTGACAAACTTCAATATCATCAAAGCTTCCCAGCATACCTATCGCTCTGTCAAGCAGCTAAGCATTACTGCACACATGGGTAGACTGAATTCTACAGAGGATGTGAGAGAACCTGTGTTGAAACTTTCAGATATGTAAAACACCATCCTTGTACCATTACGCTTTAGAACGCTGTGAAATAAAATCACATCCTGGACTCCACACACTGCTGGTGCATGTGTGAATATAACTCCCCTTTCTTCAGATGCATTAATTGCCACTCAGTACTTTCTCTCTTCCTGCAATAAAACCAGAGTTGTGTGAATTTGCAGAAACACTGGCTATTGTCTTCTATAAGTCCCCTGGCTATATATTTCAAAGATCATGGAACTGGTGGAAAAATTCAGCCCATGGACTTTGAATCTTTTTCTTTGTTACCTTGTCTTTCTAGAGATGTTTTAAAAAGGTGCAAAAGAAGTGTAAAAAGCTGTTGTTACCCTCTGTGAGTGTTTTACATGCCCAGTGCACTCTTTGCATGGATGTAAGAGATGACATAAGGCAACAAGGTGTCTTGGCCGAAACTTAGCAACAGAATATATTCAAAAGTCATTCATTCCTCTCAACTAAACTCATCTGATTTATTCCTTAGATCTGCTGAAATCAATATGAAAAGGCTAACTTTTAAATGGAAAAAGTTCTTTTTTCAGACGCTGAGCCATCACCATGACAGTGTCCATTTTCCATGCTCAGCTGAATCCGTACATGCTGCCTGGCAGCTTCACTGACTTAGCACGGGTAGGGAACGTGCACTTAGCATTGCTGGGAATGTTTATTCTGAACATTGTTGCAGGGCTTTTTTGCCAAAGAACACAGGAGGGCTTGTTTTTCCTGAAATTCAACCTGCCACTCTTTGAACTCACAGATTAACCTTATTTTGCCAGTGGGTTTTGGCAGCTGTAGCTGGTAATTCTGTGGCTTTTGTGGTTTTGGTTGTTGTTGTTGTTTTAAAAAATAAAAACATGACAGTGTCTGCCTTGGTGCTCTAATTCAGGCCTTATCCTATGAATAAATCTATTTAAAGATAGCACCATGGTGTGCTAGCTAATAGTGCTGGAGATGTTGAGAGTTGTCTAGTTCTGTGCTGTGTTCTCTGTACTCTGCAGACCCCGAGACCATAAACTCTTCAGGGCATGGACCTTGTCTTCTCCTATTTGCTTTTTCAAATTCTGTACACATCTACTATTTTAGGAATAAACAACGGCTTTGAGCAAATACCATTCAATATTCAACAAAGTGTTAAACTCAAATATCCAGCAATTTATCCAAATCTGCTTCTACCAGCCTAATCACCATTAAAATATAAAATCCCTTGAATAAACTATCAGTATTATTCTGTGAAACTGCCATAGTCTTTTTAAAAACAATTTTACAAAACCTCTTTATCAAATTGTCTTTCATTACATATCTGTGCTTTTATTATGGTTGTGTCTTTTGTCTGTTCGCTTTCCTTTGTTTTCCTCATTTCATTCCTCCACCTGTAAGAAACGGTCTTGAGCTTTGAGCACAGTTTACTTTTGAATCCTTGGGTAAACCATTTGCCCTCCACACACCTTCAACACAAATATACACTGAATGCTCTGACATAATAGTGCTTTCCAGAAGGACAAATAAGCTAACCAACAAAAATTTAAAGGGAGTTAATCAAACAAATGGGCATTTGCCTCTTAATGTCTTAAGCCCTAATTCAGTGTTGGCACAGCACTGTATATTTACATACCACAATGTCCACAAAAAGTTTCAAAATAATTTTACAACAGTCACCTGAAACGCGAGAGTGTCAACATCTGGGGGCAAGTGCAATACTTTAGAGCCAGTAACTAAATAAAATAATGAAAAGGGCAGTCAGCAAAGGACTCTTCCTTTTGCTTGCAGTGAGCAAGCAGCACAGAATAAACTTTTAAGCCAGAACACAGGCATTCTGCTGAGACTTGACAATCCTCCCCAGTGATTTGAACCTGTGGTCCTGAAAAGTTTGTAGTGGGCAGTAGAAGACTTGTTGGGTGCCATCTACTTTCTGTGACAGGCAGAACCCAACTTAGATTGTGAAGGACATAACTAAAGATTGGAGATTATTCTGAGAAGGGTCTTTAACTGGCTCTACATCTGCATATATATTACTCTCTTTTTGTTATCTGTTCAGCCTGAAATTCCTCATGTTGTTATCTGGTGAGAGGAGCCACAAGTCAGGATACGCCTGGCTGTATGCATACCTCAACAGACACAGTCAAAACAAAGGCAGGATCTGCAGGGTGAGCAAGAGGAATAATGATGAAATCATACATAAATACAACATTTTCGGTACAAAGGAGTTTCTGCTCTGGGTCAGGCCCGTGACTCATTATGTCCAGAATGCAGACTCTGGCAATAGCATACACACAATGCCTTTGAGGAAAGTATAAGAGGTCTCTGACAGTATAAGTCCTTTTATTCTAACAGCTAATGAATAAGCTTATGCCCTAAAGCAGGAGTTTTGCATCCAAAAAGAAGAGAGGTGTGCACGCAGCTGGGTCTGAGTACACATCCAGAAGGTGACTTAGGCATGCACCCTGCCAGCGAGTCAGGCTTTGTACCCAGCCCAAAGGGGGTTTTCTGGCAATGTGTTTCCCAGGCTACATATCCTCCGTATACCACATGCTCTCTGCCTCCTTTTCATTTCATAGTTTGCTCTCTTATTTCTTTTTTTATGTGATAAGATATGTTGAAATGTTTTACCATCCCTGTGCCATTCACTGTTTTTCAGCCAATATTGTACATCTCTGAAAACATATCCTACCAAGTCTTGACAGTTCATGACTTAGAGTTTTCACATCCAAGTCAAAAGTTAAATTTAAAATTCAAGTTTAAATTTTCTTACGCTATGCTTTTAAATCACAAGCCAGGTGAGGTGAGTGAAAGCTTCCATGCAGCATAGGAAATAATAAGAAATCACTTCTTGGAAATAATTAAACATAGCCATGCAGTATGGCTATGCTTCTTTTCAAAGAAAAAAGCTATAGGGAAACGTGAGTTTGTGAGAATCAGAGTAACACAATCTATGTCTGGCATTTGATGGATTATCTGTTTTGCTTACTTGAGTAAAACTGATAAGTGGTGTTCAAGAAATCCTTCCAAAACTAATTCTATTTGAACTAGAGAATGGGAAGAGATAGCAACCAAAAACTGAATCTATTCTCTTTTGGCAACCGTGAAGCCAGAGGACTTGTGAGCAGAAGCCAATGGGCAAGAAACTTAAAACTTGGAAAGACAGTGATCATCTCATAAAGATGTTGTTGTCCATGGAAATATCTTGTGTGATCAATTATCAGCTACACAAGTAGCAGTGCCTTGAGGGCCACCAGCAGGCATGTGGGCAAGACACAAGCAGTGCTGTGGAATACCACACTGGGAAAGATAAATGTGGGCTTCAAGGTAAGTCTTGTAAGGGCAACAGAAAGAATGATTTAACAGAAAACCAAAATGCATACCTTCTCATTCAGCATGGACTTTTAAAATAAATATGCAGAGATATATGTGTATATATGTATAAGGAAGTTGGACATGACAAAGCAGGCTCTCTGCTTTTCTTTTACCACACACAACCTGCTTGTGAGTAAGACAGTAACTGAAATCTTGCACAAAAGTATGGTTTCAATCATAAGAAGCAAAGCACTTCCATTTCAAAAGCCTTACAAAGACGGGTTACCAAGAATTCATCCTCGGGGGAATTCAGGCTAAATCTGGTATGCTTTCAAGTACTGTATTTTGGGGTTTGCTTATGGCTCCTAAGGTCATTGCTTTGGGCAACTGGGGCCCGTCAAACCCTTTTGGCTCTGGTTTATGGCCTGCCAGAGCTGGATCTCTCAGCCTCCTTTCTGAGCTCCCTACTGGGGACATTGGTTGTCACCCCCCTATTCTCCAACAAAGCTTTAGATTGGTGGTCTCTGGGACCCTTCCCAAGTCTCTTGCATGACTGCCTCCATGACCAAAATGTTTGGTGCTCACCAGGCTGCAAGGATGGTCTCAATTGCTTGCATTTGGAGGAGAGACAAAGGTAAAATAGGCTCTAAAAAATAAGGCTTACCAGAATAGAGTGACTGCTTTCTATGTAGCTGCAATGTAGTGTAAGGATTGCAGCAATGAAAGTACCATCAAGTGCCTCAGAGCCAGGGTTTGTTTGTTAACTACCAAGGGTTTGGACATAATGAAGTGAATACAAGTGCCTTTTAGACCAGAAATATCAGCTCTCTCTGCTCCCAGCTAGCCTATCTCCCATGCAGACTGGACAGTTATAACACCAGTAACGCAGGCTTTAGATCAAATGCATCACATGTAAGACCTAAGAATAGCACCAATGTGCTCTCTAGATCAGATATTCTTTCACATCAAAATAATAGTAGCCTACGTTTCATGTGACACTCACTGCAATTTCCCAGTTACTGAATTTTAACGTCCCTCCTGCATTGCACTTTTCTTATGACTAAATCCTAAATTCCTGCCTGAATCTGTATGGTTTGATACTTCACTTGTATAGATTTTCTGCCAGCTTTCTTTTTCTTTTTACGTGATATTCATTTGATGAGTTTTCCCATGTTTTAGCCACTACCTGCAAACCAGGAACATCAAAACCCACCTTGATTCTTTGCAATACAACAGAACCTTGAACAGATAATGATGAGATATCTCCAAGTGAAAGAGAGAGGGGAAAAAAGTAAATATTCCCTTATTTATTCAGAAGCCTCTGGGCCATTCTGTCCAAACACAATTGCTGGCCAAACCTCACAAGGAAAGGAAAGAGAGCTAAGAAATGTCTCAAGGGTTTTCCAAGGCAGAGAGGATTCAGGCAGTTTACTTGAGGTTCTGGGGTCCATATGTTTTTCTAAAGGGCTGGTCAAGGCCTCTGCATTAATTGTCCCTGACTGTTGTTGATTGTGCCCCTAGATGACTAAATCACTTCACTGTTTTGGTTGCCTGGGCAGTTTTATAGACTCAGCTGTCAACTCCAATACAGGAAAGGTACCAGCATGCTGTCTCTCAAGCCAAATATGAAGTGTACGCTACGGGCCCCGAGGTGCTGAAACACACACTCGAACACCATCCTGCAGATGGTCAGCGGATGGTTGAAGAGCTCATTCCTATGGTCAGAGCCCTCAGCTGAGGCTTTATGAGCAAGCAGTAGGCACGGTGAGGGGTGTCCTTGCTGGAAGGCTCACCTCATCCGCCTCCTGTTGACGGCGGTTTCATTTTTCTTCAAAAAGAAAAGCAAAATCAAGTTGCAGACAGTCCCTATATCCCCCTGCTTTTTTGGACTAGCCTTCAGCAGCGTGCACGAATGAGCTCTGTGTCTGTTGCTCCCGTTCAGACTGAAGGCATAGATACCCATGCTACTATTCATTTTCACACCGGCACATATTCACGCAGAGCACTGTAGCTAAAGATTTTTTCTGTGCCAAATTGACATGGAAGAACACATTAGCAGTTAGGGGCAGCAGACAGCTTTCCGCTAGTTATTGTCACTTGTTTCTCTCCGCTCAGCGAGATTCTCATACCAATGGTCTGTCTGCAGCCTCAGATGTTGCGTGTATTTCCAGGAACAAGGCATTTTTCATCCTGAATTTCCCTTATCACTGCTGCTCATTCAGCTGCATAATCCTCTCCTGTTTTGCCTTGTACTCGGAACCAGCAAGCGACAATCTGCAGCTGGTCCCAGACTAAGCCTTTCTCAAGTATTATCAGGATATTTCTTCTGGCAGCTCGCAGGCGTGGGCAAGGGAGGCAACGTAGCTTTGCAAATGCCATGTAACACAGTATTTCAGGTCCAAACCCAGTGCCAGGGCTGCAGCAGCGCTCCCCACTGCTACTCGCTGGCAGCAGGAAAAGCCAGGGAAGTTCCATGTGGTTGTATGGAATCAAATGCACACACACAAAAAAAAAATTAAGAAAAAAAAAATATAAATTGCTGTCGACAGATGTGTAGCAAGCTGTGGAAATTTTGGGTGAAAGAGCCTCCTGATTCTGGCAAAAAGTCTGAAAAAGTCAGTGCTCTGAATACCAGAGGATGCGAGTCATACAAAGTGAAGATGGATCCTTCTGGGGTTGAAAGATATCCATAGTACATCCAATATTGCTCTTAATGAAATGTCTCAAAAGATACTGGCATAACAGTCCCTTTTAGTTTTCCTTTCCCATTCACCTGGTTGAAGCAACTTGTAAGAAATACAAGATGAAGGTACTTGTAAGAAATACAACAAATACACTGATGACCACTGAGCAGTGGTCAGCTGCTTCATCTGTGGCTGTCACACTGCAATTTGGTATTGAAGGAGTATTTGTGCCTGTTTTTATGATGTTTTTGTAGCATCTTATCAACAAAACAGGTTATTCCTATTCCACGGGGGTTGATACATGTGAGGGAATAAACAGACAACAGTATCTCTGGAGTAACAGATTGCCTACAATGTTATCTGTAGAAGAAGACATTAAAGTTAGTGTAGTTCACAAAAGGTTCTCCACTGCTCAGACCCTCCCTGAGGCATGTGCTGCCAAGATTTACCTTCACATGCAGCCATTTTAAACTTTGCCCTGTGAGAACATGAGAAACTCATACTGGGTATAGCTGCCAATTTGCCAGAAAGCAGATGGTGCCCTTGCACCCTGTTACAGCTAGTCTTAATCCTTAGCAACATGTCCTCTCTCTCGTGGAGAGGTCAAAGGATGCACACAACTGTTGTGTCTTCCTCTGCAAATGCTGGCCAATAACCTGGAGCCAATAAAAATAACAGTGGAAATGTTAGGTATTTTGGAAATTGGCCATAACACAAAGACCTTTTCTTGCAGCAGAGTGCCAAAAAGCTTGGTTTCTCAGCTTTAAATCTTATCCAAAAGATAAGGGAAGACATTCCTGGAGCAGAGTAGTACAGATCAGAGATTCAGGGAGGAGGGGAAAACTGAAAAAGCTGAGACATGATTTTGGATTTTTGGAATCACTTGAATTATAATTTCTTACCATTTCTATCATTCTCCTAACTGTTTTTTACAAATTTGTGCACTGATTGTTTATTCTTTTCCACTCTACCCATCTCCCCTCCCATTCAACAAGCAGAGTTAATCACTAAGATTTAGAGTTTTATGACGTTATGACTTCCTGTTGGAGGGGAAACCTTGCAGCAACAAATTCTACAAAAGAGTCCAAATGTGGTTCATCTTTGGTTTTCAGTTGGAAACCAGTCACCACCGGAAACCTCTCCTTAGCCATCCCACATCAATCACTCCTTTTCCTGCTTTACCAGTTAACACAGCTCAACC
Source organism: Gallinago jamesoni (assembly GCA_025769975.1). NCBI lineage: Eukaryota > Metazoa > Chordata > Aves > Charadriiformes > Scolopacidae > Gallinago > Gallinago jamesoni. Next base: position 202,397,062 of record JAOQGH010000001.1, read on the forward strand.
TACACCTAGAACTTCTTCACAGCATCTGTTCACATCTTTTTTATATTTAACCTTTGCCTTTCTTGACCACCCGCAATTTCTAAATAATCACAGAATCACAGAATCTTCATGGTTGGAAGGGACCATTGAGGTCATTGAGTCCAACCATACACAAAAAAAAACCACAACAAAAACCCAACCCAACATTCTCAGGCATTAGAGCATGCCTGAAGTGACACTTCTACACATTTTTTTAAATACCTTCACAGATGGTGACACAACCACCTCCCTGGGCAGGCTGTTCCAGTGCCTGACAACTCTTTCACTAAAGTAATTCTTTCTAATATCTAATCTAAATCTCCCCTGCCGCAACTTCAGACCATTTCCTCTGGTTCTGTCATTATTCACTTGGGAGAAGTTGTAGTTGTAGAGGGCAATGAGGTCTCCCCTCAGCCTCCTCTTCTCCAAAATAAACATGCCCAGTTGCCTCAGAATCTCCTCGTATGACTTGTTCTCTAGACCCCTCACCATAAATAAGTACACATTTTCCTCTATAAATACCTCCCAAGTAAGTCCTTGTTCTCTTAACACAGAAAAAGGAGATGGCATTTGTCTTGTGTCTCCTTTCATGACCACACATGATGTCTCTTACCACTGGGAAAGAGCATGAGCCAAGGCTTGGGGGAGCACATTGGAGAAGGTGGCTTGTAAGGAAGCTTTTTGAAGTGCTTCTGGCTGTGTGTTAGCTATCAAGGCACAATAAGGATAGCCATTAAGGGGTTTAATGTAGAAGTAACCTCCAGTCTGGTAACAGCAGAAGTGCTGTATGTTGTTAACCATTGCATTGCACGCACACACACAAAATACAAACCAAAACAAAACCCACCAAAAAATGAAAACCAAATAGTAAAAGAGACATTTTCTCTCCCTGTGCTGAATAAATACTAAGAAAGAAAAAATATTTTTTTTTAATATGTAAACACCAAGAACAAGACTAACAATGACATCATCTGCATCTATGATCATCCACGAGGCTACACAGAGTGTTTTGGGGGGTGGAAGCAAACATTTTCTTGCAAATTAGCCAGTAGTTTGTGCCCACACAGCTTCATGAATTTAATGGAAACATATTACAGATGTTCCAAAAAGAGGTTAATTAAGCATTTTATTCCAGGATTATAGAGTTCAAACAAAACACATACCAAACTTTAAATGTTCACAGAACTTCATGGAAATCAAACGTAATTTACTATAGGTTTTGCTCCTTTGCCAGACACAAAAAAAAGAAGAGAAAAAAAAAAAGCTGAAATGTTCAAGTCAGATACAACCTGTTTATAGGCAATAAAGATAATTACATGGTGCGAATGTAGCCATCGATATTATAGTGAGAGGAAAACAGACACATGGAACATTTAATAAAGAAAACCCTTTAAAATAAGATTTCAACTCTCAGCCTCCTAAACCTAGGGCAGACAATTCATCTCCCAGGATACACATTCTGCTTAAACTCTACGGGGATCTGAAACTAAGAACTGCAAGTGTCAAATCAGCTAAAAAAAGGAGGTGGATTTTTTTTTCTTCATGTAACAACATGCAAAGAATTGTAGAAAGGAGTCACATATGTAGGGACTTAAGAGACTCAAATTAATAACTTCACAGTTTGTATCAACAGCTCTATGGCAATATAAGCTATGATCAGTTATTTTAATCCTTCAGAATTAATTATAAAATGTGTTGACAAAAGAAAGTGGTAATGTATTCTTTATTTTTTCATGTTGAGATTAAAGTTTCAAATAATTACCATGAGATGTTATGGTCAGTTATATACATGGGAGTGAGTGTGTGGGGGGGGAAGTCTTAGCACTTGTTATTGTCATGAGTAAAACTCATTAAGCCAGAAGGTTTGCTACTGTTCCTTTTCACTAATTTGGCTTGATCTGCTGTGGTGACACTATTCTGTTATGTAATTTCTGCACAGGATAATTAACTGTGTACATTTAATAAGGCAGGATACACTTTTCTAAATCTGGCTTTGAGACACTAGAAGATGGAGAAAATTGTTTTTAAAATAATCATGGGACAAGAAAATACCATAAGTTCTGGGACTTACAGGTTGTTTTCATAGTGTTACTTTTGTACTGTATACATTATGGCTTCTATAGCACTGTCTACATGTGAGAGTACAAAGGAGGAAAACTGCCAGCTATAACACACATATCCTGAAATCATTCTGTTCAAAATCACCTTGTTAACTCACTAAAAGAAAACAAATTAAACCTTTTATGGAAACTTATAAAGAGATTTGCTTCTTTCTGGATTCTTGCAGTAATAAATAGAGGAAATAAAAATTCATGAAAATTCATGGAAATTCAGGAAACTGTATTTCTTGAAAGCTTCCAGGTAAATCTTTCAGATTCAAAAGGTCTTTGAGAAATTAAAAATCTTATTTTGATTGCTGCATGCTTTCTGGCACCAAACACTTAAGCTTATTTGCTTGTTTGCTGGTTTATAGAGGCTGTGTGTAATAATTTTGCTGGATTCAGTTTATGTCAGCTGAGGGAAAACAATTATGAACTATTTTTACTCAGGAACATCCCTGAGAAGGAGTTATCTAAAATGGTATTTTTGGTGTGTATAAACTCAATTGTTATATCTGTTTCTAACCCAAGGAGTTGAAGAAGACACTACACATGTCTCTAAATTAAGCTTCACGGTGAGTACTGTTGGGTGAGTGGGTTGGTACTATCAGAGCAGTTGTGTGTGTGAGGAACCTGAAGCAGAAGGAAGATGATCCTGAGGGCCTTTTCCAACCTAAATGATTCTATGATTCTATGTAGGTGGATCAGAAGGACGATAAATCAGACAAGTTCTCCATGGCACAGGAACAATGGCAATCAGGTCTAGTGACCACCTATCCTGTGGCTGGAAGGCACAACAATCTTTTCTAAGTATTTCATTTAGGGAGAGCAGTTTTCCTGACAGAGGAAAAGCCAGAGAAACCACTGGAGCTCCCAGGCCACTTCTTGCAAAGCCTGTGTTTTAATTAACATTTAGCTAAGGGAACCCGTGCAAGTATTTTTATGGGCATAGCTAAAATCCTCCTGCCTGATGACTGACAATATTGCATCCCTCTTCAGCAGATGGATTAAATAGGAGGTATATTGGGATTCAAATGTCGATCTTGGCTTTAGAGTGTTAACTCTTTCATGCCTCATACAATGACTTCACTTTCCCACTCTCTCTGCTACAGAAAACCATAGGTGGATATAAAGTTTTTGGGTGGATACAAAGGTTTGGTTTTGGTTTTTTTTTGTGGTGGGTTTTATTGGTGGGGGAAGAGCTTTGAAGTAATAGATAGTGAGAGCAAGTAAAACCAAAAAACATTGATCCTGGACCTTTGAATGAATAGATAGTGAGAAAAGATAGAACCAAAAACATTGATCTTGTCAGATCTGTCTCCGGCAGCCTGTATTTCTGAATATAGCACGGCTAGTGCTCCAAGGCACTGTCTTATATTCAAACTTGAATATCAATTCCTCCAAGATTATAATGGCATTAAGGGATTAGATGCTAAAAGCTACCCACAAAAGTGGCAAGCAATATTTTTGTCTGAAATATGCAGATACAGGTAGATAAGAACATTTCCAAATTTACTTACCCATTTCTGTTAAAACCCAACCTCACCCAACCTAACAAAAAGCAACATTTTTTGAATGCTCCTTTTCAACATTAAAACAATATGTTCTATCGTTTCAGTTCCAAAGGATGTTTCTTGCCAAAATTCAGTTCAAAAGAGTTTTAAAAAGGGTTAAGAGGGCGGGAAATGAAAGGTGATGTGACAGGTCAAACAAAATGATTTTTTTCTGCCTAAAATGTTTTCTTCTCAAGTTGCTGGAACAACCAATGAACCAAATCTGCCTTTTTTTATACCCAAATCTAGTCTACAAAATACAGTCTTTAAATATCAGAGGGCTGATTCTGGCAAGTTTCAGAAGGCGCGTAATAGACCATTGGCTTCAGCGGGATTTGGCAGCATTCAGTGTCCCACTGGAGGACAGAAAGAGTGAGAGAAAGTGTTTGGGGAGGAGGTCACACATAGAGAGAAATTTATATTTTTTTTAAACTGACCTGAGGGAGAACTTCATATTCTGAGAAATCTCTCAGACTGTGACCTTTCACCACGGCATTTAAAACTAAAATGTACAAAGGACTGCAAATATATAATATAGGGATCAATCCTGCAGTAGGAGGTCATGAGGATGAAATAAAAGGCTTTTCTAGCTTTGCTTTCGAAACTACTGTATACCAAACAGAAATGATATAAAGCATTAATTTCCATCCTGTTTCTGTAGTTGTTTTGGTCACTATAAAATTTTATAGTGCACCATCTGAGAATATGGGACTGGCAACTTAATTTTGTCATAGCATTAAATAAAAATTCTGGAATTAGTGACATCTATGTAAGATATCTGTCTCTAGGCTAGTGACTCTAAAGTCAGACTTTGTAGAAGGAATCAGCACATTCATGAGACAATTCTTCCAATAAAACATAGAAATCCTATGAACTGCACCTTTTATTCTGTTAACTCTATTGATGTAATTTACTCAGGTGAAGTCAACATGAAGTATCACTTTGTCTTATTAATACATGTCAACCGCAGGAGTGCTTTGCCAAGTCAGTAAAGTTGTTATACTGATCATTAAAGCATTCCATCTATGTTTAATCAACAGTATTCTACCCTGTGCTGATAAAATAAAATTGTCTTCCTCTGGGTAAAAACAAAGCATACCTGGAGAAGGATACTTTCGCCAGCAAAACCTGTGGAGGAAGCTGATGGTGCTTCTGGCATTGCAATCGTGTCGGTCAGGGATTGAACACCTGTCTATCCTTATCTGACACAATTATGCTAATAGAAGTCTGAAGCTTGTAACTGACTTGCAATGTAGAAATAACTGCATTAGGTGCATAATTGCCCCAAGCAGAAGCTGTTTCTATGTTGGATAATTCCCATTGTGGTCTAACTTGGCTTGCTGTCTCCAAGTGCTTAGGATCCTGGAGAACTGCCCTGTGGTTTCTCTGCCCTAAACGCAGCTCTATAACATGGCATTAATAAATACAGACAGTTCCTCTACAAAGATGGTCATAGTAGTCCCTTTAAGTCTACTCAGCTATAAACTTCTTGTACCCCTGCAAACCCTGCTGTTTAAGGATACATACAAAAACACTGTTGAAACAATGTAATTGAATTGAATTAAATATAGGAAATAATTAGGGTGAATGCACAGGAAAACTTCTTAGTAGCAAGAAGCTGACTTCAGAGGGGCTGCACATGGGTGTAGAGTTTGAGGCACTGGAGAACTGGATCCTCAGGTAGAGGAAAATGGAAGAGGGCAAAATAAAGTCAAGTCTAATTAGCTGACAGAGTCACATGGGAAACAGCCATATGGGTCTGTGTGGCTACAGCTCTTTGAAGTAAATTAATTGCTTTGACCTGGTGCTGATTACAGCTTGTTGAGAAGGTGGGATAAGTCTGGCTTTTGGGGAAGCAGCTTAAGGAAGGAAAATGCTGAACCCTGAGAAACAGGATGACCACAGGAATCCTGGGGCAGAGAGTGACTTGAAAAGCAACGCATCTTTAACTCCTTACTACAAAACACCTTTAATGATTCAGTAATTAGGCTGGGTGGTGGCATATGGACTCAATGATCTTAAGGGTGTTTTCCCAACCTGAATGATTCTATGATCCTAAGTCCTACATCAGTTATCTAGCCTACCTTCAGCCATAGCATCCCAATTCAGAATGATGCTATAACTGCTGTGTCATCAAGGATTTAGCTATATACTGTCTTTGCAAACTTCTCATTAAAATAAACCTTGATACACCTTTGTAACTCTATTTGCTTAAAATAAGCAGATACTGCTTCAGTAATGAAATCTGCCTCGTTTTTATGTAGCATGATTTAGCTTATGGTATTATTATTACTCCCAGGTCTGCCCAAGATCAATTTGACCAAGCTGGTGTCTCTAGGATGTTCTCGTAAATGAGATGCATATCTCATTTTCCCCAGTGGCAAAATAAATAGGCTTCTTTCAAGTGAAGTTTGGAACAAAGCATCTTGATTGTTTTTGTGAAGTGGGGGAAACCCTGTTGAGCTGGGGCGATCGTACATGCTCTGCTTTGCGACAAAGTGTATTAGCTTCACAACATGAAACCTAAAGCTCCCCAGAGGTAGCTGGCTCGGTCACCTGGGGAAATGTAAACACTGTTTTATCCCTGTCATTATATCTCTCTTGTTCTTTAAGCAAAATGGAAATGCCCATTGATACTGCTATGTTTTGTTTCCACCAGTTCTTCCTCTACCTTCCCTGGCCAGACTGAGACTTATCTAAGTCAAGGGGGGGGGGGGGGGAATCAGAAAAAAAAAACCCTTACCAACAATGTGGAGACAATTTCCTCACCAAATTTACACCTTCCCAATTACTGGGGTCACCTTACTATCGTATCTAGCAAAATCAGATCTTATATTGATTGGAAAAAGGAGTATTGCTTAAAATTGGAATCAAATCACTGGCAAATTCACTACTGCGTATCTGAAACTATCTATCTTAGTGATTTCCTTTAGAAACTATGAGAAATGCAATTATTCTGATTAGCAGTTGATCAAGGTGAGAAAGCAATTAGGAAGAAGTTTTGGTTTTGGTTTTGTTTTTTTTTTTTCCAGTGAATGAACCCCACTATAAAACAGTAGATTCAGATTTGTCTTCTGAGAAAGCATGTCTGAGGAAGGAAAAATTTACAATAAAAGAGCTTAAGTTAGCACTTGTGTATGCTTTCATGCATATTTAAGGCTCAAACTAATCTTGAGCACAGCCTAATTCTGCTAGTTCAGTGGATTATAATGCAATTTCTTGAAGGGTTTGTTTGTATATCCCAAGTGATAACACTTAGCCTTTCTGCTGTGTTACAAGACTGACAAAACCCACTTGTCAGACCCAATTCCTCCCTGATTTCAGATTGGTTTGGGATCATCCAGCTCAGAAAACATTTCTTAATCCAGTTGTGGACCTCTGCTAGTGCAGAGTTTCATAAAAGTACCTTCTTACTAGGTGATTCTTTAATGATAATATTGCAAACAAATCACACTTCTCAGTTTACCCTTTCTTGGAAATAATTTACTCACAACAACATGCAAGTTAACAAAAACATCACTTAAAATAAGATTAAATTAATCTTCCCTCTCGTACCTCCCCTCTCATCCATACTTTATTCCTCCTATCTATTCCTACTGTTAGCTCCATGGCACCATAGGGCTGTATTCTCCTTCTAAGCTTATCAGCAAGGTGAGTAAAAATGAGTGTATAATTAGTAAAATACAGGCTGGAGAGGTGGGGAGGCCACTTTCTGCCATGACAGGGAAGTAGATTCATTCCACAGGGAAAGCTGAGTGGGCTCACAGGGTATGATCCATATAGCTGCAGTTCATTAACTCATGTACCCAAATTTCACTGAAATTCCTTAAGAAACACCTGTTTCTCTGTTATAGGCAGGATAATAAGATCTCAAATCAGAATGCTAATGTTTAACAACTCTTATGATTTCTTTTATTAATATCTATTTTTGTTAGGGTTTTTTTTTCTTTTTTTGGGGGGAGGTTGACAGCAATATTCTATTAAGAACTTCAGTTCGGAAAAAAAAAAAAAAGAAAAAAGGAAACTAGAAACATATTTGCTTTGGATAAAGGTTTTTTTTTGACAGTTTAAAAAAGAATATTTATCTAAATCTTCTATCTGGAGTTAGGTAAAGCAAAGGACCAGGCAGCAGTTCATGAGTTACAAGCAAGGCAGAGACTTGACATATCCCAGGGCACATGTACCTTCAAAACCTACCACAAATTTCATGTACCTATTGTGTGAAACTTGTATAAACACTGTTTTGTTTTGATTTTTTTTTGTCACTAATCCACCTGTTCCTTGTCTTATTGAGATTATAGTACACTGTGACATTTTGGAGCTAATTCCTCCAGTGTACAGTTTTATCACATGCTCTAAAAAAATAAATAAATCCTGCCTGATTTTTTCCCTTGTTGCTTACCTTTCCATCAATCAGTAGATTTCTAAGGCTTGGGTTCCAATTCTATAATTCCCATGACTGATTTTATTTCATTCCCACCTGCTTTTGGCAGATCATCCAGATCATGCATTCGAGGTCATGCAATTAAAACAGATAAGACCAACCAGCTAAATCAAGCAAGGACTTAGGTCTGTGAACATGGTCTTCTGGGTTCAACTGGATCCAGGCTGGACAAGGACAACACCTAATGCAATTAATAGCAGTGTTGGGAGACAAAGGGTTCCACGGGGTAGGAACTTCATGGCATATCTGGGAGAATGATGCGGCATCTGTTACCTGGATATCTGTCCTTTCTCTTTCCTAGTGGCCGATTTGGTGTTTGTCAAATAGCTGAAATTACCACAACTACTATAATAAAGTGGAAACTGCTATAAGGAAGGAACTGACTTCTTCAGGTTGCAAGGCTACATTTACATGGTGGTCATAACCAAATTGTAAAAGGGCTATTAATGCAACTCCATGATGTCCCTGGTGTCAGAGGACTTGGGTTTACGGCTTGTGTTGGTAAAGTGTCACTATTATTGACCTAGTTAGGCTAATGTATATTCATGTCGTCATTCTGCTGTTTAATTATATGATCTCTGTTGAAATAACACATGTAAGGTAGGAAGATATTTCAATGATATATATATCACGGGACCAGGTGAAACATAACCTCACTGAACATTTGCAAGTGAACAGTAAAAGAAGGGCCTCATCTCATAAATTGCTAAGTAAGAGTTAGAGATAGCTATCTGTCCAAGCTAAGCACTATAAAAAAAAAAATGAAGCTTGATTAAATATAGCATAAGTGGGGGAAAAAAAATGCCTGACTGAGACACCCCACCCCAGACATGAATATATCAGTCTTCTCCCTAGGGAAGAAAGCCAATGCTTAAACTTAACATTCTGCTAGTAATTTAATGGAAAACCATAAATAATAATAAAAAAAAATCCTTTGTGCTATTCAGGGCAAAGAGCCAAGTCTTTATTTAAAAGGAAATATATAACAATTGTAATTCACAAGAGGCTGTTTTTATATATACTTGTTCAACACAATGCCTAAAGCAGCCCTCAGAAAAATAAAAAAAAAAATATGAAGAGCATTCTTAACTGTTTCTAAAGCTTGCTTTCTTATTTCTTCTCTTTCTTTGAAAAGGAGCTACTTCTGATTCTGCAGGAGGCACCTAAACAGAAACATCTGATTGAGTGGGAAGTTTTCCATTGACTCCCACTAGGTATCAGGAGGTGGATGTGGTCATCAAATCACCAGATTCAAGAGCAGCAGCCAGGCACCAACATAGGTTAGGGGTGGACCTGCTGGAAAGCACTGCTGAGGAGAAGGATCCAGTGGTCCTGATGAATAGTAAACTAGAGCCATCAATGAGCCCGTGTTGCCAAGAGGGCCAATGGAATCCTGAATAGGGAAGAGTGTGGCCAGTAGGCCGAGGGAGGTCATTCTCCCCTTCTGCTCTGCACTGGTGAGGCCACAACTGGAATACTGCGTCCAGTTCTGGGATCCCCAGTTCAAGAGAGACTGGGAACTACCAGAGAGAGTCCAGCGTAGGGCAACAAAGATGATTGAGGGATTGGAGCATCTCCTTTATGAGGAAAGGCTGAGAAAGCTGGGACTCTTTAGACTGGAGAAGAGAAGGCTGAGAGGAGACCTTATTAATGCTTACAAGCATCTAAAGGGTGGATTGAAGGAGGTTGGAGCCGGACTCTTTTCAGTGATTCCCAGTGACAGGACGAGGGGCAATGGACACAAGCTGGAACATAAGAAGTTCCATTCAAATATTCCATTGAAAGACCTTCTTTACGGTGAGGGGCCAGAGCCCTGGAACAGGCTGCCCAGGGAGGTTGTGAATTCCCCTTCCCTGGAGATCTTCAAGACCCAGCTGGATGCACTCCTGAGTGATGTTCTCTAGGCAATCCTGCTTCAGCAGGGGAGTTGGACTAGATGAGCTCTAGAGGTCCCTTCCAACTCTGACAACTGCATGATTCTGTGATTCCATGATCATCCAGCCATAGCAGCCACCACACAATGAATCCTATCCTGTCAGATAGTACCTGCACTTGCTCTTTAAAGCAAATGCATCATAATTAACAAGAAATTCCCCACTAAATACTGAAGCATGCATCAAACCCTCTCTTGGGCCAAAAACTGATTGCTGCTAGAATGGATATTTTATTTGAAAGAGTCAACCACCATGCTGACTTTAGTGGCATCAAACATGTTTGATTTGGAAGGGATAATCCAAGCTTTCCATGAAAAAAATATTACATAAATTCAAATCATTAGTTTGTCTTCCACTATTATTTTATCTTATAAGCAAGGTAGCTGATGACCCAGGACCAGAACTTCAACTTTGCAAGTTACCCTGAACAAAGGAACCTGTTTTATTCAAAAGCCACTAAAACCAGTAAACACCATGCAGCTTTCAAAGACCATCTCTCACTATATCCTGTTTTTTTAACTGTGTAACTTAAACTCATTGGAAATTAAAGATGCAATTAGCTATTGCTTGCAAGTATAAGCAGACACCTTGTGCAGCACTTTCTTACTTCCCTGGTGAATTCCCACCTGCAGGTCAGGCTTCATTAAACTGGAGTGCCAAAAGAAAAAAAAAAAAAAGGATAAAGTCACATAATTAAAAAAACCCTGCACTTCCTTTGCTGAGTGATTTGAACTATCCTTGTTCTCACTGACACAAATGGAAGAAAAAAATCTGGGATTCAGTAAGAATAAACTCTCTGCATCATGTCAGCTGTTGTAGTCCATCTCTCCGTTGGATTTACATCTGCCATCCACCCCGTGTTCAGAAGTGTTATCTCCTTCCCTTTTGGCAAATTTCCAGAGCACAGCAAAGAAAATGCCCCAACAGACAGAGAAAAAAAGATATCTCCTCATCTGTAGGAAGCATTTGTGTTCATTGATAGCAAAGAACTGAAAAAGGGAAACTTTTGTAGATTAAAGCACAAGAGTTAGTGGTGAAGGATGAGCAAGAATAAAACCTACTGACAGGACTGGTTTCTTAGTGAGATTTTCTTGGGGTTTTGCTGTTTATTATTGATACATGTGAGTTCTTGCTTTATGAAAGAAATGATCTGCAGGTACAAATGTTTTACACTGTATGCTTAATGTGTGACTGGAGCTTTTTATTTATGGACTTTACAACAATTAATAAAACAACTGTTAGTTAGCTAATGAGCTTTAGTAACCTCAGACAGTTAACGCTGCATGTCTAACATTAAATTTAGTGCTGTAAGGTTAAGCCTTGAGTTTTGCTGTGAAACACAAGAGGCTACAATGAGCTCACTCCAGCTAATTCCACAGTGGCCCTAATATTTTCGGGACTTCAGAAAGCCTTATTTACCGTGCAGTTCATTAAGCCTGAAGACCAATTTGATGCTTTTAAGCTTCAAAGTTATGCTTTTGGATAACCATGCCAAGGACCTCTTCTAGCCTGGCAGAAGTAGGCATGTCAGTCCTCACACCTCTGCTATGAGTGTACAGGATCATAGAATCATAGGATCATAGGATCATAGAATCATAGAATCATAGAATTGTCTAGGTCAGAAGGGACCGTTAAGATCATCTAGTCCAAACATCAACCTAACTCTGGGGAAGAAAAAAAAAAAAAAAAGAACAAAATAAATACCACTCAAAAATACCCAAAACACACCCACATCACTAAACCATATAACTGAGCACTCTGTTAACCTGTCTTTTGAATACGTCCAGGGATGGTGCCTCAACCACTTCCCTGAGCAGCCCATTTTAATGCTTAATAACCCTTGCAGTGTAAATTTTTTTCTAATATCCAATCTGAACCTCTCCTGGAGCAATGTGAAGCCATCTCCTCGTGTCCTATTGTCTGTGACTTGGGAGAAAAGACCAACCCCCACATCTCTACACCCTCCTTTCAGGGAGTTGTAGAGAGCGAGAAGATCTTCCCTCAGCCTCCTTTTCTCCAGGCTAAACAGTCCCAGCTGCCTCAGCCTCTCCTTATAAGACACATTCTCCAGACCCCTCACGAGATTCATTGTTCTTCTCTGGACACGCTCCAGCCCCTCAATGTCTTTTTTGTGGTAAGGGACCCAAAACTGGACACAGCAGTCGAGGTGGGGCCACTCTTTATTTCCTGCTCAGCAGCAGATACACAGCACCCAGAGGAACTGTGGAGTGAAAACCCCCTTGCTTGCTCCATTTCATATCTGTTCTTTAAAGCACCTAAGCATCATTAGCGGAAATGAGTCTTTAACCCCTCTTCTTCAACCAAAGCCAAAAAAGGCTCTGGTTTTGCTCTTATCTGGATACATTGTGCTAGATTAATATAATAATAGAGGATTCTCACTTATTCTTTTCACTTACTACAGCAGTTATAGAGATCTGGTTCAACACTGACCAGAGGACACTTGTAGACTTCAGTTTATTCAGCAGGCTGGTGTTTCCTTCAAGTTCTCTGAGATCTGCCCTGATATCCCTGTTCTTCACACTTTTCCCAGACAGTGTTCCAGTAATACACTGAGGAGGGAGTTGCAGAACCAAACTCCAGGGTTGGGTGCAAGAAAACTTGCAGCAAAATATTCAATATTAACCTTTGTGCAACTGGGCAACCAGAAGCAGGTTAAATCTTTTCATTTTTACTTTTCATTTTATATTTTCTCTCCAGATTAATGTCAGGTTAGAGGACCACGACAGGACAGAAAGGGAGAAGACACAGGACGTGGAAAGACCAAGACTGCCTATTTCAATAGCAGTGCTTTTTGCTCCATTTCAACATGATTATGAATTTATAACACACCACTGGAATGGCCTGGTTGGGTGACTACAGGATCAAATCACACTTGTATGCCACCCAGCAAAATATGTCACTCTTGAAAGAAAGGCAGTAGCTTCCAAATGGATACTTCTTCAGCAGGTTGAAAATGTCACCAAACAGTACTCACTGGTGCTGTAAAATCTGATAAGAATCTCCTTTTCCCTGCCCCTTTTTCCTGCCATCCCTTTGCATTTTGATCCTGGGTATTTGTCTTGATTATTCATTTTTATCATTTTGTATCATCAGACTGAGTCTTTTATTTTCTCTTTCATTATATACATGAATAACACTGTCAGTTGCTGTGGATGTCACATAGCATATATTACAGCCTATTGCAATGACAGAAAATAACCCTGAAATTTGAGTCTGACAGACTCACTGTTTGCATTGGTAGCTTGAAATAATGCCACTGGCCTCATCTTTTCTTATTTCTTATTACATTTGAATCTATAAAAATAAGCAATACAACATTCAAGTTGTATGGAAGACAGACTGAGCCCTTCAATTAAAAAACACTCCATGCACTAGGCCATTTTTTAAGGTTCTTGGGGTTCTGCTATGCTGCTTGAAAGATGCTTTTCAGTTCAGTCCAGCCACAACACAAGACCTGGTTATGCACTGCGTTGCCTTCTCCATAGTTTGCAGGAAACGTTAAACCTCAGATGGTCCACATATGCCTTCGACTACATTTTATGAGTTTAGCTGTTGTTATAATTGCATTCCCAAGAGTTGCAGCAATAATTCTACGCTGCTGGACTAGACATCCTCTCACACCCATGGCTATGCTTTAAATTTAGAGCATTGGGCTGTTGGATGCTGAAGGCAGGATTAAGCAACATTCTGAAGGATTGTTCCTGTTGCTTTTCACCAAGGCACTCTGCTGTTATTCTTTTGTATTAAAAAAGACCAAAAATTTCTTTCTTTCATGTTTTTGGCCCATGACTCACCAGAACCACCCATGAATGTGTTTTCTGAGTGTACTAATTTGAGAAGCAAATCACATAAAACTACTCCTCTGGATTTAAAATATTACTCTGCATTTAAAAACAATAACTTGAGAGGAGAATAGATAAGATTTTCTTTACTGAGTTTGTACGTAAGTAATTATAAGACAGAAAATACTCTACAAAGTGAATAGAAGGTGCATCATTTGACTTATTTAAGCCTATTTCAGAGAAAAAGCTAAATACACATTTTTGAAAAATCATCAGTAATAGTAGAGTTTGTATAACAAAGCATGCTATTAACTTGTAAACCTTTATTCATGGATACAGTGTGATTCTGATACATTCATTTATTTAAAGCTTCTAGATGCTTTTGTAACAAATAATGATAGTAATAATCTTGGTCATGCACTATTGAAGCTAATAGTACGAATCCCATTACTGTTAATAACAAAAAATCAAACTCTACTATTTCCATTGAAAAAGTATAACGAAATGTATAACTACACAACAGAGTGCACATATATAAAATTACTTTTAGGAAAAAGTTGGCATATGATCTTTCAAAATCAGTATTTGCCATTTCATAATGTCTATATTATTCAAGTTTATCTAATTTCAAATGAGTTCATGCTTTACATGTACTTCTATCCCTAAATAGAAATACTTGTATGTTCTTCTTTGATGATGGATCCAATATAAACATGTTTGTTCAAAATAAAAGAACAACATTTCTATACAGTCTTAGAAGTCAGATTTTTCTTCTAGTCACAAAAAATGTGATCATCAACATTCATTTTATTTGCTCTGAATAAATTATTCAGATCTTATTTACCATATTATTAAATTTTAATTGTTCCATTGCATTTTCTCATATGTAAACAAACCTGTGTGAGAACAAAACACTGCTTAATTATGGCAGCTTCAATTGCTCAACAAAAGAGACATTTCAGAGAGGAATTTTTAGATTGTCTAATTCTTCCCTAAAGGCAAACTCAGCTTTCTCAAAGATATTGCCTACCCGTTTTATTACATATCCACAAAGGTAGATTTTCTAAAGAAGATCTTACAGAAGAGAGCATTTAAACTCTTGAAGATTTTTCTCCATGAAGATAATTGCATATTAGTGGAATTTTCCTTTGTTTTGCACTGCCCAGAAATCATATTAAAGGTGATGAAACATCCATGCAAATTTATTTCAAAAAGAAAGAACACAATAAAACCCTGAAATGCTACAACAGGCTCACTTGCACTAGCTGATGGGGATTTTGACTAGTGTCTCCACTTGTATGTCTCCAGTCATTCCACTATCTGGGGAACTATGGCTTGCAAACTTTACTACTTCTTCACAGTGAGTGCTGTGGGATATCCCAGAAATGCAGGAATAGAAATGATCACCAGCCTGGAAGAGGAACAGAAAATAGCTGTGTTCTGCCTCTGACAACCACTGAACATGTGCAGACCTCATATGAAGTCACTTGTCAATTGCAGTCAGCTGAAGGCCCAGTAGAGTTTGGTTATAAGATTGACATCACATCTGAACCCATTCCCATACTGGAACCAAGCACAAGGCTTGCTGAAGTTACACTCATGGGGCTTATTGGAAGGCAAAACCTTATACAGGTAGTCCACACCCAGTGAACCAAGCCTGCATTTCTCCTTAACTCACATGATACATGGTTGCGTGCTTTTCCAGGACTTTAGACAAGCAAGATGGTGCATTCAAGTGGTATTTCAGCCCTGTAAAATGAAGTAATGATCATTTATTTATTTTTGCATCGCTTCCAGTAACAAAACTCTAATGGCTGAGGAGTGAAAATTGGTCCCAGCTATATGTCTGTGAAGGAAAACTCTTCCTGCCCCAATGGGGTCAATCATGTTACTGCAGCACTCTTCGATGGTGGAACATGAGCCAGCGGAAGTCTGGGTTTGCCTTAGGTGTGTAATTACGGAATATACTTTTGCGTGTAAGTCCTCTGAAAGCATTAAAAACAACAGTGAGACCACAATGGGACTCATTAGAGAGTCACAGACCTAAGTCAATGTGTTTAAACAGTTCCTGGGCTGGCTTGGACCACAGGAGGAACCGTCACACAGTTGTCAGTCCTCAAATCTTGCTGACAAGCCTGTAGAAGTCCTGCTTGCATGGACTACCAAAGACTTAGGGCCCTGGGGTGTCGACAAGTCAGTTGGAAATTTTTGGTATAAATGTTGAGAAACATGGGGGAAATACTTTGGAGACAGAGCAGGAGGGTTATTATATATGGAGAAAATGAACAGTGTGCTACTGGAGCAGGGACTCCATCCCTTACAGCATTGTTTTTCACTTAGTGTGTTATACTCCCATTTCATATGCCTCACATTATGGACACTGGAGAAAATTTTTGTTCATATTTAGCAATGATTGTAGAAGGAAGGAAAAAAGCCATAGATGTTGTCAGCAAAATCCAGCTGTAATCTTGCCATCACAGCTTCTCAGAAATAGTCTCTTGCACTATCAGAAAATACATGTGTGGTCTGATCGTAGCCAGAACGTTCGTCTGGAATTTCTCTGCTGTTCTCATCTATGGCTAATGTTTATGACTGCTTTTGCACAGCCTTGGGGGCCCTCTGTCCTACCAAGTCTGCCTTTTTCATGACAGTAAGCTAAAGGACTCTAGCTGTAAACACGTCGTCTCCTATTCCAGTTCACGATTGGTGTGCGATCTATTTCTGATACAAAAAATAGACTTGGTCTTCAGCAAAAATTTGTATTCCCTAAATTTGTTGAAGAAATACCAGAAGACAAGAAGGGCTACAGAAAACTGTCCGCTGAACATTCAAAGCTCAGTGAATAGGTGCCTGCCATTTTATGTCATTCTTATCTCCTGCCTGTTTGTGCCAGCATCAAACAATAGGTCTGGAGAAAAATTATATGCTTCAGAGCTGGATCCTCAGGTGCAAGCTAAAAGACAAGTAGTGCAAAGCTGCAAATATTTAGCATAAATAACCTAACAAGAGCCACTGAGAGCATCTAGGAGGTGACACCCTGAAGATCTGACAATACCCCCGACTGAGTCCAGAAAGAAGATTATTGCTTCTTTGTGATCTACTCCAATGTATGGATGTGCAAATTAAAGTTGAAATATCACTGATCAAAAGAGAAATTTCTACACCTGCTGCCTGAGATCAGCCCCTCACCACAGAGTAACACTTGCTGTTCTTTTCTGGATCACATAATCACAGAGTCACAGAATCTTAGTGGTTGGAAGGGACCTTTGAGATCATTGAGTCCAAACACATTTAAAAAAAAAACACAAAAAAACCCAAACCCAAACCACACCGACACAAGAAATGAGTAGAAAAAGTAGAATTATGCCTTACGATAGTTTTGAGAGGTTTTGTTTAGTTTATCATTTTTGCTTTGACCATCTAAGGACCAGGAAAAGTAGGGTGAGAAGCTTAGAAAGCAGAGAGACCTACAACTATCATCCCTGATGTCACCCTCTAAAAAAGGGATTCAAGAATGTCCCTGCCAACCCGTGAACACTTCGTGGAGTTTTGCTGATGTGCTTAAGTCCCTGGTACATAAGGTGTCAACATAACAACAGTTCAAACACTGGGAAATGAAATAATATAAAATCTCCTTTAGCTAGGCAGAGTACCAGGGCTAAACGAGAGCTCTGTACTGTCATTTGAACTTTGAAGTTTCCATATGGTCTTGGGCAATGCAAATTTTTAATGACATCTTCACAGCTAATAAAGGGCTAACAAGCAGAGCTGCCGCATCAGTTGCAAGAGATGAAGACCTCCACTTTTTTTACAGATCTAATTATAACAAGTGCAGTACCTTCAAACCTAGATAAGAAGTATTCCTTTCAGCCCCACTGCCAGCCTGAAATAATCTAAATAGCTGTTCTCTGTCTGTTGTATTTGCAAATGTAAATACACTGCACAAGCCCATAGGATTTGAATTGAATCAGGAGAGGAACCCAAATCCAACCTCAGACCCTAACCTTTCTGTATTTTTATTTTGGATTCATGAATTTGTGTCTGGACAAATCCAAATACAAATGACTTTTCCCTGAAACACTTCTTTCAGTCATTTAAGTAAGAATGGCAGTAAAATTCAAGTAATAAACAGAGCTGCATGATGGCTGTATTTCTGAGGCTTGGTCATTGAGTGAAACTAAAAAGCTAAGATGAAAGAAGAGCTTAAAGAATATTATTTTCTATGTATTTTTCCCCAAAATATTTTGCTTCATTTTGAGTAAACTTCATATATTTCATTTTTAATTCATTTTGCATAGTCTATTTTATTGCCGTAATATTTGTCATTTAAAATTTTATGTACCTTTCTTTCTTTCAACATAGTTCTTTTGAAAGGAATGTGGGAATATCATGGAAAAAAAAATTGCTAATAATTTCTTACTTTATGAAACTTGAAACAAATTTGTAAATACTTCTGCCTTCCAAACTTCTATTTTCAAAGAAATCTCATATTTGTGAAAAATATTCCCCAGACCTGGCCACGTGCACCTGCCAGACTGACATTTTTATTTTAAAGCATGCAATTGTAATCCCATGTGCTCGATAACACTGACCTCAGACCATAATTTATGTTGCTAATAATGTGCTCCTGTAAAAAAAAAAAAATATACAAGGTGAGGCTGAAGGAAAGGTTTGCTTGTCAGATGCCATGGCAGCGAGCAGAGTTTGACAGCAGGGAGCACGGGGTGAAGAGAAAAGAGCTGGCTGTTATTATGTGTAATGTTCCTCTGTGAAAGGAGGTAGACAGACCAAGTCCTGCAGTTTCAGCTATTTCCCCTCCAGCCAGGGTGCTTCTCCTTGAACTGTGCCCCCCAGCCGAGAAGTAATGACATTATTTCGCAGAGCGGAAGCTCAACAGGGCAGAGACGGCTTCTTTATTTGTACTCATCCGTCACTCGGCACAACAGAGGCTTGAGAGAGACTCTGGCCTCAGGACAGTGCAAACAATCATACAAATAACTCCACATACGCAGGAAAGCCTAGCTAGAAAGTTTAATTGCTGTGACAGTACCAACATCTGCTCTGGTAAAAGCCTACTTAAATTCCAACATTGCATTAGCAATCTGGGACAAATCTCCTTATACATTGGCATCTAAAATATATTTTATGTGGAATTAAAAAAAAAAAAAAAACAACAAACCCACCCTGCTGTCAAGTATTTCAGCTTTGCTACTATGCAACATTTTTATTCTGAGCACACACTTTTAAGTGCAGCTGGGGCTAAGTGACCAGCAAATCTGATTACCGCGAGTGTACAATGCCTGACATCTTTTATGTTCTTGATTCTTGACTCACCACAGTGGGGGCTAACGGGAGTTGTGAGGCTAATACCCTGTGCAGGAGGTTGAGAGCACGGCTCTGAAAATTAACATGGGAGGCTTTCCATCTTCATAAGGCTGCTTTGCTGGCAATGACAGTGAGGGGTGGTGTGTAATACCAGGAAAGATCAGACCATGGCACGGGCAGAAATCCTGTAAAACCAGTGCAGAGGTTCTTAAGAACCTCAGCTGTTGAGAGGGATCTGGACAGCTTGGATCAAGGGGCCAGGGCCAATGGTCTGATATTCAACAAGGCCAAGTGCTGGGTCCTGCACTTGGGTGACAACAACCCCATGAACACAACAGGCTTGGAGAAGAGTGGCTGGAGCTGCCTGGCAGAAAAGGACCTGGAGGTGTTGTCTGACAGCCAGCTGAATTTCAGTGGCAGTGTGCCCAGGTGGCAAATAAGGCCAAGAACATCCTGTATCAGGAATACTGTGGCCAGCAGGACTAGGGAAGTGATCATCCCCCTGTACTGGGCACTGGTGAGGCTCAACTTCTAGTGCTGTGTCCAGTTTTGAACCCCTCACTGCAAGAAAGACATTGAGGTGCTGGAATGTGTCCAGAGAAGAGCAACTGAGCTGGTGAGAGGTCTGAAGCACAAGTCTTGTGAGGGGCGGCTGAGGGAAATGAGGTTATTTAGTTTGGAGGAAAGGAGGCTGAGGGGAGACCTTCTCGCTTTCTACAACTCCCTGAAAGGAGGGTGTAGTGAGGGTGGGGTTGGTCTCTTCTCCCAAGGAATAGGCAATAGGTCAAGAGGAAATTGCTCCATGTTACACTGGGGAAGGTTTAGGATGGATATTAAGAAAAATTTCTTCACCAAACAGGTTATCAAAAATTGGAACAGGCTGTCCAGGGAAGTAGTTGAATCACTGTCCCTGGAGTATTTAAAAGACATGTAGACATGGTGCTTAGGGACATGGTTTAGTGGTGGACTTTGCAGTGTTAGGCTGATGGACTGTTAGTCGTACTTGATGACCTACAAGGTTCCTTCCAACTTAGATGATTCTACAATTCTATGAAGATGACTCAAAGTTTGGCTACTTTTTCGGGAAATAAATCAAATACTATCTTTAAAAATTACACTGATTTTAAAAAAAAAAGAAAGTGACAGAGAATTATCATAACAAAAGAAGTTTTTCTTTTATTAATCACAAAAAGGATGACTGTAAGGGTGAAACAATACACTGGGATTTAGAAAATTTATCCTCTGGGCTTTATACAGATTCTCTTAATAATGTTAAGGACAGCCACATTTCTTCTCTCTCACCCTACTGCAGGATGTAGTATGTGTCTGGCACAACGGCACCCTGGCCCATGAACATATGGTGATATTTTTAATAGCTCCACTGTGAGACTTGTTGCAAGAATGGCTTGGTGAAAATATAACACTTGCACTGTGTGGGAGGTCAGACTAGATAATTTTAATAGGCCCTCCTGAACATGAAATATATTATCAAACAAAAACACAGTGATACAGGCGGCAATTATTTTCATAATGAGAACTGGTGATTGTGTGGACAGTGTTGAGCAAAAATAAATGAGAGCTGGAGACTAATAGCAAGCTTTTGTAGCACCAAGGAATGAATATTCCTGTAAACAGAATTAGTATCGCTAATACTTCACATTCATGCAGCATTTCACACAGGTGGCACCTCCATTTTGCAGAAGGAGCAAGTGGGGAGCAGAGGTGAAGTGGTTGCCCAAGACCATGCAGCAATGTGCTGGGTGAAGGCTGCTGGTCCACCTCTGCCAGCCTGTCTTCTCCCTTCAGATCTCAGATCTGGAAGGGCTAACGTATGTGATGCTGATAAGGTGCCCCTCTCCTGACCCAGGCTGCTCCCACTCTCCTGTCACCCTGGGTGACACCCCAGGTACCTCTGACAGTCATTTTCCCTCCCATCAGTGCAGACTGGCAGTAAGTTCCTACAGCTCCTGCTGGCCCCATTTCAGGTGTGGGGTCTTATCAGGGCAGGTTGGACAGAGGGAGCTTCAAATCAGGTGTGCAACAACCTTTACCTGCAGCTTCACCTTGGCTCTGAGTGCACCCCTTTGCCAAACCCTCTTTCAGAAATTACCAACGCTGGTACACACTTGGAGGTGTAAGAGTGTGATTGTGCATGTCTGCATGTGAAGAGATAGGAGAGTTACTCAAAAATACATGTTTATTTCCCTAATTGTTTTCCTGCACTTTCTTCCCTGACCTTTATTGTGTTTACACTGACTTCTTTCACTTGTAAAACCTGTTCCTTCTCTGATTTTGGATTATTATTTTTTTGCCTTTCACTGCACACATCCTCACTGGGTAGATTTTCAGTTACCCTCACTGGCTACTTGAGACCAATTTGCAGACACTGCATATAGTGTCTCTAAGGCCAGCAGCCAAGTTCCCAGCAGATGTAAATAAGGAGCTGTAGCAATTTACATTAACAGATTATCTGCTATGACACTAAATTTCTCCTTCCTCCTGTCCCTGATACAGGATGCTCTGTCTACAACATGCAATAAACAGTAAAATGCTGGTAAGATTAAAGGCCCATTCTAGTAACCTTTTACAATCTGATTTACTAATTGGGCCATGGGACTCACAAAGTGGTGCGATTCTATCTCAACTACTAATTATCTGGCACTCAAATCCCAAATTAAAGACCTTATGTAGATGATCGGAGTCTTAGGGGGATGTGGTTCTCTCCTGTCATTTTAAGGAAACAGACTCTTTCATATACTGTATGTACAAAAATGGGAAGAAGATGACAGGAGCAATTTTGCTTCCTTGCTATTAACATTCATGACACCCATGCTATCTGGGAAAAAGAAAAAAAAAAAAAGAAAAAAGAATTATACTACAATAGTGATGTTTTGGCAGTCTGTGAACAACTGCACTTATAAAGGGCTATTAATAGATTAAAATTGTGTCTACTGTACTCCCAACAGTTACCTAAGGATCTTGAAGTGTACTCGTAATAATAGCAATGCTCAGTACTTATAGAGTTTTACATCTCCAAAGTACTGTACAAACATTAACTAATTGATCATCAGCACCACAGCGATCTGTCAACATTAATCAGAAATGCCTTTTGAAAAAAACCCAACCCTATATTTAATTTGTTCAGGTGGCATGTCTGTTCTGCAGAGGTCCTTAGAGTCTAGGGGCTGAGTGCCTTCATACTGTAAAATTAAGTGTTACAAGAAACTCCTGTCATGGGTGCTCTATTTTCTCATTTTGACCTCATGGGAAGAAATATTAGAAAGTAGAACATTTCCTTGGTAGAAGTTTTTGTATTGCATATGGAGGTATTATTTGTAATTTTAAAATACATGTATTCATATAAATCTATAGTAAAGATATTGACAAAAAATTATGAAGTGTGTTTTGTGGTAATTCTTGCTTTGCAGATGAATGTCCCACAACCATGTCCTCAAATGATTGCATTGTCCTAAGAGAACAAAATTCTTCACTATTTAATGCATTTACACCTTTTCTTTATCAAAATTAAGTGGACCCAGAAATAGGACAAATACTTTTCTTCTTTTCCTTTGTCATGATGTCATTTCACTGAAATACTAAAAGGCGACAATTCTCAGTTTGCCTTGTGTGGTTTCTAACATTTAAGTGGCCATGGAGGTGCTTTTTTTAGCACAGGACCAAGCTGTTGCATTTGTCTCCCTGTCCCCAAGCTGATGAAAAAGGCTACCACAGGAACCATCTGCAGATGTTGAAGCAGGCCATATATCCTAAATAACACTGGAAACAAGCTACTAAACGCTATCTATTAATGCTGAACTTTGTAACTACTTGTAATACACATGCACACATACTCACACGCAGAGTTAGCTGTCTACCCTCTGCATCCCCAAAAAAATAGTATTAACAAACAGGTCAAGCTCTCCAGAGAATTTTAGTTGCTTGTGTCCCTTTAAATAAACATATATATACAGGTCTTTAATTATGTGATCATACTGTATTTTCTTGAATGATCTGGTATCACTTGGTCCAGCATGTTTTTTTCTCTTTCTTATACAGTGTGTGGGTTGATTTGTGCTTGGTTTTTGTTTTTTTTTTTTTTTCATTTTCCTGATCACTATCTAGCTAAATTTTTCTGTTCGTTTCCATATGGGATTTTCTGTCACTCTAAATGCTTCAAAAATATTAATGAACCCCAGCTGTATTCCAGTGCAGGGTGGAGGGTGAGAAAAGAGTAAGATGATTTAAGGTTTCTTGTGCATTTAACTATTGCATGCCTGACTTTTGCAATCTTACTATAATTATGTTCTTAGGGAGGATTTTTGCACATAGTTTACTAGATTTTCAAGAATGAAATTAATTAAAACACAAAATCTCATTCCTTGGTATTATATGAAAACCTACATGATTCATTGGTAGGATTGTAAACTTTATTTGCATTTTGCAGATTCCTGTCACTAAAATAAGGGGTAACCACAATAGCAGAAAAGTTCCTCTTAAGGGGTGGTTGGTACACATTTTGCAGGTTCTAGAATGCTCAGTGCTGCAAAGGTGGTTTGCAGAGTTCCCACTGGTGGAGTCTCTACAAGATGTGAAGAGGAGGGAGCAACACACCAGTAAATATACTGCTTATAGGTGTGCAGACTATCAGCGT
Organism: Gallinago jamesoni; assembly: GCA_025769975.1. Lineage (NCBI taxonomy): Eukaryota > Metazoa > Chordata > Aves > Charadriiformes > Scolopacidae > Gallinago > Gallinago jamesoni. The sequence goes on from JAOQGH010000001.1 coordinate 202,420,889, forward strand.
GTGGTGATTGTACCAAGCACTGACTGATTCCATGCAGGCACCACTAGGGTCTCACTGGGCTTGGCTGGGTGACCAAAAGTGTCAATGATTCTGAACTGCTCTTCATTTTTCCTTATTTATTATGACTCCGCCAATGCAAGGATCTTGTTCCAGTCTTTCCTAGTGCTGCTCCCAGACTTCTTGCCCAGTGAGTGTCTTCCCTCCCTCCAGTTCTCAGATTTCCACTTCCTTCCTTTCTTATCCAATTTCAGTATCTCCTCTTGAATTGTCTTCCCCACCCCACCCCCCTCCAGAATTGCTTTCACAAGCTTCCCAGTAGGCTTAATCCCATCTAACCAATTTTTTTCTCACAGTCCATCTTGTTGTCTCTTTCTTTTTATCTGACCTCAGTTTTCTCACCAATTCCCAATTCCACATGGTGTTATACCCTTCCCCCAGTTCCCACACCTCTGTGATGCACATGGAATCCTAGGCTCCCTTACCTCCCTCTAGCCACACTCAATCCATATGGTCAGGCTCCCACTTCCAGGACAACGGCTCTGTCATTGTGCTTTTATTCCCTACGTTGTCCTCTTTCTAATCTGTTTTTGAATCAAATAGATGCTGCTTCCTTCCAGCTTGGCTACCAGCAGAAAACAAAATTTTTTACTTTTGATTGCAGAGCCTGGATCATACCAGGACTGGAAAACAGCGACATGTCCTTAGAGGGCTATCTAGTTTATTCTTCAAGGGCTATGGAAATTCAAAGTATGCTCAATCATGGGCATGATCAAGAACTCTTCGGGTTGACTTCTGAGCTGAAAGCAGTATGAAAACATCAGCAACGTGCTGTTATGGAGGGTTTCCACCTCAAGCCCCTACTTGGTCACAGTATAACTACTCTTTCCAACACTCATTTTCTCCCCACTTAACTCAGAACTGGCTTAGGTTTTCCCAACATATCACTGAATCATCATGTTCAGATTTGCCTTCTTCATTCAGTGGAGGGTGAGTTACATCACATGAGCCCAGAGAATGGTGGGCAGCAGTGAGACATCTGAGGAAGCGCTTGGGTCTTCAAAGAATTATATAACTATGAAATGACTTGTTTTAAGTTACATGTAACTTTCAAGCATGTGTTTTGACCAAGTGTTAGTATGTTCTTGCATGCTGATTCTCCAAAGAAAGAAAAGGGACCCAAAGGCTTAGACATCTCATGAAGGTCTCTTGCTCACCATGTAGCCAAATAAGCAGTGATATTCAGATAGGTTTCCCAGAGCTGAGCCTCTACAGTGGAGCACATCCAAACCTCCCAAGTCTGCAGAAATCTCAGGAGAAACTGAAATTCCTGACAGTCGTGTGAATCCCAGCTTGAAGTAATGCAAGTAATACATTTCTAATCCCAGATGGAGTCTGAGAATGAAAATGAAATGAAAAACTTTCTATTGGAAACTAGGGATGACTGTAAGTCTTAAACACCCTTGGAGAGGCTTCTTTTATTTAAATATATATTTTGCCAGCCCATTGGGAACTGTCTATGTATCACTTGCAAATTCCGCTTTGATTTTATGAACTCTCTGTATATTTCTACCTTTGTGCTATCTTTTGGTGTATTTTTTAGATGAAAACACACCAAGTCTGTAGCTGAAGGGGAAAATGAACACAGATCTTCTGAAGCCCAGGTCAGACCTCTTTCCATTAGACAGCCTCTCCACACACTGACAGTAAAAGTGGATATTTTTAGTTGATGTGATGTCAAAATACAGGTCACTCCAATGAAGCAAATCCAAAACTTTATGGTTTTAGCTTTGAAATTTCTCAGCATTCATAAATGAAATGGATACTACAAAAATATTTTGTTTACAATCCTGTTCCATGGGATAAAAAACAGCTTAGTGAATTTTCACAGAGAAAATGCAGCCTCTTTCTACTTTTTTTTTGACTGAGTGCAAAATGCAACTGAAGATCCTTTTTATTTAATGTAGTCTAGTGATTGGCTAACCTTAAATTCTGGTATAAGAAAAATCTTCACCCAAAAACCTGGAGAGAAACAAGTATTTTCCTAGGAAATAGGCTTTTTACCAGAAAGATCTTTCTCTTTGGATAACTTGTTTTTAGAGGAAAGACACTCTAGAACATAAAGAAACCACTATATTTTCCCCTGGAAAACACTTTTTTTGCCTCTTGAGTACTTAGACTACTCACTTAGTATACAGAGTTTGCAAAATTTTCAACTAATCTTCCTTCCTTCCTTCCTTCCTTCTTTCCTTCCTTCCTTCCTTCCTTCCCTCCCTCCCTCCCTCCCTCCCTCCCTCCTTTCCTTCCTTCCTTCCTTCCCTCCTTCCCTCCCTCCCTCCCTCCCTCCCTCCTTCCATTTGAAACACATTTCCAGCCAGCAGGTGATTGTAAAGAGCAAATTAGACACAAATTTGCAATAGCAGCCCAAAATACCTGGGTAATTTCAGAAAAGTTTACCTTCAACCTCTAAAGGAGCAGCACTGTGATGCAGAAAATTGCCACACATAAATTTCTATTTCATTTCTATAGCCAATGGAGACACAGAAGAAAATGTATTTTAAATGGCGTTACTTCCAAGCTGCTATAATGAATATTTTATCATGGTTTCCATTGTAGATAATGCTGAGGATGGAGCACGAGGATGGGATTGGCAGTGCAGGAGCACTCTGTTCTTTATACCTTGTTAAGGAGGGGTGTGAGGCAACCTGTGTGTAAGACTGGGAGTACAGAATCCAAGCCAGCTTTTGTACTGATTTCCTTGATGCTTAAGGCAGGGAATATATTTCATTTTCTGCCTTAATTATTCTTATTTGTAAAATGAGCATGAAAATATTTTTTCTGCTTTAGAGGACAGATATGAGGGTTAAGACCGAAGACTAAAGACTGAAAAGCTGAGACTGAAGATATGGTAACAAGTAATATTGCTATCCTGCCTCCAGCATCCTATCTCACTCTTTATAGGTTTGCAAATTACCTTTGATCAACGCGGGTTGCGTTTCACATGAAATAGTCTCAAGAAACACTGAGATTTGCATGCACAGCTCATGACTGGACTCCCAGTGACCAGGAGGAGCAATTCTCAGACCTCAGGACTCCAGCAGGATCTTTTCCAGTGAACCCAACCACATGCTCTGTTTCTGGCATGCGTTTTAAGTACACAGCTCTAGTGAACATCAGTTCTACTAATCTTCTGTTAGGGGCTTTGCTGACTCCAGCATAAAAACACTAGGGCTCCTTGTAAAATGTTTGCTGTGTTTCAGCTGTTATAGTAACTAAGTAAATCAAATCTCTGTTCTTGGATGCTTTCCCTCTCTCTATCCCAAACTACTCTTTCAACTCACTGTCCCTCAAGGATCCCGTTTCAGTGTTAATATTTTATGCATTTAACTATGATAAATAAAGAATATAAACATGGAATATGAATGCATTCCTGAAAGATAAATAACACTATGAAAACCCAATTTTGCTTTGTTTTTGACAAATTATTTCTTATGAGACTAAAAGGTGTACCTAAGGAAATGTCTGCCAGTCAAAAGTTCAAATGAAAAACAGAGCAAGAAAATATGCAAAGCTTTAAAGATCTAACTAACTTTGTACAAAAGTAAAAGTAAGACTGGTATGTGTCCATTAAAAGATGCACATGTAACCTTTGATTTCTTTTTTTGCAGAGGACTTTGAGATGATAGGAAGAAGATGTTAAGAAAACGGGATTACATCAGCCATACAGGGACTAGGGCACAAATCAGTCACTAAAAATACTTGTCTCATTTCTTGTCCAAGATGGTTCAAGTGCTCTGAATCCAGTAAACCTGATCCACTAAAAAAAAATCTCAATATAGTAACCACTGATATATTTGAAGATTTTTCTGGGTGCAAGAGGGAATCCCGGCAGTGTTGCATTTCTTGGCAGAGAAAATCTGCAAATATTAAAAAAAAAAAAATTGGGAAAATAAAAGCTGCAGAAAATATCCAGAACACTTTACATACCGGGTGGAAGGGAGGAAAGAGAAATGCTGCAGAAAGGTCTCTGTAGCCTGGTGTCTTCGTTTCCTGTGACCAAACGAAAGCTGTTGGCCGTCTGGTTGAAAACTTCCAGTTCTTTGGAGGCGTGATAGAGCCAGACTTTTAGTCCAGGTCTAGTGGCAGTGTGTGTCAGTGCCAGTGTTAGTGCAGTTAATGCCATCTGATGCTTTACTCTGCCTATTGCATGTCTTCCCTCCACCATTTCACTGATGTTGAAGTCTGCTATATGTCCCCCTCTAGAAGGTGAGCAAACAGTAGCAATAACCAAGAGTTACGGCATCATTTCTAACTTGTTTTAACAAAGGAAGAAAAAAAAATCCTGATCCTGAGATATTATGAATTTTGAATAACAAAATCCCACCTAGGACTCTGTAACTAATACTAGAGCCGGATGGAGACTTTTTATTTTACATTATAAATTGGCACAAATGATGCCACTTATAGCATTATGGCAGGCTTCAGCAGGAGGCTTACAAATGCCACTTGTAATTAATAAAACCTCCGATCTCGAATACATTTTGCAGTTTGTTCCTGGGGAGAAGTACTTCACACTTTTTGAACTTTCAGGCTGATGGGCTGAGCCCACAATTGGTGCAGGTTCTTTTCAAGTGGATAATCCAGTACACGGCTGAGCAAATGACAAACCAGATGCGGAATGAAAGGTACCCCTTGGGGCTCAGAGAACCGGAGAAACAATGGAATCTGCAGGACATTTCTAGTGAATCAGACCCTTGTTCTCTTCCACAAAGGAGGAGGAAAAAAACCACGGTGACACATAAAACATGTGGCAACAAATTGATGGCAACTTCTACAAAATAGGAACATGAACTACATGGCATGTGGATAAAAGAGAAAGCATCTGCAAAACATGTGAGGAAAATTGTGAATATAATTCTAGCAATTATGATTATAGTGTTGTATACGCTACTGCACTTAATTACAATTCTCTGTTCTTTTCATGCTATGGAAATGGACTAAATGGACTACAAAATATATCTCAAAAGACAAGCAATCTGTGGCATGAATAGGAACCTCCTTTATCTTAATACAATGAGGCCTACATTTCACAAACATAGCAGCATCTCTGCAATAATTCTTCAGAGCAGAATTTTGATTACAAAATGAACATTGTGAAAAAAATTAGCAGCTTTTATTATTTCATCTGAGAACATGAATAGGATTATTAGGAGTATTAAGAAGAGTTGGATTTGGTTTGTTTTTTTTTAAAGTAGTTTAGAAGTTTACTTTAGGAGATACATTAAAATGGTAATCTTTACTTTTCTTAAAAAATCCGATGTTATTTCATTGAAAGGGAAAGAGGGGTGATTTAAAAAAAAAAAATCCTCATTTGCATGCTTAGCACTCCCCTCATTTTTCTTTATTGGAGTGAGAAGGTGTGTAAGTTTTGTAGTACACACATACTCAGTTAAAAGTTAAAACAACAGTCATAATCATTAATCTTAAACTGAGAACCAGAACAGTTAGTTTGTGTAGTTCTGTGAAATATTTTGCAAATAATGAATTCTGTTTAGGAACATTGGTCTAGAAGGGACCCCTCAGGGAACTGAATTAATTTGCAGGGGTTTTTTGTATACATTTAAAAATGTACACTCATGTTTTAAGTGTCGGTTTCAGGCAGTTCAGATGCTCCACTGAATTAAATGAACCAGTGCAGAGTTACAGGATCTGAAGAAGTACACCATTATACTTCTTGATAGGGGAAGTTATACAAAAGCAGGGTGTTGTACAGCATAAGGTTTTCAGTGGCATGGATTTGGGACTGTGGCATACTTGGGAACAGTAAAGCTGCAAGTTACACTATTCTCTGTAAAGATGAGCTGATAAAATGTGACAGTTCATTGCCCTATCATGTATACTGCAAGCCTCATTCATTTTGTAGAATGTTTTTGAGTGCTTAAGAGTGCAATGTGTTGGATAACTTGTCTCTTAATAACTTAGGAATTCTGGTTGTGTATTTGGAGATAAAGACTTTGCTTTATGAGAAAGCTGCTGGAGACATCAGGGCTGTGCCATCTGTCTTCAGGATCAGGAACAACATTAGTGAGCCTGGATGACTCTTGTTTGGGTGGGAATAGATTGAACAGTGACGTGGGTGAGGAGGGTCAATCTGAACCCTGAAATGTCAGCAGCAGCAGAACAAACTATAATATCAGTACATCTCTTGGCAAATTGAAGGGCTGTGAAAGCATGTGTGTGTTTGAGGAGTGGGAGGAATCAGAAGATGCAAGACTGGAAGGTGAGAAAGAAGGAGGGACCAGGAAGTGTCAAACTTTGGACAGTTTGGTTTATCTAAAGGGGAAAGGAAGGAAGGCAGTGGATATGAAGAAAGGAGAGCAAGATTTGGGCAGGGCAGGAAGAATACACAGCTTGCAGGAGAAGACAGATGTAATTGCAGGGACATATCAGCCTACTGAGCCATACTTGTCATTCCCAGACCTGCTACTCAGGAGTATTCAAGACAGTAAAGAAACTGAGCCAGAGATATTCACACAAAGGTGCTTATTATGTCACCTATTTATGTTCTTTGAAGTACAACATGTAAGAGTACCAAACCCAGCAAGGAACGGACAGTGCCCTAACCCTGCTGGAGCATGCTAGGCTTGTGAACACCCATCTCTAGTGGTCTACCATTCAAATACTTCTAGACAACTAGCCAGTGTTCACCCAGTAAAAGCTCCATGTAGTCTGTGTGCGAGTTGGTAAACCTGGGCTGAATTTATTTCTTAAACACTTTAATTATAAACTCTAGATTTTCTGTAGAGTTCAAGTGACTTCTGTTGATTTTCACCATCTACTATAAGTCATTGGTAAAGCTGTCCTGTATATGACATACGGTAGGAGAAAATGAACCTTTATTCTTAAGGCTGAATTTGAACTATCTAGCCCATTGCAAATGTCCAATATTAACAATGAACAATTAATTAATTTTCAGATTTCCTGCATGCCACTTGTTGTTTATTTACCAACACTTTTGTTCTTTAGTCTTCCTTCTCTGAACATCTCATTTATGAGTAAACTGGACCCTTTTGCTACAGACTGTACAAAAGTTCACATCCTTGCTGGAGGACACCTGACAGCATTTCTTTCACCCCCCTACTGCCTTGCACAGAAGTTTTGTCTAGACTCAGAAACACAAGCTAACTGAGATTGATTTATCCCAGTCTGGACAAGCTGTACCTCTATCAATCTCAAGTTTGATCTCATCCTGTCTGTATTTTCTTGGACTCATCATAAGCCTCCCCCTGTGATCAAGATAGCCATGTTTCAGTACTGAATACCAGGACTCCAGCATCTACCACACCCATTTAATTGTTTGATTAAATTTTTGTTTCATCAACAGTCTGAGAAGGCCTTATCTCCAGAGGCTTTTTCTTTTTGTGCATTTTGTTCATATTTTTTTTTTTTTTCAGGAAGAGAAGATTCTTCCTCTGCAGTTCTTAGACCTTGGAAATAAACAAAAGATGGCAATCTTTTTTTGTTGTTTCTTTTTTTTTTTAGCCGCTTCTAGGAAAAAGCTGACTCCTTAAAAGTTAGTTTGAACATATATAATCAGATTACAATTATTTAATTAAAGCCCATTAAAAAACCCTAATGTTTATTATTAGCTTGTGTACTTCCTAATTATTTTATAGGCTTTTATTCTTTATTTTTTATGGCAAGAGTCCAATCATTACAAAGCTGTGGAACTTGATACATATACAAGCAAAGAAATGCATTTGCAAACTTTGTTTAAAGAGAGAATTGTCAGAAATGTCAGAGCATAACATTTCACAAAAGGGAAAGGATAATTTTGCTTTTAATGATGTAGTACTTCTCTTCCTTGTTAATATACTAAAGACTACATTACCAATTTTGGAGGGCAAGAGGGGAAAGGGGACTGCATTTAGAAAGCATGGGGCTGTGTAATGTCATCAACACCAGGAGATAAAGAAGTAAAATCAATATGTCAGTGTTCACCCAGTGTATTGTCTTTTCCAATTTTTCTTGTGGACACCAGAAATAGATTCTCATCTCAGCTGAATCCTGGTCCTGGGAACACTATCCTTACCCATGGAGAAAAATAATTTAACTGATTTTGAATGAATACCTTTTTACAGAATGGGACTCCTGAATTCAGATATTTTTCTAAAGATTTTCTGGGATTACTCTGTGTACTTAATTAGGTAGTATCCTTATGTCTGATTTAATGAGTTAATTGCACAGTACCCTTACAGATACAGTAATGTCAACTAAAAAAGACCCAGCCTTGTCAATACAAAATGTTAATTCCATTAGTTCTTATTTTTGAAGGGCTCCTGATATCATGATATCATTCTTATTGTCTCAGAAATCAGACTAATTCTTGAAATGATTTTAAGAGGCATGGAATGTCAGAAGTAAGCATTTCTACTGTTTTCTGGTTAGGAATTAAAAGCAAGTGTAACACATATATAGCTTATACAGCTTTAAATCAGTCTTTTCTAGTCTGAAAGTCAAACACAGGCACTGTAAAAATAATGATACTATAGTTACTTGGGGAATTCAACCCAAGGGGAATCAATTTAATTGTAAAGATCATGTTTTGAATCCACCTCTACCTGAGTGCCAGATGGTCAAACCAAAGAATCAACACATTAAGCAGATGGACTTGGTATCTGACTCCCAATTACTAGAGTTGCTTCAGGTGGAAGGTTACTTCCACTGATCAGAGACAATGATTTGTCCCCAGGTGGTGGCAAAAAATTGCTCACTCTGCTCTTTAATACTAAAGGTCCCCACTTATCTTTCAAAATTAGGCAGAAGCATTAAAGATTTGATCCAAGGTTCATGGGAGGTAGCTGTTGAGATTGGTAGAATGTGGATCAAGCCTTAAAAGGAGGGGATAAAAACTTAGGGACATAAAGTTGTGAAGGTATGCAAGCTGGGATTCTAGGCTCTGACCTAAGGTCAAGCAAGAAAAAACACTGGACATGACACAAGAAACCACAGGACATAACAAACTACAGTGTGAGAAATTGGCCAAGGCTTGCGAGGATGGATGGATTTAATAGATTGTGAAAGAGGAGTTAGGTGAGCCGCAGCCAAATCCCACAAATACATGGACAGGGGTGCTGAGGGCTTTGTGGGGAGCAGAGGCTTGCCACGGCTACACATAGTTCCCACACAACGACAGCAATAAGAGCAGATAAGGCTGACATTACATGAGTAACCATACCAGAAATGTGGTATTTGGGTGCAGATTTGGCAAAACTGGAGCCAATTGGGAGAAACGATTAGGTGAAGGTTTTTTATTTGGGAAGAGACGAGGGCAGAGAAAGGGTGGATGGAGAAGAACAAACAGAAAACTGGAGAAGCAGTGGGATACGAAATGGGGATAAACTTAAAGCCTGACCAGCTGAATAGGAAAGCACAGGATAGGGCCATTGATGCTACTGAAGTCCAAGTGACATTCTGCTTCTATTTCTACAAGTGTCGGTAAAGGTGTGATTCTCTGTTTGTATTAGAAGTGAAAGACCAGCTGTGTTCATACCCAGTGTGTGCACTGGGATTATGCATTAAGCCTCACTGATGGTTGGACCCCAAAATGGGAAAAGCAGCAGGCTCACTTCTAGCAGACCGGGAGAGGAGGAATCCTCAGGTCTCAAAGACCAGCAGATGTGTCTTTTCTTTAGCAAAAGTGTCAAAAGCATTTAAAATAATCTTAGTAGATAATATAGGCCAATAGAGTTGAAAACAATAGTGCTCTATGAAAAGCAATAAAGCTCCATTAAACCTTGTTCAGGCTTCTAAAGACAACCACGCATTAGTTACCAGCTGTACATAACTATTTAGTCAAAGCATCTATTTCAGTCACAATTTCCCATCAAAGGGATAAATGGAAGTATTGTTGTGATGAATTCAACAAGTTGGCTCTGTAGATTTCTGTGCATCCAGAGGTTAGAAGTGGGCATTGTTCCGCACATAGCTCAGGCCTTCCCAAAGCTGATGCAATCGAACTGGATTCCCAAGTCCCTTACCACATCTCAAGTACTCTTGACATTTGCAGTAACTCACAGCCTAGCAATGAGAGACTGTTGGTCTTGATACCCAGATGAAAATAAATAAATAGATAAATATATATTATTATTTCTTTTTATATATATAAATAAACATTATTTATTCTTTTTGGGTCAAACGAAATTGAACAATATCTTGTCAAGTAATATATATTTCCTTTGAAAAGAGCCAATTATAAATATTTGATTTAACTGAAAATTATATGTTTAATTTTAAACTTGTTTCTCTATTTCAAACATCATCTCTGGTTTGAATTTAATTTCTGAAACAGAATTCAAATCACAAAACAAAGACTATGAAGAATGAAGACTGGTAATGAACATAAGCCCTTGGAACTTTTCAAGGCTTTCCTCTTCCTGTTTTTTACTGTTGTTATACTCTCAAATAATGAATCTTGTGAATATAAGGTCAGTCCTTCACAAATTGTCTCTCCCCACTCCCACGTCTCCCTCTAACCTCAAAAACCTCACCCCTTGTACCACCTGACTACCTCCACTTATCTGCAGGGGAACAAAGAGGAAAACTGCCACAAGCACTGGAGAGATCATTTGACATCAGACGGATGCACGATACACTGCCCTTTGGGGTTTTTTATAAATAACAGTGAAATTTTACTCCTCAGCCCAACTGCTAAAGTTGGTCCAGTTGTAATTAAATCCAACCATTTGTTGTTTAAAGTGGTCAGGTTTCTAAACTACATCAGCTTCACAGACTGATAATTCTTTTCTGTGACCAGATTTAGACAAGCGGGAACCACTGCTTCTTTTCATCCTAAGGGACTGCTTTGGTTTCATAGAAATACGGCCTGTGAAAGTAAAGGATAAAATAACCTTTTTTTGCCAGAAAAGGATGGAGAAAGTCAATTCCCCTTTGTAAATAAAGGGTAAAGACCAAGTTATTTAGTTCTTTTCAGGAACAGTTTGCATCTGTTTCAGGTGCATCTGCCAGCAGAGATAATTTTAAATGCAAGTGCTTTGCAACTTTGACAGTGATATTAGTTATAAAATGCTGAAACACAAACATGAAAATACATTGGAAAATCTTAAAGGAAATTGCAATGATCAAGAATTGAATAAAAATATTTCTTTATTGCAGATGTGTATTTTCTTTGGCTAAATATCCTGTTGAAATTGTCTTAGCTCAGTAGCCAGAGCCCATTTGTTTGTATTAAAAGGGGGGTAATAAAGAATTTAAATAGTAAAGATAACATAATTCTTCTTTAAATGTGAACTACTTTGCAGTAGAAATAACGAAGACTTCTTTTACACAGCATAGTTGTCTGGGGAGGTACAGGGCAATGCTGCAGCTGCACGATGGTGACGGCATCGCCTTGCAGATTTACTGCAACACATCATGAGCTGATAGAGGAGAAATGCAAATGGCTTTTTAGGTGAGCAGGTGAGACATGACATTGACCAGACTCTTTAAAGATAGTTTACAAAAAGAGAGAGGATTGGTATGACCTTCTCCTGACTCTCCCGTTATTTATTCTGTAGCGACAGGTTGGTGATTCTCTATGGCAACCACCCCAGGTTCAGGAGTACCCGTGGCTCCCCAGAGACTCACTTGAAACAATCCTTCTTTCTACACAATCATTCACGGCATCTCAGAGTGTTGTGAGAAGGCTATGAGGGGGACTATAGAATAAATATGATAAAAAACTTTATTGCTGATATCTTCATTCCCAGGCAGACCTGAGTCTGGGATAGAGGAGAAGCAGCAATGAGAAGGCAAAGGAGACCAAGAGCAGACAGGCAAAAGGAGGGGAGGCAAGGAGCAGAAACAGTGGATTGGCAAATGGAGATATTTATGGTGGCTCTATGGCCTCCTGCTTCAGAGGGCAATTTTCTATGTGGGTCTGGAAAGTGTCTTTGATAAGTCCCAAGGTCATCCAGGGCTTGGAGCTGGGTCTGTCTGCACCTCGTCCTTAAACAGAGAGACCCCAAAACAGCAACAGGGCTTGACAGACATAGAGCTAAGTTTTATAAGGATATGAAAGAGATCCTCAAACTCTGTAAACCAGAGAAGTGACAGCACTTGTTTAGTAAAAAAGCAAAAGTGTTTGAAACAAATCCCCTCCCTGTGCATTCTCTCTCTTAAAAGAAGTCCCATTCTTCTCACCTTCCCTCTACAAGCTCTGTGTCAGAAGCCTTTTTGTTCTCTCCATCACTCCAACCCCTGGTTGTGTGTTTTCCCCACTGGCTCCCAGTGCTTGCAGAAACCCATCTCTCTCCTTGTTTGTCCCATCCTGCAGATGGGAGAAACAACCTCTCCCCAGCCTGGGGTGTAGCATCCTGCTGTCCTGCTTCTCAGCCACGTTCAGTGACAGGCCACAACAAACACTGACCCCAATGTCCTCTGCCTCTTCTGTCTGGGCTGCAGGGATTCCTGGCAGGGTGTTGGGCAGGGGATGCTTCTCTATATAGTCCCAAGGATGATATAACACAGGAAACCCTGACTCCTATAAAGCAGTGGCTGGAGTCCAGCTGGGATATGCTGCACAGCTAACGTATCACCAGACACCTATATCCAGGTAACAAAATCCTGCCCTTCTGTCTATGATTAAATAACATGAGTACAACATTTTCCTTCCCTTTGTTTACTCTATTTAATTGCTTCCAGTTGCATGAAAAGAATTTCAGTCTGTGGGTTTTGTTTTCTTGGTCCTTTGCATATGATTTTCTGCAGTGTTAATGCATTACGAGAAACTGCTGTTGCAGAGTTTCACACCTTTCACACAGGTGTGACAATGTGTATGTATTTTAAATTAAGAGTTTGCAAGGCAGGAGGGACTTCTCCAGTTGTATACTCCGCATTCGCACTTAGGATAGGCCAATGATTTTAAGAGAAGAAACTGTATATATAAACCCCAGTGCTTTATTTTAGAAGACATCCATTAAAATTCTAAGTGCTATGGAAACATTAAGTGCAAATAATTTACAAAGGGCATATACACCTAAAATCAAATAAGGATTTGAAACCTTTCTTATCATGCCCTGCATCATGCAGTGGAATAAAAGGAAATGTTTGAAATTTTCACTTTCTGGAGTAAGATATTTGGCAGTGCTGACTTTCCAGCACCAAGAAGTCTCTTATCACAGGAACAAAACCCATCAGCACCTAATCATGAGAGATACTTTGGTTTTGTATTTATTTTTATTAATTTTTGTATTAATTAATTTTGTCTTAATTAATTTTTGTATTAATTTTGATACAAATTAAGATCATCATAAAAGACTTTCATCCCTTCCCATCCATGGAAAAAAACAAACATCCATGGTCATATTCAAAGCATTTACTGCTTTGATTTCCAGCCAGAAGGAATTGCTAAATTCATTGTTACTAGGCTGGACTTCCTACCTATCACAGCCCCTGAAATGTCACCTAATGTACTTCTAAAATGATCTTATGGTCGGTCATCATGTAATCAATACGTTGCTCAGAGCAAATGTGATACAAATACAACCCAGTGCATGTGGGGAGGAAAGGACAATTTATCTTCCTGATTCTTAGTTGAGGTCCCAAGCATGTGACAATTCTCTTGCAATATTGCAAGTACCATAAAACTTACAAGGACAGAATTTCCTGGTTTAACCCCCAGTCTTAAAGGAAGGTAACAACTGAGGATGCACTGAAAGCCTACATTTCTCTGCACATAGTAGCATATAAATATGTATATGGAAACCCTTAGATGCCTTTTTCAGAAACTTTTTACATAAATAGTTGGCCAAAGACAAGAGTGAAAGTGAACCTCATATGACAGGTAAAGTATGAATATGAGTTGCTCATATGGTGGTATAAAATCCTTATCAGATATTTTTGTTTTAATTTCAAGTCCCTCCTCAAAAGAAAAAAAAAAAACAGTATCAACACTCAGCTTCATGTCACATGGATAAACTGTAAAAGCAATTAGAAAAAAATCGGTTTATTTCATATTCATGGGGCATGCTCCAAGTTCTGAAACAGCTCAGGGGTGGACAGAGGAACTGTAGCTGCCCAGAGTTCAGGGCGTGTATATAAATATTGAGATTATCACATCTTAGAGTGTCTTCTTCCCACCCTCTGTAAATATGTGCTTCTCATCACTCAGTTCATAAATTGTCATGTTGATAAGGATGCTGTTACAGTGCTGGATTTGAAAGAAGGGGAAGGATTGAATTACCTAAATATTGAAGTGGGGCTTTAGATATGTTGGGGTATCCAAAACATCCCCTTGAAGCTGATAGAGTGGGCATTTTCAGGAACAGCAACTTGAGATCAAATGGGATATCCCAGGGAATTTTCAATAATCCTAGACAACTGAGTTCAAGAAACTGAATCCCATCCTGTGGGAAATGGCTGAGAGAGAGAGGTGTAAAATGCTTTGTTAGACATTCCTCAAATGCTGCACCAGCTTTGGCTCACTGCAAAACTTTCTTTAGCACAAGTAGGAACTTAACAGATTTTTTTAGAAGATATTTGATACTGGAAAGAGATAAGATTTCCTTTTATTTTATTTTCAATAATCACGTCTGGAAAATGTTGGGTGAAATATATTCTTTGTGGAAGGAGACAGTCTCCTTCAAGAGGTGAGTCAGTACCTTTAAGATTTAATTTGTGCTCCAAAGGGAGTCAAGGTTGACAATATTACCAAATGAAATGCCGCAGGCAACGTCAACAGTGAAGTCGTGTGAATTCAAGACTCAGTGTTTCACCAAAGCTCACTAAAAAAATAGGATTCAATTCAGCAGGCTAAAGCATGCATTTCTTCTCAGAGTGAAGACACTTTGAGAGAAAAAAGACAATATCAGTGCAAGGCTGGAGGATGTCATTTGGGGTTACTTTTGTGCATTTCAGACAAGGTTTCTGTCTTTTCTTTCGATTGAAGGATTTAATTTTGGTCAGTGTCTCCTCCCTCCATTCTTTAGATCTGCCCCAGGAATACATCAGAAATTCCCATGTCTCCCAGGCACAATATTTTTCTGAAACACAATAGAAAATAAGGAGGGAGTGGGGATGGGGCAGGAGTTTTTCTCTGACATTAAAAAGTAAATCTATGAAAATTGATTACATGGCTAACTAGAACTTTTCTGAAATTAGTGGTGACTACACACTTTGCCTGGTAACTGCTAAGACACACACACACTGCCTGAGCTCAGTGTTCCCACTTAGGCATAACAACAAGCCATTAATTGATAGGCTGCTGGTCATTGTACTAAACATTTTGTTGTTGTTAAAGAGTGTTTATAAAATTATCCTCTGTGAATATATAAATCCTAGTGAAAGTAAAAGAAAGACAAAAAGACAGAAATCTCATCTTCAGTTTTCAACTTGGTTAATTATATTTTGGTAAAGGAACAACATAATAAGAGCATCTTTTTACCCTAAGAATTTTATAATAGTTTGTGTTGGAAAGGTTCTTTAAAGGTCATCTAGTCCAACTTCATTGCAATGAGAGGGGACATCTTCAACTAGATCAGGCTGCTCAGGGACCCTTCTCCTCTCTACTTCCCCTTGACTATCAACCCGAGGTACTAACAGGGTAGGAAGCTCAGTTTTAGTTTTCTTTCCTGTTTTAATTCTTTCTCCCAGAGGTAAATCTAAAATATATATGAACCTAATAAAAAAGCCTACTAAATGTCTGGTAATACTTTAGTACCATTTAGTGCATACAAAAGCTTCTCAGAGCTGGTAGTGACTTCCTTTTTTTTTTAAGCCTTTTGTTTTTTTAATGTTACTTAGCACCTAAGGAAGACTAAAGAACATCTTGCATAGTTCTAGATCAACTTTACAGCAGAGAGCAAATCTGCATATAAGATTAGGAGTTAAAGTGTTCAGGTTACTGAAACAATCATTTTTAGGAGAAAAAAAACAAAACAAAACCCCCCAAAAACACGAAGACCAAAAGCCAAACTGCATTCAGTCTAGCCACTCCACAAAAATTGTCACTATAAATTAGTTTATCCCTTTTGGTTTTCAATACACAGAATGACCTAAGTATCAATGTTACAGCAGAATTACTGCATAGATATTGTGCAGTGTGATTATACTGGGTGACCAGTATATGTGCTATCTTAGCAATATGCTCATTTCTCTCCTGATGTGTCAGTCGTGGGATTTTTGCAAAAATATGTGTGGGATGCAAAATATGATCCTTTCTAAGAGTGATCTACAAGTGTAGTGTAGGGACTTTAACACGTACTGTCTCTGAGAGACTTATCTTCTGTAGCCCACAAGCATAGTGTAAGGTACAACCACAAGCTATTGAATATTCCTTTAATTTATGGGCAAATTTATTTCACTAAGCAAAGTTTGAATAGATGACCCTGCAGCGTGAGACTTTTTTTTTTTGGTGTGTCCTAAAGTCTATCTTGATCAGAAACTGGAAACAATTCCTTGTTCATAATTTTGTTCTTGTTGCAGAAATATGAAATGCCCATCTGTAACTTTTCCACAGTATAAACTCACTTAATTATTTCTGAATAAGAAATCACTATGCTTGGAGCTTAATGAGTTGTTTTACAGACCACAATTGCAGGGTGTTCATTTCTATAAGGAAAACAGAAGCACTGTAAAAATATAAAATTAGACTTCAGAAATACTGAAAAGTTCAGTTTGGGTGATTGAAGATGACAGGCTGAGACTACTGTCCTCTGCCTGTGTCCATCTGGGATGTGTCTGCACCTTAGCTGGTTACCAAAGCCCCTTTTTTTTCCTTTGTCATCGGAGAATCAGTGATTCACCTGGCCTTTCTTGGACGTTTGAGATGAGATGAACTCTTGGAGTGTCCACATGCTGTGAAATGAGCCTAATGTGACCGGTGCAGGTGCAGACACCCACACGCTGAAAGTCTGCATTAGTCATGTGAATTCTTCGCTTTGCGATAACTTCATTTGCTAGTGGCCCTGTACCTACATCTGCTATGGAATCCCTGGTGTCCCAGCTGACCTGAAACTACCAGAACAGCTAGACTTCGCTGGTGGTAAAGAAGACCAGCTCTTCTCTTATTTCCTGTTCCTGATCATCCAGCGGCAGATTTTCTGTCTCATTTTTTTTCCTTTGTTTTCCCCTAGTGTCTTCAGAGGCAGGGGCTGCCCCTCCTATCTTCACCTGAGAAAAAAATTTGAGCTAAAGTTTTTAAAAATACATTTGGTAACTGAATCTCCACATCGTTTGATACTGCACTTTCCTAGGGGCTTTTCTGGACTCAGAGTCAGGAAATGTGGATTCTTATCCCTCTAGCTTCCATTTGCTCAATGGGCATTTCAGCACAGTGGAAGGAGATGTGCCCGTTTCACTCCGATCTGCAATAAGCAGATGGGAAACAAAACAAAAAAGCAGAAACCTGGAGGCAAAGCTGCCTGAATACTGCAATTTGTCTACTTACAGTTCTTAGAATCAATGCTCAAATCCCCTCTAAATGGTCAGAGCCATTGACATAAATTGTCCCAAGAATGCTAGTGATAATAGAATGACAGTAAAAAGAGAGGCTTGCCTTTAAATTGATTTTATTCTGATTTATAAACTATTTGGATTAAAAACTTCCATTTTTTATTTTAAGTTCTCTTTCTATATAAACTTGTGGCAAGCAAAAATCAGAAAAAAAAAGAAAAAAAGAAAAAAGATCGTTTCTTTGAAGGGGTTACCCAGAAAGAATAAGCTCCTAAACTTCCTCAAATTGGTCATTTTTTGTTGAAAACTGGAGATTTTCTGATTTTAGATTTTTCATCCCAAAATAGCTTTGGGTGATTTTGTTCTTTACATACAGACTGGAATTTTCAATGGAAGAACCTCTGACTACATCTATTCTTAAAATTTTGGGGCATGGGTTTTCATGATACCAAAGAGAACTGTGTCTTCTGGATGTCACAGGGCTCATATCTACAGCAAAAAACAGGAAAACTTATCCAAATTATGTAACTATGTGGATGCAAAGTGATTTAAAGTAAGCTAAATTATATCCACATTGGTTTCCTAATAATATGTATTTACATTGCTTCGTTAAGCCATTAAAAATTAATTTGGAATTAATTTCCTGCAATCTCCTGTGCAAACAAATTCTTACAGAAAGAGGTGATTGCTGCTCTTTGGGTTGGCATGTATCTAATCTATCTGCCTAGATATTTAGCATGCAGTCATTCGTGACAGATTCAAAACTTTGAAAAGATATGTGAACAAAAGAGGTAAAGATATGAGTTTTATCTGCCTGTGGTCTGGCTAAAAGTAATATTCCAGTGCTTGAAGTACAGTTATGTCCTGTGGAGAGATGGTGTGGTCATGGGTCCCCTCTGCCCATGCCCTAAGCTGCAAAGCATGTAAAGGTCATTTAGAGGAACTGGCCCAGGGTCTGTTCTACACTAACTTTGCTCACAATTTTTGCTATTCTTAGTAAGGTCTAAACAGATTCTAGCCTAGAAACAGTTCACTTTCCCATAGACGGTGGGTGAAGGCAGTTTATCCTTGTCCGAACCTATCAGCAGATGCACTATATTAATTTGGAGTCATCTCCACCTAGTCACGCAGGTTTTGGTCTACCTCTAAATAAGCAGTGTGCTTTTGCCACTGCACCCAGTGTTCTGTGAAACAGACACAAGCCAGGGATTTAAGCAAGGGGGAACTGCAGCTAAATGGCAAGTGGCCAACAGGTCACAGGCAAAGCAGAGTTGCTCAGGGACTTGTGAGGAGGACAAGGAATCTGAACAGGTGTGAATTACGGCCATAGGCATAGTGCAAGAGAAGGCAGAAGGCCAGCGAAGTGGGAAATGCAAGAGGTGAAGTGAGAGATGAGGAAATTCTGTACAATCATACTGGAGTTTTAAAGTGGGGAAAGAAAGGTCTGAACAATGCTTCAGGCTTGCACATTTGATAGAAAGGTCAATGTTAAAAAAGTCAAATTTAAGGCTTTTTTTTTTTTTTCAAATGAAACCTGCTTTTCCTTCCTTCCTTCCTTCCTTCCTTCCTTCCTTCCTTCTCCCTGTTCTACAGGAAAAATTCACATCTAGAACTCTACCTATATTAAAATCACAGAACTGAATATAAGCAGCAGAAATCACCTTGCTTTGCTGATGTACCTTTTCTCCTATGACCACTCTTTTGCCCAGTATCAATTAAATACTGGAGGTGCCGATGGAAACAGGATTGCTTAGTGCTAAAGTATAATAATGTCTTGCATTATGTTTTGCTTCCCAGAAGAGACACCTGCCCACTGAAGGTAGGGTAGCATTGCCCTGTTCCTCTGGACAGACATGCCTTGCAAGCTGTGAGAGCCACTCAGCATTTCAGGGACAGTGGTGCAAGCCATATTTTAACTAGTCATTTTGTGTTCTCTGAATAGAGGATGATTGTGTTGGTAAATTGCCTCATGTGCTACCATTTGTTCCTCTTGGAGGCAGTCATGGGGCAAGGACTAAGAATCAGTTTCTTTCTCCTATGTCATAGTTTTTCAGGCAAAATATGCAATACACTTATTTTGTCATAATAGGTTATAAACTTTCCTCAATGCTGGGAAGAGTGAACAATGACAGGACTAGAGGAAAAGGTATGAAGTTGCAGCAGGGGAGGCTTAGATTAGGTTAGATATCAGGAAGAATTACTTTACTGAGAGGGTGGTCAGCCACTGGAACAGCCTGCCTAGGGAGGTGGTGGAGTCACCATCCCTGGAGATATTTAAGAAAGATGTGGCACTTCAGGGCATGCTCTAGTGCCTGTGATTGTTGGGTGTGGTGATTGTTGTGGTGATGTGATGTTGTTTTTTTTGTTTTGGTGTTGTGTGGTGGTGGGTTTTTTTTCGGTTGGAGTCAATGATCTCAAAGGTCTCTTCCAACCATGAAGATTCTGTGATGATTCTCAGTTTCCTTTGTTCTCTTCTTTCCACATATCCTCCAAGAGACTTTCCTCATTCTATATCAGCTCAGATCTACTGCCTAGTGTCCAGTTTCCATTAACTCCCTTCCAGACACGTAAAGACATTTTTGGGATGCCTACCACACAGCCTCCCTGGCTGACGAGAGCCCTCCAAAGTCATCCACAAAGCTCTACTTTCTTGCAAATCCCTTATGAAGCTCTTTATCATTTAGTCTACTGAAAGAAAAAGAAACCAACAAAACCCCAAGAAATAGGCCAATGCTTATCAGACTGATCAAGAAAAAAGATGTTTCCTTGTGTTGTCCTGTCTCTTTGCATGAGGCCGTTTTCTCTTGTCTTACACTTTACATACAAGTTCTCAGAGACAGAGACTGTCATTTTAATCTCTATTTTTCCATGCTTACCACAATAGTTCATGACGAGGCCTCTAGGCATTACAGTAATATAAACAGCAGTAACAAAATAAATATGATGGTTGTTCTTAAGGCTTGGCTTGAAAAATCTAGCTGGTCACTGTACTGGTCTGGACCTTTGCTCACTCAAGGTCAA
The DNA here is from genome assembly GCA_025769975.1 of Gallinago jamesoni. Classification (NCBI taxonomy): domain Eukaryota; kingdom Metazoa; phylum Chordata; class Aves; order Charadriiformes; family Scolopacidae; genus Gallinago; species Gallinago jamesoni. The sequence continues at coordinate 202,441,358 of JAOQGH010000001.1, forward strand.
AGATAGGAGAGAACAGAGCTTTCTCAGTAAAATCTCTCAACCTTTCCTAACCCAAGTAATTTCTGCAAGTTCTTTTTATTGTTACTTGTCACATTACAGTTCCGCACAGTTAAAAAATATCATAGAAGCTACCGTTATTATAGTTATTAACATTTTATGGCCTTGTTATTCATACCTTAAGCTCCTTAAAATGAAGTGGTGCATTTTAAGAGAGCAGCATGTATTTAATTGATTCCACTGTAAAAAGATTGCCCTACTTCAATGGCTTCCAACCTTTTTCCTTGGGTTTTGCTTCTATTAATGATGACAATATCAATTTTATCTCTTTAAGAGAAGTGATACAAAGCAGTTCAAATTTTCTTACTGTGCTGTATATATGTGTTTGGTTTAAACATTTTTCCCTCTTTCATAGTCAAACACCGTGAAAAGATTTGCGGTGCTCTGAGCTACCGGTTCATATACATATCTACCCGCACTTTGTCACGTATTCATCGGCAGTACAATTGAATTATATACATTTGCTGTAAGTCCACATCCTTGGAGGGCCACCACTAAGTTGCTGGTGTACATGGGAGGGGTTTCTCTCACCTAAGTTTAGGTATCTGTAGAGTAGATACCTATGTCTACAGAGACTTTTTTAGAATCCACTTCAATTGCTGTAGAGCTACAGGACTGCTCACTTGAGCAATCTCAGGAATATATCGCACCACGAGATCCATCTCCCTCTAGACAGACCTCCTTTTCTCCCTTGATTGTGTGGGAATCCTAGAGTAAAATAATTGATGAGGTAAGCCATGATGCCAGTTAGCTCCTGTGCAGTGGGCAGCTTCTTTGTATACCAACATGTTGAGTCCCAAACTCTAAATATTTAGCTCATATTCCCTTCTGTTTTGTACATCTGTACCAACAGACAGGGAAAACTTTAAGCACTTATAGAGATGCAAACACAAGGGTCTTTATTCACCACAGGGGATTATAATCATTGGAAAATAAAACTAAACCGTTCTGGTCGCTCAGGAGTACTGAAAAACAGCTTCCTTATCTTTTCTGACTGAAGGAACTTCAGACACCTGCATTTGGACAATGTAAGCTTGTATTTCTATGAGATCAGGAAGGTCAAAAACAAAGAGAATGAAAAAAACATCAGCAATTGAATTACAGAGCAGTGATAAAGTCAAAGTGGTATATGTTCACGTTATCTTTCCCAGACTGCATGAGTCATTACAATTTTGATACTTCAATGTCCTGGCAAAGACTGATGGAATAGGAAATGGCCACTTGTAAATTCATTGTCATAAAAGAGGGTAAAGAGAAAGGAAAGCAGTACAAATGTAAACCATTCTTCTCTACATCACATACCCATACACCTGGCACATTTCTGCTCCGTTGGCAGCCTCTGCTCTGGAGAGAGCCAGGAGCTGAATGTGGTGTAGAAGTTGCCAAACCCACTGAACAAGACAGAGGTGCATTGTAACACACATAGCACAGGCAGCGCGCCAGGGCAGCGTCTGGAAGCTCACATAACTTCTGCCTGTATGGTTTAGTTAGTTGGAAACCCCAAAATAGGTTATATACATTTTTTATCAATTTTTCTGTCTTTAAGTCTTAAGAAAAGCGAAACCAGTTCAAAATTCTGTAATTAATTGTGATGACACAATAATAAAATAGTATACAAGACTTGTTGGACCATTAATCTGAAAATCTTAAGGTACTTTCAAATATGGACAGATTCTCTTTGCAAGTATTTTTTTCCTTTCTTGTGTTACACAGACAAAGAGAGAAAAAAAATAAACCACTGTCCCCGAGTTGTGTGGTATTTCTAGGCCTGAGCTAAGTAACCACCTGCTGACCTGCCAAGTCAAAGAAAGATCCTTTTGCTCAATGAGAAAAAAATTCACCCGGGTAGTGTTCTGTTCTCCTGAGCTTCCTCATAGGATGAGTAGTCAAAAAATGAATACAGAAGACAAAAGGGAAGATTTGAACCTGCTCTGGGTGGACCTGCTTTGGCAGGCTGGTTGGATTAGATGATCACCAGAGGTTCCTTCCCACCCCATATCATTATGTAATTCTGTGATTCTGTTATTAAATGAAGCATTTTTATTCTGACAATGGCCTTAATATTGCTGCCTACATAAGATGTCAGTGAGAGATTCACAACTGAAGGTACTGAGAGGTGGGAGAGAGACACATGCTGGTTGTTCCTGTTGGCTTCTCTTTCCAACACCTGCTTGGCTATTGCCTAGTGCTTGTGGTCTTCTTGGGTGTGGGGCTCAGCCTTGCCAATGCCACTGATCCATCAGTAACTCATCTGCTCATGTTCCCAAAGAAGCCAAGTTCAGGTAGGTTCTAGAACAGAACCAGATGTCCAACATCATAAGCAAATCATTTGGTAGCTAGAAGGTAGTAGTGGAGGAAAGCCTTGTGAGTGCTCAGTCCTTTATGCCACTTCACCAATGCAAATTTTATCTCCTTATAATATACATTTTGTTGCAACCATCCTAAATTCACCATGAGTCTAGTGTGCACCACGGTTTGCAGCGCTGCAAAAATTGGTTGTGACTTTTGTGGTGGGAATTAATTGCACCTGATTTTATCCAACCAAAAGTCAGGCCTCTGTTCCCACCTTGTCATCTGGGTCCTTTGCTGAAGGTAAAATCTCCCTTTGCACAATTACCACCATGACTTTTGGAAGTAATCCCTTCTTAATAATGAAATTATCACCTCGGCAATTATTTCTGCCTGTTTTTGGCTGGCATGAACAGCCCTGACTTCTTGCACAGATTATTGAAGGAAAGTAGAGGGCTATCTAAGGACTGGCTTGGATTACCAAAGGTAAATAAACTGAAATAATCTCTGAGAGGTGTCAGCATTCAGGAGTGTCTCTGACCCTCAGTTTAAATGAGAATGTAATCCCATTAATCTTTCCCTATAAACTGTTCCCCCTGGCATTCATATTTCTCTGTCTTTTCTTCTTTGCTGTTCTTGATTTGCTCTTACAGTAAGTAGAAAAGTGAATATGGAAGGCCACATTTTTTACTACTGTTTGCAAGAAAAGTATATTAATATAATTTTTGGTTTTTTGCAAATGCTATAGTATAGAACCTCACGAGATTGAAAACTCATGTAATTTCTCTGTACTTTAATATTTCCTCTTACTCCTTTCTTTCATGGACTATTTCCTGTACATAAATTACTTTACTTCTCAAAATGTGAATCTCATTGTTTGCTGTTTTCTGCCTATGCTTCTAACCCCTGTTGGTCCTTTTTTCTTTCTATTTTTTTTGGGGGGGGAGTTTGTTTTCACAACTTTCTCCAGTATCTGTGAATTTAATCCCTGTTCATCATCATTAATGAACATACTAATTAAAATACTGACACACCGTTTGAAAAGCTTGACACCTCTGCTATATCCAGCATGTACCGTTACTGACTTTGATGTTGACAAATGCAATATTTTTACAATAGCTAGTATATTTTATTATTCATACAGTTTTAGTTTTACAGGAAAAGTTAAATAATTTAACATTATTTTACCGCTTGTGCTCTTTCCCTCAAAATAAACAAAATGAAATTATTAACTCCAACTGAAGAATTGCTATATTTTTTCCTGATTCTTCTGCAAGGGTATTGCATAAGCACATGAGGGTCAAAGAAGAGAGCTGTTAGAAAGAAAAGAATAGTGTCTGCCAAATATTATGGAGCAATATATTAACATTATTTAAATTCCTTTTAAAGAGAAGTCCTTCCCCCCACAGTTTCTTCTTGACAGGTGTCAGTTGATGAAGAGATGAGTGCGGGGGTGGGTGTTCTTATCTAAAAGGATTTTAAATAATTTTACTGACATTATTTGAATCAAAATTACTGCCTAAGTAGTGTTATAAAGAGTTTTGTCTTTTAAAGGGCATTCAATTATGTTACATTTCTCAGTAGCCCTACTTTTCAAACTCCCTTCCTCCTCGTGTTGGACTTGTGTGTTTCTATTTTCCCGGGGTATAAAATGCTGTAATGGTACCTGGTTGGGCACAGTAATTAATTGAACGTTTTGTAAATATTGGTCTAAGGAGACACAATTGAGGTTCAAGGGTTTGAAGTGCTGACTCGGTTTGCTATGAACCTGTGGCAGTTGAGCAGTCCTGCAGCTGTGGAGTGATGAGGGTCCTGAGGCGTTGAGCATGAGTGATTGAGTATGCGCTGTGTTTTCAGAACAGCTGAAAAACAGCAGAGGATTTCTAGCAGAGAATTTTAAGCAAACTGAGAGCCCTATAGTTCTGCTCTGTGCCCTTTCTTCCTCTGTTTTTCTTTTTGATCTATTTAAAAAGAAATAGTGCTTTTCAGCCTCTTTGTGTGAGTGGCCCTCTTTGAAATAAAGCTAATAGCATGTTTTTCCTTAAACTTGCTCTAAAGGTAGGAATAATAAAGCTGTGATGCATCCATTGAACTTATTTGTGCATATCTTTTGAGATGTCAGCAAAGAGGCTGGCAGAGATTTTTAAATAGTGTCAGATGATGTGTTTGAGGAAAAGTTTACATTTTAATAGCTGTGTCCAAAACTAGCTGCTGTTGTTGATAAACATGAGAATGGTGTTCTTCTCAATACCTTATAAGGAATAATTGAAAGTTGAAATGAGGAAAGTAAGAATAAGACTTTTTTTTAATTCTATGTCTGATTCTGCTGGTAACTGATTGTAGAGTAGCTTAGCACAGAATGGATTAGATCTTGTTCCCATAACCTCTGTGAACTGATGTAGCAGCATTAGAGGTGCTTGGATAAAGACCGCATGGTAAGTTTAAAATATTTTTCCTAATAAGGGTTTCCAGAATTTGAAATGGGGAGGATTTGTGATTCTTTTTCAGAAATTATTCATGTCCTGCATATACAAGGAGAAAAAAACACATTAAATAGTCATAAACTGAAACAGTATCAATAAAATATAGGGTTATCAGATAATACCTTTCAACTAATAAGCAAACCATATAGGCATATAATTATAATGGTTCATGATTGAAAACAGTTAATCATAGAATCCTAGAAACCATGATTCTAGGATTTTATGATTCTATGACTGAAAACAATTGTTAGTTGAACATCTGAGAAATACTGGTATAAGCAGATGTAACTCAACAAACAATCCAAAGGTTAAATAAATCTGTTGTTTGCTTCAGTGTCCAGTTCGGCCAAAACCATGGTATTCCCCAATAAAAAAAGAAGTAATTCAGAGAACCACTGAAAATTTAAGATGATCAAAACCAACCAAACAAGCAAAACTTTCCCCTGTAAAGTCTCATTTTTGTACAACTTAGTTCCCTATGGTAAATTTCCTAGATATATAGAAGAATCCTCCAACCTCTCAAAAAGAAATTCCATTCACTATGTATTTCTTTGCCTTATATTGAATGAAACTATGAAGAAAAATTGTCTATGAGTACACTTTCCCTTCCATAAGCTGAATTTCAGGGAGGTTTAGAGATGCTATTCAACCTGATTCTGTTATTTGCAGTATCCTGCCTGACTGCATAAACACATCAAAATTATTTCTACATGTTTTGCCTGATTTAGAGATTTATTTTTTAATACATATGTAAATATTTATCATATAAATGTGGGGAAAAAAAAGTTCCTAGAGCCACTGTGATTTTCTGTTAGACAAACTAACAAATAGAAAAATAGACTAACAAATAGACAAACATGCTATGATGTTGCCAAGTAAGTAAGGCAGCAAACAATGCAATAAGCAGAATCTGGAACTTGCTATTTGAAAGGAGGAGACCTAATGTCCATTTTTCTTCCGTTTCTCTAGAAAGGTCCACAAGGCATAAGTTTTTCTAGATGACTGAGAAAGTCAAGCTGATCACAGCATGCTCTAAAAGGTAGAATTAGTTTGGAGAATTTTACTTCTCCTCTTCATCCTCACTAGTAACTATTTAGAAGGTATCCTATATTTGCGAGGTTCTCTGCAGAAATGATGAAAAAGATGTGATCTCTGTCTCAGAGTAAAGAAGCAAGAATCATAACAAGAGATGAAGCAAAGTGGGTGGGAGGAAGGTTTATAACAAGTCAAGGTAATTGGGTGGTAATTACATATAGATTTCAGCATTTAAACTTCGATTCAGGACCGAGAGAGAAGAAGAGTAGCTTGAGTGTTAAAATTGCAGCTCTGGAGAAGGCATTTCAAAGTGGGGAGTCTAATCCCCAGCTCAGTAGAAAAGAATGAGATACAAAAACATTTATGGAAAAATTGTTTATTGCGAGTTTCTAATGGTCTGCACATCTCAAGAGGTCAGAAAATTGTCAAAAGACTAGGGTAAAGGATGGGACTTAAGATCGGTAAGTCCTTTCCTTATATTTTCCTCCAATCCACTGATATGTTTACAGGTCTTGCTTGGTATCTAGCACCTGGAAATGCAAAAGATTGCCAGCGAGACTGTGTCTAAGCTGTGAGGCTGTGATAACTTACACATTTTTGACCCCAGCAGACCCCAAAGAATACAAGGAAGGCAAGCACTTGTTGCTGAAATCTGTCACACACTTGAAGGACCCAAACCAACCCATCCTCCACAGCCAAAGCTTCTAGCAATAGATCAGCTTAAATGCTAGGTTTTTATTCAGTGTAAATTTGGAAGTATAGGGATATGCAATGTAGAAGAATCTCTTTGGTCAGTGCATCCAGTCCTCTGCATAGTCTCTGTCTCACAGGATCCCTTTTGTGAGTACAAGCTACACCTTGAAACTAGCTTAGAGGTTATTTCGCCTCTACTGATCTGGCTGCATATCACTCCAGTGTTTAGGTTTTCTTCATACTTCCTAATTAAACTACATTTATTACCAGTTTATGACCCATTGGACCTTGTGGATCTACTTCTTTTTCTTCTTTTGTGATGCTTCTTCATCCATTGTATTTGTAAAGAGCAATCATATACTGGTCACCTGCAGCCTTAATGAAAGCTTCTAATTTTCTAGACTTTCAAAGTAGACCTCTTGTGCATTAGCTCCTGCTCAAGTTCATATTTGCAGGTAAGGTCTTTTAAAGTCTTTTTCTGTACCACAAACACCTTCTTACCATTGCAACACATACCTTTCTCTAAGTATCATATTATTCATCCTTTCTCCTTGTACTTCCAGTACCTGAGAATCTTTTCCTCACTCTCCCACAGAAGAATGTAGTTATGGTGACACATGCATTTTTCACCTCCACACTGCACTGCTGTTTTTCATTGCATATAGTGCTGAATGGAAGAAAATAATGTACAGTCTCAGCTGGTTACTGACCTCCCCTATGTATCAAGATGAGCCATAAACATATCTGTTGCTCCCTTGGCTGTCGGTGAACTCTGCTCATCAAAGCAACTCATAAATAAGGCTGCGAATACCTTAGAGATTCTCTTTCTAGGTGCCTCAGCAACTGCTCGAATAATTTTTAACTATTTAAGCATAAGCCATAAGCAGACAGAAAGAGAATCATTTCATTGGAGATGAACAGGTTGACTAAGCTTCCAGAAAACATCAGCACTGAATAGAACCACTTGTTGGCTACATCAGGATATTTCCGTTTGATCAAAACTTTCCATAATAAACAGAATCAAATTTGTGAAAAATATCCCCTTATAAAAATGATCTTACCCTGAGCAGAACTTTGCCCACCTATTATATGCTAAGCACTCAAATATTCTATAGATGGTAACCAAAGCAAAGACCATAGAAGTATAATATAGACTCTACTCACTGTAAGCAAGTCACATAAGTTCTGCTTTTCAGATCAGTACATTTTATTTCTCAAGCATAAAGAATATGAATATTATTGTAGTCCATGAAATTTACAGGGGTGTCCAACATGGATATTTATTAAAATCAAAATAAAGCTGCTCTGGAGTCCAGTTGGTGTTTACTAAGCTCTTCCTTTAAAAAAATTAGTTGGACCTTTTCTTGTGTTTCCAAGATGAAAAAGAATGAAGCTACTTAGCCAAGCAGGAAGCAAAGAAAAAAGCAATTCAGAAATCCTCATATTAAAAAAATACAGGTTTTGAAAGATTTTTCCCTTTTTTATTAAACCAAGAATTTTTCTGTAAACTGAGGTCTCACAGGGTGATATTTGGAGGACATTTCAGGGAATTTTTATGAAAGTACAGTGTGTCTTTCTTTGATTATACTTAACAAAAGATGAAAAAATAAATAACTAATCAGGAATGATCACATGGAGCTCACAAAATAGCCCACCCAAGCACTTAGCAGGATTCCAAAGGACATGCACCGTGCTGCAACATACAGCTGTGGGAGAATCAACTAGTGTGCACTTATGTTTGCAAGGATGGGTGGTAGAAGTGGAACACACTGCCCACAACCTAACAAAATAATTGAAAGATAAGGGCAATACAGTCCCCTGTCTACTCCATAGTGCAGGGGCAGCAAGAAGACACACACACACAGCGTGTGCAGGTGTCAACGCAGGGTTAAGGGACTGTAGGTCTTGGTGTGGGTACCCACAGGGATAATGCCATCGCATCTCCAGCAGCAGGGGTGTGAAAATAGCCCTGAGAAGAGGGATATGTGTTTGTAACCCCCCTGTCCCAGGGAGGGGGAGTTGTGTGCGTTCAGCATTGCGTGTCTGCGTGGGTGCCTGTGGGCGCGATTACAACTTTTGGGGATTAGTTACTGGAGGATGTCTTGAAATGAGTAGGCGTTCATTAGCATTTTGCAAGTGTCTAATGTTGTGGTTTATTTATTTTATTGCTGGATTGATCCTGACTGTATAGCACTGATTGCAAGATAATGATGTGTCATTAGTGAATCGACATACCTCCTTGATACTGATTTGATTTAAACCACATGAATTGAGCAGGTTTATTTTTTCCCCTGCAACACCTAGGGATGGAGCGCTCTTTTTAAGGCTTGGTAAAAAGTTACCGTCGTGGGCCAAAAATAAATTCTAAAAGGAACTTGGGGGGAGAGGGAGGAGATATTTGTTAAAATATAAGATTATTTGAAAAAAATAATGATTTATAGTCATTTCACTAACTTTCAAAGTAATATCACATGACAGGATGCTTCCAGGCCTTTTCAGCTGAACTGAAACAGAAAGTCTCTCAGAAGTGACTTTCCCAGGGCATTTCTAGCTCAGTATCTTAAAGACAACTGCGAATTTCAAAGGGTGTACTGGGTCTGGTGGAGAAAGGGTTAATTTCTTCCCAGGACCTAACAGGGACACAGGTATTCCATCCCATGTGGGCCATGCCCAGGGGGGTGGGCGGAGCTAGTCGGGAAAAGGGGAGGGAC
>JAOQGH010000001.1:202454701-202511242 GCA_025769975.1 Gallinago jamesoni
AGCGGCGGTTAGCGCCCTGCTGAGTGCGCGTGGCTGCCACGTGGTCCTTTGTTGCCGTCTGAGGCTAAACCACGACAAAGGGGTAAGGTAAGCTTCTGTACTTTTTGTTTGGTAAAACACCCTGGCCTCCTGGCTGGAGAAACTCAGACCAGATCCTGGATAGATACTCCATTTCATGATTTTAAGTTTATCTCCAGTTGAACTTCAGAAACATATGTTTCACAAAGGATAATTAGTAGAAATCAACAAAAAGATAGATACTGATAAACTTAAATATGAACAAAAGCTTCTGTGATGATACTTTTCTTCACAAAAACAAAGCAAATGAGGGTGGCAAGCTGTGAGATACCCACAAAATGGACTACTCAGTAAGTGCCAGAATGAAAAGGACAGCCAGAGGTGGTGGTGCTGTCAGAGGAGAGCTGTGGGAAAGAAATAAGCAGTAGTATAAAAGTATATATATTGGAGAGAGAGAGAGAGTAAAAGAAGCTGAGAATTCAGAAGTACACCAGAACACCCACTGAGTTTGTTTTGAACTAATCCAATCCATTTTTATTTTTATTTTATTTTATCCTTTTGGTCTGAAAACTAAAACCACTGATTCTTTCCTGCTGGTCTCTATGCTTCTTAGCTACTTAAAAAAAAATAATCAAAGAATTACGGCACAGCACCATCTATGGTTGCTAAAACTCCTCAGAACCACAGCATTAAAGGCTGTGCTCAGCAGAAAATGGGCTGTTATTTAAAATATATTAAAGAAGAGCTGACGCAATAGTAATGGGGGGGGAGTTCTCCTGTGTAAAACTTAGGTTACAAAATTATTCTCTGATGTTATTGGGGCAACGTTCCAGCAAGGTGAGATAGAAATTCATAAAAAGTGTAACCAAGTGCAGTTTATTTAAAGAAAAGGAGGAGGAAAATATTTCACTGACACAGGGAAAGAATGAATGCAATATTAGTATGGGCAGTCTGGTAGCTACAAGAGTTGATTGGGAGTCAAGATGCCATTTTAAGCATCGCCTTAAAAAAAATAACCTTTAAGAAGCCTTGCAACTACAGCTTTAAGCAGAGACCCTCTATATTTTTGGAGGTTTCAGTGATACCATTAACTTCTTAGAAGAAAGGCTATTAATATGCTATAAGCTCAAAAATTGTAAGACTAAAGCACAAGTTTACCTAACTGAAAAATAAAATTAGAAAACATGTTACAGAAACTGCAGATAATATTCTTGGGAACTCCTTCCTATGTGACATGTTTTTTTCTGTTTTTTTTATTTTTCTCATTAACCTTTTCATCCATGTCTTTGGGAGGATGTATCCATGACTTGCCAGACCTAATTCTGCTCTTGCACTAAGAGTTATTTCTTCATCCCCTGAATTACAACTGCTTTGCTTTGGTATGAATGAAAAGAGTTTCAAACTGCTTCTCAGGCTACTACAGAAGCAAGAACAAACTCCTGCAACAGGGTCTACATCAGACAGACAGACAAGATGTCAATCCACAGATTCTGGCAGAGAAGGTTGCTATGGAATCACAGATACCTCCTAGATGTGAAAAATGTTATTTTGATGTCTCTTGAAATGGAGAAGGAAATATTTGTCAGTAAAGTTGGGATTTACCTTATCAAGGTTTACCTCTCTAAAGTTGGGTGTTATTCAGGTCCTATCTATGGTCAGTAGGAAAACAGAGGCATCCTTCCAAGGCTTGGTCATGCTCATTATCATGGACACTTGGGTTAAGATGATTTTCCAAGTAGCATCTCTCTTCACTGACGGTATGTAGCCAGTTTAGGCTACATACCCTATTTTTCATAGTCTGAATTCCAGTCAAATGGATGTCATGGGTCACCTTCATTTAGGAAGGAATTTATGAGTGTTGTAGGTGCTTAACCACTGAAGGTTAGAATACAGCAAAATGGACTTCCTTGAATCTCAGATAATCTGTAGAAAGACTGAATCCACTCATTCCACAGGGTGGGAACTCCAGACTAAAACATGTAATGTATTGAAAAATAACAGCATTTCAACATTAATGCAGGATTGTAAAAAACCTGAACCTCCCCTTTCAAAGATCTGAAAGGTGAAGTGTTTTCTTATATGATTTTGAAAATTTTCCTTTGATACAATTCACAAACATCCTCAAAAATTAATCACGATCAGATACCAAACAGTAGAATGGCAAACTAACCTCTCTTTGCATTTTGGGCTATACTAATAAAATGCTTCTGCATCAAATATGTTTTCAGCCAATTGGTTTAAATATAACTCATCTCAGAGGCAACTAAAGTTTCTCACAGAAGTATCGGTTCTCTTTCAAAAGTGTGTAACCTCTGAACCTAACTGCTGAATGTTAGCTGTGGAGAAAAATATTTGACTACTTTTGATCACACTAAAAATACAGAAAAATCCAGGGAAGGTGACAGCCTTTTTCATCAAATGAAGACACGCAGTCTTCATTTTAGTTAACGATGCCAAGTAATGGCATGCAGAAGATCATTTCGGTGACATAGAAAGAAGAGAGAGAATACTTCTATTGTTAATTACAACAATTAATTCCTGATAGATAGAACATTTAATGGAACAAAATAATTACAGGAGGATTGACTAACTTAGTTATTTGATTATTCAACATTTTAAGAGACAAGCTTTTCTGCTCTGCACGGTGCACATTCTTGCTCCTGTGGATTTTCAAGCACTCCTAACGAAGTTGATCAAACTGGAGATTTGGTTCTCCTATGATACTTGATAAATAGGAAAGTTCTCCTGAATCAGGCATCATGGGTTGTGAAAAAAAACATGAGAGGTACTTGGGAGGTACTTTTGGAAGTTTCCAACCACTACACGATGGACAATGTCCAATCCCAGAAAAAATGCCGTTGTAGTGGAAGGACTCTTTGAGATCCAACAGTAAGAAGGACTGTAGGAAATAATTGCTGAGTTATAGCTCCAGTCTGAAAAAAGTAATTCAACAGAGTTTTTCTGTAGGTAATCTTCTCAACAGATGAGAAATAGGAGAAAAAAATAAACAGCTTCTCACTAATAAGCATAGTCATAGGAAATAAATAGAGAAAAAATCTAGAAAGTGTAGTTTGCAAAACTGATAGTAATATTTTTTCTTTATCTCACTCTGAAGCTTTTAAAATTACCATTAAAACAAAACAAAAAAAAAGGAAACCAAGTAGCCAGAGTTTACATCGGAGAACAAAGTGAAATTTTTCCTGAATAAGCAATTATCAAATTACAGACCTGTCACTACAGTTTCCTGCAAAGGGTCAGCACCTTCTCCTGTTCCTGACAGACAAAGAAAGTGTGACAGGCTTGATCAATATTTCAGTTAACTAAACAGCTGGCTAATAACAGGACTTGTGACAGACGAAGTTTCATTTCAAGATGATAAAATAAATGTCTTCTCAAAAATGTGGTTTAGTTTCTGTTTTGTCTTGTTTTCCTTTTCTTGCTTGTTGAACATCTCACATTAATCTGAATTTTCCCTCTTCAAGCTTGAGATTTGTGTGTTCAAGTAGAAATTTGCAATGAATCTTAGATGTGAAAAAAAATAATCAAAAGGCCATGTAAATAAAGGGAAGAACATTTTTGGTTATCTGTCAGTTGTAAAAGGACAAGTATGTTGAAAGGGAATGTTAGCACATTAAATGCATTTTCATGTCACCCTCATGTGATGAGTTCTCTCCTGTTTTCCCATCTGACTCATACCAAGGAAAGCCTGGGGGTTACATGGCCAGGCAAGCAGATCTGTTTGGCAGAAGACAAGACAATATTCAGCGTTCAAGTATTTTCCTTGCATTAGTGCTGTCTGAATTCCAGCTGACGAAACTCCATGGAAACTTGAGCAATTTTACATACTTTTTAGTCTTGCAGTGACATTTTTTTTATTTTTTTTTAACGTAGCAGCACCCTACTTTAGAATCCTAACCACTTTTCTTTGGGTTTCCAGAATCATCTGATGGGAGTGAATTTCAGTTGAGAACAAATACGATGGAGTCTGACCATGCAACTTTCTCCCTTTGGAAGCAAAATACGTTATGGCAAGGGGAGTGTGTATTCAAAATGGAAATGAATGCGCATGTCAATGGTGCACCACAATAAGAGGAATTCTGAGAACAAAAGCAGCACAGACCTCGATGATATCCTAAACTCTGCCTTTGCAAACTATTCCCTTCAACTTCTGCCCTTACCCGCATTTGTTCTTAGGTCGGTCACAGCCGGATTTAGAGGACGGCATCAGAGCTCTGGACTATTCTGCTGCGCACAAAGAATTCTGAAAAGGATTATATTGCAGATCTCCCCTTCTGTATAGTCATAACATTTAAAATACCATTAAACCTTTGCTTTTGCTGCTCTGTGGGTTCCTGTACCCTACAGCTTACCACATTTCAGAGTCTGCAGGGGTTCATATTGTACTCCAAGCCTTCTGTAATGTTGTAATGTTTCTATAAAACCATTATGTAGAAGAATGTTGCTGGCTTTGTTTCTTATTTTTCTACAGCGGTTTTGTGTGACACTTATTTATATACCTTATTATGTATTGTAGTCCCTAATGATCATTTTTCATAGTGATCTAACTTGTCTGGTATTCTTTCCCTAAAGCCCTAAACACAGTGGCTCTACGTAATCTCAAGGCTTTAAAGCCAAGCTGTTGTGATGCTGCGTTCAGCAGCTAAAGCTTTCCACTTGAGCTATCATCTTTGTGTGCAGAATGTCGGCTTCATCTGAGAGGACTCGCCCTTTTGTGTGACAAAAGCTGCAATTCTGGAAAGAAGAACCACCCGAAAAGATGCCTCTTGTCAATAGCACGTGTTTATCTGGCTGAATGAACCAGGTCTGCTCAGGGGGATGGATGGACTTCCCTCCATCTCAGCACCAACCTCCCAGAGGCCAAAACCACAATGTTCAAATAGGGGTTTGGTCCCATTTGAAATTATTTGTGTCCAAGCTTGGTACAGGTAGATGGAGTGTTACCTTAACAAGTGCTCCATCATAGAAACTTTCTCTCCAAGTTGTCCAGTATATATTTCTTCTTTTTTCTAACATATATTATGATATATTATGGTAAACATCTCATGACAAACTGATGCTGGGGAGAAAGAAGAGAGCTGAGAGGGAAGGGAAAACTGGAGTTTACGTTTCAGTGGCTCCTGTCTGTGTTTATGTTCCCACCCGCCATGGACTTTACTTAATGCCTTGAGAAACCTTTTATCAAGCCAGAAGAACACCAGACCCTGCGGGTTATGGTAAGGCTTACACTGCTTGATTCAGACTCTCATGCTGATTCAAATTACTTTCTATCACACATCAAAGAAACCTCCAAAATTTGGTATGTTCAAATTACTGCACTATTTCTGGGTGTTGTTTATTACCATTAAACACTCAAAGCCTCCAGGCTCAATTAGCTGTTTCATTTTATATCAGCCTTTAGCGTCCATGCATTCATGCATGAATCCATCCCTTGTAGATTCTGAAGGCTATTTTCACTGAGACTCCTTCTGAAGCTTATAGCACTTCTACAACCCAAATGAAGGGGGCTTTCTATGAGGCAAAACCCTCAGCAGATGCTAAGGGCTTCTAAAAATCACTAGCTGTCATATAGGTGAGGTTGAAATCTCAATCTCTCCTTAAACTGGATCTGCCTCAACTGCCATTTGTTCTGCTTAACTTTAGCCATAAAAAAATTTAGGCAGCTAATATAATTGAATTGCTGAAATTCCCCATGAATGTAATGAAGAGATACAGGCATCAGTACTAAGCAATTCACTCCTTTCAAGGATAGATGTCTGAGATATGTGGGATGGATTGCTTGTGGAGGTGTTACATCCTCTGCGTTGGCTGTAGATAATTACCTTTGATGGCTAACTTTCATATGGATAAAATTAGATGATGTGATGATTAGAATGACCTTGCACATGAATGGCTCCCAGTACAGGCAATTTTTAAAGCCTATGCACATTTTGTTATACAAACGCTGAGATACAAACATGAGATGTTAGTAATAACAGTGGTATTTACACACTTCACATTTTTCAGACCACTTGAAAACATTTAACAGTTGTTGAGTTTGGCTTTTTTGTTTTGGCATTTGGTTGTTTTGGGTTGTTTTGGTTTTGTTTGGGTTTTTTTGTTCGTTTTTTGTTGTTGTTGCTCATCAGAAGAAATAAACTGAATCCACAGAAGAAATAAACTGAATCCAATGGCTGCACCTCTAGTTCCATGTTATACATGTGTGTGCAGGTTTTCATAAATTACATTTGAGACAAAGAAGTGTTACGACCTGGAGACAGACAGAGCTCTGAGAAAAATCTGCTCTGTGTTTTCCTTAAAATGAGTATTCAAAAAGCACCACAAAAACTTAGGTATTCGGCAGTAATTTTTTTCATTTGAAAAGCTAATAGAAAAATGAGGTTTAGAAATGGAAAAATTCAGACAGTCCATGAAAAAGAAAAGGTTTGAACACAAGTCTCCTCACTGGTCATTGTGCTCTCTCCTTCCTTTCCCTTTGCTTATTATCAAGCAATATCTGGCTTTGTGACATGTAATAACCTCCAACAAACTCATAAATGTTCATAAATGTTCCTTTCTCTTTGTGGGAGAGAAGAAGATGGAAACTCCATCTCAGGTTAAGTTTAGGGAGCATTTGCTGCTTAGCTGGTTGCCAAAGCCTGATCCTTCCCAATGCTCTTGGTGTTTCATCTCTCCTAGAATGCACAGCTTGGACTAAGGAAAAAAAGACATCCAGTAAAACCCTTCTAAATTAATATTATTGACCTTTGGAATGCTGTTGCCCTAATCTCACCTGGTCATTGTTGTAGTTTAGAATTTTTTAATCATTTGCTTGATTTTTGAAGAAAACGAATGCTGATTTCTTATCTTCTGCTGGGAATAACTACATAATTGAAAGAAAAATAATAACAATATAAACAATGTGTATAATAGTTAAAAAATTATCGTAGTGTGAGTACCTGAAAACCCTGTCTTGCCTGTCTGAAATGCAGATTCAGAGACATCAGGGAATCCTACCAATGTGGAATTCCAGCAGAACTTGGGAGGAAAGTTAGTGTTTGTCCCAGAACTATCTGACCTGTAAGCAAACTTCATGGAAAGGGGAAAGTGTCAAGTGACCACAGGTGCCAGGACCTTTCTGTCCTTTAAGTAGTTGGATTAAGTTTGCTTTGCATGATTTCCACATCAAGAAACTTGTGAAGCCCCTGTCTGCTCCTGGATCACAAACTGACAGCAGTGTCAAAGACTTCACTATATTTTGTTGGGTTTGCTAGCTTATATTTCCTGGCCCCTATTGCAAAGACACATATTTGGCTTTGTGATGAATTGGGATGATGTGAACTGCCTGACATTTGATCTAAGACACAGCATGTGATGAATGCACGGGTATCAAATAGTCTGTGACAGATGCGAAGCATCTGACAGAGAGAAAAAAGATGTTCCATATCACAAGAGAAAGGAAGTTTCTGCATTATTTCTCCTTTTATGTTTTCATATCCTGTCTTCAGAATCTCATGTTTCTCATTGGATGTTTGATGCCATATTGAGGTGCTAGCAAATTACAAGAAGGAAGAATCTCAGTGACGAAAAGAATCGGATCTTAATACAGAACTGGTGTTATCAGGCAGTGGTGAGGTGTATGTTTGCTTAACATCAAAGTAGAAGAATGAGTTTTATGAATGACTGCAGAAAGCCAAGTAACCTCTCAAAGAGAAAGAATCATCTGAAAAATTTCTAATAGAAAATTACAAGAGAGACTTTCAGCTTGTGTGCTATGGCAGAGAACCATTAACACTGCTGCTAATATTTAGCAGCTTAAGCACTGCTCAAATCATTGAAAGGCTGTACAAATTTGTGAGATATATTCACGGAGGTTTAGTTCACATTTTCCTAAGAGTTCATAAAAAGCATACCTATTTATTCTCAGAAATAATACAACAGAATGAATATTAATATTAATATAATTGTTCTTATTTAAGATGAAAAAGTACTTCACCGCTTTTGGTCTTTTAAAGATAATGTCTTTCTGCATTTACTTCAAGTACGGTGTAATCACATAACTTCAACACCTGCTGTCCAGAGCCCCCGGTGTTAGGTGAGACATAGACAAAAGACTTGGTAAATACCTTAGTTTTTCTGTGCTTCAGTTTTTTCCCAACACATAAAATAGAGCAACAGCAATTTCTTATCTTCCTCGTAGGATGCTGTGAGTAATAACTAGCAAATGCCTGCAAGGTTCTAAGAACTTTAATCCTATTTACCAGAGAGGTCAAACCCTTGTGCTTCCAAGAGGAAACAAAGATCTTATAATGTGAAAAAACAGAGGTTTGTTTCAGTACATGCATTAGTCCTGGGGAGAGACAGGTATTCTTTTAAGCTCATGGCAAAGAGCTGTAATGTGTGGTAGATAACTTGATACATCTTTATGTGAATTAAGATAATTCAGATTTTTGCTTCCAAACCATTTTTTATTCAAACTCATGCTTTATTGCATGTCTCTATGTCATCACTCCAAGGCAATTCAGTAGAGTAAGCTCAGATCTAAAGGTGTTTCTGCTCTCAGTAAGGTCCACTTTGTTCCCTGGAAAAAGACACCCTGGTCTGTCAAACCACCTTAGAGAAAATGAGATACTTTTTTAAAATCAAATAACTTGTAGTTTCAGATATGAGTCATCAGTAGAAATAATATCATTAAAAACAAAACAAACAAAAGAAAAAGAGAGAAAGGCATAATACATCTGGCTAATATTTAAAATAAATTGTGTTTCATAGAATACTCTTCTGAATATCAGTCTCAGAAAGAAAAGGACTTGCCTATCTACTTACATTTCTGGTTTCCAAAAGGACAGCAAACTAGTCAGTCTAGGATGTGTCACCATTACCATGTATGTTGACCCCTGCTGAATCATGAATGTTATAGAGGGACTTTGCAATGTCTGTACAGTGAATACAATATTTCCAGACCTCCTATGCCACTCTACGTGTGAGTGACACAGTGACACCGTGTCACTGTTTCCTTTAAGATATTTTTGAAGCAAAAAATATCTGGCAGCACAGAATAATTGCCAATCAGATCTCCTGGTAAAAATGGTGGAAAGACAGAGAAGACATTAAGAATACATTAGAGCACCTCTCCTATGAGGACAGGCTGAGAGAGTCGGGGTTGTTCAGCCTGGAGAAGTGAAGGCTCCAGGGAGACCTTATAGCACCCTTCCAGTACCTAAAGAAGGCCTTCAGGGGAGACAGAAAGGAAGTCTTGATCAGGAAGGCAAGCAATAGGACGAGGGGTAACAGTTTTAAACTGAAAGAAGTGAGTTTTAGGTTAGATACCAGGAAGAAATTCTTTACTGTGAAGATGGTGAGACAGCAGCCCAGGTTGCTCAATAAAGTTGTGGATGCCTTATTCCTGGAGGTGTTCAAGGTCAGGTTGGATGGGGCTTTGAGCAACCTGGTCTGGTGGGAGGTGTCCTGCCCATGGCAGGAGGGTTTGAACTAGGTGATCTTTAAGGTCCCTTCTAACCTGCACCATTCTACAGAAAGTAACTGCAGAAGATTCTCACAAATAGAAAACATGTTAGATATGGGAATATTAATGCTAGGTTTTTAGCTACAGCTGACATGCTAGGATGGGGTTACACAGTCAAACTTAGTTTTCTTTAAGCACTGAGCCTGTATATCTTCTTCCTAACAAACTAAAAATGTTTGATCTTAACTAAATTACAGTTTCAAATTTTGTGTTTGATGAAACAGCAATGCATACAACCTTACACACATAAAGCATCTGGCACTGTAGAGCCATAACTTTGGTTCAGTTCTGTAATTTATCATTAAATAAACAATAATAGTAATAGGAGAATACTGCAGTAGTTATCAAAGCACTGTTTCTCCAATTTTTAATGTAATTACAAGGCCAGCTTAAGTGTGGGTCTCCTGGAAGGTTACTTCAGATACTTAAGATCTTTGGCTGTCAAATTCAGCATTTAATCATTGCCAGATTATTTTTTTTTTCCAAATCCGTCCTGCTATAACACAGATGATAAATCCATTTTTTGTTATATGAAAATAGAAGTCCTCTGAAAACCAGCTTCTGGCTGAAATTTTGTTTAGTTACTGCATAGCTTGATATTATGACTTAAACTTGAGTCACAGTGGAAATTTAATTATGTCATGAGCTTAATTTATCCCGGCTACCACCTCTGTAACCTGGAGAGTGTTAATAATATTAAGCTTTCAGTGGAGCTCTTTTTAATACCTGCTAGTCTTGAGCAACTTCTCTACTCTCACGTACAGTGAGAGTACA
This sequence comes from Gallinago jamesoni, assembly GCA_025769975.1. NCBI lineage: Eukaryota > Metazoa > Chordata > Aves > Charadriiformes > Scolopacidae > Gallinago > Gallinago jamesoni. The sequence continues at coordinate 202,465,017 of JAOQGH010000001.1, forward strand.
TGCCCCAGCATGATAAAATTATGCCTTTCTTAACTCCCTCCCTGACTGATTGGGATTCTGGCTCTAGGGCTTTTCATTTATAGAATCACAGAATCATAGAATCATTTTGGTTGGAAGAGACCTTTAAGGTCATCAAGTCCTACCATTAACCTAGCACTGCCAAGTCCACCAGTAGCCCATGTCCCTCAGGACCACCTTTACATGTCTTTTAAATACCTCCAGGGATGGCAACTCCATGGGCAGCCTGTTCCAATGCTTGGCAACCCTTTAGGTGAAGACAATTTTCATGATTGCCTAAAGTTCAGTTTGAGCAGAAATGAAGCAGACACACCCAATTTCAGCTGGCCACAACAGGCACCTGAAATTGAAGCTTTAGGCATGAATTGCTTCTGTCTCAGAAAAGTAGCAAACACAAGTGGCCAACCTCCTGGATGACCCTTTTCCTCTCTAGTTATTGTGCAAAATGAAATAATATTTCAGAATAAAATAAATCTGTTGTTTCATGTAGACTTAATGTTATTTCCATTTGGTTTATCCACCTCTTCAGTGAGTTTTGGTGCCTCCTGCCTCAGCTCTATATTTCAAGTCTACGGTGTAAGAGAGAGAAGGTGATCAGCATCGGAGTGAGTTGTGCTGTGCCCATATAGCTGTTGCATATAGAGTTTGGTACCTGATGTAGGAAAGGGTTTCCTTTCTTTCTTCTTTTTTTTTTTTTGAATTTAATTCTTTAATTCTGTGTAAATATGTCCTCGGGTCCCATTTTGATGACAAGTTTTGATTTCCATAGGATTCCAACAGAAATTAAAAGGTTTTAATGACCTATTGGAAGATCTAGGTTTGCTAAACAGCCAGATGCTAAAATTTCAGAGCAAGATCGGTTCCACTGACGTGGGTACTTACGCACATTTCTGCATCAGGTCTGAAGTGGATCAGGTACTACAGCAAAACAAGAACACCCACCCCATCCCCAAAGCTGTGCTGAGGTGCCCAAAGCAGGATTGTTTTCCTTGTTGCTTCAACTGTCAGCAAAATGATTGACAAGAGGGTTTGTCATATTTCCTGAGCAAGTCTATCAGTGACTAATGATTCTCTTGATAATCACTGAAATACTGCACCAAAACAATTTAGCTGTTAATTTGTCAGATCTGAGTATTCTTCTGAGTCACAAGGCAAATTCATTTTCTTTGAACATCAATTAATAAAATAAGGAAGAGGGAAAAGGGACTTAGGCTTGATAAAATACCTCATTAGTCTATATATAGACCTGTAAATAGACATTTTTCTCCTTCTATTGTTTAAATTTTGTTGTTTTATCATGAGGCTTCTTTAATAAGGTAGGTTAGATTTTTTTTAAAAAAACACCAAACATAACAACTCATGTTGTGGAGAAGTTTTCTTTCTCTCTTTCTTCATAAGCTACTTCTGTGCAGCATAAGAGTTGGGCTAGAAACTCTTAAGGTTCTTGGGTACCATATCTGGTTGTCTCATTGAGGGGCTACTCATGGGGATCTCTGTTCAGGAAAGCCAGCAGGAGTTGAAGGCACCCTATGCACTATAAACAATGTTAGCAGGCCACTTATGAATGCTTCAATAAGCAGATGTGTTGCTTAGCACACTCTGCAGATACGTACAGCCAGCCCTCGAAATGACCTCACCACTCTGAGCTCTGCTATTTCTCAGCAACAGCAGCAGCAGCACTGCTGGTTCTCTCTCATCATTGTGTAGTCCAAGTGCACATCTACATGTGATGTTTGCAAATAAAAATGACCCAAGAGGCTCCTAACTTGCCCTCTAAATATGGAATATCCAATCTGGACATGTAACTCTTGGTTCTTCAGCTCTAGTAATGGAGTTGCCCACTAAAAGACCGGAGGAGAAGCAGATCCTGCAATAACAGAGGGAGCTGTTGTCTGTGCTACATATCTTAGACCCAATTAACTGCATGGCAAGCACACCTTGCTTTGTCAGACATGTCTCTTCCTACTGCCCGAGAGCTCTCGGAGATAATTGATTCTGGCACTTCTATTTCTACCCAGAAACACAAGGGCATATATTTTACCGTCACCTAGGCAGCAGTTTGAGGAGAATGGTTTTCCTACAGGATATTGCTTACACTACCTAGTTGTGCCTTCACTGAGATTGTGTGAAGGCTTGGCACTCTCATACCATGCTGAGGACCATAACATAAAATTGATAGATTCAGAATGCCTTTTACTGCAACTTTTTTGTTTCTTATATAAAAAAATAAACTATGTGTTTGGTCAATGACACAGCCTTTAAATGAAAGAAATTCCTAATACTCCAGAATCTAGAAAAAAAAGAATCTATTATTTTTCTGATATCTTCTTCCTTTTTTTTTTAATCTTTCTTCATTTTTTATGTTTATAGCTAAACATGGAATAGAACTTGCTCTCCGCTAACAAAATGTCATAGATTTCACAGAGAAATAAATAAATAAATAAAATTACATATATGCATTCATGAGTGGTTTCCAGACAGAATACTTGTGGTATACAGAGATAAAAAATGTACCCACAAAACTATACATTTGGTATTATCATTCCTGGTTGCCATATCCAACTGTGTGCTTGCACACAGAGAAATGATTGTGTTGTGAGAATTCAAGAAAAGGGGAAGAATTGGAAGAAATGTAACTTCAGTGATTATGTATAGGTAAGTGTCCCAGCATGTACTTAATTTTTCTTCCGGTTCCTTAAGACACAGAATTTATGAATGCAGATTTTATCAGTGGATTTTCCTTGAAGTAGTGGAAAGAAGAAATAACAGCTTTTTGTTTGAGCAATGCTAACCTAAATCCAGAATTAGTTTTCAAGGCTGATAGGCCAAATACTCACAAAAAGTCTATTAAATTACAACTGAAAATCTACACACAGACAATGAGCTGCATGTGTGTCCACAAGAACTTACTTATACTCAGTTTCTTCTATTAACTGTAGGCATGAGACTGTTTGCTCATAAATAATTGAATCTGGGTCAACTTTACTGCAGGAGGATCGTGACCATGCTGACAGATTTAGTCCTTGCTGAGAGCTGCTGCCTTGCACCTTCACAGCACAGCACAACACAGACTGCTCATTTGATACTTCACTTTGGAGGAGATTAGTTCAAACCCTTGCAACTCAGATATATGTGGGAGAAGAGGACTGGGAAGAGTTTGCCTAGTAGAAATGGCCACTGATTTCTCCTTTTTAGCTGCCCAGACAGGCCTGGGTGATAACTAATTTCTGGAAACACATCTGGATGAAGCAAGGCCTTTCGGTGCTTCAAGAGCAGAAAAATCAAAAGCTCCTAGGAAATACTGGTCCATCTCAGAAAGATGAGGTAAAGTATATTTTCTCGTGCTGTCAGGGGTCTTGCAGCGGAACTGTTCAAAAAGTGTAAGAAAAAAAGGAACATGGAAGATATTACAAACCATTTGAGCAGTTGCCTCGCTATAAGTTGGGCAAACTGTATGGGCTGATTGTACAAACCTTGCTGTTCCCCTGCTGTCTTGGCTTCACAGCCTGTCCTGTTTCTGCCTGTTGTCTCCCAGAGTTTATGGCAGAAGATGCTGCAGTAACATCAGTATTGCCAGGGGATGGAGCCATGAATGGAACTGTGCACAGGGAGCACAGGCAGCAACGCAATGCTGTAAGAAGATTCCTCATCTTGTTTTTCCTCCCTCCCACCATCCCTGAACTCTGACACCCACACACAAACCCGCTGTGCAGGGATCAAGGGAAGCAAATCTCTGCTAAGTGAGACATGAGAAAATTATACATGCACAGCCACGTATTCATTTTGGTTTTGTTTTGTTTTGTTTTTTTTTTTTTTTTTGTATTGAGGGCATTTATGTCTGTTGATAATTATAGATGTTTATGACATGCATTAACAGTGACTCTCCACACTGCATTTTTGGAAACACGTGACTTCATGTTAATGGCTCGAGTTTGCTAACAATTTACAGGCAGACACTTACCACTCTAATACACCACTTACTCATTTGTTCTTCATATTTTTAAATTTATGTATATCTCTGCATGAGCTCCAGAAATGACTTACTCCATCACCCACGCTGATTTTCCTACTTAAAGATGTAAATGGGTCCCAATCGTACATGATATTTAGCATATGCTTAAATTTAAGCATATGAATACTCCCACTGAGGTAAATGGGACTGAATAGTTAGAGTTACGCTCACACTTAAATTGCTCACTCAGAGTTAAAAAAATCACGGACTTGGCTTCCTGGTTCCTGAACAGCCCAGTGTTACCCCAGGACTTGGTTGTGTTTTTTGACTAAGTGGCATGTGTTTTTGTAAATCCTCTGTTAAACAGTCATCCTGCTAGGATCTCTCTTTTTTTTTTTTTCTTTTTTTTTCTGAGGTGTCAAACATCTCTTTCACTTGCTTGCAAATGTTTTCCCCAGCACACCTCCGAGTGAAGAATCATTCCCCAAGAATATAGACCAGCACCCAGCCACAGGAGTTTGGGATTAGCTGTTGTTACAGGTGTTATCTTCAATGTACAATGCACCTTACAGTATGGTTTCCGCACAGTGAAGTGTAAAACGGTATCAAAACATTACTTTTCTCTGCTTTTCACACTTTTTTTTTTTCCCAATCAGTGGATGCTTCGGATGATGGTTTTAAGAACAGTGAGGGCAGCAACGCAACTTGTGCAAATCTTAAGTGTTGTGCACGCAAACACACCTGAGGCCTTGAAAAATGCAGCCAGACAACACAGTCCTTATTTCAGGAAACTTGACCCCAAACTGCTTTCTAATTCCTTAGAGAATTATGCTTTTGGAAACCTGAGTCTGTTCAGGGACCCAGAGAGAAAGAGCTCTCCTGTTACCCTTAATGTTTGTTCTCTGAGGATCAAAGTGCTTATATAAGTCTTCTACAACCTTCATAATACAGAAAGATTTTTTAAAAAACCTGACCATTTATGCACAGTTTAAAATCCAAAATATAAGCTGTACATTTGAAAGACTATTTGTCTAACCCTTGTATTTTTTTCCTTTATACTTTTCAAGCTCTATTCTCTTTACACTTTTTGGAGTAGGGAATGCTCTTTTATCGTGCTTCTATATAGGACAAATAGGAACTCTCTTTTAAATAAGAGCTCTCTCTTCTATATACTATTATAACACCTGAGTCGTCTTAACACAAACTGAAAACAATTACAGCTACACACATTTTTTATTTTTTTCAGCTATTCACATGTGCTTCTAGAGTGCTAGGCAAGAATAACTCCTACTATAATATTCATAAAATAATGTTACTTAATGTACCTGTCTGTTAAGAAAGTCTTTGATAAAAGCAAAAGATGCAACATCTCTAAGGAAAAAACACATGAATTTCACAATGTCCTGATTATTAAAAATACATTTTCATTGGAAAATAAGGAGACAGCTTGGAGGTAATGTTAGCAGATAAGGAGGAAGGATTATCAAGTAATACATTCATGTCTGAAAGCATCAGTTCTTGTTTTACTTCTGCAGATAATATTTTATATTAAATAGTATTTTAGACATTTTACATTTTCTTTTGAAATGTCTTCCAAAACCTATTAACAAAGTAAAGAAAACAGCATTTTCCAAACTACTCCATGTATTGAGTAGGAATGAAAACAAAACATGAAAAGGACTCTTTTTGGTCAGTGGGAAACCTACTGTTAAGGCAGATTTTCAGAAGGAAAATCATATGGAGCAGAAGTCACCGATCCCTCCCAACTAGACACTGCCCAAAGACATCCAGGTAGGCAGAGAGACAGGAGGTCTCAATGGAGACCTCTAAATGGAGGAAAGAGAAACAAAACATGACTGAAGAAAACCTTAAAACTGATAGTCATAGAATGCTTTAACCTTAAAATGTGTACAGATTTCTTGAAGCTCTGTGAAAGTAGGGGGTGTCAAGCATATTTGAGGTTGAAATTTTTGAAAGTCAAATCACTTATTGTCATCACACTTCAGTCCAAAAATCAATCTCTCTTCCACTTAACCAATTGACCACATTTCGTTTTAAATATGTGCAGATGGACACAATTCAAAGTCACAGTAAGACAAATTGTGTAAAAATAATATGTTCAATATTTGGATAAATGCCTATCTGATATATGAAAACACCACCTAGTGTGCTGTTTGCAGGTTCAAATTTCAGCAGAAGGGCTTAAATATAAGAGTCAATAATATTGCTTTTTTACTTACATGTATACAAAATGATCTTTCATTACAACAACAGAGAATACGCATTATTCCTTTACCACTCTGCTGGGCTGTTGAAGAATTCAGGGTCTGTATTTATTATTTGAGATAGATAGCCATTTCTTTACAGCAAATGGATTCTGGGAAAACACCTCTTTAGGATTTAACTGCTAGCTACAGGTTACTCTGAGAAATAAGATTATGTGTCTTTTTGAGTACTTCATCTTCCATAAACAACCTTCAGATCTGTAGATAAAAACTATTATCTTAGTGCATTTGATTTACAGAGCTATTAGAAGTGGTTCTGTATTTAGCAGCAGGCCCTCTTGCAACACAAGGACTTGCTTCATCTGCCTGGCATCGATCAGAGGGAGCTAATAATGATCGTAATGCCAGCGTAGTGACTCAGAGGATGGTGGTGTGGTCAAACCCTGGGAAGACAATGGGTTCATGACCTTTCACTCTCCTGCTCCTGTCGATGAAACCCATCTTTTGGTGCAGTATATTCCCTTTCTACATAATAGGTGCTAAAAATGGAGCTGAACTGCAGTGGCACAATGGTTAGCAGCTTGCAGCTCATTCACACAGCTCATGATTTCTATTCTTCCCCCTTAGAAAAGGAATTTACGGCATCTGATTTATCCGTGGGTTGAGGCCTGCATCCCTGACAAGCACAGCCCACCCACTGAAATCAGTATGAATGTAATGTATTAGGTTTACAAGAACAAGACCTATAAATTGGCTTTTATGCTTGTTTCTTACTTGTTTTGGGTGTGTTCTCACAGTGAATTGGCCACAGCCTTAAGATAAATAAATAGGCAAAAACAAGCAGCCCCCAATATAACCATTAAAATAAATTATTTAACTCTCCTGATAAAAACTCTAATCAATTAATAGATTCTTACTCTAATTCTGTGTGTCACTAAACTCTTTGGCAGTAGATCCATTGGCCAAGCTGAAAGCCACATTGAACAGCTCAGTCATGATCAAAATCAACTGAACTCTAGTATTCATGGAATACACATTTAATTAAATTTCACAAGTCAGACCTGTACCCAAAATGTTTGTCAACTCTGAGCACAGACTAAAGTTTTGGAGAACAGTGTATATCAACAACCAGACGCTAAAAACTATTGGAAAATGTCAGACTAATTTGTACAAGAGAAGACAATAGTTTGGGTGTGAAAAAAATGTGTTTTCCCAATGCATTGATTCTGGTCGTTTTTTTTTTTTATTCTCTGCACATTTCTGTTTGCACATAGAATAAGAGGTCAAATATTTACCAAAAATGAATGTTGAAATTGTTATGTGCAACTGTAGTGATAAACACTCATGCAAAACATTTGTGGTTGAATAGATTATGCCTTTTTGCTGTCAATCACAAAAGCAAAACCCTGTGACTGATTTAATAAATCTCTGCTAGGCATCTAGCTGAAGTTTAACACAGTGAACACAGGATATTTGAGGCTTGCCTTTGTATATAGAGAGGAAAAAGCCCTTAACTATAGGTGAAAAAACATGTAAGTAAAATCATCTGTTGAAGAATACTATTATATGAATGGAAGGAGAAGATAAATTTGTCAGATAAAATATTTATTGAGACTTTTTTAAAAACTTTATTTTCAATCAGGCCAAAGAAGATCATAACTGAACTGTGTAGAGCTGAAGCATAATGAAATGGCTTTTGTTAGATATCCAAAACTTATACAAACTTATTTAATATTTTATAGTCCCAGTGTGACATTTCATGAGATCAGACTGACTGTCTTTGACAGTATTGAGCATACAGCAAGAACAAACACGAGGCAAACAAAAAATGCACTAAAGAAGCCAGAAAATGTTCTGGAAGAAAAATAGTATAGCTTTCCTATTAATTGATTTTGTTTGAACACATAAAAGGGAAGACAATGGGTATGTCAACCAAAGATAATCATGTTTCAAAAGCCAATGGTGCCTGGTCTTAGTAAAGACTGAAATAAGTTTGCATATCAGTTGATTCCTTTATAATAGAAGTAAGCCACACCAAAAATAATAATAAGAATTCCCTATTCTATTCTAACAGAACTTCATAATGTGTCTTTCAAAAAGAAAGAATAGCTAATTTTTCACTAACACAAAACTACATAGCTCTTGGAAGAGTTTCTTGTATTCCTACTAATGAGACATCAGGAAGAACTTCTCAGTGTATACCGATGAACTATGATTGAGGCGGGATCAAAACTCAGCTTCTTCTGTGGAATCATGGATTTTTAAGAATGTTTAAAAAATCACTTTTTATATACATATATGTAAAAAAGATTCTGATGAGAAAAATAACAGACACCACTACATGTGGCTTCTGCTTTAAGAATGAAGAACATTACTATTCTACTAATAGATAAAATGCCACTGGAAAGTTCACCTTTCTTCATAATACTGTAATTAGTATTTCATATACTATAATTTTACTCTTGATGAGATAAGCACTTTCTGAGGAAATTTCAATATCTATATTGCTAGTGCTGGCAAAAAGCAATTTAAAATGACAAATTTTAATACCTAATGGCATTCCGAGCCTTTTGATATAGTGGTCTGAATATCAAATATTTCAGGTACCTTCAAAGTTTTAGTGACTTTATAGCAGTGCAAACAGGCCAGGCTCAGCCCTTTCTAATTTTTCTCTATTTTCCTTATTTCTTTTTCTCGAAGTCATCCTTCTGCGTGGCTCAGCTTTGAAGAAAAGCTCTGTTTTCTCTGCCCTCCTCTGAAAGACTGAGCGTCAGTTTTGGTCTGATCTAAAGAAATCTGAGACTGTCATTCCGAGATCCCTTTCATCAGCAGGTGCCAACTGAGCAGAAATGATTTGCTACACAAAACCTCTAAAAACCCAGGGTGCATATTTGCGTAAAAACTTGCAGCCAAAGATAATATGACATAGTTCCTCTTATCTTGTTGACATGCAAGGACTTGTGTCTGTAATTCCCAGACATGCTAATTCTGTTATTAAATAGCAGCTCATAAGGACTGAACTACACCCCAAAGCATTTTAAAAGGACTTGGTTTACTTTGGTGCTTTGCAAAGGTCTAATTAAGTTGCCATAAATTAAAAAAAAAAAAAAAAAAAAAAAAAAAAGAAATAAAAAGAAAAAAAAAAGAAAGACAGTGTATTAAAATATATAAAAATAAAATTTTTAAAAACATGTTGGGGATCAGAAAAGTATCGTTACTTCACTTTTCAAAAATTCCCTCAAGTCAGCCAGAAGCCATGCAACATTCATGGGGATGGGTTCTGTTACAGATCAACCCAAATTCGCAAAAAAGAGAAAGAAAAGCTCTGCAAATATTTCAAGTAAACCTCAGCCTCTATTTAGCTTATGCTGAGACAAGCTTCTGGGTTTTATGTCCAGACCAGGTGGAGTTGGATGTTTTTTGACTGAGAAAATTACAAGGTTCGTCATTGGTTCAAAGCCAAACTCCAAAGTTAACAGGTGTTCACCTACATGACTCAAAGGCAAAATACATTCTTGCTTTGTCACAATGAAGATAAATTCCCAAATTTTACAGTGCTAGAGTGGTAAATCTCAGATCTTTGTTTTTATGAAACACAAAAAAAAGAGGCAGAAACAGAAATGGTACTTTCCTGCTGGCTAGGTGTATCAGCTGTATATTTTAATGGAAAAATGTGCTCTTTGACTCCTAATTTACTCCAGCAACAGCTTCCACCCACAGTGAGGGGCACCCGGTGACAATTGGCTTCTCTAAGGGGGAGCAATGGGGGCAACTATCCCATGCTTTGCTCTGAAAACAGGGTTTGGCTCCCACCACTGAAGAACACGACCATTAATTTTCCATGCAAGCCTTTTCAAGGGTGCAGGTCCAGCAGTGGGGAGTGAGGGGGCAATGTCTTAGGAATACGGAGTGATAATCCACCAAATTGGGCAAAATATGAGTACAAGGGGTGCTACAGGGATCACATATCCAAAAAACTTTGTGCCAAAAATCCTGTTACTAGTGTAGCCAAGAGGAAGTACTTCAGTTGGCTTCAGTGAAACAAACATTTTGCTCAGTTCACCCAAAATATGTTATAGTAAAGATAATGTGGAGATTCAATGCTTTCTGATTTGTAAAACTTAGATAATAATCTTATATGAAGCTGGAACAAGATTAGGGACATTTTGAGCTGGCCTAAACTTCCCTAAACTTCTTTTTATTTTTTTTTAAGAGGGATTACATTTGACAGATTAATGAAACTGATATGAAGGAATACCAAAAATACCTCTCTACAGATATGACTAAATTTAAAAGTCAGCAGCTAAGAAGCATAAAAAAAAAAATGGAGACCCATTCTCTTTTTACTTATCAAGCATCCCTGAAACTGTGTGTCCTTGCAACTTCTTAGAGCTTCAAGCCCAGAGCTGGAAATTAGTCATCATACTTGGCTAAAACTGGCCCACATGTTTTGCCAAATATATTATTGAAAAAAACAGGTTTAGAGCTATTTAAATTCTTTGTGAATTCATGAAATGCTTATGGATATATACAAATGATAAAATGGTAGACATTTCATAAGCATTTATTTTATTTTGGAATTTAAATAAACTTTAAAAATTTATTTTAAAAGAATTCAAGCAGACTTTTAAAAAGGGTTAAAATAGCCTCAAAACCCACTACATAACATTCATCACATATGAAATTGAGTTTTTCTTCATTCACCAAAACAAACAACTGCTTCCCAAACCTCAGTGATGAACATTGCAATAGGATTCCTCATTAACAATTGAAAAAGAAAAAAAAAGTTTCGACATGTTTACCCAAAGTTTTTATATGACCAACTGTGTCACTGTCAACCACAGAGAAAAGTTCTGCTATTAAGACATATTAACTTGTGTCTATTAAACCTCTAATGTAGACAAAGCATTTCTATTCCCCTTAGGAGAGTCAGGATTTTTCAAGAGGTCAGAAAATGTTAATCTGTCCAAATAAAAATGTTCTGTAAGAATGTGTGTATGTCTGAACAAGTAACTTCGCTCCGAGTTTAATTCCCCTAACTGCCTAAATGTTCCAGCAATCACCTGTAAAAAACTATGGCAGGGTAAACTTGAGCTACATTGGTTCGCTCCTTGCTTGAAATGTGCCAGCAGGATCCCACCCCGGCAGGAATGCTATTTAAGAGCATTTTTCCTGGGCTGCCAATTGGAGACGTGCTCAGAAAGATGGGAGCGTGGGAAGGAATTGCTATTTAACAACCATTTCACTGTGTTCACCTGTTAGTAGTGGACGAGTAAAGTTCAACATTAGAGGGGAATCAGAGGGTGCTATTTAAAAGCATTTCTACCCCCTGCTTGGGGAAATACAGAAATAACCAGTGCTGATCCATCTGTAAAAGGTGGGTGGAGTGAAAGTGCTTTTAAAGAGCATAATTTCACAGCAAATAAATCCATGCTCTGCACCAATATTTCAAACTAACTTTTTCATAAGAAAGTGCCAGTCTAAAATACTTTCTACATTTTTTTACCTCTTCTGTATTTTAAAATTTTTGGAGAGAATATGTGTTTGAAATTCACTGGGATATTTAGGTATATATGGCTGTACAGGTGTATGCTGGGGTACACAACTGTAGATATGGAGGGGATGATTAAGTCTAGCATATTAACTGCTGCCTGCACAGCTTAATGCGTGCTAAAAATACAGGATTAGGCATAAATGTGGAGATTTTCATCATGCAATGGTTGTGATCCTGTGGAGGCATGTGTGTGTTTAGTTCCTAGCACTGACAGCTTGCTTGCCTGCCCTGCTAGGGCAGCAAGTGGTCCAGGAGCTGGGGTCTTGGGATCATTGTTCAAGGAAACATAAAATCACTTACTTAAGGGAATGCCTCAGCATTTTGGAAGCCTTGACCTTGTCTAGGCAGGTCTAGTTTTAAATTATCAGCGATTCAGCCATGTACTGCTTGCTGGTTTGCCTACTTGAAAAGGTATTCTTCCTTAGTTATACAGCTCCATGTATATACCATATTGTCCTGGCTATATTTCATAGAGTTATATAAAGCAAAACAGTCCCCTCAGTGTACACATAGTTGTCCAGGAGGATATATCATTCTTTTTTTCCTGTTAACAGTAGGGGTGGCATAAAGCAGCACTATAACTAAACAGAAAAGGACTGTACCTTTTCACGGCCGTGCAAAGGCTCTGCAAGAAAGAGTTTATAGAACACCTTTTAAATAGTAAAAGCGTCCTGGTCTGTGAGTTAGGACTGTGTAAAGCTGGAAGGATGATGGGCTGGATTAGATAGTGTCCCTGGATCAATATTCTGGGAGATTTCTGGGGATTAGAGGACAGTGTGTTGCAGAAAGAGTGGGAGATTGTGCTCTCAGGAAGAACTGTGAGCAACTCCAGAGAGAGAAGAGGTGAACAAGGAACACCATATCCCTGTCCAACGCAGCCTGCACACCTCCCACCACAGGCTTCATATGGAAATAGGGATATATGCATACAATTTTCCTAACTGCAGTACTATCTGAGGCAAACTTTTATTTTTCCTTGCGTTCATTACGTTAAAACTTAAGGTAAGAAGTAATTGGAAGGACTTAGTCACCTAGTCTAGTTTAGAAGAAGCTACAAACACATGGCCCAGTCTTCAGATGCTAAGACCTAATCTCAGCCTGAAGTCACAAAAAAATTAAAAGAAGTCCAGGAAGGAAAAAAGTTCAGTTTCACAATAAGAAGTGGGTTTTAATTGTTAATTTGTTGGGTTGATGTAAAGCTATCTCTCTAATCGTGATAATACTAGAGATACCTACATGTAAGTACATGCCACGTAGAAACATGTGGCATCCCAAGTACACAAAAATAGGATCCTATTACCACTGGAGAAGTGCACATCCCCTGCCTTGTGTGAATATTGTCTGTGTATATGACATGCATAAACTTGCACTGTTACTTTTACATTAAAAACCCCCCACATAATAAGATGACAAAAAGAAAAATAAATTACAAAGACATAATTTTAGTAACTTCTTGACAAGCACTTAATGTCTTCCAGTCAACCAAGAACAGAAAATATGTTAGTTGCTTTTTAAACTACTATTCCAATAAAAAGTAATTATAGTGATTAATTGCATAATGATTACTGTAATCACAGCCTATTCTTAGTTGATTAAGAAAGACAGAAGCAGCTCACAGAAAGCTTTCCACTAAAACTATCTGTTTATTTTTTTTGCCCTTTGACAATTTTCTTATCAGAACCCATGAATGGTGATGTTTCGAAGCCAACCTTGCCAAGTTTCTTTGAGACTAATGCACTGTTCACTAATTAAAGCTCCTTTTAAGAGATTGACTAATTTGTTAAGTGGTATTATGGAGGCAAGAAATTCTTTGACCTTAACCATTGCTGGGGGTTTTGTTGCTATTACATTTTCTCTTCTGCTTTTTAATTCAGTACTTCTTCTTCCCTAGAAGATTTTGAAAGAATTTGCATGTATTTTAAATATATGTAAGTTTTAGTATAATACATACATCGAGAAAGTGTATGAACTCTCTGCAGAGATGGTAGTAGGATGACAGTTCTGGGGGGTGGAAACCTTGGATGCATCATCTGGGGAGAATCTTTGCATTTCTATCAGCTTGGGTGGAGTTGTCATAAGTGACACGATTTAAGAATCCACTTTGTCATGTTGTTTTTCCTCACAGTCCACTGGGACACTGGTTTTCGTTAGTTGATTTGGTGTGTAATGAGATCAAAGACTAGTATGACAGGCAGCATCACAAAACCCTAAATAGAGAGCCTGAGTGATGAACAGAGATCTCAAAATATTACCTATTTTTGACTAACACTGGGGAATTGGAAGAAGAAAACAGCTAATAGGCAAGGTAGTCACTTTAGTTAAAACTCATAAACTTCAAGAAGACTCAATACCAAACTCCCATCTATGAGCTTGATGTTGACTACTATGTGGGTTTTACATGAGATTTTTTAGGGCATAGAAGTACAGAATGGGGATGTGTTACAAGAATAGATGGATGGGGTGTCTGAAAACCTTTGTGACAATTATCTTTAAAAGGCTGGAAATGCAAAACAGAGAAGCATCTATGATAAAAGAAGACCATACAGCCTAGAAGAGAGTCAGATCATTCCTCAGTGTGGTTTAGGAACGTGAACTTGACTCTGTGGAAGCCCTGCTGAGCTGAGGGTACTGCTCAGATGTGGCATCAGCAACACAGCAAGATCCTCTGTGAAACTGTTCAAAGATGTTCCCCAAAGATCATTGAAGTCTGTAACAACCACAAAGTGAACTCATCTCTCCTAAGTCTCATCCCAGCCCTTCAACCAACAGTATCCTTTCTGTGATGATGCATTTCCAGGTAAGCTATCAGAACTCTGTCAACTTTTGGTGTGCTGACTGCAGTCAGGATTACTAAAAATCTGTTCAGATAAATGTCAATGCACACAATAGCTATTACAAAGGGAAAACACATTCTTCTGTATAATTCCTCCACCTGGTGGCCAGGTCAGGGATTTGGCTAGCCCAGGTAATGGACAGAGGTCAGGCCATTTCCTAGCTCAGTCATATTTCTTGCTTAAGGTGCTACTTGCAATTAGGCTGGGCAACCAGGTAAAGCTCAAAAGTTTATTACCCACTTGTGGACTTTTGGTTTCTGGAACTGGACAGGTAGACCCCATTTGACCAGGCATGCGCTTTGCTGATGCAGAATATCATCGTCTTCCAGAAATGTTTTATCTTTATCTTGCTTTCCTTCCCCAGCCCTGAAAATAATGATTTTCTTCAAAAGTGAAACCATTTGTGGAAAGGGGACCAGTTGTGAAAAATAGGACATTTCAGTTTTACAAAAAAATATATCATAGTTTGCAATTGTCAAAATGCCCTGTTTTGACATTTGAAAATGAAAATAAAAGAAACTTTGAAAGGTCACTATCAAAACAAAATGCTTTCCATTTTTTAAGTGAATTCTTAACTTAATTTCTTATGAAGGGTTCTTTTTTATTGTTTTTTTTTCTCCTGTTTTTTTTTTTCTTCTCCTTCTTTCCCAGATATTCAGATATTCAGTATTGGAATATCCATAAGGCAAAGAAATATTTAGACATCCTATAGGCTTTCCAAATGTACTAGGATGCATAACTCCTTTTGTAACTAATAAGAGCAAGGCTCTTCTTTACATCCTACATCTCTAAATCCTAAAAGTACTTGCAAAGTGGAAGACCTGCTTCCCACCTGGCACTCATGCGTATATTCCATCACGCTATTTTATGACCCTCTTGAGTTAAAAGACATGCAATTATCACAACTGCTTGTTATTATAAATTCATACACGCATTAGAGGTGCATTTCTCTCTGTCTTACTCTTTTTATTTCAGCTGTAGCTTTTCAGTTTGTTCTCTATTACTTACGATTCCACTAAATATATCCTTTGCAACGAGGATATATTGAACCTGTCAAGTTTATTTAAAGAAAAGTTAAACTGGGGAAAAATCAGGACTATGTTGCTCGGCCAGGGATGGTAAGGTATTCAAGACAAGGCCTTGCTCCACTTAGCAGACTACAAATCCTCCAGATGTCGAGGGAAGCACAGGAAAGGAGATGATAAATGGCATGTGAGAAACTGTACATTGATAAATGAGACTGCAAAGGAAG
Organism: Gallinago jamesoni; assembly: GCA_025769975.1. Classification (NCBI taxonomy): domain Eukaryota; kingdom Metazoa; phylum Chordata; class Aves; order Charadriiformes; family Scolopacidae; genus Gallinago; species Gallinago jamesoni. The sequence goes on from JAOQGH010000001.1 coordinate 202,480,852, forward strand.
ACTACATCTCCAGCGAATCCTTCATTGTTGCCTGCATCGCTGTTGAATTGCAGAGAACTATTTATATAATCAAACCTGCCAGCAATCAGTCAACAGGAGGCATGGTCTCACATTTGTATGACTCAAGAAAGTGAAAGGAAATTGTAACAGAGAGGGGGGAAAATAATCCAGTTGTTCCTTTCCCCCAGCAGAATCACATGGTCCTTGTCAGCTGTGGCCTGAGTGTCCTTCAGGGACAGGACAGGAATGATAAACCATGAGATAAGAAGAATCAAGAGGATGGTGTTTTGAGGATTCTAACACCAGTCTGCTGTTGTTGTATAAAATGTTATTGAAGAAATGAGTCAAAGACTTTCCTTCCTCCATCGTTATATACTTGTATTACTTGGTAAGAAGTATATTGAAGGAGGTATTCATGTCATTGATGAGCTAAGGACAGGTTGCAAGAATTGGGTTGTCTATCAGACTGTTTTAATATCCTTCAGTGGGCCTTATCTACTAATTTATTTCCCAGACACAGTCATATTTAAGTGTTTAAGAGGAAGAGACAGTGTACAGAGATTTGTAATATGACTTAAAGAAAATTATTAATGTCTGTGGAATTTGTGTGGGTTTTTCAGAAGTCTGTTATTTGGAGCCAAAATCTCAGGAGATCCAGGATTTGAACAGCATGAACTCTTTATATGGCCCAACAGTCCAACCAGAACACAAATTAGTAACTTCAGTTACTGATCTCATCTCCCTCCACTTAAACATAGTTACTTTGAGTATGACTTTGTCATTGATGAGTGTGATTTTTGATGAATAGATTGATGCAGCCCCTGCAGTAGGCAAGTTAGGGAGCTACAGAAGTACTTTGGTATTGGTGTATCTTACATCCTTTATAAGGGAAGGGCTCATTTTGGTACAGGTACATTTATATCAACGCCAGTATATCCTGACTTGTGTGACTGAAGCATTTTGACTATATGGGGTAGTTAAAGCAGTTGAATCAGGATATATAGACAACTATAGTCTGTTATTTATAGATATCTCTGCCCACAGCCACTACATACTGAATGCAGTCAATATAGACTCCTGGACTTTGCAGATACCTGTCTGGGGACCACATGTGAATCTCAGGTGCTGCAGGACCAATCCAAAAATATTACTGTCATGATTTGGGCATGTTTGATCATGAAACCACAAAACCAAAGTGAGTGGAAAGATTTCAATGAGCTTCGTTGCCACTGCTGAACAGCTGGATAGGAATTAAAAAGGAATAAAAAATAGACATCTCTTTCCATCTGCATATATTCACAAGTCATACCCGTATTATATAGATGGAGATGAGACATGCTTCATAATATGATACCTTGCGGTCTTAAAAATTGAATGATATGTTTCCTTGTTTGTAATCCAGCTGCTGAAAGAACTTCAACTTGCTATTCAAAATGTTCATTCCTTCTTTTATAATTCAATTATAAATACTTTCAGGAAGTTTAAACTCACAGATAATATGCAAATTATAGGTACCCTGAAACATCACATTGATTTACATTGTACTTGTTCCATTACTGATGATAACGGAAGTTGCATGTCCACAAGTAGTTATTCTTATTAGGCAGGAACTCCGCAAAATAGGCTGTTATTTCCTACTACAGTAATGGAAGAATCATAACACCCCAGCCATATTGTAAGATATTGAAAAGTATCCTTGAGATAGTGATATTTCTCAGAGGTTTATTTCTAGGAAAAAACCAACACAAAATGACAAAGAAACCCCACCTCATCTAGACAGGGCTTTGTGACTACAACTACAAATACAATAGTAAATATTAAAATACTAATTATGTGGTTCATATGGTGAAAATTCATTCTTAATAGCAACAAAGCTATGGAAAATAGTGATGGAGGAAAAAATTACACCTAATCTAGACCTAACTAGTTCTGACAGTACTGCCTATATTAATCTTGGACAAAATGACTCATGGAATGGAATTTTTTTGCTTTATTGCTCTTTCTTTACTCTTTCTTCCACCATTTTTCTCCCCTTCCTTCCTCTCACTGAATGTAAGACTGTTTAATAACATTACAGCCAGACCAAAAATAGGGAAAATATTTTGCATCCTTTCTGTCTTACCAATCAAGAAATAAATGAAAAATTAGTTCAGAAGAAATGGCAAAGATGCACATTTGACTTATAAAATTGTCAATACACATCAAGGGAAAGGTTTTTTACTCTAGAATCAGCAACATGCATACTCAAAAGAAAGTAATAGCAAAGATAAAATAGGTTAGAATTTCCTGTTTGTTTGATAAGTTTGAAGCTAAATTTTATTTTTAAGGTGTGTGAATCACAATAGAAACATTTTTTGCATTCACACAATATTTGTATTCACAACATTACTACTTGAGGGCCAGGTGGAAGTGAATAAAGTTCATATATCTTGGTTTCTGTATTAAGGTGCGATGTGGTGATGAGTTTGACCTTGACCAGAGTGATAGAATGACCCACTCTGTATGATCATAGAATCATAGAATCATTTCAGTTGGAAAAGACCCTTGGGATTATCGAGTCCAACCATCTACCCTACTCTACAAAGTTTTCCCCTACACCATATCACCCAACACCACATCTAAACAACTCTTAAACACGTCCAGGGATGGTGACTCAACCACCTCCCTGGGCAGCCTATTCCAATGCCCAACCACTCTTTCTGTGAAAAATTCTTTCCTAATGTTCAGTTTAAACCTACCCTGTAGGAGCTTGAAGCCATTCCATTTTGTTCTGTCACTAACTACATGCGAGAAGAGACCAGCACCAACCCCTCTACAGTGCCCTTTCAAGTAGTTGTAGAGAGTGATGAGGTCTCCTCAGCCTCCTCTTCCTCAAACTAAACAGTCCTGGCTCCTTCAACTTCTCTTCATAAGATTTACTCTCCAGGCCCTTCACAAGCTTTGTTGCTGTCCTCTGGACTTGCTCCAGCACCTTGATATCTCTCTTGTATTGAGGTGCCCAGAACTTGACACAAAAGAAGGAGTCCATTGATGTCTCAGCCAATTCCTTTCATTTCTGTGTGTCTCAAAGACTCACAGTTAATATTTTTACATAAGATAGAATCATAATGGTTGGGAAGACCGTTAAGATCATCGAGCTCAACTGTAAACCTAATGGTACCAAGTCCACCACTAAATCGTGTCCCACAGCACCACAGCTACACATCTTTTAAATATCTCCAGGGGTGGTGACTCAACCACTTCCCGGGGCAGCCTGTTCCAAACTTTTATAACACTTATAGTGGAGAAATCTTTCCTAATATCCATCCTAAACCTCTCCTGGTGTAACTTGAGGCCATTTCCTCTTGTCCTCATATTCAGCTGGCTGAATCTTGCTGAAGAACTCAAACTAAATGCCTAGTTTCTCACAGCTACTAGTCGATGCAATGAATTCCCTCTTCTTCTTAGTGTCTACCTTGTACTTCAAGGTATGAAGCAGATATATACAAGGGATCTTGACCCACTATGAATGGTTTAGAAACAATTTAACTGTGGACAAGGTTTATTCAAAATCTGAATCTGTCCAAAACTTCTAAATTTTGAATTGCTACCCTGAGAGCCCTAGGAACACAAAGGTGATGCTATCCAGCTTAAAGATATGAAATAAATATATCTGTGTATATGTGCATGTTTGTACACAAATAAATCTGTGTTTCTATTCTCTAATTAGGTGTTCCTTTCACTAAAAACTATCTATAATTAGAAAGCATAAATCCTTAGCCAGGGTATAGGTAATTATAGGTAATCTATAATCACACGCTAGCAAATGCTGTCAGGCTTCTGTAACTAAGCTAATAAGGGTTAGATATGTTTTTGCTGGATTCACCTTCGATGGGGATCATGCCTGCAAAGAAAGCCCTTTCTTCTTTTTTAGCTTCAATAAGGCTCCTGCTCACAGAGGAGGAAAGAAACTTCCCCAATTTATGATGTAGAACAGGGTTTCCCTGGAATATTTGTGCTCTGAATATGTAACTCTAGTCTATGTATTTTCATTTCTTTATGAATTAGCAATGGACTTTGGTGGGCGTTTTCTGTTGTAGTGTAACATCCAGCATTTTTTATCTTGGGTTATTTTTTTTTCTTTCTTATGGAGAGTGGGGTTCCCACAGGATATGATCCTCAACAGCTAATCTGAATAATTGAGAACACACAGGAAAAGGCTATTTCCCACAGAATCTGCAAGAATGTAGGACTATTATTTTTTTTTTAAGTGTCCATGTGCTTCACACAACCTGCTAGTTTTGCTTTAGTTAGTGGTAATTTGTTACAAATATATGTGATGATAAGAGAAATTAGTTTGAATAGAAGGGGCCTCTCAGAGTCACTCCTGCCTCTCACTGCATTTGTTTGTGTTTATGTAAGCAAAAAAATGGCATTCATTATCTTTTTATGAGCCTAGCGATTTATTCTGTTTTGTTGTCAGACCTTTGGGAATGTATTCCATAAACTTTATTGAGACAAGATATCTAGAGGCGTTTGCATATTTGTGAGCTCAGCACAATATTACTTTTTAATGCACTTTTGACTTTGCATGGAGAAAATGGAGTAAGAAAATGTAAACCAGCAATATTTCAGGTGGCATTGGTTTTATTACCTGCTTTTTGTTCCCCTAGGTTAAAAACAAATAAAGACTCAATCATTTAAATGTAATAAACACTGAGATCTAGTAGTTTAACTTCTGATTATTTCTGTGGCTAAAAGTTCAAATTACTAACCAAGGCCTCCATTCAAAAAGCTATTAAGGATACCGCTAGCTCAAGCACGTATTGAAGTATGAAGTTAACCTGGTGTGCTTCTTGAATGGGATTTCATGACACATATCTGTTTTCAGTAAAAAATCCTGCACGCTTTCTGTTGTGATTTTAATTCTTTATGTTCTACCTGAAATTTACTGAAATTGCCATGAGCTCATCTGCAATAGTGCACTCAGTTGTACACAACTATTAATATACAGAAGCAAATCCAGTGGTAGACTATGCAGATGATGCAGGGCTGGAGCATGTGGAGTGTACAATCAGGGGCTGAAAGAGTTGGTTTTGGACAGCCTTAAAATGAGAAAGTGAAGGGAGATCTTATTGTAATCTTCAGCAACCTAATGGGAGGGTTTAGAGAAGGTGTAGTCAGGACCTTCTCAGAAACTTGCAGAAGGATGAGGGGAAGATCCAACAAGGGAAAATTTAATTAAATATAAGGCAAAATCTTCCCATAGGGAGACTGAAAAAACACAGGAAAAGGTGTCCAAAAAAATGTGGGTTCTCAGTGCCTGGCAATAAGGTCTTTAACAATATGATCTAGTTTACCCTGATCTGATCAGAAGGTTGGACTAAATGACCTTCAAAGCTCCCTTGTAAACTGAATTATTCTAAGAGTCTGTGACTACATATCTATTGATTTTCAGTAGCATATAATCTACCCTTGTGGTTTTGAAAGTTTCAGCCTTAAATACTAGCTAGAAATTTCATAAAATTGAGATAAATTCATGTATTGATCACAGCAAGGATGAGGTAATCTATCATATCACTTTAATTGATGGAATATTAGAAATCTTTTTTTTTAAAGTGGATCTTAAATTAACTATACGCATTTTACTTTAGGTACTCGATTTACATGAGTGGTTTGTCACTGTCAGAATAACAGGCCTGAACTGTCAGGTTTAGATGCTAAGAATAATTAAACATGTATTTGTTTTATTTCCATTCTTTGTGCTTCAGTCTGTACTGACATCTCAGAACCCTCCAAGGATGTCAATGGTTTAAACATGGAAGAATTTGCCCTTTCTGGTTTCTTTCAAAGGACAACACTGGGAAATGACAGTGGAGTCAAAGTCCCACTGGCTTCCATCTTTCTCTTTCCCTTCACCTTATTTCTCTTTTGTGTTTTGTGCCTTTTTTTACATGAATTTCCCCTTAGTGAGTTAGGACTTAAAAGCACTCTTAAAAAAGAAAGAAAAAGAAAGAAAAAAGAAAAAAAGATCAGATTAGAGAGTATTTACTGAAAACACCCTTATATCATACAGAAACATTTGTGATAGAATCTGGAGAATAAAAAGTTACAGCTATCATTTCCACTCCTTCTGGAAAGCTTTCTGACTTGTTACATTTTCCTTCCCTGATGAATCACTTGATGGTGAAATAACATCTTCTCTGACAACTTGGGTAAGTGACATAAAGCATCCTCTCTTCCCTGTGGTGCAGAGATTTCTTCTTAACAATTTCTAAAGAAATAAAGGTTTTTTCCTTGTTTTCTCTTCTAAAAGAACCTAATGATTTTCCTGCTCTCTCCATAGCTCAGAAGGAAGTATTTGGATGCTCTGACACCTTCCTCTTTCCTCAATTTGCCAAAAATGTTGACTTAACAGATGGGCGTTTCCATAGTTGTGCTATTGGACCATGTTGTGACACAAGCTGGGTACCTCTTGTAAACTTGTTTCATTATGCACACCAAGGAACTTTAAATAAATTAAAAAAAAAAAAAAGTAAATGAGCAGTTTCTCCATTTAGGGCCTATTTCAGCAGCGCACTAAAATGCATACATCATCATTATTCAAGAAAACATGCAAAGAACATGCTGATGGATGTGCTTAGGTGTTATGTTGAATTAGGGACTTAATTATGAAAGACAAGCAGTAGAGCTGAACAGCTCATATTTGGAGAGCCATGTCCCAATGGACCTCAAATGTTAATGACAGGCATATATGGATATCATAGGGGAAAAAAAATACCCAAAATCAAAACCCAAAAGTAAAAAATAAATAGATTTTTTTAGGAAACTGCAATGTATTTTGTAACTTTGCAAATGATCATAATCCCTAGAAGGGTTCAGACTTTGCTATGGATATTAAAATCCCTAGACTGTGTTGAGGATCGAAACGTATGAAGGAAGCAATAGCATGCTGGAGTTTGTTGCCAGAGGAGATTGTGGAGACAGAGAGTATCAGGAGTTTCAAAAAGGATTAGAGAAATTAGGCAGACAAATTAGACAAGACAAATTAGATATTAAATGAGAAAAGTCAATACTACTCTATTGAGTGACTGACAAAACAAATAAAAAAGTTTCATCCTAGAGGGACTGTGATGAACTGTAAGGTTGAGTGAGCAGAAACTTCATGGAATCTACCAAAGAGAAGAGCAAAGTCCTGCACATGAACAGATTAAAGTCATTTATTGGTACAGCTGGTAACCAACAGGCTCAACAGGAGTTCTGCTGAAAAGGACCTGGGCACAGTGGGTGGACACTGAGTTTTGCAGGAGTCAGGAGCAGTCTCACTGTGAATAAGACCTGCTCCATATTTGTATACAGTAGGAGCAGCATGGCCAGAAGACTGAGAGTAGGTATCTTCATATCTAACACTACATACAAGAGCAGTGCATCAGTATAAAATGGGATGGAGCTTTATCTACTATTTACATGATACAAAGAATGCTATTCGAGAAGGAAATCACCATTACAATGGAAGTTCAACACACTTATCAAGCAATGCTAGCCCAGCGCTGCGAGTGTGCAGGTAATGCTATCAGTGGGATTGCCTTGGCAGTATAAATGTATTAACAACTAATAGGATTATTGACCTCATGTCACAGAAATGAAATAATTTCATTTTTGCAATTCTGCTCTGATTGTCATAATTAAGAACTCTTTCCCCACTTCCTTGACTTTCACATGGAGTAGATGTATGTAGTGATGAGAAAGACATATATAATTGCTTCATAAGTCTGGATGGATACCAGTAAGAATGTAGCAAGTTGGCAAACTGTTATGTACACTTTTTGAGAGTGTTTCATGTTCTGTAAGAGGTTCTCAAGTATATTTCTTTGTATAAGAAAGTGAGTTTAAGAAGTTCCCTTCCTGCTTTGTCTGTAGTAATATATCTCCTCCCTCAGCCAGTGTTTAATTCCCTCTTCCGTTGCACTGACAAAAATACTTGTGGATCCTACAAGGTAATATGGGACAGAGAAAGGATTCATGTAATGAAAAACAGAATTTTCATATTTTTGTTTTTCATTTCAACTTTGCTTATTCTAGTTTCACTTGCTAGACTTGTTTTAGAAGGTTTAAAAACATAATTAAAAATAAAAAAAAAATAGTATGAAAATATAAATGTAATACTAAGGATTTAAAATACTAGTAGTAAACTACAAATACCTGTCTATTGTTTGCCACATTGGTTTGGATTAAGATGAATTTTTCTGGCTTGCTTGAATTTTAGAGTTACAACAAACATTTGGAGATCTTTATATGCATTATTTATATATAAGAAAACATACTTATTTTTTACTTCTCTTACTGAACAGAAATTCCTTGTTGTTTAAGCTCATATAGTAATATGGACCTATTTTTTACTAACTGGGTTCTATCTTGGCAGTTAATGGTTAAGTCCTTTTGAAGAAGGTGTTCATCGTGGATCATCTTCCAACATGCCTACTAAGATGTTTTTACTGCCAACTTTGGGGCTGAATTCAGAATTTATTCCTGTGTCATACCACAGGCTGACATTGGCTTGGAGCTGCCCAGTAAGACCCGTGAAAAAGCCTTTTCTTATGGATAGGCTTTTTAATTGCAGCTCCATGGTGTTCCACGAGATGCACTGCAAAGAGCTGTTATATTTGTCACCTTGTTTTTCCATGTAACTCATGGACTTATACAGTCATAAAAATCCTGAAGAAACCAGAAACTTCACAACATGGATGGAATGCAGGTTTACATGGGTGCTCCCCTGCTGCCTGTTTCCCTGAAAGAAATGGGAAAGGGAAGGGAGAATTTGCCCATTTGAAAGAAAAGGACAAGGGAAGATAGAATGGGATGGAAAGGAGTTCTTTCCTCCATCCTGTAAATGATGCTATCAGCCTAGAGTAGTCCTATAATTAGGACTTTATTTGAAATCTCCTTCAACCTCAATCAGGAGAAAAGTCTAATTTTATTATTACTGTCACCCACTGGCTGCTCCCAGTGCCCAAAAGACTTTTGAAGCCAACAGTGGGCTGTTAGATGCAGAAGAGTATCACTGAAGAAACCTAAACACCTGCTGTGGGGACAATAGGGAAATAAAAACCTGTGCAATTTTGAATAACTGGATTATTTCTCATGTTTTAAGAAGGTAGAAACAGATATACTTGAATCAGTGGGAAGGCTATGAGAGAATAAATTAGAAGGGTGGTTTTCTTTGTTTGGTTCTCCCTCCGTCTTTTATTTTATTAGTCTTGTTCATATGGACCAATTAACATATGACCTGGTAAAGGCAGCACCTCCCAGTAACATAGGTGAAACCGATTCTGCAACGCAGTTTAACAAATCTCAAAGATGATGAATGGGGGATGATTTATTAAGTCACCCAGTCTGTTCCCCGCTACTCCAGGTTTAGTTTCAATGATGTTTTAGTGTGCTGAAAGGATTAATGCAGTTCAATGAAGTTTATTCATGAAAGAGAAAGTGGGCTCAGCATTTTTTCTAAGTAAAGTGTGTGAAAAACCCTGCATAACAGAATTCAAATTTTATTCGGCAGGAAGGGGACCCAAGAGGACTAAATCACTAACCTTTGCAGCACACATTTCCCTTAGCACGTGACAGAAATGAGATACTTAATACAACTCTTGCTTTGTGTTGGAAGACGGCAACATTTTTTAACAATGTAAAAAAAGTCAATTTTAATCATAACTGCATGTCCCAGACCAACACATATGATACAATAAATATTGCTTTTTAAAGTTTTAGAAATGTACACTTTATTTTTGGAACAGGAAAGGTGGAAAAACAAACAAAAGCTGAAACTAAAAACAATCTTTTGGCCTGGTTTTGTGCTGAGAGAAAAGAAGTTTGCGATAAAAATTTATAGGTTGCTGTGTTTCGCCTTCTTCGGTGTACAAGGTGTCAAACAAAAAGCAAATATCACAGACCTGAATGTGTATGCTCACAATGGAGAATGAAACTGATGACTGAAACAACCTTTTTAAAAATCTTTACATTTCAAGGTGTTTTGTAAGACTAGAGGAATGGAAAAATCAAATAAAATTAAAAATCTGTCTCAGTTTTTTGATTTATTTTTAAAACATGTAAACATTTCAGAGGCTGTTACACTAAAAACTGCTAGAGGACGAACACTGGCTTATTATAGAAAATGAGCTGGTGAAAAATATCAGATAAGAACAAGTGAAAAACATATTAAAAGCATAAGAAAAAAATCCTCTTTTTATCTCATTTCTTTGCTTCTAGTACTTAATGAAAGAATTTTCCTTCAGATTTGCAAACGAAAGGGATTTCAATAAATTATGGATCAGTATTGTTTCAGGTATGTGGTGTGAATAAATCTGAAGGTTAGGCTTAGGATACTTGTAAGTACTGGTTTGTATTTCTAATTCTGATTTTCATTGTTTGGTAATCATGAAACAAATGAAATAATGATAAGGACTTATTCCTTAACTAATAATTTCTTAAACGTTTTATTGCTTTACAAAGTAAAGTATGGGGAACGTCCTGGGACATCTCAGCTAAGGCAAGAGAGGTTGCATTACTCCTTTAACTTACTTTGTCCTGTTCCCTTTATTTTATTATTCTGCACTCCATCTCCAATAGGTTTGAAAGGACTCTGAGCGAGTAAAAGGATCACCAAGAAGGCAGAGAGAAGTCTTAATTTTCTCTGAGTTACATATAGGAGATGAAACTCCAGGAGAAGTTGTCCATGCATGGACAGTCCATAGCATCCATAAGTGATTTCTAGGGCAATGTGACTGGAAACAATGATTACAGAAGAAACATCACAGCATGCGTTCAGAGGAGCAATCACCAAAATGTGTGCATTCCTTATTTGACAAGGCAGTATGTCTGGGCCATCTCCATCAATTCAAGGGATGTAGTCTGCTGTTTGGAATGCTAAATAAGAGGAAAACTAAATAACATCTTCAGTTTCAAACACCCATTTATAGTATAGCACGGAATAATATTTTTTGTTTGGTATGTTGACATCTATTCGACATATGGAGATTTGTTATGCGTATATACATTTGTTATTCATCACTGCAAAGGATAGTTGAATAAGCATGAATAAAAGAAATATACAAATCAATTTCCTCTTAAAATGGTTCTGTCTAGATGGGATTTTACATCTTCAATACATCTTTTTGGTATTTTTTTGATTAATAATTTGGTTGTAGGGCTACTATATCTACAGCTTGAAAGAATGAATTTTTTTGTTCTTTTCCATACTGAAAGGAACATAATGGAGGAAATAATGTAGGAAACAAAAATTGTTTCAATCATGGAGTTTCTCATGGACTGAGAAAATACAAAAAGTTTTATGGTTATGAGTATTAGCATTTCTTGTTTGGGCATTAAGTATTCTTATCCTGTCAATCTTATGGAAATGAAAAAGGTGTGGAATAGGTGTTGGAAATTAAAGCCATTTCATATAATTATTAAATGTGCCACTCCATTCTGAAAAGGGTGTAGCATTAAATGGGCTTTGTTTGATATTAATCAAACTTTCCTACCTGAAATACCTTCTAAATTTAATGACTCTGGTCTCAGTCAAGATCAGCTGTCATTCAAATTCAGTCTATGGGTGGATATGCTTTTTTTTTTTTTTTTTTAACAATATGATTACTGTACACAGAACCAGAGAAAGCTTTACAGAAATATATGTAACTATATGAGATGAAAGATAGAATAAAACTGTTGGAGAGAATAAAGTTGTATCATTCAATATCTTACACGTTCTCTGTCATGGAAGTGTTTTCTGCATTTGAAATAAGAATGATTTACAAGGAGTTACATTCTTCATTTGCTAAAGCAGGATTGTGCTCTTGCTCTGCATGTCATGTAGCTGAGGCTCAGCAAAGGGAGAAAACAAAATGGAACACAAGTCTCAATAGCAGAATATCTTCTATGTTGCTTTAATAGGATGTTGCAGAAAAGTCTACATCACAAAAAATCAGCATCCTTTATAAAAATCAAGCATCAAAAACTGTGAAGAAATTGTTACAAATAATCAGATTTTCATTGAAGTTAAGTTTTTATAGGAAGAAAAATGCTAAATAGTGAAGTTAATTGTGCTGATTAACATCCTCTGAGAATCACAGAGAAACAAATTACGGCAGTGGTTTGCTATACATACCGGAGGGAACTTTTCCTTTTCTCTCTGATTTTTCCCATCCCAGTGAAACTGAGCAAGAATGTGCCAATATTCTTCGCTTCCCCTGAATGAAAGTAAACGTAAGGGGCAAGATCAAACAAAAGTAATATAGATTTGATTTGCCTTTTCCTGCAGGAGGGAGAAAGTCTTTTTCTACCTACTGATCTAAAACCAAACTGAACTCTTGTGGGATGGGCGTGTGAGAATGAGTCATCTCTTGCCCATAGAAATGGAGCACATAAAAATGAAGCAAATCTTCAGATAAAAGAGCAACTGTTTGCTTTGTCCTTCAATTGCAGAGGTAAAGCTGGTGGATCACATGCTGTTTCCCTGTGGTTCTCTTCCATTTCAGAGTTCATATCCTTTTACCCAGCTCTGTTCTCTCTGAAATTATTTTCATGCATCAAATTGTTGTGCTTGGTCAGTAAGTTGCTCAAGGAACAACTGGGGTCATAGCATCTACATTAGTGCCACTCCCTACAGCATGTTCTGGCTCACAAGTTGCCCAAGTGGCCAGTCATCCTTTTGCCATATTCACAACATGGCTTGAATTTTTATATTAGAGTTCCATTTATAAAATTAATTAAAGTTATAACTCCAGCACAGGAAATTGAGGATATTAATAAAAGAGCTGACTGGAAATATTCCATGAAAATAATTTTCTCTCATTCAGTGCTATTCACCAAAAAACTGGTTCAGTTTTTGTTTTCTTTTTTTCATGTGAAATGATATCATTTTGGGAAAAATTGTATTGTATGGTATTGTGCAGAAAATAAATCACATTGAAAATGTGATAACATGACTTTTTGATTTCTTGGAACAAAAGCTTTCATAATTTGGAAAAAAATTGTTTCAAAATTAATATTACATAACAAATGAAGCAATATTAAAATGGTAAAATATCTAAATGAACTTATTAAGCCAATCTAACAGAGCAATAGAGGGAATTTTACTCTAATCTCAACAGAGTGTTTGGACATCCTAACATTTTTCTAGTGAACAGAAACCCATTTTTTGCCCATGTCTAGTTGTGTCTCACCAAGCTTTTAAAATATAACTCCCCATTTTTAACTTAACTTTATGAATATATGGGAAATGCAGCATATCCTGATTATATTAGATCTGTTTCTAGGATTCCCTGTCCTGGAAGTTTATCCTCCTACTGATCTTTTCTTCATAGTCTCCACAATTTTCCACTCATTTTCTCTCTGGCTCCCCATATCTTTCTGTCCCTGCTCTTCTGTCCAGTTTCCTGGCTATCTTTTTAATAACATAGAATCATAGAATCATTTTGGTTGCAAAAGACCGTTGGTATCATTGAGTCCAACCATCTACCCTACTTTAAAAAGTTTTCCCCTACACCATATCACCCAACACCACATCTAAACAACTCTTAAACACGTCCAGGGATGGGGACTCAATCACCTCCCTGGGCATCCTATTCCAATTCCCGACCAGTTTTTCCGTGAAAAATTCTTTCTTAATGTTCAGTCTAAACCTACCCTGTTGGAGCTTGAGTAAGTAAATGTAATCATTCCTTTGTAATGTAATGTAATCATGTCTTTCCCAAGTAAGTGCAGAATTAGTGCAGTGGTTTCCAAACAATTTTGCCATACATATGCCATGTAAAATTCCAATTTTTCCATTAATCCTTTGCCTGCTCTTCTGTTTAGCAATTTATTGCTTGACTGTAAATCATTCTGTCTTCCCAGTGCCAGGACAGTAGAGGTATATGTGTGTCTGGCTGCTCCAGAAGTTACTCTTTTGTAATCATTATAATAAATAATAGCAATGCTCTACACAATTTAGTTAGTTAGCAGTAATTTTGTGTGGATTTTTTATAACACAGTTTCTATACATGAGAAATCCTTTCTTCTTTTAGAATTATAATTCCCATTCTGAAAATAAGATTAACTGAGTTTTTTTGTTAAAGGAAGTGCTTTGGAAAGATACACATTAATGGCAAGCAGTAAGCCAACTGCAAAAGAATAAATGCTCTGATGCACTCACAGCTGAAGTTTTCATGTCTGTATTTACTTTTCTTTTTTTTTTTTTTTTCACATTGCATTGGTTATTTATGTCTCCTCCAGTTTTCCACTCTAACATTCCTCCAAATTCTGGAGCAAGTTTGAAGACCGACTATCCCAGGAGATGCATTGTCGTAATGGGATTATCAACCTTTCCCCTCTGTTACACCAGTCCAAGTGCAGTTAAGGTCAATAATGACAGAATATGGTCATTGTTTTGTAATAGCTTTGGACTAAATGAAATGATCCCATTGTCCCAAGGTAGTTCTGATCAGAGAGTGGCTGTATAAATACAGTGAACATCACTGCTGTCAGTCTCAGTAGACAGAAGTCTGGATGGACTAACACGAAGAATTGCTTATTTCTTCACTTGCTTGAGAAAGCTCTCCAGGTGTGGGGCAAGAGAAGAGGGAGAGCCATGCCTCTTGTCCACTTGTGCTTAAACTCCTCTGTGGAAGAGCAGTTTTCAGTCTGGCAGATGTGACAACTTAAACTTTTTTTTTTTTTCATTTTATTCGGAAAAGAGATCAGAAGGAAAATAAGATAAACCAATCATAACCAATATTGCTTCATTTTACTTTTCAGAAAAGCCATATCTTTGTAGACTGTTTAATTGTGTGTTTATACATGGAAATTTGAGACAAGGCCTAGCCAAAAAGTTCAGCCATGGAACTGAAGTTCCAAAAGCGTACAGGCCTTAGTCCATCATAGGATGTCTGAAAGACATCACTGTAAGGTCATCAAGAAAAAAGCAAATATGAAACAAAAGTCCATTAAGCAATATATTTTCAGTAGAAATCAGAAAGTAAATTTAGGGAAAATAGAATGGTTTAAAAAACAGAACAGATAGTTTTACCACAGGAGACTAAAAATCATTGTCTCATTTCATCATGCTAAGTAAAGCCCGAGTAGGGAATATGATTGCTTTTTGTAAGGGCATCATATGTGAAAATAATTATCTCAGCTGGAGAGTGAGGCTGGCTAAAGAATAAAAGCATAAATTTCCCATAGAGCTGATTTTTTAAAAAAATTTGTTTTGTTTTGTTTTTCCTAGCTTACTATTATCTTATGCATATTAATCCTGAATCCTAAATTTGAGAAAAAAACTAAAAAGCTCAATAACATTTGGGATGCCATGATTTCACAAGGGGTTCACCATTTAAGATGATTCTTTTTTCAGCTGAAAAATATTGGACGTATTAAAAATCTTACATTTAAGAAACACTGAGCATGTTATGTTGTGACTTATTCTTTTCGGATCTTTACTGGGTTAATTTTCAAAATTTTTATTGTCTTTTAAAATTTCTTCAAATATTATTTTATGGGTTTGTTATCATTTCTGTACTTAAAGTATCAAGGTATAGAGATTTCTGTGAAAGTTGATTCATTCCTTGCCCTCTTAATCTTTCCAAAAGCCAGGGGAGGACATGCCTTTATTTTTTTTCTCAGTGAAACATTAGGAGTAACATCAAAAAATCCTATCATACGTGTTTTAATGAATCATCAAACTTATTTTGAAATATGAATTAAATAGACATGGATAATATAATTATCCAGGCTATTTTCCAAATGGTTCAATTGCAGGTAGAACTCCCATGGGAGACAACATTCACACTCAGTGATGACTACAATAAATATTTTCATACTTTGATTGAATAACAATAATTTCTGTATTTCATGGGGACAGCTGAAAGAAGACAATAATTGGTATAGCATTATTGCCATGTCCTTTATACCCCTGATCTTAAAGAATAAATGTCCCTTAAAATATGATTGAATGAAGAATCATTAATGGAAGTTATGAGAGCTAATCAGACTGTCAGGCTGCATTTTTTGGTGTCCAGAAAATGAAAAGCAAGCAAGACACTTACTAGAACAAGCAAGACATGCTTTTTACTGTGATAAAGATGCAATCCAATACAAATCTACTGAATGTCATCTTCTCTTGGAGTCAGAATGACATCTCTATTCTCCACACTTTTAATCCTGAGACACCTCACAGCAGCAACTGTCAAACTAGTGCTAATTCAAAAAAAGCCCTGGAGGTGAAAACGTTTGACAGCCTCTCTCAGTTATCCAAATGAAAAATCAGGTTATTTTCCTTCACCATCCTTTTTGTCCACTTCTATACACCCTTTCTTCAATTTGACTTTCATTTTCTTTGTCATTGGCCTTCCAAAATTTCTTCAGTCTTAAGACTTCTTTTCCTCTGCTGTTAATTATTCAAATATAACTATCTGCAGTGTAAGCACAAATAAAAGGTGTGAAATGCTTTGTATGAAGGTGAAGGTACCTTGTTTTTAAGCTAAACTGAAAAGAAGAAAACAACCTAAATCTTACTTTTTTCTTTGAAGGAGGTATCCCTGCTTTCTCAATATGTTAATTTACATAAGTAAGAGTACAGTAAAAGTTAAGTGAAGACTAAGTAGAAAGAGTTATTAGCACCAGAGAAACTTGGAAATAACCTCAAACAGCATTGGCTGGTCTTAGGTTCTAATTCATCCTGTATTGGCTCGCAACTGGTACGAAGATGTGAAATCTGGACCAGTACTTTACTTTAAATATACTGCATTCATGATCACTTTGCATCTTTGTTGCTCTGAACACCATTAATTTTAGAGTATGTAGAATATGCAGAAATTAAATATGTAGAACATACATACATCCCACAGTACTTAAGTTCATGTGGTGTCAAAATCACTCCTTTGCTTAATTACAAGTCATTGAGTCTCACACAAAGACCCAGAGACTCACATTACAGAGAAGTATGTCAATGACAAGCAACACAGGATGGCATGGAGAGCCCCAAGCAAATTTTAATTGAATTAGCATGTCTGGGAAATGTGGTGCACCTCAGTGCAGACATACTAAGGTGGGTCTCAAGACCACTGTACATGCAATGAACAGAAGGTAAACCCAAAGTGAAAAGTCAAAAAATTTGGCATATGGCTGTAGTCCTATTTCTGGAGAAGAATCAGGCATCCCACCAGTGTGGCACATGTGTAGCCTGGAGATCCTGTTCTCACGGACTAGGTGAGTAGCCACACCTCAAGAGTGCCATCTAAGCTTAAGGCCCCATCACAGAATCTTAGAATAGTTTGGGTTGGAAGGGACCTTAAAAAACATTAAGTTCCAACCCTCCTGCTGTGGGTAGGGACACCTCCCATTAGGCCAGGCTTCTCAAAGACCCTTCCAACCTGGCCTTGAACGTTTCAAGGGATGGGTCACGGGTGCCATGTCATATTCCAAGGTTCCACAATCAAAAAATTCAATTATTTTACATCAAAATCATTATGTTATTAGTAAAAATAATTGTTTTCAGAAACCAGAAAACAATGTAAGACCAGGAAGGCAAGTGAATTTTAGTATTTCTCTTGCATCTTAACCAGCAATCAAGATTCAATGTGTCAATTTTTGTATTCGTGCATATTCCCCAAAGGCTTATAGAAGAATCTCATATCTAAAAATTCCCTTGTTGTGAATGATAAGAAAAAAACAAACTTCACATTTTTTGCACAAAAGCATGCTGATTTCTTGTTCTTTTGTGAATATTTTTTACTCATAGCCTGATTAGATTGACTGCAGAGGAATTAATTTAAAATTATGAACACAACACTCCACATTACTATTTTCAGAAGATCATTTAAAGAATTTACAGCCAAACATCACTGACATCAAGGGGAATGAGATTTTCCATTAAACTTGGTGAGCTCTGGATCATATTCCATGTGTACAACTGGTTTCCGTGTTTTTTTTTAAATTGTCGAAGCTTGTTTGTAAGGTTGACATTAAGCTGTGAAGAGCAGGACTAAATTCACCATCTTAGAGCCAGTAGGTTATGTCTAAAAGGATGTCATGGCTCTGATTCATTCATGAAACAAGGTTCACACAATCTGTTATGTATTACAGTTTGCCTGGCTAGATTTTCTTATTTGTATCGTGGCCAAGACATTTCAGTGTTCCTGTTCCTTTGAGACCCTCTGGTTAAGATGTGAGTGATTTCCAATGCAGAAAATTATTACTGCAATTAATTAATTGCCAGTCAACTCTTTGTTAATAAACCCACCACTGAAATTCTAAGTTTTGCTCAGGGAGCTTTCACTTAAGTTTTATTTTCTAAAGTATTTTTAAATTGTGCGTGAAAAAAATAAAATGTCAGAGTTAATTTTTTCTTCTTGCACATTGCTCCTCTGGACTTACCATAGGAAATAAATAAGGATAAAAAAAGCAGGATAGGGGCTTTCTGTACCTGTCTCACTCCAGACAACCTTCACACAAAGGAAATGATCTATTTTATTGATCACCAGAAAAATTCTTAGTTTCATATCCTACAGTAGTGCACAAGGGAATGTCCCCATTGGGCAGACCAGTTCTCCTTCACTGACATGGTTATTTACCTTCCATTTGTTGTTTTCAAGAGAAGGATGAATTAATCTTTCCATTCTTTAAAAGAGGCTGCTGGTAAGATGCATCATTCTGCATAGAGGATTCTTGCCTTTGTAAATCAAACTGTTTTTTAAGAAGGTGTTCTGAAAAAATCTGCCTTCTTGTGTGTGAGGCTGTATGTGCAATGAATTCATGGCATGTATGAGCACTCTAGTAACCTTTATGTGGCGTTTAACTCTCTTTTAATGGTCAGAACCATAATGTCCTTTGATTCAGTGACTTTCTTGAATTTCAAGGGGTGGTAGAAGCCCTGAGGAGACCATTCTGATGGAACAGTAGCATGGTACAAAACATCTTGTACCTACAATCTTAATCCCCTTCCCTTGACGTCAGGGTGATCACCAGTTCTGTGTAAATGAAAATCTACAAGGATTTATCATTTGCCTAGAAATGCATATTTTTCCTTCAGATAACTAAGCACAGAATCTTGATTTTTTCCAGAATAACATGATTTGAAGAACAACCAGGATAAATAGTTCTGATTTTCTCATTTTATTTTATAAATACCTTAGAAATGTCACATTCCTGATCTGCATGTTTTATCAGTTTTGAAATTCAAATGTGAGAACTCATAGAAGAATAATAAAAAAATCTAATTCTGCTCAATACACAAGCCTAACACCCCCCCAGCTACCAAAAGACAATATAATTTATTTTTTTCTGCATAATTCTGTTATTCCATTCTTTAGGCAAATAGAAGCAAAACTGTTGAACTCCTTCTTCAACACTGGCACCCAAACTGGGAACGGAGCCCAAATAATGTCATGGCACTTACAATTAGGTCCATAAATCCAGGATGAATTTGATTGTCGCAGTGAGGTTAAACACCAGAAGTGCAATTGCAACTTGAGAGTAAAAATGAGGAATCACCATACTTTACAGAGAGATGTTTTAAATTTTCTTCCTTAGAGGGATCCTGTGGATATATTGACAGATAACCTGGAGTTATAATAAGAAATAGTTATTTGGCCATTTAGGAGTTTTCCCCCTGGTTAAAAGTCTCAAATAGCCTTGCTTCACACATTACTGTCCCTTACACATTGTTACAGATGTATTCTTCCCAATTCCTGGCTGAAAGCACTTCATATTTTGGTTTTGGTAATTAAAATCTCAAATAATGGAAATGACTTGGCAGTTTCCTAAGGATCTCTCTCAACATCGAGTGTCTGATCCACAGTCCTACAAAGGTCTTACTCTGGTCTTTTAGTGAATTTAAGATCTTGCATTAGTTATTCGCCTCAATGACATCTAACTCTTATCAGTTGAAGTGGTCCTTGAAGAATAAATTAACTGAGATAGAATTTGGAAGAGAAGAAATAATATGGAAAATTGGATGATTGGTAGATTTGGAAAAATGACCTCAAGAATAATGAGCAAAATGAAGCAGCACTAAATATAAGGTGGAAAGTTGTCTTTCTCTTTCTTCTGGTATGACAGAGGCAGCAGGTGTGGGTTGAAGAAGTCCAGACCAGAAATGTCAGAACAACTCAGGTTATTTCACTGTAAGCATTTCCATCAACAGGGTTTATTCAGTTTATTAATAGTTATGAGACTGTGCCTTGACTCATGATATTGCTTACATTGCAATAACAGTGAAAAATTATTTATTTTGCCTAAAACTTTCTTCTCTACTCTTCTTAACTACATCTTCTAGTTATCGACTCTTATAATTATGGGGTGTAATGTGTTTAAAATAAAGATCATCCATTTTAGTGAAGTTTAATCTCAAACTACTTTGTCAAGCACCCTCCATCCTAAAGCTTATTTTCTGATCAACTGTATAAAATAATTACTGGTTTAGTAGTGTTTTACTTTTCTTTCAGGCAGTTCAGATATTCATTGACAGTGAAGCTGTTTGAAACTATAGAATCCTTATGGGATTTATTCATCACTGAAGTCTTATTTTCTGAAGTAAATTAATGATTTGTTATTCCTGATGACTTTACTGTGCTTATCACTGTATTAACTTGCATCAAAAAATCACACTAAGCCATTTTTCAAACCTTAACCAAAATAGCCTGGAGACATTCCAGTGAATGAAGGTCTTGAGGGGGGAAAAAACAGGTATATTTTGAATAATGGAAAGGTACTCTGTTAACATCAGGTATAGCTATCAGAGGTTATTGCAACCTTTCCAAGTCAGCCCCCCTTTCTCTGGACAATATGTCACAACATAATGAGAGATGACGTTGGGAAGATCTGCATAAAGAAAAGCTGTGTTTAGCTGTTAAGATTTTGGCATGGCTGTGAAAATTGCCTGGGTGCCAGTTCACACTGGCATGGTGTAGCTGACGCTTGGAGATCAATCTAAGAAATCCAACAAGTGCTTGCAATGGGAGAGATACTAACATCTCAGAGATGTATCTCTGACAGAGGAAAGAGAGAGAAAAATGAGAGAAAAGGGTTTTTTTTAGGAAGAAAGGTATTTAGTTATTGAACGCAAAACCCGGAAAAAGCAAAACCAATGTCGGACAACGATCTGACCAAAAAAGACAGAAAAAGCTCTGCTCTCGGCAATCTTGCTTCAGCAGGGGAGTTGGACTAGATGATCTCTATGGTCCCTTCCAACTCTAAAAAAAATTCAGTGAAATTCAGTATCTTTTTTTCACAGAAGAGTAATATTGTATCCTCTTTCTTCTTCCATGAGGTACTAGTTAAAAGTCACACTAAAGCAGATCTCTGACCGGCTATTACTGGTGGAGGTGTTTTTCCAATGGAAACCAGCATTGTGATGGATATTAACAAGAGAGTCAAAGAAATGATCTGGGAAGAACAGGAAGAATGGCTGGGTTGAAGATTATTTCTTTAATTTGAAGATTCCCAGGAAAAAGATCTTTGATCAAAGCAACCACAGGACATTAAGTCTTGAGGGATTTGGAAAGAAAATGAAGCTGACTGGAGACTTCTATGAATTTTAGACAACATTTTCCTCTCCACAGTCTTCTACCTTGCCTCCTGCATTTCATCTAACACGCCTACATATACTGAAAGCTCCTTGTAACAAAACCTCTCGTTACATGTGTGTTTGGGCAATACAGCATCTGACATCTCTGGGCTATACAGTAATGGAAAGATTAGTCACTGAGCTACCACGTGCCATACACATTGAAATTATCAGCAGTTCACACAGACTGGCAAGGACATGCAAATTCCAAGAGATGTGGACAGCTACAAAGTTGTAAGAGTGGCATAAAATAGAAAAAGGGGTGAATTCATACTCGAACTTCACCTATCACGCTTGTGCAGATTGTGATGCGCCCACCAAGAAATAGCTGAAAAACATCAAAGAAGAAGTCAGAGAGCTACTCAAAAAGTAGTAGGAAAGTGCTTCTGACACTTCTGGAATATTTTGTCTGAGAAGTTTAAATAAACATCAAAAATTAGGTGATAATTATTATGACATAGAATCATAGAATCATTTTGGTTGGAAGAGACATCTAGTTGGAAGATTATCAAGTCCAACTGTTAACTAGCACTACCAAGTTCAGCACCACATCATGTCCCTCAGCACCACATCTACATGTCTTTTAAATACCTCCGAGGATGGTGACTCCACCACTTCCTTGGGCAGCCTGGATATAATACAACAGACAATAGGACAAACATGTCCACTCTGAGATGTTCTTGTAACTATACTATAGAGATGGCACCTAATTTGCTACTTAGCCATTTCCAAAGATCCAGTTAAAGTGAGACTTATGTCTTATTTCACAATTGACTTGAATCCTACATTGTGAAACAGATTTGGGTCCGGGGAATTTATCAAATTTGGAAATGACAGTGTTCTGTGTAAGAAGAAATAACTAGTATTTTTACTAATATACCTGATTTTTACATTTTTTTATCATTATGGGTTTTTTTCTGTTGGGTATTGTGGTCAATGAACTGAGAATATAATCAAATCCACTGAAATGAAAATAAATTATTCAAATGACTATGAACAAATACTGTAATTCAGATTTATTTTAGTACCTGATCTGGTTCGTTCGTTCTATTTTTGGGGATATTTACAATAAATTTACAGGTGGCTCTGGTTTCAACAATGCAGTTTGGATTTACTGCAAGAACGATTGAGGAGACTAAATATATTCTGTCCCTCAAATCAAGTTAAGTATATTCAGAAATTAAGACTGAAAAAATAATAATCATGTGTTCCGAGAGTCTAACTGGAACATTGAAAAATGAAATGGTCTAATTCATGTGTCTCTTATGGTTTATAACATTTAGTATTTCCCTTCTAAGTTAATTAGTGATATTTGGAATAGAATGCAATTAGAAATCCGACCTAAAATGCAAAGAAAGGCCCATATGATTGTTTTACAATTCAGAGACTTATCCCTATAATCCCTTGTCTATAATTTTCGCTCTTGTGGCTTGATAAATAATTTCTTTGTCATTTCATATACCTGCCCTGATTAACAAAGGATTGATTATTTCCTAAACCAGTTTTGTAATTAATACCAAAGTCTCACTCCATCCCCCTTGTTGATCCTTGCCTCTACATGTTTCTGATAAAATATAATTGTCTTAATTCTCTCTGGATTGATTAGATATAATGTTCAAAGGGAAATCTCCTTTATTACTGACCTAACATACCTTTTCTAATAAGAATTTTTTTCACTGCACTTCAAAGATGAAAGTTTCTTAATTAACAGCAGAAGCTTTACTGAATGAAGTCTATTACAGCCACATCACCATTTCCTGGGGCTCTATTATTTTCTTTATTAACAAAATCCATTGGAGATAAAGGCCTGAAAATAATATTTAGACACAATGAAAAACATACTATTCCGAACACTGCTAATACTTTTTAAAAACAAAGTTTAAGAACTAGAGGTTTAATGCAATAAAGAACATTTAAAATCTGTACTTGGAGTGGAGTTCACCACTTAACTTCCATTTGGAGGATTTAAATGGGACTCAAGTGGTGTACATGCCTTCAGATCTGCGGGGGGCAAATTTCACCCTTAATCAAGGCAGTTTTTACTATGCTGGTTGAAAACTGACATTTGCTAGCTCTGAAATTCCTTTCAGTATTTTTTTGTAGTCAATGACATGCTATTTTTAAGTTTACATTTATGGTAGTCAAGATCAAGGAAAATATTTGCCAGGAAGAAACCTGCGCTGTAACCATTTCAGTCACTATAGTTTAACAATCAAAACATTTCATACAGTATGGCACAATACTCTGTATAATTCATCTACTTGGAAAGGCTGGGCAAAGACCTTTCAAATGTTTATTTATCCATATTGATATTTACTTGGCCATTTGTGGTATCTGAAGAGTACATAAGCATTAATGAACCACCTTTAACTACCACTCCTTAGGCATTGTCAATGCCCACTGTTAAATAGGAAAAGAAATAGAAAAGAAACAGTGCAGTTGACAAAGGAATATTGGATCTTAAGTTTTTCTCAGCAACACTAAGGTTCAAAAATGTAGTCACTTAATGATTGGGAAAAATTTTGACAAATTTAACACTCTGGTCCTCAGCTTCTCATAAATAAAATCAAGTATTATGAGAAAAATGAAAAATATTGTTGGAGTTTAGAACATTAGTTCTTCCAATTAAAAAAATAAAGAAAAAAAAGGGAAAAAAAAAAGAAAAAAAAAGAAAAAAAAAAGCATTGCTAAAGAAACATGTAAAACACGGATTCACTCTGAAACAAACTACTGAAAAATTGAAGCCTGGGAATTAGAGACATGAAATAAAGTCCCAGACTGTAATACCTGTTTTTCAGTAAGCAATACCAGCAGCTCTAAACATTCATGATAATATTAATTAGACCTAGAAAAAATTGCAAATATTATCATTAGCATGTTGTGACATTTAAGCCATCTCAAATTTGAAGACTGACATTGACCTCTAAAACTCATGGAATTTATTCAAATTATGATCTCCCAGTTCATTATGCAAAGATGAGGGAGAGAAAACTCAAATTCTCAGGTCTGAAGTAATTAAGGGTTTAGTAATGTTATCCAGATATTGTTGAAAGAATTGCCAACAGTTTTTTAAAAGTTCTCCTTCTTGGAACATAAAGAAGAGATGGTTAGTTTAAAGTGGATTTTTATTAGTGTAAGAAGAGGACTCATGAGCTTACCCAAGAAGAGCCATAATCTATTAGTTATCACAGTGATTATACAGATTCTAATTAGGAATGTATGTTGGATATTTACAAAAATCAAAGGAAATCTTGGAAGAATAGAATACATTTGGAAAGCCAGTGAAATCAATTAGATAAATAAGAAATAATTTTAAAGAAAGTATAAAATTCCTCTGGTTTTGGAAAATTGTTTGAGAGTATTAAAGATACAGACATATGCATTATTCATATGTAGTTTGGTCACAGTATTTGCCTTCTTTTATCTCTAAAATACATGTTAGCATGGAAAATCACTTTGTTTTGGTTTGTCGTCTTTGTACCTACATACCACCGGTGCATTTTAATTTAGACACCACATGCCCAAATACAAAGTGGAAAAAGTTTGGGTAGACAGCAACTCACCAGAAAAGGATCTGAAGATTAAGAAAGAGTGCTGAGTAAAATGATACGCTATCACACACACATATAAACACACAGAAAAAAAATGACAAACCAACTTCAGACCGAAGTCATAAAAAGGAGTGTTATAGTTGAATGAAATGAAACAACCTTCAACAGTCAACTGCCATGAAGCTGCACTGGTCTGGTGTATCCAGTTACGAGTGCTGTGTTCCAAGAATACAAGACACTTAGATAGGATCCAGAAGAGAAAAAAATGTTCAAGGAATAAAAATCTTGACCTGTAAGGAAAGTCTACAAAAATCAGCATGGTTGAGTCTATGTAAGGAAAACCTGCATGGAGACATCCTAATGTTCTTCATATATTTTAAATACTCTACAGAGAAAGAGAAAATAAAATATTCCACAAACCTATTAGGTAGAGAATAGTTGCAATGGGTTTAAACTGCATGGGAGGAGACCTAGGCCTGCTAGTAGGAAGAAATCCTTCTAATGATAAGAATAATTAAGCACTTGGGATGCTTATCCAAGGATGGCAGTGGAATTCCTATCACATTGTTTTTCAAAAGAAGGATAGAAAGTTATCAGATCATAACAGGTCAGTATGACTCTACCTTCGGGCCACAGAAAGATCAAATGATTATGGAGTTCCCTTCTCCATGTATCTGAACTCTACTAATCTAAGATACTCCCTCTATGACTTTATAGGCATCAGTTTTTCTGAAGATGTTTGTTAACAAAATCAAACCACAGGACTTGAAGCTATTTCTGTTGCTGATGTATTCTTGAGAGACAGCTGGACAATAATGACTCTTTGTATGAATTTCTTCAGACAGTGATAGAAAAGTAAGGACAACATACACAGTAGCAGTACAGCAATTTTCTTAGGTTTCTGAAAAGGCAGAATGTATGTTTTTCTTGTCTTGAAACCATTCATCAGCCAGTGGCTGTACAGAAGATGATCTACTCTTAGACGTGATAAGACATCAGATTGAATATAATCTTCCCATTTTTTTTTGTTAGTTTTTTTGTTTTGTTTTTTTTTTCTTTTTTTCCTATAGAAACAATACTGAATACTTTGATGGTAAGTGCAGGAAAGCAGCAGGCTTGTTCAATGCCCTTGATGACCATCTGACAGCCTCATCAGGAAAGGGAAGGTCACTATAAAAAGAAACTACTCAGAAATGTTGAATTCAGGATCATCAACATCCTTACTAAGTTTATGATTTGGAGCTGATTCACCAACAGATAAGTGAAATTATTTTCACTCTGCATATTTATTCTAACCTCTCAATGGCTGAGATGGAAGTTCTTTTATTTTTGGGTGGCTTCCTCTCCCAAAAAGGTCAGTATAGGCTGAACCTATTGATCTTCTGGGCACACTGAAAACCCCTTGATTGAGGCTTTTGACTTAGGGGAGAAGCAGGGCATTGGGAAGGGGCTATATTGTATTGTGCAGCTGAGTCTCTTTCAATTTAGTTTTACATCAGTCAACCACTACTTATTGTTCTTAATAATTTACATGCACACCTAGAGAGATTGTGATGAGCATAATTTTTTTAAAAAATAAAATTAATAATAAAGTGAAATAAAGGAAGAATTAAATGAATGAGGATGTAATACTGAAAATGATCTATTGAGGTTGAGGTATATCATAACGGGAAAATCAAATACTGTGTCCTTATATTGTTAAAAGAAAATGATGCTTCCCTAGTAATTTAAAGTAATTTAAAGCTTTAGAAGCCTGAACATAACGTGAGGTTTTTCTTCATGCACGTTTAGGTTGAATGAGAGAAAACATTTCCACTGGTGAATCAGAAGCATCCTCTCTGTCAACAGATATAATAGGAGTCTTGTCGCAAGGATTATCACAGGGATTGTCACAAAGATTACTTAAATTGTGTTGGTCAAAGCACTGCAGAATGTACTACATGGAAAAAATGTGTACCAGTGAATCATGCTAAATAATTCCTTTTTCAGGTAAGTATTGTTCACTTAGGATTGCAAACACCTGAATATGCTTAACCTTTTGTGCCCTCAGTAGCCCTGCTCAGATTCAGCATGTATGTAGCTGCTTTCAAGATCAATGAAAAATAAGGTTGAAAAACTAAGAACAAGATAATGATAAAACTGAAACAAGAAATGGGGAGAACCAAAGGAAGGAAATAGCAAAAAACAAGGATGTTATATGTTTTGCATCAGTTCATACACCTCTTCATGATTCATTAATTTTATAAGCATATTCATCTTCATGTAAACATAGTTTGTCTTTAAGCAGAATATACTTTAATTACTTTTGGTGTGTGTCAGTTAATATCATTAAAGCACAGTTGCTGCAGGTTCAAACTATTTCATTACAACTCCTGACTGACAATACTGTCAGACTATTGCTCACCCTATGGCCTTCACTATTAACATGTAGTTTTTCACTCTTTATTGTTTTACAGCTTCACTTGTAAACAACAATTCTTACAGATTCTTCTTTGTGTCTTGTCCCTATGACTTCTTCCCATTCACCCACGTGTGAGATGAGAAATTGAGCCAGATAGAAAAAGGAATGTATGGAAGTTACTATGTCCAAGAGGAGAACCAAGTATATGAATATAAGGTAGGTGTAAAGATTTACAGATAGATATGCACATATTTATAGATATGTTTATTGTATAGAAATACAAGTACTTATGTAAAGAGGAATATTCCTTAAATTAATCTCAACATCATAATATAAAAATTTATATGCATATAGAATGTAAATATTGTAAAATATTACATTGGTGATATGGGAAAACTCCACCTCAACAGTAAGGGAAGAAATTATCTCTTCTAATTTATAGTCTGTCTTCTGGAAGCAATTATTTCCAATGTGCACAGGCAATAAAGGAACTCAAACCCTGAGCAATATGCCATGTTGCACAAGACAGGAAGGTAGTATGTATCACCCAGTGCACTCTTTTCTTAATTACTAGTACTGCACATTAGAACCGAATCATATATTTTTTAAATAATGGTAGTCAAGAAAGGGAGAAAGCAAACATAAAACATCTCAATATTCTGTAGATTTCTTATACAATAACATATATATTTATATATACATATACAAAATCATGTTTTTAAAATTTATTTCAAACTGTATCTTTGGGAGTTATTGGTGTTCAAATTTTTTTATGTATTTATAATTCACATATATTAAAATAGTCATTTGAGTCAATAAAACCCCAGGGAATGACCCATGCATTGCCCCAATTTGATACAGTCTGTTTTACAAAAACTCTTATTATGTACGCCAAGCATCCTCTCTTTTATCCCATTTTCAACCCCAGCTGCTTTGTGTTAAGCAAGATCCTGTGAAGTGAATCTACACCCACAGTTTCTTGAAAATTAAAATGTTATGCCCCATATGATATAGGTATTGACTGCATCCTTTGGAGAGGTTAATAGGCTACTGTGACTCCTTGCAGCTGTGAATGCATTAATGAAGGAAATATTTTGTACTGTACTGCAACAGGAGTGCATGCATGCATTATACCACATTCTGGCTTCAAATGACCACAAGAGGCTCACAAGTAATAAGAGTTCCAAAATGCAGTAGTATTTTTTCACATTTGATTGTTTTCTAAAAGACTTGGTAGCACAGGATAACTGGGGTGAAGAACAGCTGGAATGCTTGCACAGTTGACACTGGACAGCAGACCAGTGTCTTGGAAACAGCCTTGAAGCTAATGCCTAGGGCAGTTTTCTGTGATTCATGTTAGGTGTGAGGTAGTCATTTAGGAGAAAATAGGATCATAGAATCATTTAGGTTGGAAAAGACCCTTAAGATCATCAAGCCAAGCTGTTAACTGAACACTGAAATCCACCACTAAACCATGTCCCCAGGTGTGACATCCACATGTCTTTTGAATACCTCCAGGGATGGTGACTCAACCACTTCCCTGGGCAGCCTGTTTCAATGCTTGGTAACACTTGCAGTGAAGAATTTTTTCCTAATATCCAGTCTAAACCTCCCCTGGTGCAACTTGAGGCCATTTCCTATCACTTGTCTTATCTTGTCCTATCGTCACTTTAGAGAGGAATCCAACCCCCACCTTGCTACATCCTCTTTTCAGGTAGTTGTGGAGAGGGATAAGGTATCCCCTCAGCCTCCTTTTCTCCAGGCTGAACAACTCCAGTTCTCTCAGCCACTCCTCTTAAGACTTTTGTTCTAGACACATTCCAGGCAGTCCCAGAATTGAAACAAAACTTCCCATTCCAGATGTCCCCCTTCCTGATTACCTGTTCATACCCCATGAGGTATTTTGTTATGTATTTGGGGAGAGATAGATTTCTATGTTATGAAAGAATGCTGGATGAAAAGTAGACTTTATGCAGGGAATAAGCACCAAGTGCAGTAGAAAAATACTCTTAACATTGTCAGCTCATGAATGTTTGATGTGAAAGTTCACAGAGCATAGAGATTATACTTCAGATGAAACTAAGAAATAAACTAAGGGAAAGATAAATAATTTTAACTTGTTTGTACTCCTGTGATAGATAAGTTCTCATTGTTTAAAAAACAAAACCAAATAAAAAAAATGAAGGGAAAAAATTAATAGATGAGAACTGCTTCTTTGTGGTGCAAATAAACGACTTGCTGTGGGCTGCTGCGCTGTAGGCTGTGCAGTTACATAGCATGCTATGAAATCCTTACAGGGGCTTTTGGGTCATTTCCTGTAGAAATTTTTCAAAATTTCCTCACTTTATTGGCACCTTCTGGAACTTTCTGGTTAACTTTTCATTTCAGCTGGGATCTGGTTCTTTATTCTTCTCCTTTATTATTCTCATTTTCCTTTGTTGTTCTCATTATTAATGTTTTAAACTTTATTTAAATTAGGGATGCTTCCTTTTGTGAGGGGTGGAGGTGCAAAGAACCTTGTTGGAACAGTGCACGATGGGGAAATCCTGCCTGGCCAAGCTGACAGCTTCTCAAGATGGGATGACTGGCTCAGGGGATGAGAAAGCAATGAATATTATTTCTCTTCACTTTAGCGAGGTGTTCTGCCCTGTCTCCCACAACATCCTCATGGACAAACTGAGGTTGTACAGCCTAGATAAATGGACAGTCTCTGAAAACTGGGTGAGTTGGTCAGGCTGAGACGGAAGTGATTATTGGAGGAAAGCCTGCTGAAGCTCAGTCGTTAGTAATCACAGAATCACAGAATCACAGAATCTTAGTGGTTGGAAGGGACCTTTGAGATCATCGAGTCCAACCACATTA
>JAOQGH010000001.1:202514873-202541995 GCA_025769975.1 Gallinago jamesoni
GGGCATGCTCTAGTGGCCAAGATTATTGGTTTGTGGTGGGGTGTTGTGCGTGGGGTTGTGGGTGTGGAGTTTAGTTGATGGGTGGGTTTTTTGTTTGTTTGTTTGTTTTTGTGTGGGGGGTTTTGTTGTTTGTTTGTTTTTGTGGTTTGTTTTGTGTTTTTTTGTTTTTTTGTTTGTTTGTTTGTTTGTTTTAATGTGGTTGCACTTGATGATCTCAAAGGTCCCTTCCAACCACTAAGATTCTAAGATTCTAAGGCTACAATATGGGATTTAAATCTTCAGATAAAGAAGATAAAGACACAGGGAGGTGAGGGCTCCTAGTTTGGGATGTTCGTAGATTTGTGTTCATCTCCAAGTTTGGTCACAAAGCACTGCATCTCAAAAATTCAGTTGAGCTTTTATATTGCTACATGCCCTCCTCTCCTTTGAGTATTACTTTATCACACCAACTATCTCACCAAGGCGCATGACATAGTCTGTTCAATAACTAAGCAATTTGGCTGACCTTATAATCCTTGTATGCAACACCATCAAGAGAAACTGCTTACCTTTGCTTAAGCAAAAAACGAAACCTTTTGTCTGAAACATCACTACAAAAGTGAGATTGTCTGTCTCCTGTGGATCCTTCTTCTATTGCTGTGAGAAAAATAATCAATGAACAACTTGAACGTGATATTGTTCTGACAGTCTTGAAAAAATCCAGAAAGCCCAGAACTAGATGCAAATGAATTATTAAAAGTTATACTATATAGTACTGTCATTACATTTCATGTTGTAGAATATTTTTCAAATTATTTCTTGAAAGGCTTTTTCAAGTTGTAATATATACCTTAGAGATCCAAATAATAGCAACTGAAAAGTGAGAGCAAAAGGGCAAGAGATAACCAGTGAAGAAGAAACGTTTTCAGATGGGGTTTGCAAATGGATGGAAAAGCAGAGTGTGATGCAAAGAGCATTTGAAACAACAGGAGTGACAAAATGTAGTCACAAAATTGTAAAAAGACACCAGAGGCTGGTGCTATGTAAATGAAAAGGGATGACACTGGTTGCTGAAGCACTCTGATTTCAATAAAGATTTAGACTGATCTTACTAGACTTTCTCTTTCAACAGTGCTGGAAATGTGCAAGTAATTTGGTTGGAAACCTATCTGCCACCTAAATGGCAAATACTTTTAATATTCCCCCAAATTGTGACAGGTTTTCATATTTTGCTATAAGGTTATGGAAAGCTTTCCTTACAAAAAGATAAAACTTTAAGACCACTGAAATCCAGATTTTTTTAAGCATTTTTTTAATTAGTTAGTTTATAATAATGCAGTAAAACCTATTCCCACATGTTGTAAGATTTATGAAGACCAGGATAAGAGCCATCTCACCTGACTCAAGCATTTACAGTGGAGATTCTGACATCTGAGCTAATCACCCAGGGGTCCTTTTATAGTCACTGAAGAGAAACAGGCAATTTGGAGTCATGGTTCATCTTTCCCTGGACATCTAAAAAGGTCAGACAAAAAGTGCCCTGCAGTGATTAATTTTCCCTGTACAGAGGGCTGAGGACAGTTCACTTGGGCTTCAGCATCTACTCTGAAAACCTCTGTAAGTAGAGATGAAACTTCTCCAAGGCAACACAGGATCCAAAAACCATGGGATTGCTGTTTCCCTCGGTATATACTGCTTAAAATAGCCAAATTTCTAGCTGGGCTGTCTCATATTCAGACCTGTGGTTGGGCAGCATTCAGGTATCATTGGGAGTGGTAAAGAAATAACATGTCTTGGACAAGTTTTAGTACCATGCTTTTAACATTGTTTCAAGAGGGAAAAAAAAAAAAAAAAAGAGATTGCCTGGCTCTCACACATAGGTTCAATTCACTTTCTAGGGACTTGGGTTTTTAATTTTAACAGAAACTGCTTTCCTATCACAATACATTGGCTGATAGTTGCTGAGCTTAATTTGACATTGGTATAACTTGGCTGACAGTCACAGCTCTGGAGTTAACAGCAGGGTGCATGAGAAAACACCCATTAGCAGAATCTGAAGTTAGGATAAAATATTTACAGGTGACAGCCATTTTCATTTTAGACTGAGGCCTATTGCCTTGATACTGACTTTCTCAGGTTCAACTGTCAATTAATAAAATAAGGGTGATTTTTTTTGTTTTAAAGATGTGAACATTTAAAATGACACTCATTTTCTTAGGTTTTCACAGTGACTATAAATGGATCATTCTTGATACAGTCTCTTATTTTTTTTTAAGGATTGGACACATTTAATCCTGAGACTGCTTGAATACCCTTCGTTATAATTGTCTTATATTCATTAGATATGTGCAGTAAAAGAAGCAGTGACATTCAGAAGCTTCATCTGAAATGACTTACTCAAACTTTAAGACAGTGATCTCTGACGAGAAAGATTTGTCTTTTTTGTCTTTTCAGGTAAGGACTGTTACACTCTCTATTTTCATACAAGAAAGGGCTTAGGGATGTCAGTAAAGATGCATCCAAATGTACAATAACTAGTGATAAAGCCAGACAATATGCATTCATGAATCCAAGACTACTTTTATGTCAGTCTCCACATCTTCCTATGATTACACTGTTAAGCTTTGTACTACATATTATAGGACTATTTTACAGCTAAAAACCTACAGATTTTTTAAAATACTGCTTTTCACCAACACCCCTGCTCCACGCACACACCCATCTTTAATTTTATGATGATTATCTCCAGGATAATTCCTGGAAACAAAAAAAAAAAAAGATGAAGACTGTCTAGCTTGAGGGTGACACACCTCTTTGTCTGGAACAAGCTAGGGTTATTGTATGCTGTCAGAAAATGGAAAATAAAAAAATGTATTTGGTGATAGGTTAGAATAAAATTTAAGATATACATACAAATTTGTTTTGTTTCATAGATCAGCATCTGATTCTGCATTATAACAATATTGAACTTTTATTTGTGTGGGAGTTCCTTACGAAAATGTAGAAAAGACACATAAGGCAAAACAACCATCCCAAATGCTGCTGTGCGTGTTAAGATCATTTAGTGATAATTAGATGCACATGATGACCCAGGTAAGAGTCCTGTTCTGCAGTGTTTGATGCTCCATTAAGGGTGACTTGGGGTGAACCGTGCCTTTCTTTCCATGGCACACCGAGGGAAGTCATTTGTGGGTTTGGGTGTATTTCATTGGTCTTCCTCCTTCAAATTCACCATTCAGATGGGAGTATTCGTTCAGTCCCTCCCTACATTGAGCAAATATGCTTGAAGATGAGGTCTTGCTTGACATGTGGAGAGTACAGTCTTGACTGCAAGTGAGACAGACTTCATCCTGGTTTACCATGAATGTATTTTGCCTGCAATATCCCTCATCACCACTGAACGTAAAATTAAGGGCATATAGAGAGGACTTTGGTAGAATTCTGTTATTTATTAATCATCAATTCAGCATCTACCACAGAGAAACTAATGCCACACATTGGCACAACCACTAATAGTCTCTTATTTTGACTTGTCAGAAAGAACTTTATGGATTTTGTAATTTAAATTTCTTTTGACATCTTTTATTACATGGTTTTAAAAAATGCCAGAAGATAAGAACAATGAATGGTATCAGAAAAAAAGAGGCAGCTTTTTAGGTTTAAAAGGAAAAATAAAATCTAGTCTGTCATTTATATATAAACAGATAATAGATAATAGAATGGTGTGTATTAAACATTACTTAAGGGGAAAATAAACAAGGTTACAAAAAAATTACTAAGTTTGCAATACTGACCCTTTATCAATGATTGCCCTTGCAAACCTAACTCTGTGTCTCAGTTCATCAGATGAGGCAGGACGCCTTGTGATTGTGTAAAAAATGTCTGTGACAGTTAATTGACAATGGTCTTACTGCTTCCCAGAGGAAAAAAGTCAGTGGAACACCTCATAATGAAATGTCTTCTGTAACCTAAATGTATGAATCACTAACAGCTTCCCCTACAACTGATTATGTTTGTGTTATTGTTAGAATATGGCTTGTAATGAGAAACCAACTCAACCTTGACAACAGAAAAGTGTTAGTTTCTCTTTAGTTAACCTCTGAATGCTATGAATCATTATATAGAGAGATATCCAATTGTAACGCATGCAGATCAAATCTTTGCTTCTATCATTTTGTCAGTCGTTTGCAGTGCATCAACATTATACCTATTGGGGCTTTTTAAACTGTTGTGGGAATAATTAAATCCTACTGTCTCCCCTGTACATCCATGCAAGATGGAGTAACAACAATGTGGTTTCATGATGTTTGCTCCCTAATCCATATTATTTCCAAAGATACTTTAAGGAATGCAGTTCTGCTCAGAGAGTTCCTTACAAGTATTTTTCAAGCTCTTCCTATTTTCCATGGCAAGGCAATGCCTTTTATAAAGTGTAACAGAGTGTATCCAGTATTTTAATATACAAACAGAAGCTTTGTTGAAGAATTTACTTCAATACCCTGCATTTGAAAGGTAGCTATTTTGTGATTTAATGTTTAGTGCATTTCACAGGCTAGAAGTGTGAAGCTATTGCAAAACTAGATGTGTTTTATGTAGATATCTGCCTGGAATCAGTGATTTTTCACCCAACAGGGACTTTTGGCTCAAGGCTAAGAAAATCTTTCCAAAAATAAGTGGTTGGTTTTTGTTTTGTTCTTTTTTTTTTTAACCAAGCCTTTAAAGAACACCTTATCAGTAGCAATATTACCTTGATTTACTGTGCAACATAGGCTGTATAGCTTACACACCATCATTTCTAAGTCATCTTGTAGAGTCAGTTGAGCTACCAGACAACGCCAAAATGTGAAAGATGTTCTTGCAATACATTGGTGTTCACATTGCTGCACTTCAGTCAGTGGCAGACACCTCAAGAGGATAATTGCAGCAAGAAAATTTACAGTCCTTATCTAGAAATCTGCTCTTAATGTTGTACCTCCATTGAATTGTTGATTTGGTTCCAACTTAATTGCACCAATCCAGGAAATTTTAAGGCTGAGGACATTACAGTGGTTTAACTGAGGGAATATACATTAGGCTCACCTCTTAAAACCAAGCAATGAAAAGCAAGAAAGACGAGGAAAATTGAAAAGGCTCCTCAAATGCTTTTTTTTTTCCAAATACCTTGACAACTTCAGTGTTACTTTTTCATTGCCCTCGTGTGATACATTGAAAGTGTTTTTCTATATTTCTTATGTTAGTATCAGATTTAACAGAACAAGCTGAAGCTATAATGTTGTGTGTTCATATGTTCTGAAGATTTTGCTTATCTGTGTAGGAGTAGAAATACAAATTAATAACTGAATTGTGGTGGTCTCTTCATCTAGAGTTACAGTCACAGAGAAGTAGAACACATGCCATTAGGAAGAAGTCTTTTCAACACTGAATAACACACTTTCTTGACCTTGTTTTTATTACTGCTTCAGTACCTTAGTATTTAATTGATCACCCATGCAAATTCATTGAAAAAATACTAATCAGCCAAACTGCAAGTCAATTTAAAGTATTAAGTATTTTCATATTATAACAAAAATCCTCACCCCACAAAAAAGAAGAACAACCAAACCCAATTTTATTAAAACAAACCTGTAATGAGCTCCTTCTCATAACAACGCTGGTGGGTGCAATTGTAATATTAATGAGCTTTGGGAATTCATGACTTTAGAATTCCTAGCCTCTCAGCTTTGATCCATTAGTGGATATAGATTCAGTGTGAGTTAGTGCAATTGGGCAAAGGCTGCCTAAGTAGAAAATTGATCCTGGTAAGTGCTAGCTTACTTGCTTGGCACATTAATGTTTCCCATTTTAGTGCTTTGAACTTTTGCTCTGTGATAATGTGAGTTCAAGTCCCACTTGGGATGTTGAACTTTCAGTAAAGACTTAGAGTGAGCATGGGGGATCTGTCATTCCTTTACATTTTAATTAAAAGGATAAGTTGAAACTAGTGAAGAAAATATAATGAAATTACCATCATCATCATCTACCTCTGGAACTGGGAAATAGACCTTTTCTGTCACTTAGTCAAAGGAATGGTTGACTGGGG
Organism: Gallinago jamesoni; assembly: GCA_025769975.1. NCBI lineage: Eukaryota > Metazoa > Chordata > Aves > Charadriiformes > Scolopacidae > Gallinago > Gallinago jamesoni. The sequence goes on from JAOQGH010000001.1 coordinate 202,520,932, forward strand.
AGTTAAAGAAGGCACTGACAAGTATTGAAAGGTGCTAGATCCAAAGACTTAGTCACTGCTTTACTGCCTCCCTTTTCACCCAGCCTGCTGGAAGAAAAAAAAAAGTAGGAAAGAAAAAAAAAAAAAAGATAAATCCAATGACTTTGAACAGAGTTTGCACCTCGAGCACTTATTAATCAGACATAATATAAATAAAATGAAATAAATGGATAGCTTCAAGAGCACCTTACAGACTAATTAAATAGTTCTCACAGAACTCCTGGGAGATGGGCAATTAAGTAATTTCCCAAACAGATAATTTGGAAAAGTTAGGTAGAGAGATGAACTAGGGAAAGACACCCAGGGAGTCAACATTAATGATAATGTGGAACTTCCTCAGGTCCCATCCTGTGCTTAGATTAGTTGAGTGATAGAGAATCTACAGAGAAAAATTGAATTTACCTTGGTTATTAAACAAGGTTTTTATAAGGAGGAAAATAATACTAGATTTAACAAGATGTAAACACTTCTTTATCCTTCCTTCACCCCTCAAAATCTATTTCTAACCTCAGTATAACACAAAATTTTGCTCTTTAATAGCTGAAAGCTTTGAACCCTCTCTGAGGTTAGTTCTGGTCTCTGTGCAAGTATCATTTGAGGAATTTATTGCAGAAGCAAAAGATGCATTTCATCCTTGCATAAGCTTTCAAATTTGGATTGATACAAAGACTTATGACTATGAAAACTTCCTCCTTGAAGACTTTCTCAAAGTTAAGGACAAAAAGGTTCCAAATTATTTTGTAAGATCAACTTGAGCTTTCATGTTCCAGTTGCTAAGGAAGGCACCAGAAATCACCAAGCTTCTGGTTTGCTTTGCAGACTTCTTAGGCCTGGATAAACCTCTGAACTTTTGGATGTTTGTCCAAGCTGAACTTGAATTTTTTCTCTACCTCATAGATATGATACACCATAAAAATGGAAATAAATTTTGAATCTACTGGCCACTGGTAGATAGTATTTTTGTTTTAGAATGGTCAGTGTTGAACTATTACAGCTTAGTAATATAAGCACTAGTATTTTGTCATCTTGGCAAGATGACTAAGGTAAATGAAAAAAATTATATGTGATTACTGCTGGCATTTAGATATCAATGTCACGGCTACTACTGATGGATAAACACCATAAAGTAAAAGTCTCCACTGCACAGCACATGGTGTATCATCAATTCCAAAAAGAAAAATAAAAACCTTCTATTATTTGAAGGCTTATCCACATTTTTGATGTCAATTTTTCTTTTGAAATAACACCTTTCAGCAGACAGAAATGTTCATGTTCTATTTTCCTCACAACTGCTTTTCCCATACTCCAGTCCAAGAGCTCAGAAACGGGCTCTAATTAGATTTCTTTTATAATTTTAGTCACCTTCCAGAGTTGTCTCATCTGATAATCTATTGTCAAACTCATAAAATTTATTTGATCCCCACTGCTCTAGGAATTGAAGTATCTTGTAAACAAAAATTACAAATTAGTTGGATCCCAGGAAAAGTATCTGCGCAAAATGATTATGGGAGAAACACAAATGAAAAAAAAACCCAACTTTCTTTATTCCCTTTCTTTATTTTAATGATTGATCCCCGGGTAATATCATTTCAATCATGTTACCAACAGGGTAGAAGGGATGGAAGAGGTCCCGTGTACTTCAGGACTAACCTGTGGCTATTGGCTTCTTGGTCACAGTAGCTTGGCATGGCTTGATTTTTAGCCTGTGTGAAGTTTCATCAAATTCAGTGAGAAACGGCTCACAATCATATGGACCACTGCATCAACATTAACACTGGCTTCCTTCTACCAATCAGGCCCTCTTCCTAGACATTTCCCCTGTGACATCATACATAAATACCAAGGATTATCGTGCAGTTTGGCCAGCCCAACTGTTTATCTAGTATTTATTATCAAGGAGATTTCTGGGGGCATGGGGAAGAGTTGAGTCCAATCGTTTCAGTGATCCTGTTAAAGCGACAACAGTCTAAATGTTTAATCCGTAACTGCTCAGCAGAAGAAATTGTACCTTTAAGTATATGATCAAAACTAAGCTAGTATTTATATTTTTTGCTAAATTCTGTTAAGGTTAGATATCTAAGTAGTGTTAAATGTCCAGGTAAATAGTTTCCCAGCCAAAACCCCCCAGACCTGTTCACAGTGATGCTTAGGCAAAACCAGACACCCATTTTGCATCAGGTGAGGCACATCTGAAAGGTAAATCCAGCTCCAAATAATGGATATAGAACATCCCAAAGGAGAACCGAACCCACAGCATTATGAATCGTGATCAGAAACATCCTTTCATTCTTCTTTTTCATCCCAGAACTTAACACAGGCCTGTTTAAGTGAAACAAAATAAATAAATAATAGGAAACAATCTGGATGCCCTCTGCCCTCCACTCCCAACCAATATTTGCTCACATTATCTGACAGAAAGGCCAAATACAGAGAAAATTAATTTCTGGTATCTGATAAGTAAGTAAGATTTATTTACACAAATTTGTTTAATTCTGATCTCCTGCTTGTCTGCTAGTTCATCTGCTCTATTTCACTCATTTCATGCAGCAGAGGGTTTTTTAATTATAAATCCAGGCAGCACAGGATATTTGAGCATTCTTTCAGCTTGATTTGTTTTTACACCCATAATGAATTTTAAACTCTTTCCTCAAAAGTCATCACGTAACAATTTGGAAATAGAACTTCTCTGTTGTTTGGTAGTATTACAGATAACTAGATAAATGGGAAAAGTCTGAAGATAACTAAATCAACCCTCCAGGAGTCAGTGACAAATCCCAATAGACTGAGAAGAGTTTAAAGGTCCTTTTCATACTCATTATTTTACTCTCTATCTGCCTTAGTCTCCTCCTTCCCTTTCTTATTTAATCCATTTTATTTATTAATCAGTCTCTGATCACCGTTTACATGCTACACTGAATACAGCACTTACTGCTTGTAGCACTCTGAAAAGATAAGCAAAAATTGGCTTAAATAGTTAAAATTCTGGGCTTGATGATTTATTTAAGTCATTAGAAACCAGGCTACAGAGTTCCCCTTTAGCAGCAAAAACATCCATGGGAAAGAGCAGGGCAAAGTATCTACAAATTTGACCGTGGAAAGGGCCCTCATGTAGAATGATGTTATCCCAATCTAAGAAGGTGATAACATCAGGGAGGAGCAGTTTCTCCTGGAGGACACCTGGATTGGGCTCTCTTAAGGAAACTGGGATTTTTGCCGTGATCATTTCTCTCATCTCAGGCTGTAGGAGGAATGGAAGGTGCATGTACACAACTGCACATGTGTGCACATCTATTTTTTATAAAACTATTCCCTGCACTGGTAAGGATTACTCAGGATCTAGAACTGTATTTACAATATATGTGGAAAAGCTGTCAAGGAACTTAAGCAAAATAGGCAAATATTTAAGCACAGCATCTAAGCAATGTTTATGCTGTCTCTGAAGTCTTTTAGTTTCCTATGCAAATCTCTCTGGTACCTTATAAGAATATTGTCTCCTCAAACTCTAAAATTCCCTTGAGGTATATGCAGCATTTCACTAATGAGCCTTCTATAAGGTGAAGGCTGGAAGTAATAAATTCTGGTGAATATTCAGGGCAATATGAATTGCCACTGAATAGTGGAAATCTCACAACATCCTTGTGTTCCCTATGCCTGGCAAACAAAGATGTGTTTTTCTTGATGGACCTGTTAAATTTATTGACAAGCTTAAGCAGTAGAAAACACACTGCTGTGTTGAAAGTTGGGACGTTCCCAGGACAATCATCAGTAAGTGGCTAGCAACCTGAATGGCAAGACAAGTCTGCAAGAAATCAGAGATCACCAAACGTTCAATACTTACTGGCTGGAAAGTAGATAGCTAAGAGCTTTGAGAAATAAAGTAATTAACCTGAAATTCCCTCTTGTCAATAAGAAGTACTTATGATGACAAGATACTTTGCTACATGCTAATGCTGTCATACCTTCAGCATTGGTCAAAAAATACGTAGCTTCGTTCTTCTTTGTGACAGAGATAACTGCAGTCTACTTAAATTTCTGCAGATCTTTGGTGGTTTACTGTACACACATGTAAAATACTGACATCTTTTCAATCTGTGCTTTCCGTGTAATTTTGAGTTTCTAAATATGCATATAAGTGGCTGAAAGCAAACTTTTCAGTTTATTGAGCTTTGAAGTCTTTCTTTCTTTTTTTTTTTTTTTTTTCTCCTGAGTTGAGCCATTTCATTAGCCTTTATAGGAGATATCAATGTAATTCTTACTATCACCATGCAAAGATGGATGGCTCTCTGCTGAATCTCGTGAGCTCTGCACATGCTACGATCTTCTTTCCTGCCCCTGCCAGCAGCCCCTCAGGTTGCTTGCTTGCTGCTCTAATTAAAGCAATGGTGACAGAGAAATGATGAGGGAAACCAGACTTCTTCATTGGGTTGGAGTAGGAGAAAGGTAGGAATATGGGACTGGCAAGTTCTGTGATGCCAGACTCTTCTAGAGTGGCATGAAAGATGTTCTTAAGGTTCAAGGGGAGAGTGTGCAGCAGAGTGAATTAAAGTTTTCCAACGGCTATGTCATTGAAATGGCTATGTTTCCATTGGCTACGTCCTCCAGCTAAGCCAGGAAAGAAAATATTACAGGTATGTCCACCTTGGGTATATGCCACTTTTCACAAGGAAGAAAGTAAGGCCCCTTTCACAGTCTGAAAATCCCCAGATTGCTAAAAGAGCATAGGTGGCTTAACTGATAGCATTAAATGATTAATTTTTTGGTACAGTTACATGACTGGAATCTTACTGTTACTGAATGAGCAAAGTTGGGTCAAGAGAGCATGGTGTGAGTGAAGGCCTGTTTCAACAGACCCTTGTTTACATATAAGACATTCATTTACCTTGAGAACAGATGAAAGGAGTAAGTTTTAAGCCTGCCAAAGGAAGAAAGAACCTGTCAGCAAATGCGCAAATAAAAACATAGATGCATTCTGACAGCAAGAGAGAAGTGACCTTGTCACTCTCTGATTTTTTCACTAATAAAAATACTTTTTCAAATGTATTCAGAATAGAAGCACTTATTCTGTAGGACAAGATAGCACTCTACCTGCAAAAACAAATGTAGGACATGTATGATGCTATTGAAGTAACCTCAGTAGATGTGCTAACACATGGATGAAAAGCAGATGGATCAAAGCCCCCTCCCACCAAATGAATTGGCACAAGGTAATCAGGAGGCCCACAAAATAAAATACAACTGAGCCAATACAGCATGGAGCAAAGAAGCTTGGATGAGAAATGAGACACAGCTCAGGTCAGAAACAAATTTTGCAAAACACCCAAGGAGGCAGTGAGATCAACAGAGGCAAGAAATTCACCTCATATGGGAGAAGAAACCTTGCACTCCCATTCTTCAAGTTTTGAAATCCAAGTTGGATCCCAACATTTTGCTATCTGTGAGTATTGCTCGATGAGAAATTCTTTCATTTGGTCCTTCTGCATATTTCTTCAGCTGCCCAGTTGTATACGTGCTTTGGCAGATGCTCTAGCTCTGCTCTCAACACATGCCCAAAGTGCTAATACCATTTTCTCTGGATGACTTGCAGGAGTAGGGGTCAATGAACCATCTGATAAAACCTGGCATGTAGTACACGTTCAAACCATTTAGTGCCTCATTTTACTGAGGAACTAGCTTTTGAATGCATTTAGGCACATCTTTGTATTTGGGTGAGTCTAAGGCTTTAATATTCATATGTTAAGTTGGAAATAATATTTGTATTGGCACGTTACTTATTCTGATTAAAAAATCTTAACTCGGTTAATACAGCTACTACTTTATCATTTCATGGCATTATTTTCTTCCAAAAACCTTACGACATTATAGACCACTATTAAAATATATGAACTCACGTCTTGCTTTTCAGGTCTGAGGTGGGATTTGCTCAGTTTCTTATTAGATTTGCCTTCTAATTTGGCTAATTTAACTGAAGTTTTGCTATGATGTTGGGTTGTAGTTCATGCCAAAATTCATTTTGTAAATGGAAGAGGTCTCCACAGGTATCTAAACAGGGCTAATCATGCTTAACACCTTTTATGATCAAGAGAGAAAAACAAGCACTTGAAGGCCATGACTCATCATCCAGAACAGGTGAGCTGACCTGAGCCGTAAGAGACCCTATTTCTCTTCATGACCCTGAAAAGACTCTAGCTCAGCTGCAGATGTCCACATTGGTGACATCTACAAGTAACTGAGTAATCCCACAGCTGCCTTTCAGCAGCCACACTGTGGCCTGCAGAAATGACTTTAAAATATTTTCTAATTTTCCCAAATGATTAAATTGATTTATAGAGTCAAATCAAAGGTCTGGCTGGATCCATAGTCTTCTTTGTGACCAGGAAACTTCTATTGCTTCCTATGTATATTTGTTAGTTTTGAAGTTAAAGAGTTCCTGGAGGTATAAACTGTTGGAACTTGCACAGCTGAAATGTCTTCAGTGAATGTAGTCAAGAAGATAGATGTTTTAATCTTAAATGGAGAGTATGGATTCGTTTTTCTTATCTCTATTACTGAAAGTGCTATGAGTAGATTTTCCAGAATGGTGCTATAAAAACAAAAGCTGATTGATTAATTCAAAACCTACAGCTAGGAAATGTTTTCCAGGAATACTTAGAGGAGATGCACAATGGTCTATGAATAGAAACAATTTACTGTGTATACATTGATGACTAAATTTACAGAGATCTCATACATTTGGCTATGGCAGTGACAGATACGATAAAATGGTGACATTTTTCTAAACTCATTCCTTCCTGTTATGCTGAATAAGAATAGGAGGATATCAGAGCTGCAAGGTCTGTGAGATTCCCTAATTATAGCTTTCAAATGTTTACGTCTATAGGAAATATGTGAGTGTCAATGTAAAAATACATAGAAAAGTTGACTTCAGATTGCAGCAAACTCACTAAAAGCTAGCCCTACTGAAATGAAAATATCTATTAGTCCACTATTCAGTTTACAAGTTAAGAACAGGAACCACAGGGAAGGCTTTTTTGCTAAAGCTACTGAAAGCAGTGAAAGTTTGTCTTTTTTTTTTTTTTTTATTTCAGAGGTCTTTGTATCACGTTGTACCTGTTTTTAAAACAACTTTAAAACAAGAAAGGGGTGTTAATGGTTTTGTATCATGTACTTAAGAGGAAAGTTAGTCATGAATTGTTAATGAAACAATAAACTTCAGGGAATTTATCTGGGAAAAAAAAATGATAAAGATGAAACAAAAACTTCCTGAATTGTCCTTTTCCTGGTGTGGCTATGCTACTAAGGGTATTGTTCCTGCACCTTTATCTTCTACTTTTCCACCAATCTATTTACTTCAGCTTGCAAGTTTAGATGTGCCCAGCATATTTCTCATAAACCATTTTTACTAACTCTTTTTTTGGTAATCAGAGTTAGACCATTGGTTATTTTCTTGAATCATAGCAATTTATTTCTAATGCAAAAGGTTGTCCCTTCTGACCTTTCTGAGATACAGCAGACTGGCTCACTGACTTCATCTTTCTACTGTCAAAAGCAGAGCCTTTTTTTTGATGTCTTTTAAAAATATATTGAACTTGATTTAATTTTGCTCAGTGATGGCACTACAGCTCCAGAACTTCACCCTTCTAAAGGCTAGACATCATCTTTTAATTACCAGCTTAAATTTATTAATGATGAATTTGTATAAGAAAATTTTTGTGTCAGTTAAACAGCCCCTTTTCCTTCCTAACATAAACACTTTTGATATATTTAAAAGGCTATACCACCAGTTTAGTCACCTGAATTCAATCTTATGTGTGTACTGTATTGAACAGAATTATTCCAAATGGTTGTAATTTATGAGATGATATTCACTGGCATTTTCAGTGAACAGAGAAATAAAAATATTTTCAGTCAGATCCCATATGCTTACCATAGAAGAAAAAGATTTATCTATTAAATCAAAGCTCCAGGAGAAAGAAAAAAATAACACATAAAACCATTTATGCTTTTGTGTACTTCCCTCTACAGGAAAACTCTTTCTCGGGTTTATTGATACGGGTGAATAAAGGTTTAAGAACAAACATTCGCTTCTGATATGACATTATTTCATGGTTAGTTAGCAACATGATGGGCATCGAGAAAACAGTAGCGTATACAGCCATCTAAAAAAATGTAATGAATCTACTCATCTGCTCCTCTAATACAAATACATAATACACTTCTCTTTCTCATCTTCATAAAATTATTGTTTTCTCATTTGTGCCATAGGTTCTGTGTTTGCTTTCTTGGTAGCTCTGTGGACATATGGATGTGAAACACATATCAGAGTTTCTTTTATTTCCTTTTTTTTAGGATAAAATGTGCCAAATTTAAATTGAAGTTTGTCATAATGAGGAACAGGAAATTACCAGTCCCTGTTGCTGGTATTACTATGTCTGAAATTCTTTGAATTACTGCCCATTCCTGAGGCAAAATCTCATAATCTTATTATTTAAAATTACATCATTTATTAGGTGCGAACGAATAAACTCATAAAATGGAAGGTTGTACAACATGTAATGAATAGACTTTCACATGTTCCTGGTAGCATCTAGGTTTAAAACCTTCTGTATCGTTTCCACCCCCCACTGCCCCCTTTCCCCTCCTTTTAAGAGATATAGTGTTGTTTTTCTGGAGTCCAACATAACAGATGTTTAACAAAGATATCTTAAGCTACATATATAAAAAGAAAAATCTATGACAGTAAAGCACAAATCAGGACTGCTGAAAGTCTGATTTTGATAATAATAAAGATAAGACTTAGGTGAAGTTCATTCTGAAAAGAATGATTAAAATATTAACCAGGATTACTCCACTTCTTCCTACTTCTGTGGATGAATTTCATTTGATGTACCCATAATCTCTGGTTGAGGTTATACAAACTTTCCAGGGAAGGCTTGTACTTTGTTTTACGTGCAGCACGTAGTACATTTGGGGAGTAATAGCAGGAGACATAAAGAACCTTTCTGAAAATCGGACATCGGACTTCACTCCCCCGTGTGCCTATACATCTAGAAACAAAGCTTCAGAATGAATTCAAACAAACCTCTATTGGAAGAAAGGATAATGTTTCATATAATTGGCAAAGTAATAAATATTCAAATTCTTTTATTACATCACCAGTATAAAATCCTAAGATACAGATACTACACACTAAGAATACAAAAAACCTGTACAATCCTTATACATACGTATTTCTTTCTCAGGAATGTTGGAGTGCTTAGATCCCAGGTAAGTTGCCAATGGTCATGGGAAAGAAGAGCAGAGAGGCAGATGCAGAGGGAAAAACTGGTTTTTGGCACTCACCAGCTTTGGAAGTCAGCAAGCACTGCGAAAATCACACCTGCAAGGTATGAGTCAGTTTAACCCGGTCAAGTTGTTCCCTCTACAGAAAATGACACAAGGAAATGGATTTATTTCCATCTTAGGTGTCCCAGGTTAGTAAAGATGAAACCAAATCTTAGGTTTTTTACACAGAGAGGAGCAAAATTCTGGAATACTGCACCAGAAAGCTTCTTAACCCCAGATAATAAATGATATCTTATTATATTATGGCTAAATTTTAATTATAGAAATAAACATACCTGACATAGAGTTGTTTATTTATTTCCCTTTAGATATTTTTTATAAAATATAAACATACTAATATAGAATATAGCTATTGTCTTTAAGGATTTCTCAATTTATATAAGCTGGTGAAACGATGCTATGTCGGTATTTTATGTGAGACATTTATATGAAGTAAACGTAAGAGCAGAAAATTGCATTTAACCAGGTCATGTGCTTTATTGTTATGCAAGGTAAAACTTAGAAGCTGCAAGGTTAATTACTATAATTTGGAAAAAGACAGTATAAGTAAAATGCAGATGCTGTAATATCTATGTAATTAAGTTGTAATTGCAGCATAATTGCACAGTGGTTTTGCTTTGCAATGGATTGCTAAACTAGATTTATACAGTTACTTATGAATGAGTTAATTACACAAATTTTGACATCATATTAAATTTATTTTTGTGACAAAGTTCCTTCAAATTATCAGATAGGGAGTGCATATTTTTTTCAATTTCCTCCTTAGGAGAACGCTTAACTGTATTTTCATGTTATATGTAGACAGCATGCAAAAGTTGTATCAAGTTAAACATGAATCCTAGAAGGCTTGACTTTATACATTATGCATTATTTCTCATAACACACAGCTCATAAAAAATACATATCACTTGGGCTGATAAAGCTGTAAGCAAAAGAAGGAAGACTGAAACCTAAAGGCAAAAATATTATAATGAAATGTAATTAAATACACAATGAAAATAATAATCAAGTAATTTTAGAGAAATAGTGGCAGTGACAGCCATCCACTGTCTCAAGTGATTTCTTGACACCCAGTTACAGAGAATGATGGACGGCTGCACCATGAGGTGGAAGTCCCTTGTACTACAGAGGAAAAAACTCTTCTAAGCAATTGTTCTTGATAGGTGTAATAGTCTCAGGCAAAAAGGAAAGGAGAGAAGAACTCTTCAGAGTATGCTACCCCTTGAGCAAATAAGAAAACCTACAAGATGGCTTCAGTAGCTTGGTGAAATGCTGGAGCAGCTAAGGAGAAGATTTAGTGCTAGTTAATATTTTATTCATGCACTTAGGGTTTTTTTATTGAATGTTTTGGGCTAGATATTCTTTTCTTTTGCCATGGCTCTGGTGAGTCCAAAACCTGAGCTCCTTCCAAAACAGTTGACAAAGCAATTCTCTAGGGTGTTCAGAAGATAACAGTGTTGTGCCTCTACCTTCAGGGCACAGGCTAATTAGTGAAATTGTAACACAGACATCTGGGGGCACGTGCTGGTTATCCCCAAAGATCTCTGGTATGTGTCAAAGCAGCAACAAGCAAGTGTGAACACTGAGGGCATAAATATCTGTACTGGTAACTTGAATGTGCCCAACACCATACTGGAGTGGAGGGCAGCTAGCACAAAACAACCTGCTGTGTTGTCATTAAATCTAATTAACCTCCTGCATCCAAACTGCGTGCTGGGAATCATCCTTAGCTGTGCTAATTTCCCAGCACTGCATGAAAGTTTTTTTGACGGAGTGTGATTTGGCCAGCCCCAAACCAGCCAGGGTGTCCTAATTCTTCCCTGGCAAGCATTGCTATTATATATAGCATATATTACAACACAATGTATTAACACAATAAATGTAGGGAGGAGTAGGGGGGCTGGTTATGATAAAGAAATTCCATGTTCTGGGACACAAAGCAAACAGTGTGTGATGTGTAGTCTTAGTTAATTACAATTAAGGAAACAATTCTTTAACACTTTCTTTGACAGAAACCAAAGATGCCAAAGGAAGAGTGGCAGATTTAAGCAGGTGTAGGAAATTCACACATCAAATAATGTAACTATAACATCCTGAAAACTTTTTTTACTAGAAGAATATATAAAAATGCTCTTAAATTAAGCACCAGCTTACTCATATGGATTAAGTAAATCATTTAGACTGGATTTAATAGAAGCTCAGATTTGCAAATTGTGGGATTTTTGCTAGAACACTAAGTGCATCTGCAGCAGCAGTGAGGATCCGGTGGGTGCCAACAAACAGCTCACCAGGCACCGGCACAGAGAGGAGCTCATGATGCAGACTGAGCCAGCAGCTTTGGCAAAGTATTGACACCATGAGGTTTTAATAGTAATACCCCACAAAAATTAAAAAGGAAAAAAGTAAGCAAGAAAGCTCAGTGGAGACTCCCATGCATTTTTAATTATTGTACTTAGGGTTTCCATCTAAAATTTTCATATGAATTCAGTGTAAAACCAGCATTATTTTAAAGTTTGAGCCCACTATCCAGCTGAGCTTGTACTTTTAGCTCTCTTGAAGATAGCTTTGGAATAACTTATTTTGGAGTAAGCAAGGCCCCCTGAAACACTCCATCTGTAAGAGTGAAGTTATAGGTCCTCTTTGCTATCATGTAAGTATTTTAAAGAATAAAGAAATCTGAAAATCAGAAAATCATGAAGAAGCTGTCCTTTGAAGAAAGGAAAAAGCAGACAGATAAGACATTATTCCTGAATGAACTGTATTTTTGAACGGCACTGGAACTGATGTCTCCCTTTAACTGCAGTCATCACCTTCTCCTGTCACATCACACAGACACAAGAAAATAAACAGCCCTCAGAAATCTGATTTTCTATCAGGAAGTAATAGCATTAGACACGTTTAAGCGTTTTCTCTTTCATAGCAGAAGATTCAGTACATTCTTAGAACTTTTTAGCAAAATTGAAATTCTATCAAACAGGGCTTCATTTGCCAAGAAGAAGTAATGTTATCTGTTAAGTATCTGTACAAATAGTATGCTGCTGGAATTCAGAGGCAAGAACTGATATTATTTGCCCTGCAGCTCAATAATGTCCTAGCAATTAAACACAGTTAGCCTGGTTACTCTATCATAGCACTAATTTACCAACCACACCATGAACATAACAGAATTCCTCGACAATCATACAATAAAGCCACATCATGAAAATACCCAAATTCTTGTCAGGAATATAGGATGTGTAAGCACTAGAAAAATCTGATTTTTGCATCCTAACCTCAGGATCTGCTCCAGAATACCTTATTTACTGAACTTAACGGACTTGAGAAAGTACAAATGTTGCAAAATAGCTATTCTCTTCAGCTGTTTCTCACTCTCTGTTTTATTTCTTTTCTTTCCTTTTTTTTTTTTTTTTTTTTTTTGTAGGAACACACATAATGAATTTGGTTCCAGATATTGATCTGATACTGCCATTCTCCATATCTACTTAAGTACAGAAAATTATGACTAAGGCTATGATTAGAATTAATGATATGGGTATGAACAAAGATTATGAAAAGAAAGCACAACAAAAAGTTCCCTTGGAAAGTACACTAAAAAGGCTTTTGAATTACATGTACAATAATGGAAGAAATGAGAATATAGTCCATCTTGGTATAATATAATCATATGTCTCTTATCTATAAAGAATTCCATATAAAATGCAAGAGAGACAATGACACTGAATGTAGACTGTGATTTGAAATATTAGCTGAGATATATCTAGTACAAAATACCAATTATTATAATCAACTTTATATATATTATTTAAATGTTACTGTTGTATAATAAATGTAGGTAGCTAGAAAAGACTAACTGGGTCACAAAGTCCAATTCCAGATACTTTCAGAAAATCATGATGTAGATGTTTAGCAGTGGAAATAATAATGATAGACCTGTTACAGTGGGGCTGATAAACAAACTAGTCAGCTGGATTGGTGATCTGCTAGTTGCTATGACATGCTCTCTGATTTTATCACACCATCAATAAAAACTGTTGTTTTTCTGGGGCAATGTCTTGTTTTAGTTCTGTTTTTAAAGCCCTGTAGCTAGTTCATTGCCCTGTTGTAGCTGAAAACATCATTTCTGATAATAGCCACCAAATTAAATAATGACAAAGAAGGAAAAAAAAACACAAAATGAAGCAAAAATCCATCATAAATCCCCAAATCTTTTATTTATCCTATTTGGAAGTTGGCTGCCATCCCCAAGTTGCAACTCACTTGTCCCTCTTTGTTCAGCAAAAAAATATAAAGGTATTTGATTCCCTTACAATGTACTTGAAGGATTGCTGAACAAGGGATTGGCTTCATCGTCTGCCTCAATGTTTTTCTGAAATGACCATCCTGCACAGGGTCAAATATTTTAACACACTCAAGACCTGAATTCTCTCTCTGGTCACTTCAGAAAGAGCACAAGGAAGCTGGCTTCTTTGTGCAAGCCCATAAATTGATTGGATTAAGGCTGGCTTCCAGCCATGCAACACTGGTCCTCCAGAACTGATGCCTATTTAGTTGGCAAGAGAACCACTAGCAACCAACACAGAAGAAAGAAATCTGAACTTTCACGTCTATTGGTAAAATCATTGTTGAACAGAGTTGAATGTAGAGCAAATTCTGCTCAAAGAGATTAGTTATAGTTTTCTTAATTCTGACTAGAAATCAAGAAACAAACATAATGATGAAATTATAATGCAAAAACGCTGAGAGCACCTCAACTTCAGTCAAAATGGCTTATTTTGCCAAACCAACTTTTTTTTAAATTTGTTTAATTCAGTTTTGTATGCATTTTAATTTCCAGAAAATTCTGTTCACCCTCTTAATGTCTATAATTATTTTGAAGCCAAAATAAACATGATTTTTCTAAGCTTCTGGGTTTCAAATACATCATATTTCTCATGGAGAATGGTTCCATCTACATTTTCCTTGTCAGGTCATCATGATGTTATCAGCATGCACAGGCACCACCAAAGCCTAGTGTGAGAAGGATCATGACTGTATCCTGTCCATTCCCTTTGGGTCATGACTAGCCTTTGGAAAACCTTTGAAAAAACAGCTGCTTAATTTCACAGGGCACAATGACCACAAATTTTTTTAGCTCAAACATGAGGAGTAAACACAGGAGAGAATCCTTGCATCTGGCCCAACATGACCCTAAACAATATGAATGTGAGAACATTTTTCTTTATAATGATTACAAAATGATAGCTTATTGTACAGCAAGCAAAGCTGCGTTGGATAGTTACATCTTAGTTATACTAAGGCATGTTCTGCTCTTGCTTTATGGTTTAGATAAAACACAGCCAAGGACTGTGAAGACATGGCTTTTGTTGTTAACGAGCCCAAATATCAAACAGGCTATGGTTCAGGGTGATTTAACTCAGAACTACATGAGATTTCCTTTGGAGAAAGGTATCCTTGGGTAACCTGTGCATCCAATGAGGTCCTTTCCTCCTTCATAGTCTCCCATTATGTCAATGGCTTATGTTCTTATGAAGAACTACAAATAGATATCTCTGAAGTGCAACATGGTTTGTTTTGTAATGGACCAGATGGCATCCAGTGACAGATATATTCAAAGAATACATTCCCAGATGAGGACACTTCTGTTCCTCTGACAGTACCTGAATGACATAATACTATCTATAGCTGCATTGAAATACCCATCTCTAACAATTACATGCAAAACTGTTTGTTTCTGTTCAATAAGAAAACATATTTGGTGTTGTTCTTTTTCTTTCTTTGGTTTATTTTGTTTGGATTTTTGTTGTTGTTGTCTTAAAAAAGGGAAGAGGATAAACAGATTTTTGTTCCTTTTACCAGCAGGAGCACCAATAAAATCACTTACATCTTCCATCAAATTCTCAAATAGCCTGGATTTATAATACTGCAATTAGGCTTTATTTGATGATTCAATTTAAAATAATTAAATAAATCAGGTGGTATGTTTAGACATATACTTGAGTGGGGTCCATATGTTCTGTGTTCTTTTGCCTTGTCTTGGCTCTAACAAAAATCAAAGTGTCATCATTCACAGTTATGGTTGGGATTCAGGGTCTCTGGAAGCCTGGTAATAAAACATTTTGAGGCTTGAATACGTTCCTTCCATTTGTGGCTGAATGCCTTCATAATCACTGAAAAGCCTCTAAATAGTCTTTACCAGAATAAAATAAGGTTTTGTTTAAAGTCTGAAATGGTTTTTATTTTGGGAATCCTGTTATTTTAGTTCCATAGTTCTGATTCTGTTCCATATTCAGCAGCAATTTATTTCTTAAGGAAGGTCTAGCTTAAGCTTTGGGTTTAAGAAAATAATCAGGCACAGTTTGTATGATTCTGCTGTATTCTATTTCAGGTGGGCAGGCAGGGACCATGCTAAAACCTCAGAGGTTACAACCATTTTACAGAGATTGCTTTCTAAACACGCTTTGAAAGCAGCATCTTATAAATCTCTGATGTTTCACTAGCTCACCCAGCTAAAAAGGAGGATTTCTTTTTTGCAGAAATGAAACAGTTCCAATTCTTATCCTACAATTAAAACCACATTTTTTTCTATTCTCCTACTTCCAGGAGTTGTCAGTCTAGGTCCTTCTAAATATAAGCTTGCAAACATAACCTTTTCTCTCGTTCACGATAATAACAGTTTACCACTCAAATTTCTGGGTACAGAAGCAGCCAGAAGTTACTTGAACATTACCTAAAAGAAATAAACTGGTATGTTTTAGAAACAGTGGATCTAAATCTTAATTTTCGAAATATAAGTCCAATAAATTGTTAGTAAATTGATGTAAAGATTATATAATGAACAAAAATCAGGCAGAATGATGCTTTGATATGTTTACACTCAAAACCCTATTTCCAGTTCCACATATTACATGTAAATTACTAGATATCACAATGCTGCTAAGAACCGAGAATTCAGAATCTGTAGATTTAGTTCAACGAGGAATAGTAGTTTGTTTTCTCACACAGGAATATAGAAAACTCATCTGAAATGTAAGCATATGCTTTGAAGTACAGGGGAAGAGAAAAAGATTTGCAGCATCTGCTAACAACTGCAGGGATGCTGTGGTTAGATCTTGGATATAATCTGTCAAATTGCATCAATCAAGTTAACTTATACTTCAAGATGTAATGAAATGTGACCAACGCAATTAAACATTATAACATCATATAGGAACAAAAATGGATTCTTGATGATCGAGGGTAAAGAAACTGCAGTTTCGGTTTAACTCAGAAAATATTACTTGATTTTTTGGAGTATTTCTAAAGTCGTTTAGTATTTTGGAGATTTTTTAGGATACAACATGCTCTTTGCTGAAGGTTTTTGGCTATTCTCAGAGAAATTGAAAAGGGCAGAACTAGGGCATTTCTGGCAATTGCACTACTGAGGACGTAATTAAATAAGGAAAATAAATGATCATCTACAACTTTCTGTGAAGAACATGTTCTTCCATCCTATTAATATAGATTGCAACCTAGAGACTATATAAAGAGTGCATAAGTTTAGATAGTTTTATTATAGATTATAATTGAACAATGATGACAGACTTCTTGACCAAACTTTCACAGAAACGTCATTGTTTTATGCTGTAGGCAAACCCTTAATGAACTTGTGACTGGACACTGATTAATACAGTAATGATAACCATGCCAACAACACCCAGGAAAGGCAATCTCAGACAACAGCAGCCAAGAAAACACAACTCTCATTAGCTTCACTGTAAAAAGATTAAATCTTTGAGATTCATTTGAAATCACACAAATCTTTTGTGTGATGGAAATAATCTGTAGATTTGGTCACATCTTATGTACCTCCATATATGTATTTTGTTCAGTAAATACTGCTGATCCTTTGTTATTATGTGTATGGATATTTATGTCTAATCCTTAAAAAGCTTTTTTAGGACACCTGAACAATGTTTCAGTTGTATAATAATTGCTTTAATAACCAGCTGGTTTTCTGATCACTAAATAAGTGACTGATACAAAGAAAAGCAACACTCCACCATCTTCTTTTCCTCACACCAGTGCATGCAAGCCCCAGGTGTAATGAGTTATACAGCAGACTGAGCAGGCTGCTAGAATAACTCCGTGTTGTACACACTGGTGGTAATCCCACCACACAAAGCATAAGAGGTTGGTAAATCCATTTGTTTCTGAGTACTGGACTAACATCAGTCCTGTGCTTATCTTAGATTTAATCATTTGATTTGATTCACAGTGCTGCTTATAGCAAGGATTCGCAAAAGTGCTTACAAGAAATAGCCAGATCTGCTCCCGCTGGTTCTGCTGGTATTTGCACACCCCACTCCTTTAAAATGCTGCAACTTTATGTTTGTGATTACATGCCTCCAGAAAGTGTATAATTTTATCCCAATACATGAACATTACCTATTCAAACCAGAAATATACAAGAAAAAGCACCTCAGTGGAAAACAATGCAGCCTGAACATCAATCCTGAAGTTAGTGGTTGGGGGTGTGTGGAGGGATCAAAACCTTGTAAATCCTGCATCTCTTATTTTCTTTGAGTGGGTGGTAAGGGTCCTTGTTTATGTCACTGGTTTTTTTCAAATTTTATTCCAACTATAGTGTTCAAAATCCAGATTTAGATCCTCGGGCCTTAAAATTCCTGTAGGGTGAATGTCTTTACAGAAAGAAATGTTTTCTATTGAAAGGCAATCTCTTCCCACAGGCTGGTAAAATTTAAATCTGTGATGGTATCTCTAACAACACACCAGAAAAGCCCACAGGTGCTTTTTTAGCTAAATAAGCTGCTGTAACAACAAAGTCTTTAAGGCAATAAAAATGCAACAAACTAACTTGAGTTTCTAAATGAAATATAAGTAAGTATAGAAAGAGAATTTCAGGCACCAATTCTCAAGCCATGAGAGCCTGCAAGACTATGGAATTGTACAAAATTTGAAGTTTTCTCTTTCTTACCTTAATTACTGTTTTTCACCAATGCCCCAGCAGCAGAGAATATCCAGTGTTTCAAAGCAAAAATATATACATCCTACAAAAAAAAAGGAAGAAAAAAAAAGAAATTGGAAAAAGTTCTGCAATTTCAGTAAGTTTGTTTCTCTTGAACTGCACTCGAAAGTAATACTGAAGTCCTGTTCAGTGCCAGAGGAAAGTATGTTAATTATATTTGATATAAGGAATTCATAGTCATGCAAAGCATTTAAAGAGTGTCAAATGACAAGACAACGCAACAGGACTAAAGACCTCTCTTGTTTCACTGATTATTTTAGAAAGTCACCATCTTTTTTTCATCATTGATTTGTGAAGCAGATTTTCTGACCTGTTATTCACAACACAATTTAGTCCACATAGTATAAACATGGTATATTATTCTATAAACCAAATAGATATATTCACCTGTAGTAAAGTCTGTAACCCCTATTCCTTAGCTAAAACACAGAATAAGTGTTATATACAGTCAAAGGAAAAACGTGGTTCAGGTATAAAAACATTTATCTTAAAACGTGACTGTTCACCTTTGCTATCCAACCCATTTCCCACCAGACCAGCAAAGATGCTCCATTCACTTAAGGAGGTAATACTTAACATTCAACACACACACACATATATACACATATAGATACATACTTATAAAATTAAAATGGTGATATGGCATGAGAATGTAAACCCAAAACATTCAGCTTTAAGTCAGGACCCTTCTGATATCATTGTATTTTCACAAACTGTTAAACCACCATAGGAGATGGTCTTGAAACAGAAACAGAGTAGCTTATACATCATTTTCCCAGATCTTCCCGGTAACATATATGAGTGCAAAGGAGGGCAGAACATAGAAAACCTTCCATCTTCTTCTTTTTTCTACTGAACAGCCATAAATCAATGAGTAATTAAGTGCTTGATGTAGGATCACAGAGGTGAAGAAGGCAACAAAAATTACCTGCCTACAGACTCACCTGTTCTTAACTTCATCCTATACTCTGGCTAACTGCATTAAACACCATAATTATTTTTTTTTCCTTTTGTGCAGCAGAAGATTATTTGCTGTTTTCCATAAAATTCTCAAAACAGAACCCAGACTTTTAGTTTTGGCTATTTGTGGAGTCAAAATCACAAGAACTCTTAGCTTTCTAAAAAGCCCCAGAAATGATACTAGGTCACTTGATTACCAGATGCAGCTCTCATTTGAGGCTGAAACGGGGGATTTTGATACCTCTGACTCTGAACTTAAATCTGATCTGGGACTTGGCCTCAAACCATCCCAGTGCCTGAGCTTTAGTGCTTATCTAAAAGCAACCAAGCCTTCTCAGTAGTTTAGGCTCAGTCACCACTGTCAAAGCAATGCTGGTTATACGGAATGAATTCACAGGTGAAGGAGACTTCTGCAAGTAGTTGGCTCCTGCTTGTTCTGTTCCCGTTTCCCAGCTGTTATGCTTTAAGCAGCAGGCTATAGAAACCCAGCAGTGACAGCAGAAAAAAAAAAAAAAAAGACAAACTGCCTGAAAAAAACCCCACAAACTGCAATTTACAGTGACAATATTTGTCACTAAAGTTTTGTGGATTGTCCTTCACACTTAAAGGGGCAAGCTCACACATTGCCATTGCTTTCAGTAGGAAGGTGATGAAGGTAAAAAAGATGAAACAAAAGAGAAAATATGTTTAGAATTTTTTTTTTCTTCTTATAACTCTGAAGTTTTTATGCTGCTCCACATTTACACTATATATGAATCATGACTATGTCTTGTGATTACTTCTCCTTGAAATCAGTAGTCTGGAGACCAGGGCTGGCTGAGCAGACTCAAGAGAAATCTTGATATTGTCACACGCTGAGGTAGTACTAATACACAGTATATATCAATACATCCGCATAGAAACCTTCTTTCTTGAGGGCATTTGGCCCCGATTTTCTCCTAACATCATTTAGGTGTTTACTGACTTTTATTCTTTTATTCATTACCTGAAAAAGTATACTGTAACATTGAGCAGATGTGTAAGCAAGAAAACCATCTTAATAAAACATGTAATTTATCTTGCCCTAACACAAATACTAGACAAGAACAAGGATTGGAACAGACTCTTATGAATGTGATAGGGTTATAATGATTTGATGAGTTACAGTTTATCATCAGGTTAGGTGGGTTGGATGGGTTAGATGAATGGACAGTTAAGTGGATTGAAAACTGCCTAAAATACAGAGCCCAAAGGGTTGTGATTAGGGGCACAGAATCCAGCTGGAAATCTGTAACAAGTGGTGTTCCCCAGGGGTCAGTACTGGGTCCAGTCCTCTTCAATATATTCATCGATGTCCTGGACAAAGGGATGGAATGTACCCTCAGCAAGTTTGCTGATGACACAAAACTAGGAGGGGTGGTGGACACCCCAGAAGGCTGTTCCGCCATCCAGTGAGATGGACAGGCTGGAGAGATCGGCAGAGAGAATCCTAATGACATTTAACAAGGGCAAGTGTAGGGTGCTACACCTGTGGAGAAATAACCCCAAGCACCAGTACAGAAATAACCCCAAGCACCAGTACAGATTGGGGGCTGACCTGCTGGAGAGCAGCTCTGAGGAAAAAGACCTGGGAGTCCTGGTAGACAACAGGATGACCATGAGCCAGCAATGTGCCCTTGTGGCCAAGAAGGCCAATGGCATCCTGGGGTGCATCAAGAA
>JAOQGH010000001.1:202542095-202552842 GCA_025769975.1 Gallinago jamesoni
AATGGGCACAAACTTGAGTATAAGAAGTTCCACCTAAATGTGAGGAGGAACTTCTTTACTGTGAGAGTGGTAGAGCATTGGAACAGGCTGCCCAGAGAGGACATGGAGTCTCCTTCTTTGGAAACATTCAAAACCCTCCTGGATAAGTTCCTGTGCAACCTGCTCTAGGTAGACCCGCTCTGGCAGGGTGGTTGAACTAGATGATCTCCAGAGGTCCCTTCCAACCCCATATGAGTGTATGATCCTATTCTATGATCAGCTGACTTGCTATGAGTTACTGTTTGTATGATTTCCAGCTCTCCTCTCCTTGCAGGTTAACGTAAAATTTCATATGTAAGAGAAGGTGCTTTAAGTAAAATATGTTCACTTTAGATCTAGTATGGGTACAGGTGAAAATGCTGACAGTTATGAGGGCTTTGCTAAGGAAAAGGTGTATTTTGTTAAGCCAATGTAACTGAAGCCTGTACCTAAAGGAAAGAGATATTTTTTATTTTTTTTTTTGCCATGGATTTCAGTGTAACTACTCTAGATTGCACAAATATTAATGAAAAAAATGATGAAAATTACTTATGAAATCGGGGGGGGGGGGGGGGCTCCTTCTTTAATTTCTACCATCACATTTTCTTTGCTCTAATTTCTGCTATTCTGACAGTGCTTTTCTCTTTTGATTTGCTCTTAAAAGTTGACCTTAGATGCTTCTCACACTGCAGGGACTACATGGCTATGTACCAGTTTAATGTAAAAAGCTCTTAAGTTTTATGTTGTGCCACTATGGCTCCACGCTCAGAAAACTATCTAACAAAAAACACAGACAAGTTTGATTGATATTAGAGGGCACATTGCTTCAAAAAATGTTTCAAGCCTCAGCTATATAGGAAAATTCATCCAACCAGCTACAAGAGGAATCTAGAAGATATTCAAGATGTGATTTTTTTGTATTGTGATATTGGAAAAATGGCAAATACCAGCCTCAGGAAACTGCAATGCTTGTAAGTACATTTTCCTATTGTGCTTTCCAATTTTTTTTCCCTAATTTTCTTTGGAAAGTTGAATGGATTTTACATCTCTAAGGAGCAACTTTCTCTTGCTAACCATATGTTGAAGTCAGTCCCCATCTATTTTTTTCTTGTCTCTGTTGTGATGTTTTCAGATTGATAGACTATAAAATGAAATTAACATGGACCCCTCCAAAACATCCAAAATTGTTTTGCCCGTAATGCAGATTTTAAAAGATCATAACTTTTTATCCGATTATTATGTAAACTAAAATAATGTTTACCAAACTTTCTTTTGCAATTTATTTTTCTTCGTAGTCAGATCCACATTTGCTATTGCATTGCAGTTCTCCACTACATTATATTCTTGCTGCTCCAGTTTAGTCACAATCATTAGTGGATAAACTCCATTACAGATGCTTCTATAAGCATCTCAGTGGTGAAGCTGAAAATCTAGGTCAATTTTTTCACTGAAAATTGAGTCAAATCTCTTCCTGATGATACTGGAAGCATAATAGGGAAAAAAAAACCTCTATGGAATATCTCAGTAAACTTTGATAGACTCCTAAACCTTGATCAGCATTACTAACCAATAGCACAAAATCACACACTTCTGCATGCAGCAGCTACTAATAAATGCTCATCCAGCTAATGCTTCATTACAGGTTGGGGCTTATCAATTGTAGGAACCACATGCCACTCTCATTTACTTCTGCGTATTTCCAGATTCTCTCATCTCTGTGACAGTGTGACCAGGCAGGAATGTGAGAACAAAATTTAGCCTCCTGAGTCAATCTCACAGGGGAATTACAGAAATAAATGAATATCACTGAAAACATGGATTAAAAGAATCCTAAATAAGGTGTTATAAATCCCCTGCTATCCTGTGCAGTTTCAGAAGCTTCCCTCCTTTATGTTCTAAGTCTGAATATCTTAACAAAAATAACTTTCCTATGATACCACTGTGTTTCTAGACATGAAATCATTATTTAGCTTTCATAGTGCTTTATGGAGGGCAGCAGAATAGGCTTTAGATTTCACTAATTTCACTTTTAATATTACTATTTTGCTGAGCAGTGTCTTGAGTTGTACAGGCCAGTGCTGCTCTGTCTTATGCTTACAACCTTTTACTCCTCAGTCAGTCCCATGGGATCAAGCGGACACATATGAAACCTTTGCTGTTCCTCAAAATGAAGACAAGTTATGCAGTCAAAATCACTGACACATCTGATGCTGCCTAGCTTTTAGGATGGTCTTCTGGTCAAGTAGGATGGTTTTCTATTTCTGCCCTCATTGATGGTGCAATGTTACAGAAGAAGCACATCACTGTACTTCAGCTTCTTCCTTCATAAAATGGGTATAAGGCAATCTCCCTGCTATCCTTCGTGCCGTTCTTTGAGGTCTTCTGATGAAAGGTGCTAAAATAAGCACTATGTATTATTCATATATTAATTCGCTCTGGCATATTGGTTTCAGGAAACTTCATTTACGAGCACTGGGAAATCAACATCAAAGGAATGCAAAGTTACACACAGTGAATACACTCAGCAGTGGAGCAGACCAGGCTTGACACAGCTCTGAAAAGCAAATAAAAACTGAGCATAGAAACTCTGTAATCTCCTTATGACCAGAAAAAGAACAAAAAAGAGGCCCTATAATAACTTTTCCACAGCTTTTGGGGCAATCTTGTACAGTTTAGTGGTGAATTAGACCCTCATAATAGATTTTTTTAGGGCAGCCCAAAATATTTATGGAGATAATTTAATTAAGAAAGTGATGGTCTCAAGCAAAATATTAAGTAATTAAGAGCCCATGGGTTCTTTGACTTTCAGCCTGATTTTTTAGGGGGAATTACTTCTTAGCAAGTTTTGAGGTGTTTCTGTTCTCTTTCAGTCTTCAAAATATCTTGAGTGGGACACCCAAAAACTGACCAGTACAAAATCCCACATCACAAAAAAAACACCACCATAAGAATTTTTAAAAACTCTTCCTTATTCATTCACCAGGGTTCTTCCTTAGGAGCATATATTTAACTGTTTTCAAAAGCAAACTGAAAAAACATTATATATGGTGATATTTTGGGGGCTTTTTTTCCTCATTTCTCTCCATCACTTTGAAAGACTGTTTTCATATATGCATATAAAATGAAACACTCTGAACTCTGGAGGTAAAAGTAGAATTTCACCAGCCAGCACCAAGATGTTCCCAAAAAAACTTTATAGCATAATTTCCTATAATGAACCTTGAAGCTCAAACTCTCAATTCTGTAAACAAAGACAGTATATGTGCACTGAGGGAAGACAATTCATAGTAATTTTGTCAGCAAAATTGTAACAGTAAAGGCCTAAGCAACACTTCATCTACCTGTCACTTGTCTTGAAAGGGCAGATTACTTTTTCCTCAATCTTGGCACATCCAATTAAGGTAGACTTACAAGCCAGGCAGGTGTAAAGTGCAAGCCAGCACTTGTTCACATTAGCAATTATCAATGGAAAAAATACATAAGTGCTGAGGCTTGGCACAACAGTTACCCTGGCAACCGTTAGCACTCAGAGCCTCAGCAGAGACTAACATGACAGTTTGACATCTTTTCCCATAAAAAAGATGATTGCATTCTCTCCTTCCCTCTCTGTTTTTTCCCTACCTTTTTTTTTTGTGCTGTTTTTTCCAAAGCTCTCAGCAGTGACCCTGTCTTGTTTAACTACAGCCGTTCACCTACCAGCATGTAGGGCGCCAAACTGAACTCCCCAGCTTTGCCAGCCACTAGAGCATCCTCTGTGGAAACCAGGAGTGTTTACTGTTTACCTGACCAAGCCTGAAGAGCAGGAAGGAGGGCTGGAGAAGTTACATTAGTGCTACTGACCCAAGATAGAATCATAGAATTGCCTAGATTGAAGGGACCTTTCAGATCATTGAGTTCAACCATTAACCTAACACTGCCAAAACCACTAGACCATTGTTCCTCAGCACCACATCTGCCCGTCTTAAATACCTCCAGGGATGGTGATTCAAACACTTCCCTGGGCAGCCTGTTCCAATGCTTGATAACCCTTTCGGTGAAGAAATTTCTCTTAATACCCAGTCTAAACCTCCCCTGGGGCAACTTGAGGCACTTGTTATTTGGGTAGTTGTAGAGAGAGATAAGGTCTCCCCTGAGCCTCCTTTTCTCCAGGCTGATCAACCCCTGTTCCCTCAGTCACTCATAAGATTTGTTCTCCAGACTCCTCAACAGCTTGTTGCCCTTCTCTAGACTCACTTCAGCACCTCAATGTCTTTCCTGTATTGAGTCGCTTAAAATTGAACACAGAATTCAAGATGGGGCCTCACCAGTTACAAGTACAGTGGGACAATCACTACCCTAGTTCTGCTGGCCACACTATTCCTGATAAAGGCCAGGATGCTGTTGGTTTTCTTGGCCACTGGGCATACTGCTGGCTCATATACAGCTGGCTGTTGACCAACACCCCTAGGTTCTTTTCTGCTGGGCAGAGACCTGCTGCCCAAATTCACTCAATGTTACCCTTTTTTATGTGATATTCTGGAATATCCAGTAAGGCACACCCTTCATCTGTGGCAACTTGCCTCAAGATACTGGCCTCTCTCTCTTATGCATGGACATCTGCAAAGTGTTCTCTCTTAATTCATGAACTTCTCAAAAAAGAAGAGAAAGTCAACTAGAAGGAAAGTATTTGTATTTTGTACACAGGAGAAAAAAAATCATCCTCAATTCTACCAGAGAACTCAGTCCAAGCAAGCTCTGCAGAAAGTACAACTTCAGAGCACACCAAATTGCCCAGCCCTTGAGGACAGAAGAGCTGGCAGCAGGTTTAGTGTCTCTTTGGATTAGGCCTTGTTCTGTGAAATGCCTACAGACTAAGTTGTCAGAACTTTTTGACTCTCTTAGCTGCCAATTCTCTTATTTCTATTTGTCAGGTTTATGTCAAATAGATTTAAAGAGTGATATGTCTTCACACATCAATTTTTTGTTAATCAATGGTTGTTTCAGCTAATGTTTACCTGACTTTCTCTTTGCTGTTCCTCAGAAGTAATCTCCTTTTGTTGTTGTTTAATGTCCCTTTCCTAGCCAGTCTTTCGACATCCTTGTTTTCCTTCAGTCTTACTGTTTCTTTAATTTTGTTCATATCTTTCAATTATTAGAAGTTGAATTATAATCTTAAAAATCTAGATGTCATTTGGTTTTATTTTCAGTTGTTTATTTTCTTCCCTTTTTCTCCCTTGATATATGTCATTCCTGTCCTTCAACTCATCATGTTCTCACTCACTGTCATCTCCAAATGGAGAAAAGTGCAAGGACTGGGGATAGTTGCCTTCTTTTGTGAGTGGATGAAGAAAACATTTGGAAAGCTGTGTATGCAAGAAAAATTGAGCTGATCGTCTTGTCCTTAATCTTAAATTCCAGACAAACTGAACACATACTCTGAAAGATATGCAGAAAATCAAAGCAAACATCTTCCAGTGTTTACAAGAAAATTCTGTATTTGCTTATTATTGCATACACTGAATCCTTAGACCTCACAGATTTCAAAAGAGTAAGTTTTGGCTGTGGATTAACATTGACCTGAAAATTCAAGATGCGGAGCCAAATCTTACTGCCTATGTTCCTGTGATTCGTTCCCATGGGCAAACAGAATCTGTGGTATAAGTTTAGTTCTGTCAGCAGGATGAAGGCATAATAAATAAAGGTAATAAACATTTTACAGCATTAAACAATCTTTCACAGCTAGTCAATTTAACAATTTTGACCAGCATTTAATTTACTGGAACAAGAAACAAAGTCATACTTCCTCTGGTACAATAAGAGTAAACTAAAAAACATTACTACTACTTTCAGATTCTGGGATGAAGAGAAACTTGTTCATTTTCCTGCTATTCTGTGGACTGCATTGCAATCTCTTCCACAACAACATAATTTAATTTAAAAATCATGATGCTATAAGTACTTGAGAAGCAGTTACAGCCATTCAGTCAGAGAAAGGTCATGTTAACATAAATATTGAAAAGAATGATAATTAGGCAAGAAAAACAGCAAAACACATTAAAGAGAAATGAGGCAATTTTTAAATGTTAACATCTCAATTCAGAAATGTTTACACTACATTTAATGGTTCCATTTTCAATGAGCATTCCAATAAAAAAAATTACTGAGCAAAATTATGGAAGAGAATTACAACCAAGGATGACATTGTATACATTGTACCATCTGAAGAGAAAATGAATTGTCTGAACCTTGTTAAATACAGCAGAATTGAAATAGTCCAAGCATGACTTACTACAGAATAAAGCAAAATACTCTCTTATTAGACTTAGTCTTTTCATGATAGTTCATAATTTAAAATTCTGAATATACAAACTAATTACAATATATTTAATTGTTTCTATAAATTATCCAACACATATAGGATTGGTTAAAGGTAAGAATGTCACAGCAATGCAAGCAAATTCATAGCCTGAAATACACTATGGCTCAGTATTACTACGAGCAATATGCATAGTATTGCTTTCCACATAATCCAGCCTTGATGTAAAGAAACACTCACTTAATGACACTTAAAATTCCTAAACAGACTAAACTTATTGTTTTAAGGTAAGTTGCAACTTACAGTATATGCTTTTCAAGTTTCATTTTGAGGAATGTTTTTATGTTAATTAAAAATATTAAAAGAAAACTTAAAACTCTTATCAAAAGTTTCCTGGTTTTACATATGCTTAGTTGATATTTTTTTTCCCTCTCACTTATCATAGAATCATAGAATGGTTTGGGTTGGAAGGGACCTTAAAGATCATGTAGTTCCAAACCTCTGCCATGGGCAGAGACACCTCCCACTAGACCATGCTATAGATGTTATTATTTTAATACGTTAATTTAAAAAATCAACTTTAAAGTTAAAAGCTAAAATTCCCTCCCAGAAAAATCTGAATAATTTTTCAAGTAGGTTTGTAATTTACCTAGACACCACAACCAGGGTTAAAGTGCCACGATAATGCAGCAGTAGCACAACACAGTCCCCAAAGCGAGGTCATCGCAATGAAGCTCAACAGGGATGAAAAAGTAAAACGATGGACAGAGGCAAAAAGCAATAAAGAAATGGGATGGTAATTTAACTTTTTTTGTTTGTTTGTTTTATTCTTAGTGTATTTGCTGCAGTTTAATTTACACAATTATCAAGTCAAGGAAATACTTCTGGTTTTGTTTATTTTCGAGTCAAAGAGAAAGAGGGATTGGTATCACAGAAGCCAGATTTTAGGAAGAAGTGATTAAGACATTGTGAGAAGGAACAAATTTAACTAAGAATTTCTTCTTTAATTACAGCCTCCTACACCCTTCTTTAAAATGCAAATGAATCTAGTTAAGTGAATTTACTTTAAAAGGGCTGACATTTTTTTAACGTCTTTTTTGCAGAGACCCAAGAACCTGAAATTTAAAGGAGAATAACAGAAGAGATCTCAGAGAGTTTAGAGCTTTAAGTGAGTAAAGTGTGTATAACGTATCTTGACAAAATTATGTTCCTGTGGTTTTCAATCCCAGGGGCCAGGACCTCTTGCCCACATGCAGCGTTATCTTCCAACAGTGTAATGTCAGCAGATACGATTATGGGTGTAACAATGGGAGCACAAGAAAGTTGGTTGCCATTGTAAACAGCAGGGCTTGATTCTAGCAAGGAAAATCCTGGACATTAGAAAGCCCAGCTACCTGTAACACTTCTTTGCCACTTTTCTCTCTAAATTCTTACATCTGAATTTCATCCAAAAAAAGGATAGACAGAAGGTGCTCAAAATTGTAATCAACTTATGTGAAGTAACATCACCAGAAGCAGCAAACGCCCTATAAAAACTATGGCTATATTTTTCTGCTCTTTGGTACAAATACAGCTACTTACCCAGCCCACATCATTAAGAGTATCGTTGGGTCAATTTTCAAGTTACCTAAAGGCAGAACAGCTGTGATTTCTGTAAATAGGCTGTTTACAAGCAAAAAGCTGATCTTTGGTTTTGACCAGATTATGTCTCGTGACAACATTTCTCTGAAAAAAGTGGCAAAAATGTCCTTCTATGAAAGAAATTCAACCTCAGATTTCTCAGAGTTATGGCTACTGGGAAATAGAGTATGGCAAGTCTGTCTCTGGAAAAAAAATAATTAAAAAGTAGAGATTGATAGAAAATAGTGTGGAAAAAATAGGGTGTCAAGAAATTATTCCTTGAAAACTCTTCCTCGTTTTAGTATTCTATAAATCTTTCGGGGGGAGATGCCACAACCTCCCATGCAACCTAGTCTTGTGTTTTGCTTTCCTGTTAGAAAGTTCTCCCAGAACTTTCACCCAGATCTCTCTGATGCAGCTCAAGCCTTTGCTATTTTCTTCATTCAATGAGTTAAAAAAAAAAATATTTTATTTCTTTTCCCTTTGAAGGTCTCTTCTGCATATTTGGAGATGATTACCCTGTCTTCCTTCAGTCTTCTGGTCTCTAGACTAAACAAGCTCAGCTCTTTCAGGGATTACACTGATTTCATAATGTCTGGTTGCCATTTCTGGAATTTGAACAAACTCAACAGATGTATAATGATACTAGGTTGACCCAACAGAGTCTTTAAAATGTAAATACACTTTTCACACTAGTATTTGTTGATTCCTGCAGAGGAAATTCCTGTTGACTAATACTGATAAAAATAGCAAGGAACAAATTGTGTCAACTGACATGACTAACACTGTCCAGTGGTTCACCATATCAAATGAGACAGAACTACTTTTATTACTTATCACAGGTCAGCCCTTTGAGTGCTATCATTCCTTAGCTCAAAAACATTTGATGGCCAATATACATGCAATTTTCAAAAAACCCCACTTATTCTAGATCTTCCTTTTGTGTGTTCATCTATTTCTGGCATGACAACCATCGGAAAAACTCTTGAAGAGAAGATTTTGTCAATGGCATATAAGTCCTCTTGAGAACTGGGCTGGAGTAATGATACCGACCCTTAAAACCTTAGATTTTACACTCATTTTAAAATCAGGATTTGGTGTCTGAACAAGCCATTTGATATGGGGAAGCAGCCTTTTCCAAGGGGATTGACAATGCACACAACAACTTAAATCTGTGAAAATGAATCAACTGACTCAGCTGCCGATGACTGCAAAAATGGCCTAGATGCCGTTTACTGTTACCTTTTCAAGCAGGAGCTTGAAATTAGGAGAATTATAGCAAAACTGTCATTGAGGAGAGATCGACTGCCTGGAATTTGCAACGCAAACCTATTCTTATCCCTTATGCAGGAGAAAGATAAGTGGGGAAAAAAATAAATTAACAGCCATAAGAGTTCTCTCCTAGTTGCAGTTTCATCTTATTTATTGTTGCTATTTATTTATATATATATATTTAAAAGCTTAAATGATTTGTTAGCTGTGCATCAAGCTAACCCATATAACTGCATGTTTTATTGTGGCTGCTACAACTTTTAATGTTGTTTATTATTATTCTCTTAGCACCTAGAAACTAATACCAAGCTTTAAGGTCCCACTCTACAAGCCTCCCTTTGAGCAAATGAGACAAGGGCAGTTGTTGCCCAAGAGGGCTCAAAGCATTGGATTTTGGAAGGATGAAGCCCACGACCAGATATCAAGAGGGACAGGTGGGGTGACAAGGTAATGTAGAATCAATGTGTTTACTAGAAGAAGCAAGCTTTGTGGCAGAGATAGGTGTGTCAGTCAAGAACAGAGTACAGGGAGGGGTCTTTATCTTCCTCTGCTTCTTTGTGTTTTGTGTCACACCTGCTTGTTGTTTTGTGGTTTCAGATAAAGCGTTTTCCTGTGACTGGATCTTCCTGGGATCCTCACTATGTCTGCATGGAACCAGTGAAGGAACAAGGGCAAATTTCTTCCAATAGAGATAAGCTCTGGGTTTCCCTAGCACCACTGGGGAGTCTTTTGTACAGCCAGAGGAAAACATTGATACAAATACCTAAGATTAAAATTACCAGCATCTGTCTTCTGTTGTGAGCATCTATTCCTTAAATGAAAAAATATAACATCAGGAAAGGACTACAAAGCCTCCACATCCTTAAAATTTATATAAAAAAAAATAAAAGACAGAAAAAAAAGATGTCTAGCTGGTTAACAGAAGCATGCTAGAAAAGCAAGTGTTGTTGCTGAAACACCTTGTAGAAATTAATTGTCATCTGCTCCACTTTTACACTGTGGAAGTTCTAGCCTGGATTCCTCCTTCAGGTTTGTCATGACAGAAGAAAAAATGATTTATTGTCTATTCTTGACCTTTCTGGGTCAAAGCTAGCATCCTGGTTTCCAATGGCTTTCACAGAAATATGCATTCCATTTTATAGTTTTCGATGTAAATTTTAGTCCTATGGCAGATCTATTGATTGCTGTTGAATGTTATATTCAGAATAATTTTGTATATGTCTGTGCATATTCTGAGATCATCTACTATCTCAATAAACCATCTCAAGGTATGAGATCAGCTGAAGTAGTTGACGGACAGAAGTAGTTGATGGACAGAAAAACAAATGAGTGCTTTTAAATTGTGTTTTCAATAGATGGGCTGCCATCTATGCAATTTAATCCACTTTCTCATTCCTCTCACCTCTCCCTAGCACCCAGAAAAGGTTCCGATTCAACTAGACAACAAAACATTTACTGAAGTGCCACTGGATGCGGGGGGAAACCTTGCTACCAAAGATGAGGAAAAGGCTGAGATACTTAATGCCTTCTTTGCCTCTGTCT
>JAOQGH010000001.1:202553755-202593012 GCA_025769975.1 Gallinago jamesoni
TTTTTTTTTAATGTGGTTGGACTCGATGATCTCAAAGGTCCCTTCCAACCACTAAGATTCTGTGATTCTGTGATAATTACACCTAGTGTATGCTAACTTTTAGGTTCCATTATTAAGGTCATCTGTTCAATGAGAGAGAAGGCAACAGTAAACAACAGGCCAATGAGATCTAACTGGGGAGCAATTAAACATTAAAAATATCATCTATGGTCCTGAAGGCTAGTATAAGTTCTTGGCTGAATGCCACAAACTATGGATAGTATCAGTATGGTTGGGTTCTTTCCCGTCAGGAAAGGTTTGGACAACACACTCTATCAAAAAAAAAATGTGCTGTAAAGCTTTGGTTGGGATTTTCCATCCTACTGTCAAGATTTGCGTTTGTTATCATATAGATTCTTATGTTGAAATATGCACATTTTCAAGTTTATAGAACTGAGGTAATTAAAAAGGTACACTACCATTTTGTTTAAATCAAAAAAGCCCAAGTCTTTTTGGCTGAATTATCCTAGACAATAGAGTGATTGTAGACAACTCGTTTAGTCAGGGTTCCTGATATTTGGAGTGTAGCGAGATGAATGTCACCCGAAACTAGAGACTTGGATTTAATTTTCTCCCTCTACTGAGAGCATCTAACTTAGGGCTGGATCCCCATATCACTGGATAATGACTGGGCGAGCATCTTTGGAGATTTAAGTGTCTGTTCCTTTGTGCTGCATCCAACATGGATAATTTGTCAGATAAGACTGACTCTACTTCACAATGGTATTGTAATGGATAAAGACATTGTTAAATGCATAAAGATAAAGGTAAAGGAGACTATTTTGGCACATTAGCCAGGTGGCGTCATGAATGAATATGAAAATCAATGCAAATATAAAAAAAGAGTATGTTTTAAACTGGACTGTCATTTGACTTCTGCTGGCTGTAGTTGAAGATGGAGATATGCCATAACTTTTTATTCTCATCATCTTGGTCTTTTTTGCACACTCTCGGGAGTGTGCAAATCTCAGGAACAATTTTGGATTTATTGTTCACTTAAACTCCTCTGCGTAGCTAATTAGTTAAAATGCCATAATTTTTACTACTTTTTTCTTGCCTTAATTCTGAGTCATCTACCATTTTTGAAGCACCTGAGGGAGACTGGAAGGGAGGAAATATCACATCCTCTAAGACCAGGCCCACAGCCAGTTAGAGACCTGTATTATCTTGCAACATTAAAGAGGAAGTTTCATTATCTACCTTCTTTACTCCTCTGTATCTTTAGTAAGGCATACAAATGTTTGCCAAAGGGCTTTCTTATTTTCTTTACTACTTAGAATTACAGTCTAATGCATTTGAGACCCAGTATTTCAACAGTTTTTAATTGTTCTAATTACCTTGTTAGCTGATCTTGAGCAATAGGAAATCTTTTTAACATCTTAGTTTCCCTCCAAAAAAATTTTGCCTTTCTTTAAGACATGTTACCATAACTTGTCTGTCCTATGTACTGATAAACACAGTGACATCCAGCTAAATTTTATTTGTGTCCTTCAGAGGCAGGGCAGAAGAGGATTTTGCAGTATTTGACTGATAAGATATGACATCTCATAGAGATGCCGTTTTTTTTACTTTCCATCTGGAAAATCTGGGAATATGCATAGTTCTCTAGTACATATTTGTACTTATTCACATGGGTAGACTATGTTGGACAAAGACATAAATGAGGCTTGCAATGACAGAAATCTATACTCTCTCCTATATCATTATTGTATTTTTGGAAATCAGTCAACACAGACATCCCAGAAGCTGGCACTAAGTCTGTACATTTTTTGACCATCCTATGACACACTGTTGACAAAATGCCTGAAACTATACACATGCTAGAGATGCTAAATTTTCTCCTTTAGCTAATAAGTGGTGCAGATTTAAAGCACACTGTCATAAATCACCATCATTCATGTATTTTCTGGAATTATTTTTCTGGGAATGGTTTCAACAAAAAGGCAGCAAACCTGCATATAGCTAAAGAACACACAAAAAGAAAAGAAGAGGAAAAAAAACCACAACAATAAAAAAAACCCTAAACCAAATGCATTTACCAACTTAATTCTCAAAAAAAAAAAAAATCACATTCTGTTTTAATTTTGTCTTGGAAAGTGTTGGACTTGAGCTTGAGAGACCCAGTTAATTTCCCAGCCTTTCCATTGTCATCATGTATGACAGGGTTATGGGTTTTTCTCACTCTTCAGTGGTGGGACCTCCTTACTCTTCTGTTGTGGGAATATTTTTCCTTAAAGAAGTGTCCCAGAGGGAGATAAAGGCTGGACTGTGATACACCACAAGAATAGGAGACACAGCTAATTGAGGTAGACAAATGTACAATTCTGTGGTAATTTTTTTTTTCCTTTTCTTCCAACGAGCAGGACATTCCAAAATTTGAGAGGTTTAAATATAACAACTTTCACACTGTATTTTCGAGCCTTGTCTTTGTGAATGGCAGAGCTCACAAAGCTTGATTTCTTGGGGTAGGTCTGTTTTCCAACAAAATCATCGTGTTGCCGCTGTGTGAGCTAGCTTTACCGCCCCCCAGGGAATCCTCATGGAAGAGAGGTTTGTCTAATGCCTTGGCAGTGGGAAAACCTTCATTTGAAGTTCTTGACTTATTAGACACTAGAAAATTCACTCAGAAACCAGTGGGGTGCAAGCTCTCTGCTGTCTGCTGGAGTGTGGATTGAGGCTGGTGGTCTTCCGATTATTCATGATGCCTTCTCTGTGCAAATCCTCTGGTCTTTAATAAGGTTTGCAGCACTTGTCTAACACCATGAGAGTGGGAAGGTTCATATATCTATTTTATGAGTTCAGCTGATACTGTTAGAAAGACCAAAAAACCTAGGTTTCAAATTGCATGCACATGCTTTAGATCCAATAAAGAGGAAGCTAAGTTCAAAATAAATGTGGGTAGAGGTAGTTAAAGATTAACCACAGTGACTGTAAGCTGTTAAACAGTCTAAGGAAAAAAAGTAAGTCCTGCCTGTTGGAAACCAATGAGAGCAGGAAGGAAAGGGACGATGCTGACTACTGATACAAATCAATAAAATCAGGTATCATATGGGACAGGATAAGTGGATGATGACTTCTTCTGATTATTTCCTCCAATGGAGGAACAAGAGTGGGACCAATGACATAAAGAGAAATCAGATTTAAAAGCAAGTAAAAGGAAATACTTATTCATTTAACATGCAGTTAGAATTTAAAGTTCTGTTATGGAGGGGCCAAAAAAAGCATAACTGTATTAAGACACAGACCAGAGCAATTCATGTAGCTCTCAGAGATCAAAGTTTGGACACAATCTCTTGCTTTGGAAGTTTCTAGATGCTGGCAGCCAGAAGCTGGGAAGGTAATAATCCCTCTATATATGCCCTTTTTCTCATAGTTGTTTTAGGTGACTTTAATGCCTGCTTCTAGAGACAGGATCTTGGCTTGGCGAGCCCCAGGGTTTGACACAGGGTGATGGCTCTCATATTCTTTAGTTAGCAGTTTCAGTTAACACAACAGTGAGAACATTGACCATTTTCAGCTTCAAAGTGTTCCTTGTGAGTGTGAAATGCTATAATTTAATGTCCACTCTCATTTTAGCTGGGCCAGGCAGCAGTACTGGCAAGCTCTCTCACAGCTGGGGGGAAACTTGAATACCTAGAAAAGTCAGTTGGCGTAGTTATTCATTTTTCTTTCGTCTCCTTGGTCTTCTAATGCCTACTTCTGTCAATTTGGTTAAATGTGCATTTAATAGATATATCTTAAGTTATACTGAGAAGATGCATGATCCCTTCAAAGAGAAATTTTCCCTAGGTGGTCTTGCATGTTGCTAAATGCAATTAGCTGAGCATCACCCTGTGAAATCAGTATATCCCCAACAGTAGAGGCACATCAGCAGCTGAGCAAAGGAAAAAGTGTGTCTCTTCCCAAGAGGAAGGAAAGGTGGAAAAACAACAGAAAGATGAGAATACAACACTAGTGATGGGGTGTGGGGGGAGAAAAGTCTTTAGTGATAGTCTTTAGTAATGAAAAAGGGCTGAAATGATTTTCCATCAGACTGCGTGCACAGCTGCAGTGAGGTTCCTTAGCTCCCGTCCTTCTGCCTCCTTCTTTTCCTCGCACCCACCGAGGTCACTCTGTCACCACAAGTAGCAGGGCTGAAGCTTATATCTAATTTCTTGGTCACCCCTTTTGGTCCTTGTTGCTATATCTCTGATGACACATGTTCCCCTCCTTCAAGTCTTTCTATTATCTGGGCAAGTGCTCTTCCTAAATAGAGTTTACATATCTATTTAGCTACCAGCTGCATATATATATATATATTTTTTTTTTTTTACTGAATATGAAGTCTTACTCCAATTTTCTAATTGGACAATTCATGAAAAATTTGTTTAAACTTTTCTTCATTAACATTTTCCAATCTGGAAATTTTGAGTAATGCTTTTGAAGGAACTCTCTGGTAATGGAGCAGCGAATAATGAGAATTTGCTTCCCTTTTCAAAAGTAATTAATAAACAAAGAGAAGACACTACTTTCCTACTAAATCAATAGATTCATAGAATGTTCTCTTCCTGGCAGCTATAAAAGAAATGGGACTTAATGCAATGCTAATTCTCAGAAAATAAATAATAACACCCCCACCCTACCCCCATTATAGTCAATTTAACTGATCTTACATGTACAACAGAGAACTAGAAGCAATTCTTGGACTCTCTACAGGAAAACAATAGATGGTGTGGTAATGCAGAGGGGTCTTTTCTTTTTAGAGAATATTTTAAGAAATGTATCAGTCTATGAAATATGGTCACGAACTGTGTAATCAATTGGCCTTAATGGTCAATTCAGAAAAAGCAATCTTATACTTTCTGTGGTTCACTTGATTGAAACAGAAATTGAGGCAAGGATAAACAGTCAAGCAATATATTTTGGGAGAGCTTGAGGCTCTTCAGAGTATTTGCTGCAAGTCCAGGTGAAGTGCATGGCAGAGGCTGTGCAGCAGAGGAGGTAGGGTATGGGAAGCATGAGGATGAAGACAGTTCAAGAAGAAAGGAGATAACAAAAGGAGATTTTAGATATTCAGTAACCAGAGTTTGATGTTAGAGTGCACCAGAAAGAGGCTTTGAAAAAAGAAAAAAATGTGTTTGTGTGGAAAATCTGCTGCCATAGTGCTGAGAGGTGTTAAAGGGCAAGCAAGAGAGAATACAATCTCTCCAGTCAAAATTGGAATCTTGAAGCAATAACAGGAGGCAATCATGTTCAGTAAACAATTAGGGACAAAACTAAAGATAAGCTAAAAACAATTTACAAGCCATATGAACTAGAAAATAGGAACACAAAGTGGAGCAAGAAGCAAAAGGAAACAATTAATTGTGTCCAGAAGAATGAAAAATATTAAATAATAAAAACACAGCTACAAAAGTGTGTTGAGATATTTGCATTATGATCTTTTTTTCCCCTCTTGATATCCACTATATACAGTGAGAATAGTTCACATGCTCAGGTAATCCAAAATATTTCTGAGCAGAATAACTAAGAGCTTGGTCTAAATTAACTATCAGAACTTGACAAAGGGACAGAGACCCTGCAGACAGGTCCGGAAAATGCTGTAATCAATATTCAGCAGTGCTACAAAGGCTGGCACACTGTTACAATGCAAAGGGAGGAAGAATCAGATTCCCATTTGATGTGAGTGTGAAGGGGAAAAGCAAAGCAAGGACTCTGCAATTTCGATTTTTGGTTTTGGAAGACTAAATGTTTCAATACTAGTGTAGGAACAATAGTAATAGAATTCAAATATCGGGTGAGTAGAAATGTTTCATTAAAAAAAAAATCAACCTCAAGATACAATGCTACACTGATTTCAACCTGTTTTCATTGTATAATAAAGTATAAAGTAAAACTGGAGAACTGAAAAAAAACCCAAAATAGATATTGAAGGGGAAAAATCTAAACACTACAGTAGAGTCAGACTGAAACCTTTGCACTCACCAGTGCATCTCTCCTTCTGTGCCCTGCCCTTGCCCTCAGCCCTAACCTTCCAGTGCTTATTTCAGCACAGAACATCAATGGCAACAGTATTTCCTCTTGAATAGCCCGAAGCAGCTCCTTGCTCACTTTCTGATGTCTCCAACCACACCCAAAGGCACCCGACATTCTCTGGTCATGCCATCAGGAACCCACATAACTGATCAAAGCATTTTGGTTCTGCTCCAGTTCCCAGTTGTCTGGATCCCTTTGAGCCTTAACCTTAAGAAGCTTCATGTTTCTCTTCACCTTCCTGTAAAATGGGTATTTCATAACCTACATGTAAAATGCCTGCGCATGGAGAATATTGCTATTCTTGTCCAATCCTCTCAGTTTAGATGTGTTGTAGGAGTAAAACATGATATTCACATGCACTAGATGTACCTACACGCTATGCTCACCGTGTACCATCATAAAACGCCAGAATTAAAGGCTAAATGGCAAGAAAGAGAGAATATCAATAAAAAAGGTCCTCTTTACAGATGAAAGTCCATGCTAATAAGTAACTACACAAATCAGTGTTGGCTCTTGAGCGTGATTGTCTGGCTGTCAGATTTGACTTCGCTTTAGAAAATGATGTTTAAATGGGATGTGGAATAATGTGGGTAAAGACCAAAGAACCAAGATTATTTTATTGACTGCCTTAACAAAAACCAGCAACAACTGGAATGTTTTCTATTAAAAAAGCATAAGTCCTATAGCAAAGTTAAGAAGAAAAAAAAAGACAGAGAGAAAAACTGTATAAAATAAAACTTGCTTTAGACAACTGAACAAGAAAAAGATTTGAAAATTATTGCAAAAAAAAAATTCTAAAGCCTAAGCTCACTGAAAACTGCAGTGGAAAAAGCAAACAATGAACAGGTTATATTTTGGGATCACAACAAGTATCAGAGAAGATAGTGATTCTGCTACAATGATAATTCAAGACTAGTTTCCTGGTAAACTGAAGATTTATCCATAATCAGTCACTTCAACATCCACCAAAAGATGAGAAGCATTTCTAAAAGGAGACAGTGTAAAACAGGCACAATTTCAGTCAAAATACTACATTTTAGAGAACACAAATTACAGGGAAATATGTATAAGCACTGACCCCATCCTGTTCTGGCTAAGGGAACTAAAGAGAGATTTATCTGGAAAATGCTGATGAAGGAAATTGATAAGCATGCACTTGGGAGGAAAATATGCAAATCAAATCACCAGAAAGCTGCAATCAACCCAGCCAGGGCTGTGCAACTATGGGTGCTGCTCTCAGCATCACTTACTTTGCAACCACACCAGCTCCCTGATGCATTTCACTGTGTGACCCCCAGACTGCTGGACCAACAGCAGTGGACCCAGGCTGGGGACAAGCATGAGGGGGTCAGCAGAAAGTTGTGCCAATTTTTCCTCAAAAAGGTAGCAGAAGGAAATAATTCAATGTGTGTGCTCTTTCCATCACAGCATCATTTGTTTAAGTCTGCTGAGAACAATTCCAGATCCCCACATGAATGAAGATCTCCCTAGTTTGGAAAGCACAGGTGACCAGCTTGTGACAGGATAAATCAGGATACCTGATATCGACTGGACTATACTGTGAACTTGAGCCGGTCAGCAGAGGTGGGGGGATACAGTAGTGTGTGTATGTGTGTCTCTCTGGAGGAAAAAACAGGGAAAAACCCTGTTTTTTA
Organism: Gallinago jamesoni; assembly: GCA_025769975.1. NCBI lineage: Eukaryota > Metazoa > Chordata > Aves > Charadriiformes > Scolopacidae > Gallinago > Gallinago jamesoni. The sequence goes on from JAOQGH010000001.1 coordinate 202,561,465, forward strand.
AAAATAAAAAGAAGCAAAAATAGCACACACTGGTATTTAGCAACAACCCCAAAAATGGGAGAATAGGAAATTTTAAATATCAAAACACTGCAAGAAAATTCACAGTGATAAGAAGAGCTATCAGTTGGATGCTAAGAAATACTAATCTGAAGTGTGGAACAGATTTTGTTTTATTCTTTTGGCAGTATCATCCCCTGTTTCCATTTTAATGGGGAACTTTATTTGTTCATGCTTAAAATGAATCAGCAATTCTTTTTTCTTCCTTTCTGCATAAAATTCTACTGACTTTACAAATGTAGTTAGAAAATTTAATTTTGTTCACTCTCAGCTCTCAGGGTAACAGTAATTAGAGACAATCAGGAATGATACAGTTGGAATAACTACTTCTACGGGTATTTTTATTTGTCCCTTACATCAGGTTATTAGTCTTCAAAGTTTCAGAAAATTGTGGTAATAACAAAAAGTATTAGTTCGTTCATAGACTAGGTGTTTGTCCAAATCCCACTATCAACAAGACAGGAGGAATCTTCCCACTTAGAAGCTCACTCATGCCACATTGCTTACAGGATCCTCTGCCCACCACTTCAAAGCAGCCATCTACCAAGGAGGGCTGAAAAGCTGTTTCATGGTGCAAATCAACAGCTTCCAGCACTGCAGGGCAAGATACAGAGGCTATCATCTATAACATTCTATGAGGGATTTAAAAAAAAATGTTATATTTTGATTGTTTTGAAAATGTGTGTGTTAATCTGATTTTTTTTGACTGAAATCATTTGAGAAGGATAGGCTCAACCTTGCCATTAGCTACAGAAAAAGTTTGGGTTTTTTTGGTTGGTTTTTTTTTGCTATAGCTAATACAGAATCACATAGAATCACAGAATATTAGTGGTTGGAAGGGACCTTTGAGATCATCGAGTCCAACCACATTAAAAAAAAAAAATCAAACCAAAAAACCCCACAAAACCAACCAACCAACCAACCAAAACAAACAAACAAAAAAAAAAACGCAACCCCCCACCCAAACAAATGCAAAGACACACCCACAACCCAAAACAAAACAAAAAAAACACCCACAAAAAACAGAAAAAAACACAAAAAAAGCACCCACCAACTAAACCCCACACTCACAACCCCATGCACAACACCCCACCACAAACCAATAATCTTGGGCACTAAAGCATGCCCTGAAGAGTCATGTCTACACGTTTCTTAAATACCTCCAGGGATGGGACTCTAGGATGGTGACACCTCCCTGGGCAGGCTGTTCCAGTGCCTGACCACTCTTTCAGTAAAGAGTACATTCTCCATTGTTACTTTATCTCCTACGCTTCACAGAAAGCGAGTCAAAACCCACAATCGACTGTAGGGATGGCACTGGTTTGGTAAGTATTTCTGTCATACTACTTCAAACACTGTGTTCATTTTGTGATGTGAAGTGGGTAATGCCTTTGTCTGCTCTCTCTTACCCAGTCTGGTGTAGGAGAGAGACTATTGCTGCAATAATTTGATCCACAGATCTCGAAGTAATATACACGTATCACCGAATCCACAGTGTACCCAAATAAAGTAGCTTTATACTTCAGTGCAATCTGAAATGGGGCATGCACAACTCAAACACGTCATGCTTAGCACAACATTTTCCTGCCTAATTAAAAGAGAATGAAGAAAAAGCACAGCTAAGATTATTTCCATGCAGCAATAACTTGCCAACTTAAGGGAAAGGATTCCCCATCCCTGGAAGTGTTCAAGGCCAGGCTGGATGGGGCTTTGAGCAACCTGGTGTAGTGAGAAAAGTCCCCGCCCATGGCAGGGAGGTTGGAACCTGATGATCTTTAAGGTCCCTTTCCAACCCAAATGATTCTATGATTCTATGATTTCTTTCAAAGTCTGAGCTTCATTTCTTAGGAGCAAAATCCAGATCAACTTAAAGCTGGGCTTAGCCTTAAGCGTATCTTAATAATTCAGATACTTCAGTCCTGTAGTGAGGAGGACTTCATGTTGCTTTAATTAAGTGCTTTGCTCTCCTCCCAAATAATGTTAGACCTTGGTTACTCTGGGAAAAAAAATAATCAAAACCTGACACCATCCCCAAAACTACATTAATTTTCTTTATGCCTCCCCGGTTCATTTACAGTGTCATTCATCTCTGTGATGATGCAGCAAAACTAAAGCCTTGCTTGGCTCGTTTGCATCGCGCCTCGCTGCGCTGCTCCAGCTCTCCCCGCTCTCCTCCTGATTTACAGCATCTCGGCTCATCCCACCGCATCAATCACCGCATCCCTCATCACTGAGGGAACGGGGAGGAGGAAGATGCGAAAGTGGAGGTGGGGGAGGAAGGGAACAGGGCGCACAAAGTGCCACATAAAGAATGGCTGGCGTTAAATTTCTGTCTGCAGAGACAGGGAGATAAAATCTGGCATGTGAGGCGTCTTAGCTGAGAATGACTGTTCTAACTTCATTAAACTGCGATTACTGGATTCAGGGGGAACATGATGCCTCCTTTAAGGGAACATATAATCACTAACACAGCTTTTTCCCTAAAGGGAAATCTGTATGACAAATAGCTTACGAGATAAGTGCGGTATTTCTGTCGTAATTCTATGTTGTCCTCGACAGTCCAAAGGCAAATGCAGGTAACCATAAGGTAGATGAAATACAAGCCTGACATTTCAGCATGCTATTAGCTACATGCAAGACATGCAGAACATCCCTGAAATACAGACGGTCCCAGCTTCTGCGGGTTTGTAAATTACCAGTTCTCATCCCTGCATGGAAGTACAGGCTGAATGTTGCTTTTGCGCTCTGCCTTACATTTTAAGACAGTTTTCCTCTCCCATTGTGGTGTTGCCATTTCTGATGAAAGGCATCTTATGCTAAAACATTGATTTTTCAGTTCCTGCTCTCTGCCAATCACTTTTCCCTCACAACAGTTAACATCTGTTTTCTTTCTGCGATGCTTTTTTTAAAAACTAATCATGGGTTTGGACAGTATTCCCAGTGCAAATATCCTTTCCCATCTGAAACAGAGGGAAAATGCAACTCTGTCTCGGAGCTCTGGAGGAGCACACAGAGCCTGGGAGAAAGCTAACAGTTTTGAAGTGAGCAGATTGAAGGCCCAGGGCTTGATCCCTGGCTTTCTGCTCAGGGGTTCAGAGGTAACTGAATGGTGGCTTTCAATGAGCACATCGTGGTGATCAGACTAACAAATCAAAAGGGAAAACAACATTTGTACCTCCCATGTTGCACTTGGCAGTGCTGTAGACCCCCAAAATTATACGATCAAAGTGTTGCCAGCCAAGGAACTGGAAAGAAGAGTTGATTCAGTAACAGAGAATGTGCAATTTATATGCAACCTAACCCAGTATAAACAAAAAATGAGAGCTCAGCAGTTTGAAAGTTGAGAGGGGAAAAAGGGAAGAGGCAAAAGAGTGGGATATTTGTCAATCAAATGTACAAGAGGTGAGCAATCAGGGTAGATGTTGTGGTAGATGAGAGCCTGCGACTGGATAAAGAGAAGTTGACCTTGCTGAGCAACTGAGGATTTGTAGAAGGTAAGAAGATGTATAGCTTGAAAATGTAGAGATGGGTGAGAGGGAAAACAGAAGAAAACAAAAGAGAGGAGATCCATTGCACCAGGAACACACTATATGACCATTCTGCGCATGTTGTGACTGGAAAAGGGCTTCAGGCTGTTGTTTCAGAGCACTTGTCTCTACCACTAAACTCACAGTGCTGACAGCTGTGGTTTTTGATCCATTTGACCCTGAGCAGGTAGAAAGATTTGGATTGCGCTTGTGCTAAAATGAGATTTACCTTTCTAAAGCTTATGTTTAAGCCTTAATGCAGTTTGTTTGACATTCAAATGCTTTCTGTGAATTTCTGCCTCCCAGGCTTAGCCTCTCTTCTCAGGACAGTTCTCTTAAGCAGCTGATTTGTGGAGACGAAGGAGCTGTGAAGCAGAAGGTTGGAGTCGGACATAGCGACAGTCACACGAGTTCAGAGCAAACCCATTAAACCCCATTCTCTGTGAATCCATGTCTTAGACCTAACCCAACACCATGTCCCTCCTGTTCTACATGAGCATAACCTTAATGATATCAGTGGGAAGTCACTGATGGGAAAAGGGATTCATGCAGTTGAATTTCAGGCTGCACACTATTGCGCTTATGGTGCATGCCAGAGCCATTATGAAAATGATGAATTGTGTCTGACCCTCAGGAAACTTTGGTATTCACAGTCCTCCAGTTGCATATTTCTTCTAATACTCGGTTAAAATTGCAGGCGTTCTCACTGGAAGTAAGACATACTAATGTCTGCCTGTAATTTCACTAGGACACGCAGGCTGTTATCCCTGTACTAAGGTGGAGTAGTGTGTATCCAATGGAGTACTACTGAGCTTTCAATCATACAAAGGTGTTTCAATGTGTGAAAAGGTGTGAAGAGGAAAATATTGTGCTCTAAGAAGTGTGGACAGCTGGAAACCTTGGTAGTTGAAATAACAGAAGACAAAGTAGACACAGCAGACAGTGGTTCAGTGATTTTGTTTTTGTTTGGTTTGGTGGTTTTTTTTATAAAATATGGCATCATATGTGTTTTCTGGGTTACAGTATGATTAGAAGATACTTTTGTAGCAAGTTATCAGGCAGCATGAATAAGATATTTGGATTATCAAGAGATGTGCCAGTCAGATCATTAAGAGTAGAGTCAACTCTGGACTGTAGACACCTAAACTTGGATGTCTCAATATGCTTACAGGGGAGCTAGATTCCTAATTCCTCATTATACTCAGTGGTAACCTACAAAATGAAAAGAGTCTAGAGAGTTTCTCAGCTCACTGTAATATAGACACATTCAGCTAGGCTCCGCTGACTACATTATCTACCTCCCAATTACCTAGAAAAGTGAATTAGGTGTCTAGTTCAACACTTGATCCTAGATGTCTACAATCCAGAGCTAAATCCCAGGCCAATGGTGTGACGCTGCAATTAAAGTGACATAAATGCACTGATGTTTAATCAGCAGGATAATCAGTGGGATAAACCTGTTCTCTATGGCCAAGGAGGCTGTGGGTATAGAAGGGATGTCAAATTAATAGCAACGTTTTCTATCGCAAGAGTGCTTTTCTAACACCAACAATAAAGAATGGTAATTACCTGTTCTTGACTTCTGCCCAAGTAAGCCTAGGACTTGCTGTAATAACTGTAATAGGACTGGTCAACATTTAACTTCATAGAAGTAACAAGTGCTAAATTAAGGCTTGAGCAAATCTGATCATCAGCACAATTGGCATAACAAGGGAAGAATGAAGATTATGGTGCACAATGTAGATATCCATGCCTGAAATACTGGTTAGACACTAGCTGCTATAGTGATTATATGTATTATGCCAGTTATTGTTTCAGTTCACCCACTAACATTGTGATACATCTCAGTTTGCCCCAGAGAATTTGGTACATAACAGCTAGTTACCTATTGATTCTCTGAGAAAAGAAAAAAGCTGGCTTTCAACTAATCTAATAGTATGCCTAGAATCTCAGATAAGAATTATTTGGAATCTTTAAAAGGAGTAACTTACCTAGTTTAGTTCTAATAAGCAGACTATTTGTACTAAAGATAATATATTTTTATCTGGTCCATACGGCACCAGGCTTGTTAACAAGAAATGGAAGATGCTTCTCTCAAAAGGGGAAGACTGTTCTGGCCCAAGAAATGGTGGGGTTGATAGACAGGTCTTTAAACTAGATGTGAAGGGGGAGGGGGGTGATTGATTGCCTCAGGAGCCTCAAGGACAGTTCTGATGTTAAGGGAATATGGGAATCACAGACAAAACACCACAAAGGAAGGCCACCTGAAGAGCAACACGAAGGAAATGGAGCCATTCCAGCCAGTAAGTCAGCACCATTGGGCACCCAGCTGAAGTGCCTTTACACAAATGCACGCAGCATGGGGAACAAGCAAGAGGAGTTAGAGGTGTGCGCACACCTCCAGGGCTACGATCTTATTGCCATTACTGAGATGTGGTGGGATGGCTCTTACGACTGGAATGTTGGAATGGAGGATTACAGACTCTTCAAGAAAGACTGGATGGGAAGATGGTAAAGGGATGTTGCTCTCTATGTCAACGACCAGCTGGACTGTGTGTAGCTCCACCTAGGGATGGATGAAGACCTGAAGGAGAGCTTATGGGTCAGGATGAAAAGAACCACAGGGGCAAGTGATGTTACAGTTGGGGTCTGCTACAGACCACCAGATCATGGAGACAGGGAGGATGAAGCCCTCTATAGACAGATAGGAGCAGCATCGTGCTCACACACCCTGGTCCTCATGGGGGACTTCAACCACCCTGATATCAGTTGGAAGGACAACACAGCAGGGCACAAGAAATCCAGAAAGTTCTTGGAATGCATTGATGACAATTTTCTTCTTCAAATGATTAAGGAGCCAATGAGGAAAGGAGCCATGCTGGACCTTGTCCTTACTAACAAAGAGGGGATGGTGGGGAATGTCAAGTTCAAGGGTAGCCTCGGCTGAAGTGATCATGAAATGGTGGAGTTCAAGATTCATAGGGTAGTGAGGAGGGTGTGCAGCAATCTTGCTATCCTGGACTTCAGAAGAGCAGACTTTGTTCTCCTGAGAGATCTGATTGGGAGGATAGCATGGGAAAAAGAACTGGAGGGGAGAGGGGCACAAGAGGGCTGGTTGGCTTGGCTGGGCTCCTCCAAGCTCAGGAGAGGTGCATTCCAAAAAAGGAGTCGTCACCCAAAATAGCCACCAGGGCTGCATGGATGAATAAGGAACTGCTGGACAAGCTCAGGACCAAAAAGGAGGCCTATAGTGGGTGAAAGCAGGGATGGGTAGAATGGACAGAATACAGAGAAACGGTCCAAGTGGTCAGGAACAAGATCAGGCAAGCGAAAGCCCAGGCAGAACTAAATCTAGCCAAGAACATCAAAGACAATAAGAAAAAACTTCTACAGATATGTTAGGGACAAAGGCAAGACTAAGGAAATTATGAGCCCTCTCCGGAAGGAAACCAGAGACCTGGACACCCAGGATATGGATAAGGCTGAGCTATTGAACCACTTCTTTGCCTCAGTCTTCACCGGAAAGGGCTCAAACCACACTGCCCTGGTCACGGAAGGCAAAAACAGGGGCTCTGCAAATGAAGACCTGCCCACAGTACGAGAAGATGAGGTTCAAGACCTCTAAGGAACCTGAAGGTGCATAAATCCATAGGACCTGACGAAATCCATCCACGGGTCCTGAGGGAGCTGGCAAACGAAGTTGCTAAGCCCCTTTCCATCATATTTGAGAAATCGTGGCAGTCTGGAGAAGTTCCCACAGACTGGAAGAAGGGGAACATAACCCCAATATTCAAAAAAGGGAAAAAAAGAAGACCCAGGGAACTACAGGCCAGCCTGTGCCTGGCAAGATCATGGAGCAGATCCTCCTGGAATCTCTGCTAAGGCACATGGAAAATAAGGAGGTGATTGGAGACAGCCAACATGGCTTCACCAAGGGCAGATCATCCCTGACAAATTTAGTGGCCATTTATGAAACTGCCACAGACTTGGTGGACAAGGGCAGAGCAACAGCTGTCATCTACCTGGACTTGTGCAAAGTGTTTCACAATGTCCCACATGACATCCTGGTCTCAACGTTGGAAAGTCATGGATTCGATTGACGGACCACTCGATGGATAAAGAGCTGGCTGGATGACCGCACTCAAAGGGTTGTGGTCAATGGCTCCATGTCCAATTGGCGGCCAGTGATGAGTGGTGGTCCTCAGGGGTCCGTACTGGGACCAGTGCTGTTCAACTTCTTTGCTGGAGACATGGACAGTAGGATAGAGTGCACCCTCAGCAAGTTTGTCGTTGACACCAAACTCAGTGTGTGTGATCGACATGCTGGAGGGAAGGAATGCCATCCAGAGGGACCTGGACAGGCTTGAGAGGTTGGCTCGTGCAAATTGCATGAAGTTCAACCAATCCAAGTGCAGGGTCTTGCACCTGGAATGTGGCAACCCCAGGCACGAATACAGGTAGGGTGGAGAATGATTAGAAAGCAGCCCTGAGGAGACGGACTTGGGGGTGTTGGTGGATGAGAAGCTCAACATGAGCCGGCAACATGTGCTGACATCCCAGAAAGCCAACCACATCCTGGGCTGCATCAAGATAATTGTAGCCAGCAGGTCTCAAGAGGTGATTCTGCCCCTCTATTCTGCACTTGTGAGACCCCACCAGGAGTACTGCATCCAGCTTTGGAGTCCTCAGCACAGGAAGGACATAGATCTGTTGGAGCAGGTCCAGCAGGAGGGCCACGAAGATGAAGAGAGGGATGGAGCACCTCCCCTATGAGGACAGGCTGAGAGAGCTGGGGTTGTTCACCCTGGAGTAAAGAAGGTTCCAGGGAGACCTTATAATGGCCTTTCAATATCTGAAGGGAACCTACAGAAGAGCCGGAGAGGGACTCTTTGTCAGGAAGTGTAGCAACAGGACAAGGGGCAATGGGTTTAAATTGGAAGAGGGGAGATTTAAATTAGATACTAGAAAGAAATTCTTTCCTATGAAGGTGGTGAGGTACTAGAACAGGTTGCCCAGAGAAGTTGTGGATGCCTCATCCCTGAAGGTGTTCAAGGCCAGGCTGGATGGGACTTTGAGCAACCTGGTCTAGTGGGAGGTGTCCCTGCCCATGGCAGGGGGGCTGGAGCTAGGTGATCTTTAAGGTTCCTTCCAATCTAAACTGTTTTATGATTCTATGATTCTATGATATACATATATACATATACAGTGTTGCAGTGTTGCAGGTATTTTTATAATGCAGTACACAAAAGAAAAAAAAAAATTGACCTAAACATAACTTATTGATTTAATTCACAGAAGGTTTTTGTTTAATTTAATCTTTTTTTGAGTTCTTCTATATTTCTAGGAAGAATTTGAGTCCTTCCTTCGCCTACAGCCTAATCTGTGCATCAACTGTTATTTCTTTTTTTCATGCTCTTAGAAAGAGAATTAACATTTATGATCTTTGTTTAAGCAGGCAATATATTTTTGTCCTGAAGGCCAGAGGAGGAACTGGGAAATTTCCCACAACCATAAATATTTTGTTTGGGGCAAATTTCACTGTAGAACTGTGACAGATGAAACTGAGATTGTGAATTTGCTCATGCAGGATGGACGTGGCTCTTTAGCTTTGAGTTTTCCTCACGTGATCAGTGGCTGAAGACAGTCTGAAGACTCAGACATTGAAGTACAAACCAGGAAAATAAACCTGACAAATTTGGAATGGAAAATTAGAGAGAGGAATATACAGAAGGGAACTCTAGAATATATTTCTGTAATCATTAAGGCTTTTGGTGACAGTGAAGAAGCTAGCACATGCCTGAAACAAAATATCAAAAAAAAACAAAGTTAAAAATTGTCCTTAGACTCTGTAAAATTTTTATTGGCATTTTAAAATCTTGATCAAAACCACTAAAATGTCTCAGGATTTTGCGCTTTACAGTTGCTATTAATGTGTTCCTATGAAAACTGAAAGTTTTCCAGGGAGCTAATATAAATAACACATATAAGATCAAAGAAAGAATGCAAAAGAAATCACACAGGCACTGAGTAGTATTTTCAGTGCAATTTCTGTTTCATTTTTCTCTTCTATTTTTTTTTTTCCTCCCCCAGATCAATTTACCAAGAATCCAAATTTAAAACAAAACAAAGAACCAGAACGGCAATTTGGTGTAACTGAAGATGCAAGAGAGAGGCAGCAGGAATATAATAACCAGAACTGTGCGTTCAGAGTATTTATATCAGAATGACTTCACGGGGGCAGCAGAACAACAGGAGGGTGTGATAGTCATTTTTGTTTGGGATCCTTCAATAATAAAGAATAATAAGGTGAGTCCTCCCAGGCTGGACCAAGCATTAACAGAAAAGGTTTGTCAGTAGGTATATAAGAAACTTTTTTCCAGGGAATTTGTCTTTATTTTAAAAATGAATGTGGGACTCTATTCCCAAGCCTAGATCAAGCTTTGCAAATTGAAAATAAAAGTGGGGAAAAAAAGGCTGTTGCGGGTTTTATAATTAGGCACTGAATTGGCGAGGTTGGGAATAAAGATGTCAGCCAAAGTCATGGTGCTCCCGGGAAGTGGCGGTGCTGAGGTGTTCTGTAGAGGGAAGTTCCAGTCCTCTGAGTCATATTAAATATTTATATTTTTATTATGTATAGAAAAAATATATATAATATAATATATTAAATATACTTTATATAATACATAGTACACTCTATTAAATATAGTACTCTCTTTGTTAGGAAAGATAAATGTGAAGGCTATTTTTCATTAAGTTCCTTTACTTCAGAGGGGAGATTCATCACTGCCAGTCCCCCCATGCACATTTTATACAGCAAGAACCACCAGCAGCATCAGCAAGAGGTGAAAGCGGTCCTCATCTGAACACCAGGCAGCTCAAACCGGTCTGGTGCACATCTCACATTTCACGTTACAGCTTACATTTTACCACACTGGAAGACAACTGAGCAATTAAAAGGAGAAAAAAAAAATATCCAGAATCCTGAATGTTGTTATTTCAGTGTCACTTTGCAGAGTGTAATCTCATTTAAGAATTTCAAAAATTCATGTTATTGCCATATTGCATGCAACTCCTACTTTCTTTGCTATTAGGACATATTTCTGTGTTATGCAGCTGTCTGAAATCTGCTTTTCCTTTAAAGACAGATGCAAACAGCTGTTTAATGAATCTGTCATTTCCTTATCTTCTCCATTTCTGCAGTCTGATTATTTCTAAGTGCTGCACTGTCTTTTAGAGACATTTCTTGTAGGCAGAATAAGTCACATTTTCTTCTGTATTTCTAATATTTATGTCAACTTGGGGAAAATATCCTCTCAACATTAAATCTTCAGAACTAAAAAAAAAAACAAAGCAAGGGAATAAGTTGATACATTAGACATTAAATCTGATGTGATGTTTTACAAGTTTGATCTCACAAGGAGCATGTTGTCAAAGGAAATTCTTCAGCTTGTTCACATGCTCGTGAACTGAATGCCATTTCGCTGCTTGATGGAAGTAATTTAGAATAATAAGTTAAAATGCCATATATCATAGGCGAGCAGTTTTCTCTGAGACCTGCTGCATACAGTCTAGACTGATTTTTTAAAATACTGTCAGTTACTGCTATAGTCTAGTACTCCTCAAGTTGACATATTCTGAATGGCAGATTGAGGATAAGAGTGAAATACATTTAAATGTGAAGATAAAGGAAAAGGGGAAAAGATAATGAAATCACAGAGAGATTCGGGGAATATCTAAAAAGCATTCAGGTCTACAAATTGCAATCAGGATGAGAACCATAAGAAGCCTACTAAAGCACGGCCTGATAAGTCCTATGTGAGTGATATATGCACACCATCTTCTCTCAAAAAGGTACAGCTGAACAGATTTAAGAATGCGAGCCATACTGGAAGAAAGTGATAAAGTTTGATTTTCAGTTTAGGATTAGTGTTGAGGTCTTTTTCTATTGAGAAAATGTGTGTCCAAGGTTTGAAATTCCATTTTGCTGTAACTTGGAGTCACAGTGTGTTCCCATCTTTAAGAATCGTATTTGAATTATGAGCTTTGAAGCAGAAATGAGCTGGGGAAAACACATATATGATCCTTTCTGACTAAGTAATCAGTTATTCCCTGATTAGATGCAGCCCAGTTATTTTTTTGGGTGGCCACAATCACAGTGTCATTGGGTGCTGACAGCTGGTGAGATAAATTAGTAATATAGCGATGCACCTATCTCTGAGCACTCCCAAGGATGTAGGTGAACTGTCTGCCACCAGTATGTCCTGGGTCACTCAGAAATTCCAGAGTACTCATAGATTAATTCAAAAAAGTTCATTTTTCTACCTTTCCTATACTTCCGCTGACCTTCACATCAATGGATGGTGAAGATACATTCTCCTATGTTTATCCATTGTGTGTGCAGGCAGGCGGCACTGGAAAAGCCTCTCCCCTTCCAGCTCTGTCTCCACTGTTGCCAAGTCCCTGCATTCCCTTGGCCAATATGCTGTTTTCTGATTTACATGGGATTTGCACACCCTTGAATACCAGTTTTACGTGTAATATCAGTAATCCTTGTTATTCTGCTGCTTATTTTTCAAATGAATATTCCAGTCTTGCAATCATAGGAAATGCTTGCAATTCCAGTGAAGATGCTGAGATTGCTCACAGGGCAGTGGTTATAAGCGGGTCTTATCTTTCTTTTCTTCTTTATGTGCAAACTTGAGGCCAATCTAATTTGCACATAATCTTTTCCCATTTAAAAATTAGAACAACAAACCACCCTCTTAAATAGTGTAAAAATGTTGAATAAAACTTTGTACATGAACACACTGACATACATTATTGGGAAACACCTAAAGTCACTAGAAACCCAAATATTTTATTGTCTTTTTTTTTTTGTGGCTGAGGTCCTGTTTTAATGGGAATCAGAAGGATGCTGTGAAATGATACACAGTTAGTGACTAGCACACACAAGAGGTGTTAGCCTGCTGAATGAACTGGGACTCGTTCGGCTTATACATGGTTAACTGCTTCTACACATCAGGGCTGGGATTCCTTTGTCTCAACTTGCAGGTCTAGGAAATAGATATCTGAAGATAAATGATTCACACACACACACCCCCCGCCTCCCTTGTAGTCAGTGGAGATAAGAAGTCACTTTCAGGGTGTGATCTGCCTGACCTATTCTGGTCATCTGTGTTGGATAAGCTACTTTAAAAGTGCTTGTCCCTCTCTTTGGACTTTAAAGGCAACCTGAGTGATCAGCTCAGACGCAAGCATCTGCAGGTTGTTGAGATCACTTCTTGCAGGTCATCATCTAGGTTAATGTTACTGCAAACTGACATTCTGATTAATGTAGATATTAGAGATCTTATACTACAAAAAGCTTGACTTGCAATGTCCTACACAAATTTGATTTAACTGACTGATATGAGAGCATCAAATAATTATATATAATAAAAGCTCAGATGTGTATATATATATCATAGAATGGAATGGACTGGTTTGGGTTGGAAGGGACCTTAAAGACCATTTAGTTCGTATCCCCCTGCCACGGGCAGGAACACCTCCCACTAGACCAGGTTGCTCAAAGCCCTGTTCAGCATGGCCTTGAACCCCTCCAGGGATGGTGCAACCACAGCTTCTCTGGGGAACCTGGGCCAGTGTCTCACCGCCCTCAGAATAAAGAATTTCTTCCTAATATCTAATCTGAATCTTCCTTCTTTCAGTTTAAAGCCATTGCCCTTTGTCCTGTCACTACACTTCCTGATAAAGAGTCCCTCCTCATCTTTCCTGTAGGCCCCCACAGAAATATATATCTCTATCAGTATTTTTATAAATTGTTCCCTGTAATTCCTTATTTTTCCAAAATTTTATAATTCCTATCAAAATATTAACTACCATTTTATTTTCTTTAACTATTCAGCATATTTTAAAGTGAAATCTCTATTCTATTGAAGGAGGAGGTAAAAACAAAAACCAAAGACCAGTAATTGATAACACAGTTTTCTCTCAGAACTTTTTCAATAACTGTGTAGTACATAGCATAATATTTTAATGTGGTAAACTATGAAGCAAATAAACATCAAGTGAAATCCCACACATAGAAATAAATGACGATGATCCCACAGGCAGCCACTGGGTCAGGACTTTATTCCCAGGTCCCGGTGAAGCACCTACAATGACATAATACACGCCTAAGTATGTAATTACATCATCATAGCAGACTCCTTAATCTCCTCCCCATTATTACATGCCTCCTAAACTGCACTTAGCAGTATTTTTGATGAACACAATGAAAAAAATGGTCTTTGCTTTATGATTTATCTATATGTAGTTTTCTATATGTTTCATCAGGCTTGAGAAAGCTTTTGAAATTAAAATATTAAATGAATGAAATCTATGAAAGTAACAGTAGGCCAGAAGAATAAGTGCCATTTTCACAAGGCAAACTGATGCACTAGAACGGTGTTACTAATGGAAGGAGAGGATTTGTTGCTAAGACCTGCTTTTAGAGGCTCAAATGTGTATTGATGTTCGCTTGCTAACAGGTCTGTTCTATATTCTCAATAGGTTTGTTCTTCTCTGTATCACGTTTCTTGGAAGGCTTTCAACAGAGCATTTTCATGCCTTGATTTCTACGTTGGGTTTTCTGTATTGTGTGGTTAGGCGCAACTCACGTGCATTTCTGGAGAATTTGGATGCTAAACTCATAGAAGATTTGGAAACTGGACAATCTTTGTGATTATAGGAAGAAAGGAAGAGATGTACATCCAGACTCTGATGTTATTCTACCAGCTATAGCACGCTCAAACCCCAGTAGATTCATTTTAGCTGAGAGCTTATTTCAAATAAGAGACTAAAAGAAATTACTGGATTAAAAGACAGTATTTAAATTATTTTTCATTCTGCTTTCATCGATCAGGAGGAGTCTCTTACTAGAAATATTCCTACTGGGAAATGAATGTGGTTAAGTTATCTGTTCATAAATATGCTGCAATAAAAGTAAGGAAATGATATTTTTAAGACCTTTGAAGATGTTGACATAGAGTGGCTCCCAAGAGTGGGAATTGCTCAGCAACGGACTTTAGGGAATACATCTATGAGTATCCCCAATAATATGTACAACAACTTTCAAAGATACGCTACATCTACTGTTTTATTAGTCATTGTTCTTATATATCAGAAACTTACAACACTTTAGTTACCACTTAAGTATTCAAAATTTGCATTTGTGCAAATTTCTATTGCCTATATTCATAGTTGTCAGTTTTATTTTTTGCAGGGATGAGGCACAGTTCATAGTAAATATATATATATGTACAATTCAGTGCAGATATAAAGGACGTGTCCATACTGCCAAATTAGCACAACAGCATCTTTTAAACTGTGTTTATTGGGAAAATGTATAAAATTGTGGACTTAATATTTGTTCTACTTCAGGTAAAATCTGGAAAAGGCACAAATACATGACTATGCACCAATTAGATTTATATCAGCTTAAATCTTTGGCTCCCTCCTGAAGGGTGCTAAAACAGAGATCAGTTCTATTTTGGTTTATGAGAGCTAAGAAAAAGCAAAGCCTGCCTACATGGCCTGCCAGGTAGCTAAAACTAATTCCCAAACACTGGGTGAAAGAATTGCTCTGCATGATCCCAGGCTCCAACCTGTGGGTAGCGCTTCTCAACTTATTTCTTAGACTGTAAAATCATTGATCAAGATAACTCTTGGAAACCGACAGTTCCAATGTTGGTAAAAAATTAGACACTGCACAGCCTTGAAAAAGGGCACATCAGTAACTCAGATCTCTTGGCCACTAACTCAAGCTGGGAAAGTGGTTTCATCCTGCTTTCAACTTCTTTGCTCTCACAAATCTTGGTAAGGTCTCGGCTGGACAGTGCTCCAGCTCTTACAGATTTTGAAAGGAAATTATTTATCTTATTACTTCTAGTCACTCTTGAACTCAGGACTGTACTTTTCGTAGAAACAAATGGCAGATTTTCAGTTTCACAGGTGGACACCTTATTCCTGGGTGCCCTCAGTACCATGGTTTTAGCAAGTAAGCACTTGGGCTTCTTTTGCATTTATTCCATGACCAGCTGATCCGCCGCAATGGCTTGTCTCATCATTTCCAATCTGGTATATATTTTCTTGGCTAGTTGAGTCAGCATGTGGTTTACTTTTGCACATGTTCCTTGTTCTTTTTATATCAGTAATGACACAGTGTCATAATAATAGGAACAAAAAATAATTGCAATTCGCCCAAAAGTGAGAGCACTCATTTCTTAACTAATCCATAATATTGGTTTAATTTACCTATGACTCTCTGTGGTTTGATCCCGCTGACAGCGCTGAGGATTTTCCAGATGTAGAGGATTATGAAGTCTAGGACAGTAATGCCATTTCCTGCAGTTTTTCCTAGGAAACTTAGAGAGCTGACAGCACTAAAAAACCCAGATCTCAGAGTTGTGTGAAAATCTAATCTTCCATTTAAAAAACTAGTTTCAGCTGTGTAGTAAACATGCAGTACAACTTAAGGGCTTTCTAAAAAGCTCTAAAAGCAAAGGGTCCAGAAGGCATTATGAATATGATAATTGCAAAGAACAATGCTATGGATGTTAAGTTGGCTCCATGTCTCTTTTCCTCCAATTTATTTATTTTTTTTTATGATGGAAACCAAGAAATTTCCTGTATAATTTATTGTTATTCTTTATTCCTTCACCAACCAGATGTACTGTAGTCCTCATGTTGGCTTAGACTCCTCATCCACGTTAGTTCTGCATCCAAAGTTCAGTGTTAGCCAGTGCTGCAGTTGACTGGGCAGTGATTTAGTTTCATCCACTCATTAAAAAAAAAAAAAAAAGTCAAAAAAATCCTAAACAAACAAACAAACAAAAAACCCAACCCCACCCCCCCAAGAACTCCATAAATTCTGTCTTCGATAATTGAGTGTCCAGTCAAAATACAGCAATTTAACCTTTTTTTTTTCAGACTTTCTGAAAGCCATGAGCACATATGTCAACTTAAGTCACAAGGAAAAAACAAAGGAGAAAAAATATGAGCAATGTAGTAAAAAAATAAATAAATCCATACTAATATCCATCTTGCTAAAAAAGTTCTACATACTTTTATTAGGTTGTATCTCCCACTCCAGGAGAAGGTACAAAGAATCCAAAAGTAGTCATATGCAGGACCCAACAACCACTGTAACAAGTTTTGGCTCTATAATCTCTTAAATTGTGATGGCTCCTATTTTCAGTAAGTTTTGAAGATGGAATTGCAGCTGGTGAACATTTGTTCTCTGCAATCTTTGGAAATATAAATAAAAAATAACAAACTGCTTGGCTGAAACCTCAAATGCCAAGAGAGGATGGCAGACGCTACAAAGTAGTATTTACAATACTAATGAGGCAGCAATGACTAATAACTCAAGGAAGCTTATTTAAGAGTCAGCTCACAGCTGGTACTGAAAGTTTATAAAAAAAAAAAACACCAACAATTACAAAAATTATGAACATAAAAATCAAAATTTAGTAGAAAACTCCTATCATTAATGTTTTACAAACTTCTCAATAAATACTTTGTATTCGATTTTTTTTTTTTTTTATAGAGTGAGTACTGGGGTTTTTTGTGCTTTTTTCTTGGGCATCCAGATTTGCCTAAATTAAAAATTAGGTCTTAATACAATATTGAAGCCGAGCACATAAGAATCACACCATACAATTTCACTCCTGAAAACAGAACTATTATGGAAGAGTCAGAGACTTTACTTCTGATTTTGTTTCACGTTTTCAAAAGTTAAAGTTGATCTCATAATTATAAAACCATCCTTCCTCACCTGCTCACAGTTAGTTCCTTCACTTTATATTTGCAATTTATTTTCAAGTCATGCTAACATAATCATGTCCAGTAAATAAGAGCTAAAAGGAAGCAGGTGGCATGCATAATGAACTTCCAGTCTCACAGTAGCTGAAGTGGAAATGGTTTTGGTCAGGATACTTAAACAAGTCGAGAGGAGATAAACTAGAGATAAAGCAGTCATTTTTAGAAAAACCTTTCCAGATCCACTTTGGAATCTCTCAAACAGCTGAGATATTCTCCTCTAGCCCTCTCTTCCTGCTATTTCTTTCATCATTATCTGTGTAAAATTATATTTGATATGTGAGAACATGGGTGAAATAAACTATTTTCTTTCATGCTTGAGAATGAATGCCAGAAGAACATCCATGGAAACTAATACCTTATTAATCCACACAGCAGATGCAGACAGGCTGAGATAGGAAACTTACTTCAGTCTCTTAGTGTACCTTGAATGGAATTAATATTAAAAAAGTAACAAAAATAAAAATAAAAAGAAAATACCTAAACAAAAAAAAAAACCAAGAACATCTTGTCCTGACATTTACAGTTTTAGGTATGTGCAAAAGTTTATGAAGTTTGGGTTTTTTTTATTTTTCAAAGCTCCTTTGTCTGACTCGACAATATACCTAAGCAAATTCTTCAGAGCAACTGACTTATTTGATATTCTTTCAGACACACTGAAAAACATTATAATTCTACCCTCTAAGGAGTCAAGCTGTGAGCAATATAATTTTCAAAATGGGAAAGAAGGGTATACATTGGTTATGGGCAATCTGTTCTTGTAACTTCTGTAATCAGCCAAGATGATGAGCTATGGCCTTCCTCATTATAACAGAAAATCAGATTTACCTCTGCCAAAAGAAATAGTAACACTTAGCATTTATATAGCTCTTTATCTCTTAAGGTTTTTTAGAAATATTAACTAATTACAGGCAAATTTTGATGTTTCCTGAAGAACATACCATAACCTAAAATTCTTTAAAGGGAAATAAAATTCCTACAGGCCAAAGGGTGCAGGAAATTTATCTCATTTATACTTATAAAATTACTTGTAGAGGAAAAAAAAGTTCAATAACACCACCATCAGTCCTGTTACAACAATGTATCTAATGTTTGCAGTGGCACTATAATTTTTCCTAATAAAAAATTTTGATCATGAGATTACCAAAAAGATGACCTGACATAATGCCTTCAGCACAGAAAATTTCATTTGGTTACTTTTTTCTCCAAAGTCTGTGTCATATTACTTGTGTGTGTCTTTTGCTCTAGTGAAGCAGTATGACTTAACTGGTACAGCTTAACACTCTAACTGGTCTTTTAAACCATTGGTATGATGCAATGTTCTAGGATGGATAAGCCTTTCAAGTAGAAATATTAAAGGCAGAAGTAAAAGTTTTAGGGTAATAATCTGTGATAAAAATTTGTAAGATATTTAAATTGCTTGAGCTATTTTACAGTTGAAAAACGGCATCCAAATGACCAAATGATCATTTGGAAAAGCATTTTATAAGGAAATTCTGCGGTTGGAAGGAAATTTGTTGTGGTTACTTTTTCTTTTACATGTAGCTAGATTTATATTTCTGATTAGTGTCTCTTATTCAGTAACATGCACTATCCACCTGCTAAGGGGTTCTCTAACAAAACAGCTGTCATTTCTTTTCTGTTTGTATAGTGGAGTGTTATAATTTCTTCTGTCTTTTTTTTTTTTTTTTAATTTAAATTATTTATACCATTATGCCTGTTCACATGTTTGAAAACAAGCCAAAGAAATACCACTTGCAGTTATACTTACCCCTCAACTCTTCCACTCCAGTACTCATGATAAAAATATGTCTATGTATAAAGACTCCATTTTTTGAATAAGCAGAGTTGTTAGTTGTGGTCTTAATCCAAGAACCTTAGGTGTTAGAGCATAGCTAAGCAATTTTTTGCTAGAAGTAAGTTCCTCAGGTAATTCATGTTTAAATGCATTATTGCTGTAGTTCACATGGAAGGAACTAGCAGTATTTCTGGCTTGGCTCAGGCTAGCATCCAGCTAGAATAAAGCTGTTTTATAACCTGACAGATGTCTTATCCATATATGTTGCTATATGAGAGAGCAGAATCTGCATCCAGAAACATTTCGAAGACATTAATTCATTACCAGCCTGTGTCTTCAGCCAAAATAAACTATTACTTTCCTGAAATTTCCTTTGTTTGTCACCTGCATCTCTCACTTGCTTAGGTTCATCCAAATATTCTTTGTTTATGAATCTGTCTCATTTGAGCATTATTTCATGCTGGTTGAGATGGTTTGGTTGTATCTTTGGACAGAGACAGTTTGCCTTATATGCTTCCTTCTGATATGTCTGTCCATGCATCCAAAGAAATACTTGGTCCATTTTCATAAAGCCAGTGTAGGTCTAGCTAACATTCGGCACTGCAAGAAGAATGATACTTAGAAAACTTTAGCATCAGCAGAAACCACAATGCCAATGTGAAACAAAAACACAATGTAAAAATATATTGTCTTCTTTTCCTTGAATCAGGACCAAAAAAAAAAAGCCCACAAAAAACCCCAATCATGAAAACAGTAACATTTTAGTGATACAATGTTATTATAATTGCTCTCCAGAAAAAAGAAAGAAAGGTCTTAGGAAATAAGGGAAGACTTTGTTTTTCCTTTTTTCCCCCATTTCTTGGATACAAGCTCTGGGCAAGAAGCTACACAAATTCTTAGATATTAGACACCGCCAGAGTTTCTGAGCATCTTGCAGATGTTACTAGTTCGGCTGTTCTCAAAGATATGACGTGAAACTACCTTTTATCCACCGTAAATTCTATTTCCATAATCCTATAGATTACATCTCTCTGTAAATGATAAATAGAAAGATAGGAAGAATGCAAAATACACCCAATTAACCTTACAGTTGGGCTACCTTACTGCAGGCATATGCTTTTCTTTCAAATCACTTGAACCTTCCACACTAAATTATTATTGTTACCCTTGTACAAAAATTCTACTATTTTTTATTTCTCCCAGAACAATTTAAATTTATCTCCAAGCCATTGACACTTTTCCTTAGAGTTGAATCTACACCAAAGAAACACAATATAAGGACACAGAACAGCTGCACCAAGCTGTATTTGTTCTTGATTTAGTAATTGCAGCGGTCAAAAGTGCTATTGGAAGCCAAAAAAACCCTGAATTGGACTGTGAGCTGCAGGGATTATCCCGGCATGAAGCCTGACAGATGCTTCATCTCTTGGTCAGAAACAGGTCTATGGTCTTCAGTTTGAGAAACATTGTGTTTTGACACTATGAAGGTGTTATTCCCATATTCTCAACAGCTAACTGTAGTGGCAGAGAGCTGCAGCGCCTTTTAGTATGTATTTGTTACCGTTGCTCTTTATGCTAAAGTACTTTATAGATAGAACAAGGAACATAGTTTTTTTTGCAAATTTGTGTTCAAACTGGAAAATTGTGAAAGAAATACAATTTCTGCTGATTTTTTAGTTAAAAAATTATTTTCTCAAATTTTGATGGTGAATAAACATTCCATGTTACCTATTTCTCAATGTAAGATTTTCTTCATATTCAGAAAAATACAGGAAATAAATGCATGCAGTGCAGAAAAGTGAGAAAAACTGGTTATTTACATTAATTCCATGTTACCACAAATACCATTCATTAAATGGTACAACTTTTTTACCAGAAGTGGTTATTAACAAGTGGTTTCTAGTTTCCAATAGCTCGAAGCCACTTCTATATTTGTGATCTTCATCTGTGATATACAGGGGCAGGGGGAAACAAACAGAAGAAACTAGGAGAAAGAACACAGTATGCCATGCAGAAGATTTCCCCAATTTGACTTAGCAAATTAAGTCATAATGTTAATGAGGCTATGCTAGATCCATTGAAGATAATATCTGTGGGGGTATTAAGTATGGAATCCCCCCCTTTTTCCAGTTTGCTCTTTGCACAGCCTTACTTTGGCTTTGCCAAACACAGGGGGGAAAAACAAATAGATGCATCGCCTCAGCCACTGCTGAGAGCTAATCACCTGTAAAATACTTAAAATTCACTGTTATGTAGTTAACATCAGCTCTCAAAGGTTTCAAAGCTGGTTTCACCGAAGTTGCATGCTCTGTAATCTAGGATGACAGAGGACTTTTGGCATAATCCTACGTGACTCAACCCAGTAGGAGTTTCAGCACTGATTTAAATGAAATAGGATCAGTGAAACTGAATTAGAAAATCACTTTGGTATGGCTTTAAACTATTTCTGGTTAGGAAACAACACAATTAGCCATTGTTCCTCCTTCCATGAGTCATCCTGATTTGGGGTCTGTATGTTCACACCAGAGCACAGCAACCTGGAAACTCTCATTGGTTTACGTCACAATATATTGGGTGTTCTATAAACACATGAAAAACTTTCCTAAAACCAAACCTACACACCTGATTGCCTGTCCTCAGAGTTTTACAGGATTTCCCCTTATATTATATATGCTATGTCTCCAGCTCATTACTGATGTTGGAGATTGAGGGTATGAACCTATGAGAGTTCTCAAGCTGCAAATGCCGATATTTTATTTTTCTACTGGTGATAGGAGCAAAGCTTATCATGATTTGAACAATGAAAGCCTACAGAGAAAGCTGCAAAGAAACCAATTTAAATCCCCAAAGTCTGAGCAGACTACAACACACAGAAAAGAAAGAAAAAGAGAGGAAAATAAAAAGGTCTGCTTTACGATATCTGTTTGATAATGCTGCTTTCCAGGGACTATACCCTT
This sequence comes from Gallinago jamesoni, assembly GCA_025769975.1. Classification (NCBI taxonomy): domain Eukaryota; kingdom Metazoa; phylum Chordata; class Aves; order Charadriiformes; family Scolopacidae; genus Gallinago; species Gallinago jamesoni. The sequence goes on from JAOQGH010000001.1 coordinate 202,583,664, forward strand.
CATGCAGTATCAAAAACCTACTGATTATTGGGGAGATTGGCATTTTACAGAAATAACACACACTACATCAGCTGTGCTGCTGTAATTAGCCATTCCCAAACAATAGACTTCACTGAACAACTCTTGCAAAGATTAAATGACCCTTTCTGTTCCCACCCATTTTTTTCCTTCTTCCTTATGTTCTTTTATGTCATACTATGTTCTGTTATGCTCGCTTATGTTATGTTGTTTTCTACGCTTGTAGCCCTTTGGGGATGTATAATGAGAATAGCAGCACAAATGAGAAAGTAGAAAATACAAAGCAGTGAGCGTAGGTTTAGGTAAAGTGACAGCTGCCATTAGAGATAAGGTAATTCTACAAAAAGGCTCCAGCAGAGATTAAAAACTAGCCCACACTCCCAAGCTGCCAAAGAAAAAAAAAGAGCTTGTTTCTAGGTATTTTTCTCTGCTGTTGTTTCTTTCTTCTTCTTCTTCTTTTTTTTTTTTTTTTTTTTTTTTTTTTTTTTGATAGGGGCAGGGAGGGCTGGTGAAATTAGTAAAGAATTTGTCCTCCTTTTTCACTTATATCCTTCCATAAATAGGGGAGGGATGGAGGGGAATAAAAAAAATCTTTTCTTTTAAAGAATATAGTTTCCTTTTTTTACAGATGTTCTCCAAGACCAGCCAGCTCCTGCCTTTTCTTGTCATGCCCCACAGAAAATGAGAAACAGCACAAGAAAGGAAGAGACATGGCACACAAACATGAGGAAATTTAAAATGCATATTCAGCCTTTTGTGAGTGTTTGAAAATAAATCCATGAAAAAATTCCCTGTTAGTTATTCCATATTTGTCTGAATTAATGATTTCTCCTTCAGTCTCCTTTATCTTCCAAATAAAGTATGAAAACTTTAAATAACCAGACATTGCACAATTATATGCATGTTATATGGCTTTTGTTCAGCTCACTCTTCTTACAGAACAGCTTGAATCATAGAACCTGCCTCGATGCTGTGTAGTTAAAGCTGTAATATTGGTCAAGAAAAGACAGTCCAAGGGTGAGACTTGAGAACATAGCACTTCTTCTGAGATCTTGGCAAAATGTGTTATCCACATCTATCTCCATCTTTCTATTTGTAAAATCAAGACAAAATAGCCCTGCCTGGACTACTCTCTGCTGCCTAGATTGATTTTAGAAGGAAAAAAAAAAAAGGTGACTCATAAAAGATACTGATTACAAAGTCCCTCCTTATCGAATATATATTTATATCTCCTGCAGGTAGTTCACTGCTAGCTGTCTCTGGGCTTTTGGCAATGTTCCTGCTATAGATCTACTAGCCTTGCACCCCTATACTCCCTGCTAGCCAGTGACTAATGCATACTTAACAGGGATTAATAACCTAGAAATACAAGCTACAGTAAATAAATATGAGGAAAATAGCAAACTGATTAAGTTAATTGGAGCTGATCTACCCATCAGTGTAATTGGCTAGGATTTTCACTTTAAAGATGGAAGCTTTAAGCAGCCACCTTAAAAGGCTAAATTACTTTGGAATAATAATTACTAAGAATGTTTAAAACGCAATAAAATTCAGCTTTGATCCCATTTGAATACTGTGAAGTTTAACTCTGATAGCAAGGAGCAATTAATACACACTCTAAGGGGCAAACTTGAGGCAGTGAAGATGACTGTGCTGCCTGGAATCCTCTTAATTTAAAATCCCTACATATTATTACCTTGTAAATCTCCTGATTTTTTTTTGTTGTTTTTTTTTCTATACTTTCCTACTATTCAGACATTTTACTATTATCTTACTTTTAATGTGTGCTCTAGTACACTTCTGACAAAGAAGTTCATGTACTTCATCTACCCATCACAGATGAATGCCAAGACTGTGAAACTAATGCTTTTTTGTAGTTTTTCAATATAGAAACACAAGAAATGTGTTTGTATGTATGTACCTATGGATGAGGTATCCCATCCATAGAGAACATTAACTCAGCTGGAAACTTCGTCCCATTAGCCAAATAAGGAGATTCCTGGCATATTCCCTGCAGTGTTGTCCAGGGCGGACATCATATATAATTGTGTACACACTCAGAGGGATTATTGACTGAAAAGCATATGTAAAAGTTCATTTTTTGGTGATGTAAACAAAAAAACAAAATTCAAGGAAATGGAGCTCTTAACTGAAGAGACCGATTTAGTACTCTTGCACTTCAGTAAATTAGCCACACTACTGCAGTCAATGGAGTAGCTTTCAAGTGGGCAAACACCTGTCTGGCACATTTATATGGCATATTTAGCCACATTTAGCTGTTACATCTCTGAAACCAAGTATTTTCCTTTTTTTTTTAAATAATAACTAAGTACATTACTGAAACGACCTGTATGCCACCTTAATTCATCTAATGCCAGTCACCACATTATGCAACAAGCTTGTGTTAAAAACAACAACAACAAACATATGTTTGATTTAATCTGATTTTTTTTAAATCACAGGTCTAAATCATGTATTTGGTGATGGGACAATCCCTTCTTTTCAAATTTCAGGGCAATGTAGAAGACAGGAAAAAGCTGCTATGAACAATATCTTCTGCTGGGACACATGATTAGTCATCTGACAGACTTGAACTGGAATAGTATCCCCAGGCAACCAAACCTATTAACCTTTTTCCAGCAGCTGGCTAGATCTAAAAAGCTCAGCAGCATCAATTTATACGTTTGTACAGTTCTCAATGAAATGGAAGTGGAATGATTCAAAAGGAAAATCATGTGCTGATCTACAATGTAATATTAATAGCCAAGCTTGGGAGAAAATTGTGCAGAAATATCAGCATGACAACCCTGAATTGGGCACTTAAAGATAATTAAGCCAAAAATAGTATTTACGGATTGCTGGACATCCTCTCAGATTATGTGGATGTGTATAGATGGTAGAAGTATGATAAAGAAAGAAGGGATGTAACCAGATGTTTCAGAAATGGAAACAGAGACAGAATAGGTAAGAAACTAAGCCAGTGTAACTATATATAGAAAACGTGGCATTCAGAAGTTTTATATCATTAGATTTAGTGACATACAAATAAGCATTTTAAAAAGGGCTTTACAAATTCTTGTCTTAATTTTTACTAAAACCCAGAAAGAAGAGTGTTTGCTTTGTCTTCTTTAATGGGAGAGTTGGATCTTTTGCCTTCAACGAAGGAGTGAAAAATTACATAATGCAATGACACTATTACAACTAAGAAAAAGGTGACTCATGTGCCACAGGACAAAAGCTGGCCAAAATTTGTTATGTTATCATCATGTCACATCACACATACAAACAAAGAGAAATGCCAGTGAATGGAAGATCACACCTATTCACAATTGAAGAGCGGTTTAATACTAAGCTTTTTTTTTTTTGCATACAATTAGCTGATAAGAGCAAAATCCGTCTATGGTTTTGTTTTCCTTCCTTTTTCCAAGCTTTCCCTTTTCCTTGTCTTCTTCATTCCTTGCATACACCTCTGAAAATAAATCATAAAGCTGAATAAATCCAGCATAGAACAAACAATAGCTTTACCCACTATGTCAGTCAAACTAGTCATGTTCTTGGTATTTTTGAGAAATTTTGGGTTTTTTTTTTCGGTTTTCATTCTTCTTTTTTTATGACAGCTGATTATCAGCTCTGATTATCATTTGTATTCTTTGCTGCTAACAGCTGTCAGGCTTCTTATTCTCAGTATGGATGAACTCAAATAGATGGAAAAGGCCCATCAAATCAGTTTTTGAAGTCTGAAGAGCAAGAGATCTGCATGTGGCACTCACATTTGCAGACGTCTGAATACAGAAATTGATATTTTTAAGAATGCAAGCATGATGGTAGTCAAAGCTGAGCAGCCACCACGCCTGCCACTGAGTGAGCTCTTTCTGCCATTCTGCCTCAGTGCCAGGACACCAGCCTAGCTTCTCTGAACTCTTATACAGCCAGGAGAACTACAGTAAAGGTCCTATTGTTTAACTATATAATCTGCAGGATATATAAGATTAAAACACTAAAAAGAGTCATTCTGGGCCTTAGTGCCTGGGAAAAAGTCTCAGAAAGAAATGATGGCTTGGGGACAATGAATTCCTTTCCTGCTATCTTACTGCTTGCAGGGGGAAACAAACCTCTGATGATTTATACAGAGAAAAATGATGAGAGTTACCACTCCTGTTATAGCAAGTTTGTTGTATATTAAGAGACGTGCTGTCACAAAGTACTGCAGAGACCACAGAGCTGCTATACTTTGTACAGCCAGTAAAATCTATACTGGGTCCTGCCTTTAGCATCCTTCAGAAGCACTGAGCCGGTTTCACATCCCTGTCCACTATAGACAGAGAAGCAGTTACACTGCCTGGTTAAAGGTGATACAGAGATGCTTCAGTATCAGCCAGCTTTGGTCATTCCAGTTGTTGAAGTAGAGCAGATGTGTCAGAGCATTGTTGACTTCATAGTTTGGCCCGGTATCAAAGCTGTTCTAGGTTACAAAATCTGTTATACATTCGAGATGGAGATCAGTATTTTTGTACACAATGACAATAAGAAAGCTAAGCATCGAGTTATGGTATAAATATTATATATTATATAAACATTAGGGTTAGATTAGCAATAACTTGTCAACTGTATTGACATTTATTGCACTGGATGGACATGAACAACTATGTTTTTCCTTTCCTATACACTTTCATCACTGAGTATATATAATAGATAGAGTAAGCAGCTTAGACATAGATGTCCACATTTGCTCTAATGACTCCCATAAGTCACCTCATACAAGTGATGTATATGAAGTCCTAGAGCAAATCAAAATCAGTTTCAGATGTCAGATGTTTTCTGTCACTGTTCCCACATCTAACCCAGTAGATCACTATGACCTTAGACAAGTCATTTAATCTCTGTTTCTATTTCATGTTCACACATTAATAGACCTGAATAAAACTGCAGTGAAATAGAAAATAGTTTGCTATTATTCTGAAATATTCCAGCATTAAAAACATTTAACATAATGATGCCATAAAAGAACTGATGTAGGACTGCTGCAAAGCTGGAACACAGATTTTTGTGTTCACATTGTCTATATTACTTAGATGATACCTTGAGGGTGCATCCTATTTATGAGGTGATAACCATTTTCTAAGCTATATAACTCTCAGGTTTATTATACAACTACACAAATATTCCAGTATAACAGAAAGAGTTCTTAAGGCATCACATAAAAAATTAGTCCTTCTTTTCCTAATCAATCAATCATAACCTTCTTGATTCCCACATCACTGCAACAAATATTGTGTCCCTATTGTTCAGAAAAGTTAAGCAACACAAAAAGAAACAGACAGATTTTCTTTGCCTTTGATCTAAGACATCAATAGAAGAAGCAGCATAATGTATATAGCATATACAAGGTTTGCTGGCAGAAGAGAAACATGTGAACAAAGCCATAAATTCCTGAATATAGACATTTACTAATTCTGAAATAAAAGGACCTTAGCAGTGTGAGGGATATTTGAAAAAATGTCTTTTACACAGCCTAAGTAGGTTGAAGTGTTTACAACTTTCCACTTCACACCTAAATTTAAGTCTTTGCATGAAGAGTCCAAGTTCAATTTAATATTTATAAAATTATTATGTCTGGTGGAGACTATGGTTATTCTGGTCTGGAGAAAATTGGTTTTATGTGGCAGGATTTTGTCAGTGGAGGGACTACAGGAGTGGCTTCTGTGAGAAGCTGCTAGAAGCTTCCCCCATGTCTGATAGAGCCAATGCCAGCCAGCTCCAAGATGGACCTACCACTGGCCGACACTGAGCCCATCAGTGACGGTGGTAACACCTCTGGGATAATATAGTTAAGAAGAGGGGAAAAAAAAACTGCACAACAGCAATTGCAGCCAGAGAGAAAAGTGAGAATAAGTGAAAGCAACAACTCTGTACACACCAAGGTCAACGAAGAAGAAGGGGAGGGGGTGCGCCAGGCGCCAGAGCAGATTCCCCTGCAGCCTGTGGTGAAGACAACGGTGAGGCAGGCTGTCCCTCTGCAGCCCATGGAGGTCCATGGTGGAGCAGAGATCCACCTGCAGCCTGTGGAGGAACCCACATGAGAGCAGATGGATGCCTGAAGGAGACTATGACCCTGTGAAGAGCTCATGCTGGAGGTTTGCTGGCAGGACTTGTGACCTTGTGGGGGACACACACTGAAGCAATCTGCTCCTGAAGGACTGCACCCTGTGGAAGGGACCCACTCTGGAGCAGGGGAAAAGTGTGAGGAATCCTTCTTCCCCTGAGGAGGAAGGAGCAGAAGACACAACGTGTGATGAACTGACCATAACCCCCATTCCCCATCCCCCTGCACCATTCGGGGGGAGGATGTGAGGAAATCAGGAGTGAAGTTGAGCCTGGGAAGAAGGAAGGGTGAAGGAAAGATGTTTTAACATTTGTTCGAATTTCTCATTGTCCTAGTCTGACTTTGTTGGTAATAGATTTAACTAATTTCTCTGAGTCAATTCTATTTTGCCTGTGATGGTAATTGTTGAGTGAACTCCTGTCCTTATCTTGACCCATCAGCCTTTCATTATATTTTCTCTCCCTTGTCCAGCTGAGGAGGGGAGTGATAGAGAGGCTTTGGTGGGCACCTGGCATCCAGCCGGGGCTAACCCACCACAAGGCGAATTCCAGAGAGCAACTCTGATTTATCTTTGTAACCTGAGCACAGTGAAGCATTCAGCTCTTTCCTACGGTTAATCATTTTTCTTCTGAAACCAGGGAAATAAGGGAAATCTTTAATATGACCAAAAAAAAAAAGAAAGAAATAATTCCTAACTGAAGTTATGGAATATTTAACTTACATGAACTTTTTAAAAGACCATTTATACATTCTCTGTCAAAAACACCCAAAAGTATACAAAGGTTTAGAAGTTCCATGGAACAAGGGTTTTAATCAGTCTCAGGTGTTCTTTACCTTTATAAATTTATCAGCCTTCCAGGAAATATGTATATAATACACATCATTTTGGTGTGCTTGGTTATTCCTTTTTGAAAAATATTTTACTTTCCAGCTTCGGGTGAGAATACTGAAACCAATTTGTTGGACAGCCAAAACCACTGACAGTACAGAATCTCATATTTACTGGATTTCAAACGAGGGACCTGAAAACAACGCAGGAGATTTTCTATGCTTGCTGGTTCTGAAATCCTGCAAGGCTGAGGACAGCAAAGCCACATCATGCCGTGTCCTCTGCTGTCTGCCTTTCTGCCTACAGAAAGGCCTGCACAGGAGATATTTTCATGCCTTACTTGTGAAGGGATCAGATGCCAAATGCCATTCTTGTTTTGGAGGCTCTGATTTTGTTCTCCCACAGACAAGCACAACACAATATACAGAGCTCAGCTGCAGCCTGTCAGCTCACTTTAGTACTTCATGTCAAGAACTTAAACAGTGTTTTTCATGTCTAGTACCATGTACAATTATTCAGCCTTTTACTGTGCCTACATTATAGGAAAAATAATAAAAAATTCTCTCTTCTTCACTATAGTATGCATTACAGTCTTTTAAGTTATGCTAGTCCAGGAAGCATTTTTTTAATTTCCTTCTTTCTTTGAGAACACAGAATTTAAAGTTTACTCCTCCCACCTTTTTAAGTTGAAGGACATGAAAATTTAGTGCAGATATTTGTTCCCATGGTAGACTTCCTTCTCAGCACGCATTAATGTGAAACCAAACACTCATTTGATTATAAATTCACTCAGAGGAATTACAAAAAGAATTCCCCACAGCAAATGTCTGGGAAGCTCAAGCTGGTTTAAATTGAAACCTAAATCATTCTCTGTTAACAATAGTTTTCCCTTGAGAAATACACCTGCCAGGTTAGCTTGCATTTGTGGGATGAGACCTGAAGACTAGCTGCAATAAAGTCACACTCAGCTGCATTGGCTGCTCTGCTCCTTTGCTTCCTAAGTGGACTGCCAAGGCTCTTCAGCATCAGACACAGAATCTGAATCTAAGGCAGGCAGGTAAAATTTCAATTTCAACTGTCAATGCCAATAGAGAAAAACAGCAAAAGAAACCCATAAAAGATATTCCATTAAAACATGAACTGGTCCTGATAGAATAGGAACTTATCCTGCTGACCATCTGTTTTATATTTAAGCTTTTTTGGTAAACTGAAAGAAACAATAGTGTTTCCAAATTTTCTACAGGGAACTTTGATATTATATGATAATCTACAATAAGATAGAGGGAGTTTAAATCCAGAAAGGTCTCATGCTGCAGGACAGCTGGAGTTCTGTCATTTGCTCTGAGCACCATTAAATTAGAATGAGTAAGGGTAAAATTGCATTTAATTCTATCACCTGGTCTGGGAATTTTGTTGCAGAGAAGTGAGTGAAGTTCAGGACCTGCCCGGCAGACTGATGCTTGGTTTTGAGTTGGGTTAAAGAAGAAACCGGAAAGAAGTAAAGTTTCATACAGAAGTAAATAAACATTGTGATGACATTCCAAAATATAAACTAACCAGGACAAGGTGATCAAGTAAGACAGAGTTAACAAATCCACAGAAATAAGGTGGAATTATCTGATGTAATGAGTTGATGGACTGAAGCAGAAACTTCTAAGGTGTGATGCATCTAATCATTGTATGCATGTTTACAATAGGCCAGAGAAATTACCCTAAAGTGTCCATATTTCTCCAGAGATGGTAAATACAGACTAATGGGATTACTGCAGTAATCATCTCCAGTAAATGTAATGAATACTAGCATTGGTATCTAGACTGTAAATTGCAGTTATTTACAGATTTGGTTTACAGGTATTTGGAGAATGTTTTTTTCACTTTCCAACAAGTTTTTAAGATTCCTTAAGAACAACTAGATTTATAGATTCATAGCATAAAACTTCTCAAATCTATAAATAATACATGATTGAGCTTGCGAGTGGAAGATAGGTACCAATTACAGAATCACACAGAACCACAGAAGGGTAGGGATTGGAAGGGACCTTTGGAAATCAAACCTCCTGCCAGAGAGTAGGTTCACCTAGAACAGGCTGGACAGGAATGCATCCAAGAGGGTTTTGAAGGTCTCCAGAAAAGGAGACTCTACAATCTCTGTGGGCAGCCTGTTCCAGTGCTCTGTCACCCTCAAAGTAGAGAAGTTTTCCCTCATGTTGAGATGGAATTTCCTGTGTTGCAGTTTGTGCCTGTTTTCCTTTGTCTTATTGCTGGGCACCACTGAAAAGATTCTGACCCCATCCGCTTGACACCCACCCTTTAGAAACTGATCAGCATTGATAAGATTCCCTCTCAGTCTTTTCCAGGCTAAACAGACCCAGGTCTCTTAGCCATTCCTTAGAAGAGAG
>JAOQGH010000001.1:202595966-202610285 GCA_025769975.1 Gallinago jamesoni
TGTCCTTGGCAAGCTTGAAGCATGTGGAAAGGTGTTCTGGTAGGGAACTGCAGACATACTTATTGATAGTTGCATGCCTACATACTAAGGATTCTTCCTGCTCGGTGTGGAGATCTACAAGATGGAGATCTGTATCTGATAAAAGATATCCTGTATAGCCAGGGAAAAGGTGGAGAGACTTTCAGAGTCCTTAAAAGTGATCAAATAACTACACAGTGAAAATGCCTCTTTCCTTCCCTTGACACAGAACCAAAGCTGACCACATTGCAGAGGGCTAAGATATCACTGGATATATCAGCATATATCAGCAATTTTTAAAGCAGAGCTCTGGATTTCTTTTTGTCCGTCTTAAAAACACCGAGAACATAATCCTAGGACTACTTAGGTTACTTTATTTTCTTTCTAATGGGCTTCATTGTCTGAAATGTACTTTCAAATCAATTTCTGTCATTAGTCCTTTTAAGCAAATATAAAATTTGTAGAAAGTAATTATACTTTGTTGGTACAACACATGTATATGATCAGTCTTTTGTTTAAATTAGATTTTAAATTACTTGTTAACTTAGTGATTGCACATTACTGGCTAATGACCTTAAAGAAGAGATGTTTCTGCTTCAAGGGACAAAAACATAGGCAATTGCAGTCATGGCAGCAGCAAAGGTGGCTATCTGCCTCTAAAACAGGGTCAAAGGAAGACCTATAAATACTAGTTAATGTTCTTCTGAATAATCTTAAGGCCTAACTTCTGCATATATTTCTCAAAATAAGCAGAGTGGGTTCAATGATTTTTCTACAATCAACAGTAATCCAACAAAACTTCCTTACTTTTTCTTGTTATTGTTGTTGGCCGTTAAGTGTACTGGTTTTGGCTGGGATAATTTTCTTGCTAATAGCTTGTATGGGATGGATCTGTGCCGAAACCACAACACTTTGGAAAGTTGCTTTTATTCCAAAGATTCTGCAAAAACCTTCAAATGACCACAGACCGAACATGGTCTAGTGGGAAGTGTCCCTCTCCATGGCAGGGGAGTTGGAACTAGTTGGTATTTAAGGTCCATTCCAATCCAAATCATTCTGTGACTCTAGATTCTATGATTCTGTGATAGTTGGGTAAATAGCTATGTAGCTCTTAGATATATTTAAATACCTTTATTATGCCTTTGCATAGCATAATTGCTTGAGGGACAAAAAGTCCTTGATTGACGATGCTCATCTAATCTTATTTGAAAGTATAAATTAAACTTAAGTAATTTTTTTTTCTAAGCCAGGACATCTCTGAACTACATGCACTTCAGTACAGCAGTCTTGTTCATGTGTCTGCCTGCAAGAATCCTTTGGGATATGAAACCAGTGGGAAGATGGATCCAGAATAGCTGATTAATTTTCAATGAACACCACCTCCAAGCTCAGAAAGTCTATCCCAATGAGAAGGAAGTCAAGCAAAATGATAGTAAGCCTTCATGGATGAACAAGGAGCTCCTGACTAAACTCAAACATAAGAAGAACTGAATAGATAGAAACAGGGACAGGTCACTCAGGACAAATATGCTGTTCAAGTGTTCATGGATGGAATTAGGAAAATTAAACTGATACTGAGTTTTATCTGGCAAAGGATTTGAAGGGAAACAAATAGGGCTTCTATAGGTATTTAAGCAACAAAGAGAAAAGGAAGGAAACTATGTGTCCGCTGCTGAATAGGGTAGGGGACCTGGTGGCAAAAGACATAGAAAAATCTGGTGTACTCAATGACTTCTCTTTGCTAAGTCTTGCCTCAGGATTCTCAGGTCCCTCAGGCAAGTGGAAAAGGCTGGAACAAATAAGACTTATCTTCAGATTATAGAACTTTTAAGGCAACTGAATGTACTCAGATTCATGGGACCTAATGGGATGGACCCATGAGTGCTGAGGAATCTGGCCAATGCCAATGGCAAGGGCACTCTAGACTATCTCTGTAGGGTTGGCAATCAGAAGAAGTTCCTGAGGACTGGAAGAAAGCAAATGGATCTGAAAAGCAGTTTCAAAACAGAGCAGTGATTCCCGATGTTGAATCCTAATCTGTTCCACAATACCAGTCACATACACAATTGCAAAATGCTGAACAGGCAGTTCAAAAATTGTGAACATCCCTTTTGACATTACTCAGTATAACTCATTCAGATTTCCTTAATCACTTCTGAAACTTTGTTTAGAAACAGAAACAAATGACCCAAGGAAGTTCCCACACTGATTATAATCATGCTGCATTCTCGACATGATTCAAAGCCAGAAATAAGGGAGAACCTGCCATGTAACATACACAAAATAAACCATGTTTGTCTTTGCCTGGAAGCTACAAAAGAGAGTGAAATCACCAGGTATTTTCACAGTCCAGAAGCCACAATAGGCTGGAATTGCATACTTTTATTAAGAAAACTATTCATCTCTGTAAGATTGCTCCCATAAATAAAATAAATAAGTTGGTGGCATTTTCACAGCTTTTTGAGAAGAAATAGTAAGTAAATCATAAATTTTCACTTTAAGAAATTGTGCTTATGTATTTATTTTCAGGGGTTTGATCCCTTAAATTTATTTATTTGTTTTTTCTTGAAAGCAATATGTTTTCAATTAATCACAAAATATATTGTCAGAAGCAGTGCTAAAGGGTGGTTCCTCCTTTATATTTGTTCAAACTTATTTGAAAAAGATGTCACTTCTTGTGTTTTTTTCTACTTATTGACACGTTTGTCATGTATACTATGATGTATGGTGCTAAAACAGCATGCTTCTTTTAAATTTAAATTAAAATTCTGAAAATATATATAAAAACATAACACGATATCCTTATTAAAAAAACCTCACCAAAACCAAAAAGCAAACGAAAAGGAAAAGAAGAAGCTATTTCTGTTTCCATCCCTTCAAAGACAAAACTAGGAACAGTGCAGAAATGAGCAATTACCAATCCAATCCGGCCATTGCAATTAATGGCATGAATTAATATTTAATGTCTGGTTTCCTTCTAAGATAGGTAGGCATTTTAAAACAAATTCTCAAAATGCACAAGGTACAAAGTCTATGTAAGTGACATCAACATATCTCTTTCTTCTCTCCCTTTCTGCCTTTGAATTAAAAGGAAACAGAGGTGAATGAATGAGGCAAAGGAAATGCAGTATGTATCAGCTTAGATCCTGATGTTTCCACTCATAGCTAATTACTCAGAAAGTAACCCTGCTTATTTATAAAAGAATACTTAAAAAATAAGATAAATTCATGACTAAGGAGGGAAGATGTATATTCCAGTGGCCAATCAAGAAATGTGACCACCTTATTTTTTTCTGCGTAAAGTCATCTGCTCATAAGTTTTCCTTATAAAGCACCTGTCATGGCCCATTTTCTGGCATGTAGCTCACTTAGCATTATGTTTTGGCTTCAAGGTCATTCTGTTACCACTAACTATATCATCTTCTGTACTGAAAATATGTCCTTTTCACACAATTTAACCCCATTGTAACCAAGGTTTACTGGTAGGCTCAGATACTCAAAGAGTTTGAGTTGATATTTCACATGATATCAGTCAAAACTTTACTTTTCAGGAACCCTTAAAGGATATTACCTTAGAGAGTTAGATATTTTTAGCCAGGCATTTAGAAAGATAAGTTGGCCTCAACTCAATAATCAGGTTTGGAACATAAAATGGGGGTTTGAATGTACATCCAAAGAATGACCAATTTTCTGTTCTGCTGATTAAGTGGCATACAATAGTTAAAAATGAAGTTATGGAATAAAAACATCTTGCAACACTGAATCTGTATCTTCCATCAAGCTAGTAATTTTAGTTCATGAAATAAATTTCCAAGAGTAGTAAAGATTGTTGGTATTGATAGTGTATATCTGCAATTATTATATCATCCTACTGATTGATCTTTTATTTTCTCTGAGACTTTTTTGGACTGTTGCATTTTCAGGATCAAGTATTTTTCTTGAGGCCATTTAACTCACAGTTCTATTTATCTTATTTGGAAAACATTTTCTCTACCAATTGCTGTAAGATGACATTTGTTTCAGAATGTATTTTCTTAGTAGAAACATTTCTTGATGGTTATTTGATAGACTGCTGTGTGATGACACTAATAAGAGCAATGGGGATAGGTAACTGCTGACAGCTTATGCACCAGAAAAAAAGATGTCAGAGTATAATACTGGCTATTGGACAAAAAAAAAGGGAATTTATAAATTCTGTAATTAGCAGCAATACAGAACTCTTGGACAGACTAGATGGATAGAGTCCAGATAACATTTTTTTCCAGCAGATCTTACCATTCACACTAACAGATTATAACAGAGACATTTAAGGCACTGACACCAAGGTGAGTGGTGAGGGTGACATGCCTGAGGGATGGGATGGCATCCAGAGGGACCTGGACAGGCTCAAAAAATGGGCCTGTGTGAACCTCGTGAGGTTCAAAAAGACCAAATGCAAGGTCCTACAGCTGGGTCAGGGAAACCCCAAGTATCAACACAGGCTAGGAATGAAAGGATTGAGAGCAGCCCTGCTGAGAAGGATTTGGATGTACTGGTGGATGAAAAACTCAGCATGATCTGGCTATGTGAAGCTCGCATCCTAGAAAGGCAAGAGCATTCTGGGCTGCATCCCCAGCAAGCATGGACAGCAGGTCAAAGGAGGTGATTCTGTCCCTCTGCTCTGCTCTGGGGAGATCCCCCTGCAGTGCTGCCTCCAGCTCTGGGGCCTCAGCACAGGAGAGACATGGACCTGTTAGAGCAGGCCAGAGGAGATCACAGAGGTGCTCTGAGGGCTGGAGCCCCTCTGCTGTGAGGAGAGGCAGAGAGAGTTGGGAGTGTTCAGCCTGGAGAAGAAAAGGCTCCAGGAAGACCTTATTGTGGCCTTCAAGTACTTAAAGGGGAGCTGTAAGAAAGATCCGGACAAACTTCGTACCGAGGCCTGTAGTGACAGCACAAATCCTAATGGTTTTAAACTAAAAAAAAGGTAGATTCAGCCTAGACATAAAGAAATTTTTTACTGTGAAGGCAGTAAAACATAGGCCCAGGTTACCCAGCAAGATGGGAGATGCCCATCCCTGGAAACATTAAAGATAAAGGTTGGACAGGGCTCTGAGCAACCCAATCTGGTTGGAGATGTCCCTGCCCATGGTAGGGGGGTTGGACTAGAAGGCCTTTAAAGATTCCTTCCAACACAAACTATTCTATGATTCTAAGTCTCCACTGAAACTTCTTGCAATTTAAATTTCACCTGACATCTATGTTCCAAACATTCCTTCTTATTTCAATACTGCTTCCTACTAACTTCCTTTGTCACTTAGATCAGCAGTAGTCTTGCCTACCTTTAATAGCAATTGGGGATGAAAGTGTTGAAATGTGTCTGAGGAAAACAAAAAAAAGAAAAGAAAAATGAAATAAAACCGAAAACCATTGTGAAATGTTTTAAAGAATACTGTGAATGAGAACAGGCAGCCTTACTTTAATCACAGTTATTAAAAGATGATCAGATAAAAAGTCCAGCCTGATTTTTAACTGGGCAGCTGCAGGTCTTTCTGTGAAAAAGGCAAAGGCTGGATTGCATTTTAAATTCATAAGTATAGGCCTGGCCTTACAGCTAACATTATCCTTTATCTTCTGATGTCAATAGAAGGTGGTGGGGGGGGAGGAATAAAAAAACAGAGCATGAAATATAACATTTATTCTGCTGTTCACCTGTTAGTTATTATCACTGATTCCCAACTTTCCTGGTACTTTATTGACCTCTTAAGTATTACTTGGAAAAAATATGTTTAACTGATCTCAGTGGTAGAAATGACCTTCATGATTCTTTACTCTGGTTGCCCGAAGAACACATATCATAAAAATTCATGGATTAGTCGAGACTAGCAATATTACTGCGTTGTCTGCTTATACTCATCTCTCTTTTCATATCTTTTCTCATTTTCTCTTTCCTTCCTTATGTTACCCCCCCGTGACTTTTCCTCAGTCTATCTACTTATTTAATTCCTTCAGTCAGACACTACACCAAATAAAAATGATCAGCAGTTCAGTAACAAATGATGACATCTGAGTGCAAGTGCCAAACAGAATTAGCACATGGAAAACACAGGGTCAAGGAGAAGCACAGATACTGGGGCCATAGCTCTTGGCTGCTGGTAGAGCCAGGATGACAGCACTGTAAGGACTACATACATATTCCATGAAATCATACCCCTGAAATCATCAGGGCTGGAGTGTTTTCAATTTATTGATTATTTTTAGTGTTTGGGATTTTTTGGGGATTTTTTTCATACAGTCATAGAATCTTTCAGGTTGGAAAAAACCTTGAAGATCATCGAGTCCAACTGTTAGCCTAGTACCGGCCAAGAATCAGACCTATTTTTCTTAAAACATCTTAGCACCCTCCAGTGATATCAGTGTCCCAAAACACCAACACATCCCTCAACAAATAACCTCCTGATGTAGACAAAATAAGTTTTTGGCCAAGTATGCTTAGTTGGAACAAACTTGACTATCTTTTTTTTTCTCCTACACATTTTTTTCACCATCTTATGTCCTATTCAATCTAAGGTTATCTTAGTAATAACATGGGAGTGGTGATCTCAACCTCTGACAGTTTAGAGGAGCAGAACAGTCTTGATATGTTTGAGTTTTATAAAAGAAGTAGAGTAATATTCTTCTGAGAAAGGAAATAGTTTGGTAGTAGGTAGGTAGAAAGTTTGTTTAGAAAATAAAAAAAAACAAACAAACAAACAACAGAGCTGTGTTTTACCTCATTTTCACCTCCCCGAACTACCCACAAGATCTGCTGTTTGTATCTTTTCTCTCTTTCTTGGCCAGAACAAAATACAAAAGCAAGATAGGGATGATCGGATGCCTAAAAGACTGAACAATTCAAAAAAATCTTAGAAGACTGTTTTGTTTTGCAAGTTCTGTTTGGTGTCAACATTCAGGATGCCTTTTTCTCCTTTCAAAGACTGTTATAGAAATAAATAGAGTAAATGGCCACACACAAACACACAAATCTCATGTAGACTACAAGTGCAGTGAGAAGTCTGCAATCTTCTGATACTAAAGTAAAGAACGTAATTGCGAGAAATGACTGTAATGAGAGAGCCCGTGAACACAGAACACTATGTACAAAAGATACAGGCACAAATGGCTAAATAACAGGATTGGTGCAAACAACCTGAAAATAGTCCCCTGTGTACTT
This sequence comes from Gallinago jamesoni, assembly GCA_025769975.1. Taxonomy (NCBI): domain Eukaryota; kingdom Metazoa; phylum Chordata; class Aves; order Charadriiformes; family Scolopacidae; genus Gallinago; species Gallinago jamesoni. The sequence continues at coordinate 202,603,174 of JAOQGH010000001.1, forward strand.
AGAGATGATCCCATGTGAGTAGAATACAAGCACCCAGACAGAAAAAAAGTAGCAAAGCGAAATTAGAAAGAACATATGGGGTTTTTTTGTTTTGTTTTTTTTTTTCTTCTTTTAATTAGATTCGAGTGTCTCAGGGAATACAGCTGCATTCTCCAGGGGGCAGGAGGGAGGGAAGATTAAGTAAAAAAAAAAGAGAGGAAAAAAGGAAACTCGGTGGCAGAATAAATACATTGTTACAAATCTTTACGATCCTTAAAATAACCAACACTAACTTCAGTATTTGCCTGTCCCTACTACTAGAATACTATTTAAATTTAAGAAGCTTCATTGCTTACTTGCTGAACAGAGGGCACTGTGAAAATAATACTTTTAATGATATATATACATATCTGTCCAGAGACCAGAAATATTGTTATAGGGGGAAAAAGAAAATAAAAAAAAAAGACAAAAAAAAAAAAGCCTGTCAGCTTAAAGATGTCTGCAGCTTCCAGGTGTCAAGGAATCCTTTTGTTAGTGGAGGAGGTTTTTTTTGGCTGGTTGGGGATTTTTTGTTTGTTTGTTTCTTTTGTTTTATTTTTAATTAGTCATTATATCTGAATAGCCCACTTCAAAAGGCAATTTCGCTACATATCTTCTCTGTTCGCTTCTATGATGTGCAAAGGGATGCATATTTCAGTTTTCAATTTTTTTTGTAAACACCCAGAACTCGATGTAGCAGAAATGTAAATAATATGGAAGTGTAAATAATAGAAATGTGATGAAAAAATTCATGTTTGCTGAAGAAGATAACTTAAAATCTGTATAATCACTTGAGTGGCAGTGGATTACCCAGTTTTTACAAGTTGTTTGGGTAGAAAGCCCATAATGTTTCTGGGCTTGTAACACAGACACAGGCCATCATATGCTGGCTCCATCTAAGACAACGTTAGGTCTGCAAAACTCAAGGCAAGGATTTGCTGGAGGATCTAGGATGCAGCCTGACCCTGAAAAACTTGCTCAAGTCTGAACACCCCATAACTGCCAGAAGATATAGGTTCCTCTGGTAAATTTATTTAAAAGTTCCTATGGATTTATTGTCAGGTCAGCATCAGTTCATTGTATGTTGTAGATATGTTCATTAGCTGCAAAATTCTTTAAAACAAACATTGTTTATGTTTCTGAGTCACTTGAGGCAATTTTCAAAATGGTTGCGAAAAATCACACAGATTAACTGTTCAGTTATTAGAATCTTCCCTGACATGACTTTGGACTGTTCCAGCTCTCTCCCAAAAAGTTCCCAGACAGTTCAGGAAGCCCAGAATAGGCCAGAATAGCCCAGGCACCATTCCCAAGAGGTAGTCTGAATGTAGTTTGGGAATACAAAGGCACATTTAATATGTTAGTATAGACATGATTTATTTGACCTTGGCCAAACCCCCTGGTTCTTCCATTTTCCTTTCTGTAAAATGGAATAATGGGATTCTTCCAACTCTGCAAAATATATAGTTACATCCCTAAACAGCTGGCTGATACATAACTATGAGGGTGGAAATGAGAAAGTAAGGGTGATTTGTATCAGTTAAACATATGGGTTTTCAAATTAACTGCTTGAAAACCCACATTTGAATGCAGGGAAGAGCTAAGCATTTCTGAAGATTGCATCCTATTTCATGTTTGTTAGTCTTCTAACATCAACACCAACGGTGGCACCAACATTGCTCTCTCTATCAGCTCCTTCCACTGACAGAGCTGCTGAATCAATCTCTGTGAGGGTCTGCGAATGTTTTGGGAGGCATTGAGGAACTCCAAACTTTGATATGATTAATAGAGAAGTATTCACATTTTGCGGGCAGCTGGCCTCCTCGGAGTTCTGGGCATCACGATTCCTTAACAAGATTAAAAAAGGATGGCTTGTTTATAAAATAAATTTGTCCCACATGACAAGTTCTCAACCAGCAGGGTTGAAGATAAACAGTATGAGCTGAATCAGGAGAAAAGAAGCACCAAGAAGTGTGTTTCCTGAAGGTTTGTTCCACAGTTATCCACCTCTTTCTCCTTGGATACGCCACAGGCAAACCCAGAAAAACGAGTAAACCCAGATGGACTTCCAGGCATCCCTGACATGTACAACACAATACAATACAAAGGTAGCTTTTTGAATATTTCTGGATGTTTCTAGATTGGCCTTTATGGCCATTTATTAAATCATATACATTTTATGCAAGTTCCCTTTTACATACGCTCCAGCTCACCCATTGCCCAGCTGGATATAATTATATAATATATTCTGTACAGATCCCAGGATTCTCCTGACCATTTCTGATGCTGCCTTAATGGCTAGTGGCTAATAAAAGCATGCTACCACCTTTCAACTCACTGAAAAAGACACAGTGTCCACTGGTGCTAGCAGCCTTTTTCAAATTTATATTGTACATGTTATACACGCGCCTTGGTTATTACAAGCTCCCTGCTCCCATCAACAACAGTAATTGCAACCTATTTCTATAAAGTCCATTGAATTGGTACATTTCAGCAATGCTCCAGAAAGAAGGCTACTCCAACTACTGTATGTATTTCCGGGGTTTATGAATCAACTTTATGATTTTAATTTTGAAACTGTTATTAAAGAGACAGATTGCATTTAATAACAATTTTAGTATTGCCTGCTGCTCTAACCAGCAAGCAATAAAGCAAACTAAAATTAAAACAGGAATCCACTGCTAGGAGGCAAGCACATATAGAAGGTGGCGATTTGTTGTTGTAACCTCCATAAAATATCGGCAGGCATAGTATTTCTGTCATTGTGGTGCTATTCTCATGGCTATAAAAACAAGCTACATGTCCTGGGAGTCATTTTTCCAATTAAAAACACCCCCCCACCCCACCCCACCCCACCCTTCTCTGGCTCATTCCAACACTTAGGCGTATCCTGTAGACTTACTGCATGATTTTTCTACACTCAGGTCCATGCATGCCCAAACTGTCTGTTATTTTTGCATGTGATTTTTTGCTCACAATTCAGCAGAAGTACAATGTTTACTACAAAACGAATTTCAGAGCGGTTGGTGCTATTTATAGTGACTCCCTGCCAATCACAGAGGTTCTGAATTAGCACTTCTGAATTAGTCCTAACTCAGCACTAAATGGTATAGTGGAAAAGGTTTTTCAGAGAAGATGCTATTGTCAAAAATCATTTCACTGCTGAAGCTGTATGCAAGCCCTAATTTCCTGCTCCAATAGAATGAAACCTCTGATAATGTTTATCTTTACATGGCAAAATATTTTATAATCTTCAAGAGGCTTGGTTTACCTGGAATATATTTGGATTAGTGGACCTCTTGTATCAAAGAGCTGAGATGAAAGATCTCACGGGAACAGACTTCCCCAAGATTTCTGCTATGTTGCTATCAGGCTAAAGAGTAAGAGCTAAGAGGTCCAAGTCAATGAGATCTTATGTCTGTTTCACACCAGGGTAGAATTGAGTAATGATATGGTTTTGGTTGAAGTAAATTTATAATCTCCCAAGCAGTTTCCAAAAATGGCTGGGGAGTTAACATGGGTAAGAACCTATCCCAAAAGTCAAATGATGTGTTTATACCTTGTTTGGATTGTGAAAGCACTTGACAGTATTAATAAAGGTCATTCTGTATGTATTGGCTGTAGAACCAGAGGATGGTCCTGAGAATATTTAAATGGTTAGAAACTAAATTCTTCAGACACACAGTCTTTACATGTATTGTCCCATTCAAGCCTCACTTATTTCATGCATTTGGGGAGTAGTAAAAAAGTAAGTTTGTAATCACTGGGAAATAAGAAATGAGTCCTGTTAAGCTCTGCATTACACAGATCTAAAAGGTGAGCTGAAGAAATATAGCTCTTTGCTGTTATTTAATCCCTGTAGAACCCTAATTATCACTGCCCTGTGGACAGCTGTGTTAAGCAACTAATGCACTACAGAAAGCCTCAAGCTTAACTGTTTCTCAGTGTTTGGTGCTATACACAGCCATAGGAAATTAAAAACTTCAGACAGTAGTGGACTGCCTGATAGCCATGACTGGGGACCACCACTCTTGGGGTCAGCCAGCCCCAACACAATTTCAAGCAGCTCTGGGGATGCTGTGAGTTTGGGAAACCTCAAAAGTATTTAGGGTGAAAGGAAAACTTGCACATAAGTGATACAGCTGAAATTGAACAGAGGACTTCTTTTGTAGTCGGAAGCATGAGAAAAGAATGGCAGGAAGGTGCAGCTGAGGTTAACCAGAATCTCCTTTCTCCATTTGTGACCTCAATCCCCTGCTTTATTTAAAAAAAGTGGTGGTGTTTCATAACTGCTGCTGCAATGGAGAATTCCTAAGCTTGGGCTGCAATGTTACAGAATGCCTCATGAAATAAAGGGCTGCTCCTTTACAGCAACACGCTAATCTCCAGTGCTTGTGTACATGCATATATATTACTTTTAATTACACACTTTCTGTTTGCCCATAATAAAATTTCAATTAGAGAAAAAGGGAGAAATATTCTGTTTGCATGCGTACTCGAGTAATTAGTGACAATGGGAAGGGGATGCAAGATAGTTTAATAGGGGTTTTAGCAAAATATTATTTTCTCTCAGTTTGTCTGAGAATGGCATAGTTCTCTATTTAAAGAAATAGTTCTTTAAGTAAATATGAATATAAGAATCATTTGTGTACAATTTTCTTTGTTAGTCAGGATTAAAATATGCAAATATTCTAGATGTTACTCTTCAAAAGAGAGTAACTTGCATTCCCAGAAACCCTTTATTCAACTGGAAATTGAGATCACACAACATAACACAATAATAGGAACTTGCAGTGCTGCAGTTGCTTAAAATTGAAAGGCAGAAAAGAAATGTACTTTTTGATGCTTGTGTTCTTCTGGTTCTTCCTGATAACAGGATATTTTTCCTTTGTTTGGGAAAAGCTAGGGTGGCTCTGATCTCCTACTTGGCACCTACTCAGGGCTTGTGCTGTTCTCAGGACAGAGGTAAGTCCAAAAAGTTAAAGATGGATCCAGTGGCCACTGAAATCAATGGGAATTCTTTAAAATGACATCTGTGGGTGCTGGATAAAATCCTATTTTAAATGAGTGCCTGAGCCATTGCCAGCCAAATCCTGGAATCAGTAGGTTGTGGTGTAAAGCCAGCTTTGGCAGTCTCTTGAAGAGGTACATCTACCGTGGTCAGCAGGGCACAGCTTTTCATGCCAAATTCAGCAGTTGGCAGAGTGTTGGTTGAGTGAACATTGAAATGTCCAGTAGAATAGTATAGGGACAAATTAGGTTTGCCAAAGATCCTTAGAAGCAAGGGTTTTTTTTTTACAGTCCTGGTTTCCAGCAGAGCTGATTAGCCCCTTACCAAACAAAGCCCATGGTGGAGGAGAGGAAGGATTGCAATATATAATTACTATTAACTGCATCAAAACATCTCCAATCCAGATTGTGCAATAAAGATACATTACATTGAAATAAAGGAACAGTAGGGAAATGTTCAGTGAAGCTACTTGTGCAGTCTCATATGCTCATTCTTCTTCCCTCTGTGTCTGCGTGGCCAAGTTCCCTTCCAATGACAACCAACCGGCAAGACGATGATACAACAGATCTCTGTCTGATGTACGCTATTTAGCCAGGCTATACTTCCAGACCCAAGAAATGTTTTTATCATTTTCTGTGAAGCTGATAAGGCAGCAAGCTATTACCCACGTTTCCTCAGCTCTGAGTGCCATGGATTATCTCAGTCACCATGGCTTCTCTCAGTGACAAGAACATGCTTTTCACAAAAAAGAAGGTTCTGTGATAGCCATGGAAATGTTATCTCTGTCCTGATACTCATTCAAGTCTCTTTTATTAAGAGAACCTATTCCAAACATATTTTTACATTAAGCAGGACTAAATATCTGAAATTAAGGTTCATCCCTGCCACAATAAATTCAAAGCTACTGTGACCTCTGTGCAAACACTGGAGTACGAAAACATGAAATGCAAGAAATATGCTAGAAATAAGACACTTCCTTTTAGTCATGGCTCTGGAGTTGTAACAAATTTGATAGGTTTGATCAAAAATGTCTTCAGCCCTAACATTTGAAGGGAAGCGATAAGAAATTCTGTTCATATATTAACAAAGAACAACTGAAGTCCAACTTATGATACTGCTTTTCTGCTTTGTTTCTCATAGTCTTTACATCTTCAAGTTACAAGTTGAAAGGAGGTAATCTATCCCTGTAACCAACTGTAGGGTAGAGAAGAGGATGGGTGGCAACGCTAGGGCACTTGGAAGAGTTAATTTTAGAATACCTACGGTACACAAAACTGATGTAGACTATGCTGCTGAAAGGGTTGTTGAGATGGGTAAGCAATATCATCTTTTTTCTTTTTTTTTTTTTTTTTTTAATTCCACTGGGAAGGAAAAAACTAGAACATTTCAGGAGCATGAGAACTGCCATGAAACAGTATCATTATTGCTCAGACAGCTCTTCATAAGACCCATCATCGATCTCTGGTGTGTATGTGCACTTGTACTGACACCTGGTGGCAAAAAAAAACCAAATAAGAAATCAAATAAAGATGGCTGAAAATTTGTTTTCTCTGAGCTTGTAAAATAAACCAGTTTGCAGATTAACTTTCAGGTCCATGCTGAAAATGATGTTGTTTGAATGCATTCTGGCATTTGCTCTCTCTGAAGCTTGCGTTGAGTTCCTTTAAAAGTCATTTGGCGAGACAGATGCATATTTTTGGAGCAGAACCCTGAGAATGGTGGTCATGTTTCTCATTTTCCATGTCATCAAATGACAAGTGTTTGTGAGGAACATGAGATGAATTGCAACACTACTGATCAACAGCCCGAGCACCTTGTTTTTCTGCTGCTGGTACGTTTAGCAGCATTTCCAATGTCATGTTTGTAGAGCAACCTTGCTGGAATATTTGCATGGTTTTCTGAGAGCTTAATCCCAAATTTTGGGATTTGGATCAGGTGTTGTAATCTCTACTTCTTTTTTTTTCTTCCTCACAATTAAATTTAAAGCCAACTCAGGGTTTTGTGACTGATCACAGAAATCACAGAATTGTGGTGGTTGGAAGGGACCTCAGAGATCATCGAGTCCAACCACAAAAAAAAAAAA
>JAOQGH010000001.1:202610666-202622164 GCA_025769975.1 Gallinago jamesoni
TCTCGTGCCCTACTCGCCACGCTGTTCCTGATACAAGCCAGGATGCTGTTGGCCTTCTTGGCCACCTGGGCACACTGATTTTCTTAGAATCATAGAATGGTTAGAGTTGGAAGAAAGCTTAAAGATCAACCGCCCTGTCATGGGCAGGGACACCTCCGACTAGACCAGGTTGCAGAATGGATCCATCCATCCTGCTCTTGAACGCTTCTCACAGGAGAAGCAGCAAAATGGTACCTATGAATACACTAAGGGAAGTTTAAGTTATATATTGACACTGGACTGGAAAAAATGTAGTCATAATGGGCTTGAGCCCAATATCAGTTCTCCTAATGTATCAAAACTGTAATTGACTAAACCTATTAACTTAGTACCTTTCCCAAGAAATCTATGCAGATAAAATGTTAAAGGAGACAGGAGAAACCTACACATCTCATTGTAAATGAACAAACAAAAAAGCAGTCTGAAACTACACTTTGACCAAGAAATCACAAAATAGATTATATTTCCCAACTGAAACCCTTATCGCAAAAGCTCAGTGCAATTATCTTCTTGTTTACTCTGTTTCCCCAGGGAAAATGAAGGATGATAAACAGTCATGTGACCCAAATGACAAGGAAGTTCAGTTAACAGGTTTACCTGTTTTGCCTCTCCACAACCTAACCATTTTTGGGCTGCAAGAAGAACAGCAAGAAATGACATAATCTGTGACCTAGACTAAAGTGCTGACATTAAACACAATATTTCTTGTTTCAAGTAATTTTTGCTTTCAGAAACAACTATCTATTAACTAAGCACATAATGTTGCAATTTACAAAAGCATCTGAAGACTAAGAATATGTTCATGTTTGGAATTGTATGTATAGGCAGATAGATACTATTTCTTTTATGAAAATAATACAAGCGGAAGGTCTAAATTTCACATATTGCAGGCCTCAAACACACGCATGGACCTCTCCTACAGCCCTATTGATAATCTTCATCAGCAACAGTTTTTAGCTATTCATAACTCTGTAGAGCCAGCGATCTGAGTCACTGCTCCATCTGTACCATCCTTGTGGAAATGTCAGTGGCAGATGCTTCTAGTTAAACAGGATTTAAGTTAAAGGAGTCAGAACAAGATATCAAAATACTTGACAGGGATTTCGGCTGGCTCCTACTTTCCTTGGAGTATTATATTTTGGAATTACCCCAGAATACAGTTTTACTTAAGTTATCTGTGGGAAACATAAAGCTTGGATGGATCCTGGTAGAATAAAAGATTGACACTTAGAGACACTTGCATACTTGCTGGTCTATACCTCACATTAACACTTCAGTCATTGTAAATCAAACAGGAATTAAAACTAGTAGGAATGATTTAACCTTCTCCAACACTTGGAAAGGGACTCCTAGAGAAAAGAAGTCACTTTTCGGACAGAATCACTGCAGAGCAGTAGCGCTGCCTTGTGGGCAAACCATGGAGAGAACATAGCCTCTGGGCCTATGGGACAAGAGTGCTGTGGCCATCCCCACAATCTCAGTCCAGCAGCCTCCACTAAACAATGCCTCTGATTTTTCTCTAAACATGTTGGGCTGCAGTAAGGGGGTTTGCTGTTGCTGCAGGAGAGGAGGACATCGTTTTATATAGTTTTTGCAGGTTTAAGTCAAGCTAAGCTAGCCATAAATTTGACCTGAAATCCTTAAATACCTTAATTTAAATAAAAGTGGAAGGAAAGGAAAAATAAGAAATGCTGAAACTATTTTCTTTTGCTTTTCCCAGAATAAAATATATTTGCTTTGTAGGAGGTTTGGTTTGCAGTAGGAGATAGGCACCCTTCACAGGAAAGGAGCTGATGGCTGTTATGCCTTTTCCTATGAATTTCATAGGAAAGAATACGGTTCTGGGAGAAAGAAAATCATTGAAATGTGCAAACTGGACAAGTACCCTACTACTGGGCTACAGAATTTAAGAGGAAAAGGAAGGATACAATCACCAATCTCATTATTGATTTTGTTTTGATCTAATGAGTCTAACTGGAAGCCAAAGAGCTCTTGGAAAGCTACCTCCATATATTTTTAATTTATTTTTTAATTATCCTCTCCCACAGTATTTTAAATAGTTTATTTGGTATATTCAAGCACTAAATATTCTTGGGAAGCATATTTGCAATATACGCTAACAAACATGCACAGACTTTAAGTTACACTCCACACTCTCCTAGTTCAGACTCTATTCATGCAGAAGTTGGACACAAAGTCAGATCCTCTCTCATCATGTGAGATTGAACAGGAATTTCCACCTTCTAGGAGAGGATCCTAACCACCACCTCTGTGGTGTTTTTCTCTGTAATACTTTGCTGAGGCTAATCGTTTGTCAAAATTAGATCTCAATGTGCAGGGTAATGGGAGGTAGAATCCAAAAATCCTACTCCTGCAGGTATGTTGTTCAACAGGGCACAAATCTCACTCTCTTTTCTGACAATCCCGTAAAGTTGTCTAGCTCTGTATTCCCAGGCTGTTCTAAAACTGTATTTGTTCAGTGATGTGTATATGAATAAACCTGCTTCCGAGAAGAGTTTAAGGACCTTGTTATAGACACTGGGAAAAAAACACAAGCCCATAATATCAGACTTGTGGATTTTACTTCCAGCCACATTCTGAAGGTACACACTCTTCATTGCATTAAGGTCTATGGGCAGAATTAGACACTGCAGTGAAGCTGTTTCAGTTGGCTTCCCCATTGCTGACAGCAATGGTTGGATCTCCGGATTCCTTCACATCATACATATGCTTAAAGACATTGAAATTTCTTTAAAGGCCAGGAGCTTTTTGTACAATATAGCTAACAGCCACAGAGAAGCTAGATTTGTGTTGTTATGGCTTTTTGAGCAAGATACAGATGCCTGCATGGGATATTCCCTAAAGACAGTCAGTGTGAATTAGCACCAGACTGGGAGTCAAGAACTACATGATCCTGAAGATTTTATTTAAACTTTTTGTGTTGTTTTCCCATCTGGAAAATTGTCTTCTTAGTTACAAAAATATTTCTTTCAAAAGTGTTAAGCACTTATCTAGGAAGTACTTTAGGTTCCTTTAATTTTAGTGGATTCTCTTTCACCTTTACAATACCTAAAGGCTCTGCACCTTTCTTTCTGGTGCTAACCCTGTCTCTTTTAAATCTCTAGTGCTTTAAAACTATGTGCAAGATCATTTTAAGAAAAAAGGTTTTCCAAAGGGGTATTAATAAGACACTTGTAGGAATTCATTATTTCTTCAACTATACATGAGTTACTTGTGTTTCAGAGCGATAAGATGTACTTTCACTGATATTCCCTTGGTATGACTCTATGTTTTTATCTACTGAAAGTGCTGCAAGCCAGAGCTCTCCAGAAAGAGAGCTGAACATGTCAGGTTATTTATATTATGATGAATGTAACAGGTATCTTTTCTCTCCTAAATGTGAGTACATGATTCCCTTCGCTAATAGAAATTACACATGCACATCAAGAAGCGGAAAACCAGCTTGCAACATTAATATGATCTTATATAAACAGATTTTACCTGTAAAGAATCCCTAAAGTTTTACACAACCCCCATATCAATTATTCAATTGCCATTATTGATAGATCAGGCAGGAAGAGCAGGCAATATGTAATTACTCATAGGATTTGACAAGGATACCAGACCTCATACTTTTACCCTTTCCTTTGAAATGTCCAGTTCATAGGAAGTATATGCAAATACATTCTAACAGTATTATAATTATTGTCCTTTTTGCTTCTAACTGTAAAGAAAAATACTAACCTGGAGAAGGCTGGCTACTTGAAATATAATTTAGAAGATTTTCCTTCCAAGGAGAAGAAGCAAGAAAATCAAACCTGTTCACATTCATGTTACTGTCAGTGATTCTTTCATTCATTTATCCAAATGGAAAAGTTTTGGGAGGAAAAATTAAGGGTTTCCCTTGGACTTCTGTATAGCTCAATGACCAGGATGATTTGCTGCAAGGCAGGACTTAGAGCACCAACATGTTCAGAAGATCCGAAAATCTACAAGTCTGCACATGAGCACAAATAGCCATAAGCCAGGGCCATCGTGCAAAGGCAGAGCTCCTCTTGCAAGCGTCTCTTGTGCACTCTCTCTCCCGCAGGCTCTGAGCATCAACACCACATCATGATCCCTCAGCTGAAACACATGTTCTTTCTGATCCTAATGTGACTGAGGCATGAGATTTTTGGAAGCATGAAGCAGAATATAGGAAAGAGGAATCTCTGTGAGCTTTACAGGACTCCGGGTTTAGGGGCAACTCAGCTGCCATTCTTCGGAGTTTTGGGACTTAAGTCTCCTGAAATAAAAGTTAGGCAAGACTCACACTCAAAAGTCTTTTTTGTAGATCCAGCCACAACTGCTCAAAGCTGGATTTTCACCTAAAAGAGACAGAGGTTGTGGAGGCAAGGACAAATAAATACTTATCTTATCTTACAGGGGAAAGACAGTGCTTGATATGGCCTTATGCAGGTTTAGGGAGTGGATGTTTTTAAAGCCAGTATAAATACCTTGACTATGGGCTAGAGATTTCTGCTTCAGCAACTGAAGACCAGTCAGTTGTTAATTCAAAGTTAATTCAAACAGCCAGAGCCCTGACTGTTTACTGAAACGGGTCTGAAGCAGGACTGAGATTCTACTTACAGCTTTGCACCACCCATGCGACACACGCTACACATAACAGCCATCTCACACAAGCTGAGATTCATCTCAGAAAAGATCAGAAGAAGCCATGTTTCTACGTGTCTCAAATTATAGAAATGTCACTTTCCCACTGGAGCCTTATGTTTAAACATGAAGAGAGACAAAATAAAAAAAAAATATATAAAAAAGAAGGAAAAACTAGAAGAAAAAACAACAGTTGGTTTTGATTTGAATATTTTTTGTTTACAATTGTGGATGGCTTTTCAAATACCATTTATAATATCATCGGCTATTTACAGTGCTTTCTGAGTGAATTAAATTTTTGTTTTAATTGTACTTGCTTTGCAAATTGACAATTGTAGTTGACATTTGCAAATTTATGGCTATTTGTACGGTGACTTACTTATAAAATAGCCCTGTGGTTTATGTGACATTTATCTATAGCCATGATTGTTTAAGAGGGCTTTTGTGTCTCAAAGCTCGTCAGATTTTTCCCAAACATACCAGTCAGTTTAATAAAAGATCACAGACTTTTTTTTTAGAGTAGCTGAGGTTGGAGAGATCTGTGAAGATCATCTAGTCTAACCCAGTGCACAAAGCAGGGTCATTTAGATCAGGTTTCTCAGGGCTGCGTGCAGTAGGGGTTTGAATATCTCCAGGAATGGAGGCTCCATAATTTCTTTGGGAAAGTTTTTCTGGTGTTTTACCACCTTAATAGTAAAAAAGATTCTTTTCTTATGTTTTATAGAAGTTTTCTGCATTTCAGTGTATGCCCATTGATTCTTGTCCTGTCACTGGACACTACTGAGAAGAGTCTGACTCTTTGTTACTCCCTACATTAGGTCTTTACATACACTGATAAGATCCTCCTGTACTGTTTCTTCTCCAGGCTGAACAGTTCCAGCTCTATCAACCTCTCCTTGTATGTCAGGTGTTAGAACCTTAATCTTCTCTAGGGTCCTTGGCTGGCCTCACTGAAGACTTATCTCACCAGGGCTGAGCAGAAGGAAAGGATCACCTCCCTTGAACTTCCAGAAATGTTCTGCCTAAAGTAGCCCAGGAAGATGCTGGCCTTCTTTACTATGAGCGTGATGTGGACACTTGGTATCCACCTGTATCCCATGATTCTCTTCTGCAAAACTGTAGATGCCTTGGAAAGGCACCTGATCGTGCTGATTTCACAGATGATTGAAGCTTCTCCATCATTCTGTCCTCTCTGCACCTTTTAATGTGCATGTGCTTGAAATGGGCCCCTTTCAGTCCCATTTTGCTGACTACAAAGTTTCCCTTGTCCACATCACTACTGACCCTTTGCTTTCCAACACGATCCATCACTTTCTTACTTGATTGTTCATCGTCTCTCTCCCTTGCTCTTCCTAGATTAACCCACGTTTACTAGAGTAGCAAGACTTGGTAGAGATGTTGCCTTGCTTACTAAGGTGATTCTCTCCTTAGCTTTCTTCTGCTCTAGCTGCAATGCTGGACCTACAGTTCAAAGAATATTTTCTTAAAAGATAAACCCTGAATGATGCTGAACCATAATTTAATCTGAGGCACAAGAGGACAGGTTCGTAATAGTTACACATATCTTAGGAAAATTCAGTAAGAGGCACTTTTAATGAATCTGTAAATTTATTCTGTAATACTCTGCCTAAAGAATGGCAAACATAATGGGCTACACAAAAAGAGAAAATAAAGGTGATCCCTGCAATTATAGGACTCTAAGCTTGACTTCAATGCTTTGTAAAGTATTATAACAGTTCTTGAAGGAATGAATAATTAAGGACACAGAGACAAAGGAAGTGAGTAAATTACACACATGGTTTTATCAAAGATGTCAGCCTAATCTAATACCTGTATTTTTTTAAACACTGATATGTTAGATAAGGTGGCACAGTGGATTTAGTAAATATATTTTAAAAAAAAAAACAAACAAAAACCTAAATGCACTCCCAAACAATTGATATGGTTTCCTACAGGAAATTACTGCTCAAGGAGGAGATGATGAACATTAATATAATAGTAAGAAATAAAGAGCTAGCTAAAGAAGAAACTATAAAAGCTTATATTAACCGGGGTGAATAAGACTGGAGAAGGACTGTTACTTGTACTCCTCAGACATCAGTCTGAGACTGGTTCCACTTAATTTACCAATGACCTAGACATTAGAAGTAAGCAGGTGTTCATCAGAAATTTTGGCTGGCAGAATTGGAAGGAACTGCCAATATTAGGGAGGACTGAATCATCATTTAAAGAAAATTGGTGAAGCCTGTTGAAAAGACTAGATGTGGGATGATATTTAAGAATTCAGGTAGAAAAGTCATGAATTTTGGCATAAACAGGGAAGACACTACTTGAAGGCAGTAGATTAACTACCTGCAGGTTGATTTCCTGCCCTGTCCTTGTCCTATCCCTATCCCTGTGCGCATGCCTGATGCCCAATGATGGGGTTTCATACCACTTGATCCCTGGCTGCCCTCCTCCTGACTGGAGTGTGGTGGGACAGGGCCTGGCTGTGAGGTCCTGCCGTGTGCCCCATTACAGCTTGCAAGAAGCCACTTGCCCTCATGGCACCCTGACACTAACTTGTAGCATTGCACAAATTTCTAGTCCGTTACAGTCATTACATCATGTTTTTTTTTCAGTAAACTATGCATTTCACAGAATCAGAATGAAGTTTTGGTGGTTCCTAAACATGTAAAATTACAACAAATGTATCCTTGGTTTGTTGGATATGATTTCAAAATAAAATGTGTCTGAGATAACAATTAAAGAGGGTCTTTTTGGTATACCGTCAGGTTTTAGTTGTCTTCCCTTTCAATTCCTTTTCTGAAATTCTAAGGGCTAAAGCTGCATTTGAAAATTAGTCTTAAACTGATCAGAATTAGAAGTCCAACAGTCCTAACAAAAAGAAGGGTGAAATATCACAAAACTTGGGATAAGAACTATGAGAATTGGTGACTTGTTTAATCTGAGACCTTATCCTCAAGTCCAATGGTCTCACCCAGTGCAGCACTGGAATGTGTGCATAGGCCAGGGAATAGCACTTGTTCTATGGGTGAAACTATCAGGGTCTTACTTGAAGTTTATAAATTTAGATATGCAATCAGGTTCAACCTCTGAAGAAAATTGAGTTTAAAATTTTAAATGACTATAATGGTAGAGCACGTGAGACAAGCTGTCGATTTATACATCTGAAGGCATCAGAGGGAGAATTTGCAAAACTTTCCATTTTTCATTCTAGCAAAATGAGAAAGGTCAGGTACTGAAGAACCAAATCACTTTGAGATTTCAGCTAGTTTTCATGAGCATCTAAGCCAATATTTATACTCAAGATATTTCAATAATATTGGAGATATTTACCCTAAAGAATAATTTTGAGCCGTATCTTGCTTTTTCCTTGGTTCAAAACTCATTCCCATTTAAAGCTACAAGTAAACATGTACATCAATGAAAATTGTGTAAATGTAAATGTCTTACAGTTTGAATACTCATCCTTTAAAACCTGTTTCGCATATGCCAAACTCATTTAATCTCTGAGAAATCATTGGATTTTCATCAAACTTCCCTCCTCAATCCTCAGTTGGATTTGAACCATGAAACTGAGCTGCAAGGCTTTGTATCTTTCATTAAACCTTGAGACATATCCAGTCCAAAGCATTCTCTCCTGTCATAGCATGGCATTTTGTAATGGGATCAGGAAATAGTATGACAAACTTTATTGACAAATCAAATATGGCATTCAAATGCCTAGCAGAAGCTATGTAATACAATTCCATGCTGCACTAGTTTAACCTTTGTTTTGCTCTCTGTGTTGATCCTTTTTCCTTTTCTCTTCTTTCTTTACACCTCTCTCTCAAGGCAGAGAGGCTGAAGAACCAGGGAGGGTGCACAAATCAACTTAGAGAGCTGTGAAAAGGTCAGCTTCGCACACTTGCCCATTACTTTTGGCAGGGTATACAAGAGATTTAAATTGTGGCACTTAATTCTAATGACGATCACAATGTAAAGAGGAAAGGAACAATATGAATTCGTTCTTATGACAAGGATAATAATGGGAGCAGAGAATAGTACAAATATGCCGTAGAGACATTAAAATTTCAAGTCTCCAGTCTCATGGTCTGCCTAAAACATACTAGAGGTGGACATGGTATTTTATAACATCAAGTCCATATAATTTGCTTAGAATATAAATCCACAATTCAACATTTAATTCAAATTCTGAAGGAATTCTTGACTCTTGATTACAATTTCAATTACCTGCATTTCCTAACTGTTGATTTGTACTTACTGCTATCAAGTTCTTTGCTTTTCTATTCATTACATATAATTGCTACTTTCACTTTTTTTCACTTTTTTTCTTACCATTATGTTTTTAGTCTGGATTTCTATGGGAAAAAAGCTTCCGTAATCACCCTGTGATTGTGTGTTTGTGGAGGGGCTATGTTTCAGGCCTTTCCTCAAAAAAGATATTAAAGTAAAATAAACTCACTGGTCATTCTGGAATAAATTTGACATATACATAAAGGTTTCAGTGTTCCTAGGTTTCCATAAACTTCATGAAATAGTAATTTGTGTAGAAATTAGGATTTTATTAAGATAAAAGCTGCTTTGCGAGTTAATTTCGTATTAGATACCAGAAAATCTCCTTAGGATAATGGTTTCCTGAATGACCTTGGAGAAAAGCTTCAGAGATCACACAGTGTTTGATACAATGTCCAAGAGAAGTCAAGAAAGGATCCACACTGGAGTAGTTCTTGAGGAACTGCAGCCTATGGGAAGGATCCACATTGGAGAAATTCATGGAGGATTGTATCTCCTACAAGAGACCTCACACTGAGGCAAGGGAAGAGCATGAGCAGGATAGAACAGAAGAGACAATGTGTGATGAACTGACCACTGCCCCCATTCCCTGTCCCCTTTGCCATTTTGAGGGGAGGAAATAGAAGTTGAGCCTGGTAAGAGTGGAGTGAGGAGAAGGTGGTTGATTCGTGAGCAACCTCCTGGTCCTTATCTTGACCCATGAGCCTTTTCATGTTTTTTTCTCCCCCTGCCCTGCTAAGGAGTTGGAGGGAGAGAGCAGCTTGGTGGGCACCTGGAAGCCAGAGAAGGTCAACTCACAACACTTCTCTATCATGGTCAACCTGGGAGGAATTCTGTTTTTTAGGAAATGTGCATACACATCCAAAATCACAAAGTATAAAACAGCCCAGTCAGCCCTGAGATGGTTAGGTTTATACCCTTCCCATCTCTAGCTCCCACAATCTTCCATATTCTCATGTTTAAATATACATATATATATATATATATATATGAACTGCCTATACCGTTTTAATATAGGCTTCTCAAAGTAAAGACTCGTGTTTTATGTAATGTGGTTCTATAAATGTGATAACAAAATTAAACCGCTGAACACTTCAATTCCAATAGACACAGTTGAAGATTCGACATGTATAATTAAGCCAAGTCCTTCTATAGGTGTTTCTACAAGTGCTCATCCAACCCTGGTATACTTAACTTGTTGCTACAAACTCAGGATATTCTGTATTGCCCAGTGGGAGGAATTGCACTTGGCCTCATCAGCATGGCAAGAACAGGAGACAGAAAATCTCAGAGACAGGATATTCGCTCTGTTACACAACAGTGCATAACTACGTTACTTTACATGGATCAAGTCTAGCAGCACTGGACAGAAAAGGACTTCCTGAACCATTAAATCAATTTTTTCTGCCATTATCATGGAGAACCGGGTCACATAGTTTTTTGGTTGGTGGGGTTTTGTGGATGGTTTGTCTGTGGGGTTCTTTCACACTGCGTCCTACAGCTAGTAAAATTTTTGCTCCCATTACTCTGAACAAAATTCAGTTATATTGAAACAATGCTAGTGCTGTCACTGTCTTCAGTGGATCAATTCTAGATTCAGAAAGGCATTGAGAAGTAGGAGGAGGAGCGAGGTAGGAAAAATGCTATCTATTACTGCAAAGCCATATCAATAATAACCAATAAATATAGATGCGAACTTCATGAACACATAAAAAATAAACAGATGAATTGATAAGAAATGTCAAATCTATTTTAATCTTATTATTCCTAGTAATAGAGAGAGAAGGAAGAAAAATGGTGAAAAATGGTATTTGAACAGAATTATTTTTCAGGTATTCTTAAAACCCTAACTAAAGCAGACAAAAAGTAAGCTTTAAAATTACTTAAATGAAAATTACCTGTTTATCCAAGTGTAATTATGATACTATCCCTGAACTCAGAAGACACACAAATACAAAAAAAGAGACCTAGAATGTAAAATAAGAGATTTTAAACACAAAATATCATATTGTTCAGGCATCTCATTTGAAGACAACACTTGATCACAGAAATGCAATTATTTTCATACTTGGAAACAGATAATAGTCTTTGCTCAACAAGCAGCACCTCGGGAAGTAATAGGAATTATATATGGCTTGACTCTCATGACTTAAAAGGAGTAAAATATGTAATATATCCATTGGTTGGCAACTGCCCTCCATGGATAAAGTAACTGAATCTTCTTCATGATATTCCTTCTCTGACAGAAATTCAAATTCTCACCCTGAAATAAGTTTGTAGCTCCTAAGGTTGCTTGAATTTATATTTATATTTTACTTATATTTGTTAGCTGAAAAGCATCCTTCAAACACTTTTTTGGGGGGGTGTGGGGTGTGTTTGTTTGCTTGCTTGTTTGTTTGTTTTTTTCTCTTTCAATTGTTTTTTCTTTGTTATTAATTAAAAGAGAGTCTTTGAACTTAAACCCAAATATAGATAGTTCTATAGAGAATTAATGTGATCTGCATAGG
>JAOQGH010000001.1:202622264-202697313 GCA_025769975.1 Gallinago jamesoni
TCACTGTAAAGAATTTCTTTCTAATATCTAATCTAAATCTCCCCTCTTCCAATTTAAAACCATTGCCCCTTGTCCTGCCACTATCATAGAATCATTTAGTTTGACCTTTCAGATCATCAAGGTCAAATATCAACCCAACACTGACAAAAACCATCACTAAACCATGTCCCTCAGCACCACGTCTGCCCGGCTTTTAAATCTCTCCTGGGATGGTGACGCCACCACTTCCCTGGGCAGCCCCTTCCAAGGCTTGATAACCCTTTCCATAAAGATTTTTTTCCTAATGTCCAATCTGAACCTCCCCTGGTGCAACTTGAGATCATTTCCTCTTGTCCTATCGCCTCTGACTTGGGAGAAGAGACCATCCCCAATTCTCCACACCCTCCTTTAGGGAGCTGGAGAGAGCAAGAAGGTCTCCCCTCAGCCTCCTTTTCTCCAAGCTGAACAACCCCAACTCCCTCAGCCTCTCCTCACAAGACTTGTGCTCCAGATCCCTCACCAGATCCGTTGCCCTTCTCTGGACCCGCTCCAGCACCAAAATGTCTTTTTTTGTGTTGAGGAGCCCAGGACTGGTCCCAGCACTGAAGGTGGGGCCTCACCAATGCCCAGGCCAGGGGGAAAATAAGCTCAAAGGCTTGGTAACATCCATGTGTCCAGCTTTGCCAGTGTGTTTAGTAGTAGGTTTATTAAACTTCTAGATCAAGACACTCAGGTGTCATCTCGGTCAAAGAAAGCATCACAGTAAACATTTGCCTAATTATGTTTTTTCTCCTTCCTTGTGAGGCATTCTAACACAAAAGAAATTCATAGTATTTCACAATCAAATTTTCTACAATTTAGGCTGAAATGTTACACAGATTTTGGTCAAAACCATCTGTGACTGCCTTGCCCACAGAAGCAGGCAGTCTTAAAGTCTTTCCTGTCTACTCCAATCCTCGTTTGCGTGAACAGGCATGTATGTCCTCATACCTACAGAAATAAATACAATTATTTAACTTCCTGAAGCACCCGCTTCTTCATTGAGGGTAACTTTTATCCACCAAGAACTCCTAAATATCCACCTCAACTGATTTACATTCAGCAGAGTTTTAACAAAAGGAGGAGGATTTTGAAGTCATTTTCATTTATTTGAATTCGATAATTGGGTGGCTTGTAGCAGCTTAATGAAACAAACACCAGGCAGATACGTGCTGATCTCAAACATTGGCTTGCATCAACTTAGGGTAGTTTTCTTCTTGACGCTACAAATCCATTTTACTGGCATTCAGCATGTACTGCTGCTGAATAAAGGCAAACATCAGCTAAATCTTCAGTAATAAATTATATTGTTATCTAGCCAAAAGTAAAAAAAAAAAAAAAGAAAACAAAATAAATAGATAGATGCACAACTGCAATTTGCAAGGAGTTAAACAGCACAACTTGTCAGTGCAGTCCACTACTCCAAGAATTCCACATAAATAGACCACTTAAAATGACATTTTTAATTACAACAAATATAAAGGCTCAGTGTAATGGTTCTCACGTTTAAACACAAAGCTCTAGTTAACAGACAAGAGACATTATGCCTTACACTGATTGTTTATACAGAAAGAAAGAGAGTGCTTTAAAAAAAAAAAGGTGCTGAAACAGCAGAGAAGGCTGCTGGCTATACATTTTTCTACACAGTTGATAGTTTGAATAAAATACTTCTAAATAATTATGAAATAGTGTTTCAAGAAATGTATGGCTCTTTAGTTACAGTAGCTGATTTAATGAAATAAAGTATGCAATGCTATTACTTTTCCATAGAGCTGCCTAAAAATACACATAAAGCATTAACAAGAACCTCTACTAAAGTTTGGATTAACACTTCACAGTATTTCATGCTCTCCACTCTTTTATGGCATAGAATCATAAAGGAGGCAAAAACTCCTGCCTTTCTACAGCACTTCTAGGACTTCAGTTGATGCTAAGAAGAAAATTTATTCTTGCCTAACTTGTACTTTTTGCAATGTAGTAAACAAACACCCAATGATTAAGTCACTTATGTTTTTATTACCCAGCTTCTGGCACTCTTAAATTCTACTTCCTAACTCCTTTCTCCCACCCCTTAAATGGTTGATGATTGCCTCTCACTGCCTCTTTATTAATAGAAAGTGCAGTCCACAGCTCTCACAGAATAAGGCAATTCTTCACCCTGGAAGGGACCTCATGTGATCATCTGGTTCCAGCTCCAAGCTCCAGTAGGCTCAGACAGAGCAGACTGCCCAGGATCGTGTCTAGTTGGGATTTGAGTATCTCCACAGATGGGGACTTCACAATCTCTTAAGACAACCTGATCCAGTGGCTGACCACCTTCACAGCATTTTCTTGTTCTCAGGTGGAACTTCATGTGTTTCAGTTTGTGTCCACTGCTTCTTGTCCTGATCCCCAGATCTTCCATTTGTAGATGGGAACGATGTTTGCTTCCTTACTATCTTCAGGAACCTCTTCTGATCACCATGATCTTTCAAAGACAAGAGTGGCCTCACAATGACATGAGCCAGCTCTCAATATTTGGCCATTAAACATGGTGGGGAAAAGTTTTTTTTCAGGAGAAAGGAAGTTGTACTGGCTAAAACTGGACACACCTTTGTCCCAACACCCTTCACATCACTGCAAATGTCCTGCTTATCTCAAAACAGAGAATAAAAACGCTCTGCCTGCAGCTCTTTTTGCTCTAAAAGACTGGACTTAAGAGCTTAGAGGAGAAAAAAGTGATTTAATTTCTTTTGTAAATGAACACTGTGACAGTTACAAAGTTCCCCTATTTGAATGAAAAACTTGACTCCAGATTCCTCTCCAGAAAATTCCTAAATTCAATTCCCATCTCACAAGGGACAGGAGCCCATTGGAGTCAGTCAGAGCAGAGCACCATCGCACGTATTAAAATTCCTGAACACAAGAGCCAGACCTAAATATAAAAAGTTTGGATTTTTCTTAAAAAAAAAAAACCCACAACCAGAAGTATGATTGAACACTGGTGTCACCAAGAGGGAAAAAAATTCTGGAGGAAACTGCAAGAAGCTAAATAGATCCTCCCACACCAACCACTAAAGATTCATGGATCTCACAACAAACAGCGACATAATAAGAATTTGGATATTTTTTGTTATCATATTTAGGTTCCTCTAGAAAACAAATTTTGGCCCATTTTATTCCTGAAGTCACTTTCATGAAATAATGTTGGTGGTACACCCCACCTCAATCAGATTCTGGTAAATCTGAACACAAAACCTACCGCGTTATTCTCACAGAGCAACCTCGCACCAGCAGCCAGATGAAAAGAATTCTGAAAGGTGCCTTCTCACATACAAACCAATTTGTTCTTAGATCTAGAGATTTTTCGGGGGGGGTATGGGGTGTGTTTGTTTGCTTGCTTGTTTGTTTGTTTTTTTCTCTTTCAATTGTTTTTTCTTTGCTATTAATTAAAAGAGAGTCTTTGAACTTAAACCCAAATATAGATAGTTCTATAGAGAATTAATGTGATCTGCATAGGTTCTCTGGAAGTTTGCAAGTTCCTCACCATACAAACGTTCTCAAGATGTATGGAAATAAGAAAACCCTTTTTCAGGGATAAGAAGCTGATGAAGAGAGAAGAGCATCTAAAAATCTGTCTGCCTAGGGTTGGTACAGCATGGTGAAGGCAGTCAGGCACTCAGGAACTTCTAGCCACGCCTGCGGTATGATACACAAAGGAATCAACAAGGATGAGAGAAAGAGAGAACAAAGACTGTGGGCTCCCCTTTGAGAGAAGTATCCTACCAGTTCATCTGCAAAGCTGCACTCATTCCTATTTTTATTCTTTGGCCCAATAAATATTCCAGAAAAATAGAATATTTTAGGAAGATAACAGACTCATTTATCCTATATCATTCTTTGATTCAAAGGAATGAGCTTGTACCAGACAAGCAGTACAAACTATGGATAATAAGAACCTTTTCTCAAGATGGACATAGTTGGAATAGAACAATGAGTTTCCAGCTCTACTAAATTAACCACCAGATCAGAAAGCAGGTGTTTTCCTTCAAAGGCAAAAGTGCAGATCCTCCACTCCCTTCTCCAAGAGCATATATTAAACAGAGGACCGTTGGCTTCTGCTACCTGGAGGACCAAAGGAGGTGCAATGAGAGTTGACTGTAGTCAGCAGGATGCTCCAGTGACTAGTTGCAGTCTTTGTGAGTAAGTGCTATTTGTGGGTGCCTGGAGGTTATTCTAACTGGGGGAACATAACGAGCACACCTCATATGGGTGTACAAAAGTGTCTTTAAATTACACTCCTCTTATCTGCTACACTAGGGTTTTTTTTTTCAAGCTCTCAATAAACAAAACCAGCCCTGCTTATCTCTTATTTTTGCGTATTAGACCCCAGTAAAATACCTAATTTAAGGTATGCAAGAGATAATCAAACCCACTATGAGCTCCATTCCCTAGAAACTCAAGAAAAGCTTAATTTAGTGCAAAACTAGGCCTTTTACAATTGCAGACCAAGTTTTATACATTTCAAGACACTGATTCCCTACTGCATTACTCAGTAATACTGCTGTCAAACAGCAGGAGAACAGCTGAGAGCCATTCCCTAGGTGTTGTGTTAGCTCCATAAAACATACCTTAACAACTCAGTCCCTAATGGTTTCATATGCCATGTGCTATGAAGTGGAGACACTGAGGGCCAGAGGTCAACGTTAATCATTTCCTCCTGGAAACTGTTATGAAGTGATACAACTGATATTAGTTAAATAACTCACAGAAACAACAGGGTAATGGTTTTAAGGTATAGATTAGATATCAGGAAGAAATTGTTTACTGTGAGGGTGGTAAAGCACTGGAACAGGTTGCCCAGAGAAGTTGTGGATGCCCCTGGATGGGGCTTTGAGCAACCTCATCTAGTGGGAGTTGTCCCTGCCCGTGGCAGGGGGGATGGAACTTGATCTTTAAGGTTCCTTCCAACACAGACCATTCTGTGATAATATGATTCTTTGATTCTATGATTCTGTGAACAGAGGAATCTTTCTAGTGTTTGACCAGGTACTTTAATGGAACTGTCAAACTTTTTGTCTGACTCTTTACTGCCATGGTTAGCCATTTACACATGAGCTTAGGGATGGTAAACAGACCTAAAATCACCATTCATACAGGGGTAATACTTTATATCAGTAACTGCACTCGAAAGAGCTACAGATTCAGATGTTACAGGCTCATACAACCTTTTCTTTTTAGCTACAAGATAATTAGAAGAATAGAGCAGAACAATTTGTGTTTAATCGTATCAGAGACACTGTAGCTCTCTAGTGATTTAAGTCCTCTCTTCTAATCAACCAGTGTTGAACATACGCTAAAACTACATCATCACTGATGCCATTCTAAATTGTCTTCTCTGCGACTAAAAAGTCTCTTTATGAGCATTGCTGTGTTGTATGAAGACTCAGGCTCTCACGCTCCATGCTGGGCCATTGCACTACCTGTTTATTACATGTAATTAGAGAATGCAACACTGACTTAAAAGTGCTGGAATGCCTTGAAAAGCACAAGTATATTACTTCTCTGTTTTTGAGCACATAGTCAGTAAGATCTATAATTTTCTTAATTGTCTTAGACCTTTTTTGTTGTTTTTTTTTCTCCATCAAATGAACATGAATCTCCCACAGAAATAAGAAATGCCGGCTTTATGTTTGAGCTTTCAATTCTCTTTTCTTGTAGAAAGGTAGCCGGAAAATACCCCACTTGTGAGAAGAGGTATACAAAAGCACACATATTCTTATATTCAATTTTTTTTCAGATCAAATATAATAAGAAACAAATACATAAAAGAATGCAATGAGTTAGGAAGGCTTGCTGGGTTTCTGAAAACATTTCTCTTTTTTATTTCGGATCACTTAGAAGTATGTTTAAAACTTCACAAGGGTCTGGAACTGCTAGAGCTCTAAAAGACTTTTGATGTAAGAGTCAGGTTTATACGCTTTGGTACGACAGTGTGGGCCTAAAAGTGGATGGAGATAGAATTCTGATGACTTTATGACCTACTTACATTTTCATAATAGTGTAAAGGATGCTAAGTATACATGATAGTCAGTCTCTGAGATGTCTGCATGTGTATCTATATTTATGTGAAGAGAGTGAATGTGGAGAGAATAGACAAATATTTTCAGTGGAACTCTGTGGGGATATATGGATACATCTGATAGAAGGATACCCCCAAAAGGAGTAGTTTGTTGGTGCAGGACCTATATAACACTGTGTCATTTAGATAGCTAAATGCAGGAAAGCAAGGAGAGGTTAATGTGACAGGACAAGAAAAAGTGTTTGCTCACTTGTAGAGGGATACACTCTTTCAGACACTTAAGAAAAACCCTGATAAGGAATATAAGAATGATGGTTTTAAATGAGGTCAATTTTCAACACTTTTTTTTCTGAGTGTGGAGAATTCATGTACACATATATGATTTTCTGATACCATTCCTTGCTTTCTAGCACACATACAAGCATGCCAAATTGAGTCTCTGTGTTCTTTGGTCATTAGCAATTGCCCTGTGGTTGGTAACAGTGGTTGGCTCCTAATGTCATGAGTCAAATGTCAGAGAAGGTCCTTTCAGAAATTTGCAGTGCAACAACATGCACAAGTCTATGCATTAAGCGCTGTCAAAAAACTAAACCAGCAGAAATAAATGAGGTCCAAAAAAAAACTTTACAAGGACATGGAGCTACATTGCCTTTACACAGGTGATGGGCTATTACTCCAAGAGCAAGAGACTCTTCAACATGTTGTACATTAGTAAAACTCTCCTAGCTCCAGAAAAAAACAGACCATCACCACTGCAGGAGTCTTGCTTTAGATCCAAACTCTTGTGTCCCTTTCATCTCAAGGGCATCTAGCTCACACATAGACATGTGAATCACAAGTGTTTAATAGGGCAGAAGAATTCCACCTTTGATGTCAGTAGAAAGTGATGTTATCTGCATTACTAAAATGTTGATGCCCAGTTCATATAATGACCTGGACATGACAGGGTACCACACAGAGTACAAATTCCATGTTTGGTTCTTTCTTTTTGCCATGCCTTTATGTAGGGATTTCAGCCTCGCAGCTCCTATGAAGGAGTCATCCCATAAACCTTCAGTTCATATATCCAAGCTCACTATAAGTCACAGCCCTCCATCCAGCTGTGATTCTATTTTCTACTCATCACCACACAGTCCAAGGCCTGAGTGGGTAAATTATGACATCTACATTTATAATGGCATTACAGATTTCTCTGTTCTCATTCCTTATAACTCTGAATAACTACTTTGAATGAGAATCAGGTTTCAGATTAATGAAAGCACATTCTAACACTGAGCATTTTTATAAAGTTATGGCTAACGGTAAACAGAAAGTGAGAGATAATGAAACGACTTCAACATGCATGACCCCTCATGCCACTGGAATGATATTATTTCCATGACATTCTTTTTCTATGTTATATAATTGGTAGTTAAAGAATCTATGAAAATATAAGGAAACACCGAAGTGCTGGATGAATATGCCAAACACACAATAAATATTCTTGTTCCAGTTACTGAAATTTTGTTTGGGGGTCTCAAAAAGTTGGTTAAAGAAATAAACTTTCACAGACACCCTGATCCATCAAAAGAAATATTGCATCTTCTTGCTCTTGAGACTGAGTATCCCTATTGACTTATGCAACCTCGCTCTTTCCAGTCAGCTCTTAGAAAATATTTTTAAAATGAAGATATTTTGTTTGAGGTCTGATCCTGCACTCACCTTACCTAGCCTTCCCCTTTTGAAATGCTGAGATATTAAATGTGTTTAATTTTCAAAATGGAAAAAAAATATTAATAACCATAAGCTGGAGAAAGGTTGCCTAGATATATATCTCATTAACATCTAAACATGAGCCAGATTTTAAAATTCAAAGTGATCCAAGTTTAGAAAGGAAAGGGCCATATTGAGTTCAGCATTGAATCTAAGCTATAAGGCTAGTATTGCTGGATTTAAACAACAACAACAAAAAAAACAACTAGACAGTCTCAGATGCATTTTTCTTTAAGTTTGAGCTCTTTAAAGTTTGCATCACATAGATGACTAAGAGGCAGAAGGTTGATTTGCAATCTTTGCAGCTGCCAATTGTTTCCCTCCAGAGGCTGGCTTTCTTTCTTTCTTTCTTTCTTTCTTTTTCTTTCCTTCTTTCTTTCCTTCTTTCTTTCCTTCTTTCCTTCTTTCTTTCCTCTTTCTTTCTATTTTACTTTTTTTTTTTTTTTTCTGCTAGATTGTAGAAATCAATGTTTATTCCAAACATGAAAAACATTGTTTTGAACACCAGTTAGGGTTGCCAAGGAAACTACAGTGTTGTCACTCTCACATCATTTACAAAACCTATGCACTTTATGGTAAGGAAATGAATAGTTAAAAGCATTATAAATCTTATACTGACAAAACAATGAACACATGCATTATTTTCCTTGGGAATATAGAAATGGAAAGACAAAACCTCTGATCCTAAGAATTCAAGAACATGGGGTTTTCCCTTGCAAGTTAACAGTAAATTCCTTTTAGCTATAAGCTTTGAATAGATGCTTTTTCTAAGTTTCAGCCAGACAGAAATATGTTCAGAAGAACTTCCAAATTCAATATTTTAAAAAATTGACCACCCACCTAGAGAGAGGCCGTCTTTGCTTTATTCCAGAATGCTGTGAATATGCTTTGATTATGAAAATTAAGCCCAAGGCATCTCAAGCTGTGCAGACAAACTGGGCTGCCCGTGTTTGGCTTAAATTAGAGACTGCACTTGAAAATATTGATAATTGTGCCTGATCTTGTTCCCACTCAAGTAGATGGTGAAAGAAAAATCCTATTAACTTCAAAGAGAGAACTGTTTTGCCCACACTTCATACCAAAATCTATGGCAGCAAGATAAATTCAAATGTAGCAGCATTTTCCATTGCTGTGGGGCAGTAGTTAAACCTCTGTGATTGTCTTGGGCAATGTTATTGGAGGAGAAGAAAATCACATTTTAAACATTACAGCATTTATGGAAGGATAATTATTTTCCATTGTAGTTCTGAGGAACATGCATAACCCTCAAAGTCTTTTTTGCATCATTTCCCACATTTCCCAGATGTCTGCTGAATGAAAAAATAATATTCATGTGAACTTCTGCCTGATACTTATCCACATTTCATTCCTGTATCCCAATTTTGGTTGAAATATTTAAATTATTTTCAACTTCAGCTCTTTCTTATATAGTACTTGTTTCTGTCCAGACTCAGTTGTTGACCTCTTTTGCTTCTATTCTTATTCATTTAGTCTCTTTCCCATGCATTTAGTCTTTGTTTTTAACCTCAGATACAAGTAATCGAGCTTTTAGCTCAACCTTTGCTATATTCCCCTTTCAGCTTTAACCTCATTCAAAGACTCCCTAGAAAATAGATTCTGACCACCTTCTACCAGGTCAAACATCCTACTTGTTGGGTTGTTTGACATGAGTAATTTTTGTGATGACAATAACACACAGGGCTTGTACACAATAAGCTGATATGACAATAGTAATATCTCTGCTAACCTGAATATTAACTGCATTTTAGTTCTATGTCTCATTCCATCCTTAAATTTCTCCTTTCTTTCATTTTTTGTATCTGACTCTTCTAGGACTACCTTGGGTTCTTCCAAACAGTATTAATGTTTCTGCCCAAGAACAGATAGGATTAGCTTTTTCTTAGGTTTTAAGGAGACTACAAATACGCATCATCAATATTGCTCAACAAATATACACAACAGAATCCTGCAGAGGAGTTTTTGTTGGAATGGTGGTCAACAGCAGAGTTCTCCATCATAGTGTTGTACTATAATTTGCTTATGAACCTCTCTTTTAAAAATAATCTCTTTCATTTTCTGTGCTAGGGGTTTGTTGAGAGGTGGCAGCCTGCAGAAGAAGGGCTTTGTGGAGTCAGAAGTGTTGGGGGCATTTGAATTAGATCAGATACTTCTGGGGTTTAAATGAGACAGTTCATTTTCATATTGGTTTTAGTTAGGTGTATTTTTTTTTTCTAATTATTATTGCCTACATAACTCAGAATACTAAAACAATAATTAACAGAATTTGTTAATTTAGAGTATTTGTAGGCAGCCACAAAGGTGTGAAAGACCTTTGTTTAAGAAGTACATGCACTACATTTCTAGGCCAGAGCAAGACCTGAAGCTAATGACACATGATTTTTCAACAGCTTGTATGAATTTTTGCTTGGCAATTAACATCATGAAAGACAATGTTGTTTACCAGACATGGTAAATAAACTGTGTGTTGACCCAAACCTGCAATGCATTGAGAGAATGATGTTATTTCCCTATCTTTGAAATATCTTCATAGATAATGCTCGTTTGTGCTTAACCTCTGCTCCTAACAGCCAAACAGAAGTCAAACTTATGCTTACTTGTTGTTCAACTCTTCAGTAGTTTGTGGAATACCAGCACACCTCTGGAGGAAGATGCTTTAGCAGTGCTTTCTACCCTGTGCTAATATACATAACCCTTAGATCACAATTAGTGAAAGAAAATAAGCTGTTGATGATGGACTTCTGTATAAGGCAATGAGGATTACAGATCACAATAATTGATTTCTGGTGAGTTAGTAGAATGAGCATATAAAACAGGATAATTAAGAGCAAATGATGTTGAAAAAAATCTCAGAGCTGAAAAAATAAAGCAATTAAAATGACTAGACGCAAAGCAGAAATGTCAAAGAAACTAACTGGAAATATACTGCCCTTCTGAATATGAAATCATAGAATCACAGAATCGTTTGGGTTGGAAGAGACCTTTAAAGGCCATCTAGTCCAACACCCTTGCAATGAGCAGGGACATCAACTAGATCAGGTTGCTCAGAGCCTCATCCAACTTGACCTTGAACAGTTCCAGGGACAGGACATCTACCACCTCTCTGGGCAACACAGGCCAGTGTTTCAACACTCTCACCATGAAAACATTTCTTCCTTATATCTTGTCTGAGCACCACTCATGAAAACTTTAGTTATAGCTCATGTATTCTGCTTCACGGGAACAGAAACACATCTACTGGACTTGTTCCTACATCCAGCAGATGCACCCAGTAACTGCATCAATACATATATCTCAAACATAAACAGATTTTTGCTTAAGAAATGCTGTCACCTGTATCAGGATATTCCTTTCCTTAAATTGCATAAAACCCCCACAATATAAAGTCTCCAGCTTTGAACATGAATTTAAGGGATACTTGAGAGAAATTCTTCGGTTCTTCTAAAGGTGCATCTTCTAGGATGGAGTCTTGACGCGTGGAGCTATTGAATGAATTATCTATAACACTTTACATTCATTTGCTCTAGATTTGTTTGATCAGTACAGATGAAGTGCATCATTGTGTAAAAGGCAATGCAGCTGTCAATAGTGATGTATTTAGTAGGGGAAAGTTGATAGAGATATGTGAAATGTTACTGACATATATATATTTCACTGGACTCCGGAGGTGTTTGATCTGTGCTTTACACACAGGCGCTATGTATATCAAGTAGGTGGTCCTGAGGGCATGGACCTGGGAGCTGGGACTGAAGGAGCCAGAGCTGTTTTTGCTGTGTTATTCTTTGTGCATATGTGTATCTTGGAGTTGGTCATTCAGGCCTAGAGCCACAAAGATATTTTGTATGTATCAGACTCCCTAAGGTATATAAATGTTACCGTAATGTAAATATTGCAAGTTACATACTGGAAAAGGTATGTGGTTCACCTCATTTTTTTCTTTTGTTTCTCTACTGTACAGTACATCGAGTATTTTATATTACTGGGACATATTTTTTTCAACTATTTAATTTTATTTCTCAATATTTGCTTTTAAGAGTAGTTTGAAGAGCTTTCTGTGGAACTTTGGGTAGACAAAATCAACAGTAAAAAAGTACCTGAGGCTGTTGAAATAAAGAACTTAAAACTGATCTGTAAAAAGGGGGGTAGAAAGACAGCTACAAATGTATCTTGCCAACCTATAGTTCCATGTTGGCTCAAAGAGGAAACTTTGCACTTCAAGTAAATAAAACATAATGATGCTAAAAATGCAAATAGAGACATGTGCTCTGGATTTGCTGTTCGAATTATTTGCAAAAGCTTGTAAGTAAACCAAAGTGCAAGCACCTAACTCTGTGTTCTGCGCATTGTTGTTGATCCTCATTGACCTGCCAGGTGTTTGCAAGGTTTATACAGAAAGAGGTTAACATTTTTGGTTATCACTTGTGGAATGGACAGCATTGCTTTTTGTAATATTTGTTGAGGTGACCTAAAATAAGTTACAGTCTTGGCTTCCTGTAGGCTGTGTGTAGAAAGATAACAGGAGGAGAACCTACTTCATCTAATCTTACAGTAAGTTTTTGATGTTAAAACTTCAATATATTTCATTTAATACTAGTGAAAAGGGGAATGCAATTGTCTCAGTGTATATGAAATATATTTAATCGATCATCACAAACAGCAAAGGACAGCAGTTGAAAATTATGCAGGTGATGTAGAGAAAACGTGTGAACTTCTTGTTATGCAAGGTTTTAAATAGAATATTGCCCCTGATGGCATGAGTTCCGTATTTTTAACTAGAATACATTGCAATTTGCAACAATTTAAGTTATTTCCTACCACTTTTTCTTAAAAAACTAAGTTTAAGGAAATGAAAATGCAATAAATTTTATAAACATCTCAAGAGAAGATGAATAAGAATGCCAAAGAAAATGTCATGGGGAAAGAAAAATGA
This sequence comes from Gallinago jamesoni, assembly GCA_025769975.1. Classification (NCBI taxonomy): domain Eukaryota; kingdom Metazoa; phylum Chordata; class Aves; order Charadriiformes; family Scolopacidae; genus Gallinago; species Gallinago jamesoni. The sequence continues at coordinate 202,635,044 of JAOQGH010000001.1, forward strand.
TGTGTGAACCAACATATTGTCATAAAAATCAGCTTTATGAATACATACATGTTTTGTAATTTCTGCTATATCTGTTGTAGTAATAGATGTGAATTTACTGAAGGAACTGGGTGATTAACCTTTTAGATTCTGCCGTTATCACTGATATTGTGGTGTTCATTCCCATGCAGAGCAGCTGTGTGCTCCTGCCACTCAGTAAGTCCATTTGGCACTTTGGTCTTCTGTAGGTAACATAACAATCACACTCAAAATAACTCATTATGGCGATAGGAAAAGGGGTAAGGGTTTTAAACTGAAAGAGGGGAGATTTAGGTGAGATATTAGGAAGAAATTCTTTACTCCAAGGACACTGGAACACGTTGCCCAGAGAAGTTGCAGATGCCCCATCCCTGGAAGTATTCAAAGTTAGACAGGGCTTTGAGCAACATGGTCTAGTGGAAGGTGTTCCTGCACATGGCAGGGGATTGGAACTGGATAAGCTTTAAATGTCCCTTCCAACCCAAACCAAACTTTTGTTCTACGATTCTATGGTTTTACCTGCTTGAAAGCAGACCAAAACTGGTAATGAAAACATTTCTCTGTGTTTTGACCACCAATTCAATTTCCATGAAGAGTTAAAGAAATGCACCCAGTACACACAATGTTAGAGAAATTAATCTTATGCCAGTTTTAGCAAAATGCCAAATATTGTAGCTGTATTCAGGCTCTTCAATGCAACCCAGTTAAATATACATTTGACATGGTACCCATTAATCTTACAAAGCACAGTCTTGACTTACTCAATCTTGTGACATAATGGATTCCTTTCCTACACCTTGGATGAGCAATCAAACAGAGATTGACTTGCTCCATTTAGTCAAATAGATTTATCTAAGCCATGTTTCAAATGACTAGATTAAGTAGGGCAATGTGGGTTTTTTATGTCTGAAGAAAAATCCATTTAATAGAACTGTTCCTTTGATTTTAGAGTGAGAACTACTATCAAAACACTGGACTCTTTCCTCTGTATTTTTTGTTATAATGATCTAGACAGTCTTATCTACCTGTACAGCAATTGAGGGTATTAATACTCCTGTGACATGTTTGCAATAAAGTATGTTCTTGGACAGAAGAGACAAAGAGTCTCCCCACATGAGGCCATTTATGTACCAGGTTATATGTGGTGATGAGGACAGTGAACAAATGTCCTTTTGTTATTATGTCACAGAAATGATTTTCATGAAGGATTAATTCATTATAAACAACAAAAGGACACTTCCCGTTCTTGCTCGTAATTAATTATGGGAGGACAAAGCTTCTGCGCAACAGAGAGGTGTAATTAGCTTGCAGCAGGGAATTTAACTACTCCATTGCACTGGAGGTGATAAAGACAGAAACTCTCCAGCTTGTGTGTATTCTGGAGCCCTCTGCTGAAATGAAGGAAAACTTCTAAACTCTTTGTCAAGACCCTATTATGTTATCAGACTCAAGGACATTTTATCATGAGAAAAATCTCAAGGGCAAGAAAAAGAAAATCCTTTGAGATTTCCCCTGAATCTTCCGCAGAAGAATAGGGAAATATGTATTTATTAATTCAAGATAAGGCTAATATGCTTTATTTCAGGTTATCAGTGAATTTTTATTTGAGACATGATCACTGGAGATGCTTTGCATAACACTAACAGATGTTACTTTTCCTAAGATTGTAACTTTTCCTTGAATTCAGCATTTCAAGCAGACAATACTACAATACATTTGAATTTTCTTTTTTTTTCATAATATTTAAATGGATGAAAACCAATCTATTTCTCACCCAACATTACAGAATGATCTTATAGCAGTAAACAGAGTATTAAGGTGAGAGTTAGGAGTTTCCTGAGCTCTAACCCATGTTGCTGTTGAAAACTTGGTTTATGCAGAAGGTAGATTCCCACACTAAGTCCTCACCTTTGTGAGGACTTCTAGTCTGTCTTTTAGTTTAAAGTCAAAAAAGCAAATTGCCATGTAGACATGAGAATACTTAAAGGACTTAAAGTCATAATATTGTGATGTTAGAGCTATGTATCACACGAGAATATAGGTAGTGCTAAACCTTTCTGCATTCTATTCCTTATTATTATCCTTTGCCTTTCCTTTCTAGATCTTGGAGCTCTGAAGGCTTTCTGTGGGATCTCTGGGAGGAAGGTGGTTACAAGTTTGTCATATCCACATGGGCTGGAGAAAACAGAGAAGGAAGCAGTCAATCCATGATCATCTAGAAGAATTGTTCCTGATTTGAGAGACCACAAATAATATACCTATTCTGAAATAAAACATGACTCCAAATGAATTCATAATATCTGAGTGTTAGTACAGCTGCCCCCAAAATAACAATATCTGCAGTTCAGTAGAGTCCATGCTTTTCCTGACTGAGCAGAGCTCATATTTCTGTAACTTCCTAATCCAGATGATAGTTTGTCTTAACAAATAACACAGACTAGTGCTGGACTAAATATATAGGCTTTGGAAAAAAGATTAAAGTTATATAAGCTTTCCCTTCCCAGATAGCAAAATGCCATATTGAGGGATTTCACTAGTCCAGCAATAGCATTTTTTTTTCTCACAACTTGTGCCACTGCTTCACAAAGCCCTGTGCTACAAAAAATCCATATAGACACTGCTTGATAATGGCCTTCATAATGTTGACCTCAATAAAATGAGGTACATTTTCTTTTCTTTAAAGGATGTACCCCAGTCTCTGAGGTTTATTGTTCACCACTCTCCTGTTCTAAAGTAAACCTCAAATATGAGATAGCATCAGATTGAGGTAATAAATCAGTGGCCACTTTTCCAGTAGCCCTGGGGATCAACAACAGTGGAGCACAAAAGGAAAAAAAAAGTAAAACTGGATGAAACAACCTACTAAACAATCAAGATACATTATTTTAATTTCCACAGACAAATCCTTCAGCTGTTTTTTTTTTCATGAATTTTAATTAATCATAAAGCATTCAGTTATAATAACTGAATATTTTATATATATATATATATATATAAAAATATAATATAATACCATATTGTTGACCACAGGTTTGATATGATTTTCTGCTATAGCATAGGTAGAAAGGTAAATTTAGGATTTGATCAGTCTTCCCTCAAATAAGACATTTCACTGATAAGGATTACAGTCTTTTCTTGTCTTTCTTTTCCTACTTTTTTTTTTAATGCCTGGAAGGACACTTCTAAAGAAGAATTCAGATTTTCAGAAAGATGAATTGCCCCTGGAAGTTTCTTTCCTTACTATTGATTGAACAGCTTGCACAATCTTCCTTCATGGAGATACTCAGAACTTGACTGGACAAGGCTCTCATCAATGCAATCTAATTCCAACCTTTGAAAGAGGACCTGGTCTGATTGATTTTGGAAGGGGTTTGATCAGATGATTTCCAGATGTCTCTTCCAGTCTTAATTGTGATTCTATTTTCCTATCTTTGGCAGTCGTAAGGCAGGCAGGCTGAACCTGAACCTTTGAGTGGAAGATACAGCCCAGAAACCTAAACCTGCAGGAAAAGGAAGAATGTAATTTTTTTACTTTAATAGGCAATACTTTATTACTGTCACATAAATGTAGTTGGGGGGGGAAAGCCTTTCAATTGTACAGTAAAGTGCTCTTAGCATCACAATAGGATATGTGGTCAGAAAGATCATATACTACCTTTCCTTTGCAATGGTAATGAGAACTCTTTTTCAGAGAACACTATTGTCTGTATAAATTATTCACCAGTAGAACAGGCTGTATATAGATTTCTTAAAAGGAATATTTCATTAATATGAAAAATTACATCTTATACCATGAAATGCTTAGTTACCTCCATTAATTTAGTTGGAAAAGACACACCATCTTATATTTCACACTGTGGCAGTTTATTCAGTAGAACTATATAAACCCTCCTGAATTCAGGCATCCTGGGGTCTAAGCATGTATGGTCCAAGCATTAATTAATTTAATTTTAGGTTGCTATTAGTTTTACTATCATATAATAAATGGATATAAATGTCTGTTGACTTCAATTCATTTCATTTTTTGTCCAAATGGACTTACTCTGATGCTTGATCTGAATTTATTGACTTTATTTACCACTAATACTAAATTGATATGAAAAAAGTTACATTTTAAAAAAATCTCAAATTACTGCCTTATGTGTGATTCTTATTTCTCAGTCTGCTTTAAACACAAGGATTTATGACAATCCCCTGATTTTCTTAGTGATCTGCTTGTAGTACCAACTGTGGATGGAACAGTGTCATTCTTCCAGCCTTGATAACTTCAGCTCTTCAGAAATCAAATATCCAGGTTTTTATTTTTTTTTCCTAATTGGGATATTTTAAACTGTATGTAGTTTAAGTATCCATAAATCAACACAGTTGTGGCAATATTTTCACATGTGTATTCTCACTTCCTCCAAATGTGAAGGAAACCTCCTTAACCGAAAATACCTTTTTTTTTTTTTTGAGGTTTAATCCAATGTTTTTTGTGGGGGCTTAGATTATACATCATCATATAAATAAGTTTTAATGACAATTAGAAAATGGTAACTGTGCAGATTGCCATATTCAGCCTGCATGTACCTCTATGCGCATCTCAATTTATATCAGTGCAGCAGGATACTGACAGTTTTCTAAAGTTTAACCAACCAATGCTTCCTAGGCATTTGCAGGTGTTAGATGAAACACAGAACATTAATGGAAAGAGCTTTTACTTCTACTACTAAATTAAGTTTCATTTGCCTTTTTACAGGCGTTTTCAGAGTGATATGTATATTCTGATTTAAGGAGCACTCAGTGCTCAAGCATTTTTATCATGCAATTTTTGTGAAAAGTTTTTAGTCTTTTTGAAAAGGTTTGCTGCTTGTGATTTAGTGCAGCATTGTTCACTTCCATCTGAAACTCTGCTAATTTAAATATTTTAACCATGAAATGCGGGTCAAGGTGTACTGTTAATTACAAAAATCCCATTGTTTCCTTTGAAAAAGCTCTATAGCAGAAAAAAAGATGAAAGGCAATGCAGCTGCCAGTGAAATAACATGAAAACACTGCTTTCCTGCTTCAAAGGCCTTGTTTACAAAATGTAAGGTCACTTTAGTTGGAATTGAAAATACAAGCACAATAAGGTAGCTCCAAGGAATCACTCTGAAGGCAAACTAAACTTCAATTAAATGCCTTTTTTTTTTACCCCTTTTCTTCCTTTTTATTTTTCCCTGCAATGAGAGTAATTGGAAAACTTGCTGAACAAAACTAAACTTCACATCCACTTTCAAGGTGTTTTATGTAGATACATACACAATGAATTACAGTTATCAGTTAGGAAAAGCTTAGTGACAAGGCTTTTTACCTGGAGTTTCGCCTCACATACTTGCTTCAAATCTGATGGCACAGTAATTTGAAAGCCTTCAGAATTGTTTGTCTGTATCAGGTGAACTCTAAAAAAATATCACTATTCTGATTATACAGTGAGTTAAATTATCTGTTAGAGCTAAACATGCACCAAATAATCAACCTACTTTTTGTTTTGATTGGCCATACCAGCAGATTAAGCTGCTAATATAGAAAAAGACAGATGTCAATCACTGCAGGATCTCAGCAATCTGCTAATGACTAAGCTTATGCACTTTAATAATCCTGCTTATTTTAATGACAAGGGGTGGAAAAACTGAAAGAAAAACTGATTAGAGCAATGAATTGCCTATTTTAAAAGATGTGATTTTAACATAAATCTATTTTTTTAAGCCATCTTGTGCTTGATTGCATACCATTTTTGTTACCAGTGTGGTATTAGTAGTAATTTTACTTAAAAAAAAAAAAAAAGAAAATAAAAAACGAACAAAAAACAACACAGCAAAAGTAACAACACACACAAAAAGCAACTTAAAAGGAACTTTTTTGAAATATACTAGATCCGCTTCAGCTGTTCAGCGTAGTTCTGCCTTCTCTACTCATGATTTGTAAAGAAGAGAGAAACAATGGGCTAAAGTCAGGATTCCCACTTTTGGTGCTCAGAGTCGGTGTTTTAGTACCAAAAGAGTACATGTACCAGTCAAAGAGTCATTATTCTAGATGCCACCTAGGTAGGCTTCTTATACATGTGATGAGCACATCAAACCTGGAAAGGTGATTTCAAGACAAGATCTTAGCGTCCAACAGTCAACATAACACTGCCAAAACCACCACTAAACGGATGATGATTCCACCACTCCCCTGGGCAACCTGTTCCAATGTTTGATATGCAGGGCTCTGCAGTCAGTTAGTAGGAAATATTGCCTGACAGGGGGGAGCTTGAGCCTTGCTGAATGACAGGGGCCTGATTGAGGGCTGTGTATGGGTTATCTCTACCTGCTTTTAGTCCAGAGAAGCAAGTCCTCTTCAGAGGGTACGTGGTGAACTGAGCTTGTCTTGTTGGCTAGCCTGGAGGTCATTCATCTTCTCTGCAAAGGGCAGGAAACGTTTCCAGTCTCTGATCTAATGATTACTTCTGTGAAATGACTTTCAAGCAAAACCCATAAATTATCCTAAGCAGATGGATCAGAACACTGGACTCCTGCTCACAGCTGAGTGGCTTAATCGTTTCATAATGTGGACTACTTCTGCTTGAACAGAAATTCAGAGGAGATTTGCTGACATATGCTTTTGATTCATGGATCTGAATTCTACTCCAGCCTCCTTTTAGGTGGTAGGATCACTCTACATAAGTAATCTATATAGAGTATCTATTTCCATATATACGTAATCTTAAATATTTATATGGCTCCAACTAATTGTACTCAGAAAGAGAAAGGTAATAAACCAAACTAGAATGAATTACTTACATAGCTCTAAACACAAACTTTCCCAAGCTCAGGGGATTTGAAGTCCTAGATAAATGCCTAAAACATCTCTAAAAATGTGAGTGTTATGACTCACCTCTCTGGGGTCATATGGGAGAGTATGTCAAAGTAGGGATTTACACAAAATGGAGCCACATAAGAGCCATATAGGTGTTCTTAATGCTATTATTCCCTTCATCCTCAAACATCTGCAATTAGGAAAGGGAAAAAACAGAGATGTCGTTTAACTTCAGTGGGGTGCATTAAGCCCAGTGTTTAGCATTTCCTCCCCAGTGAGGTAGATGAAGTAGCAAACATTGTCTTGGACAAGGTGTTAGTTAAGGAGAGTCTGGGTTTTTATATTCCCATATTTCCTTTCTCTACGTTCATGACCCCATCTACAATCATACTCATTTTTGACAGCCTCATCATGCAAGGATGGGGGCATTTTGAGTATTCACACAGGTTATAAACACTGTCTGATCACCTCACAAACATTAACACCTGCAGTTTTAAAGTTTTTCTTTGAGGCAACTTTCAAACAGAAAAACAATGGGATATATATTTATCCAGTTTATGTAATCACTCTAAATGTATGCATACATAAATATATGTGTGTATACTTTCTACAAAAAAAAAAGGACAGAATTTAATATATTTACAAGATTTACCAAACTTCATAAAATTATTCTGGAAGCAGGAACAAGACAAGGTTTTTTCCATGTCCTGGTTCAAGACAGAAGTGAAAAAGCTTGCTTTCTTTTTCATGTGAGAGCAAGGAGCTCCACATTCACTGCATGTCTCACAGAGGATAAGCCAATTCCCAGTCAGATGATTGTAAATATCAGATTCTGGCAGAGAATTTAGGACACAGGAAGACATGAATTTGTGTAGAAACTCCTTTTACACAGAAAGACAAGGTTGTAGGAAAGTCAAAATAACAACAGCATATTATCAGAAGGTGGAAAGAGCTAAGTTGGAATGAAAGGATCTGACAAACGTAAGATTAGACTGGAAAAACATTTCCCAAGATAACAGAATCATCAAACCTGGAAAGGTAATTTCAAGGCATCAGGAGTTTTTTGTTGTCTTTTTTTTTCATCTGAGGTGAAGTGCAGCATCTAGGAGGTTGGAAGCAGTAATGCCATTAACTCTAAATTCCTTTAAGGCAGCAGTTGCATCCAATTATTCCCATCATTTTGTACATTCTACCAACCTTCCCCATAGTACCACAGATGCTCAGATGTTCATATATCACCAAATTCCTCAAGAGTATTTATACAGATGTTTATAAGTATTGAATCTCAGATGTTGCTGGCAGCCCCAGTTGCCACCAGGTCACTCCACAGCTTGATTCTGTAGATCTGCTTGCATCCCTCCCAGATTGGTATCATCTGTAGACTTGCTGGCAATTGAATTGACATAGGAGGAACATCTCTGACAAAGAACAGCATGGAAGAAGACTTCCTTAAGAAGCTGTGTTGGTCTAAATGTAACTACAAGAACCTGTGGTTTATCTCAATAACATTTTTTTGTTGTTGTTAAGAATATTTCCTTTTGAATAATGATAAACTCAGCATCAGTGACCACAGCTAAAATACCTGATGGAGGGGAGCTATCAGTTCTTGCTAGCTGTAGAGCCTGGTTCACACCTGGGCTATGTCCATCTTGCCTCAGAGCGAGCCACTGATGTTTTCAGCTATAAAAAATGAAGTGGGGTGAGGACTGGAGAGCCCTCTGACTTTTTAGATTGTGTTACACGGCTCTGTCTCTTAATTATTAGTTAAGAAGAAGCTGATTAATGCCATGAAATCTGAAGCTTAATAGAGATAAAACAAATGTTATGCATAATATGAAAAACCAGTGAAAGCTTCAAAATGCACTAAATTTGTGCTACCAATAAGTAACCCCAACCCTCGTGTAATCATTAAGTGTCCCTAAGGATTTCAACACTAATTTGTTTGACTTTTAGTTAAAATTAGGCAATCAATTTCTTCCCCTAGGTAGTTGCTTAGGGCCACTTTTATTGTACATCCAATTTTCTCAACTTCTGTGAAGAGAACTTTACCATGTTAACATGAATTAGATGTTGGACATATTAGATTTGGAAATTATGGTTCTGGTTCTTTCCTTATTTATTTTGAATTTAACTCTTTCAGATTAGCATGTTGGTTTTTCCTGTTTGCATATGTTTATTTCTTTTTTATAACAGAAAATATAAATTACTGGGTGTAAACCAAAAGTATGTGGGTTGTATCATCTGCCTTTCACTATACAGAAAATCAGATTAAGTGATGGCAATTTTTATCTGTACAATTTATGAATATTTGGAATATCTTCCCTTGCAACAACTCAGAAACTGTTACCTAATGTCTGCAAACTTAATTCCTTCCATTTGAACAACGATACATGAAAAAAGAAGCAATGGAATCCTCATGCCATTTTTCAACATTCCTAGCTGGAAAGCTGAAATTCTACAACTGACCCCAAATATTTCTCTCAAACACTTTGTGGGAGAACTTAGAAATAAGTAAGCAGTTAAAATAGACAATTTTCATCCCTTGAACACTAAAACTCGTATTAATTTCCAGGAATGGTTTCATTGAACATAGCTAAAAATATTGATTGTGTGAAGAATTCAGGGTCAAAGTCTTAATGCTGCTTAGCTGACATTCATTTCTCTTATTTCAAAGTTCACTATTAAGTAATTAACTGCTGAAATAATTGCTTGATTTGAGTACTTACACTTTACTATTCATCTATTCAGTCATTTTTAAGAAATATAGTACTCAAAATGAGATTCAAACATGACACCAAAGTAATTTATTAAGTAATTGAAATTACTCCTAGATGTGACAAATTACACACTTTAAATAATTCAATTAAAATGTGATTACTGCCTCAGTCTAAAACCTTGAACTACTGTAGACACTCTGCTGGTAAGTAATAAGTAAATAAGTAAATAAACCCCCAAAAGATGACTGTAAATATATGGGTTCTTTCTTCCTTTTGCCATTGGTGCAAAGAGTCTGAGTATTTATTTTATTACCATAGGTTTTCCTTCTTTGAGACAGCAAGGTTTTCTGCTGATTAACAATGGGCAAAGAGCATATCAGATGGGAAACAGTGAAATGCACCAATAGCTTCTTTGCTCCAGCCTGTTGCTTCTCTAATGGGACGTGTTGTGTTGTAGATCACAAAATGGACTGATACCCAAACTGCTTATTCCATGGGTCGGAGCCTCCGCAAAATGAGCAAAACTAACAGGTCACAGGGGATAATGATAAAATTTCATATATCTTTATTTATCACTGACCATTACTGAAGTGAGCCACACTTGGTTTGTGCGAGTTCCAGATGTGAGAAGTAGTCGTGGAGCTACGTGGAGCAGAAAGGCAAGCTTCGCAGTAAGCACTTTCTGCAGCATCTCCTCTCCTGGCTGTACTGCTGGGAGGTTAATGATCTGGAGTCTGAACTGCTTCCTTAGCTGCTAGCTGAACTGATTACAGCTGAGATACACAAACAGGTAGATTTAACTGGAGAGAGAGATTTTCATAACAGCTGCTATGCATGTGAATGCACCGGGTGGGACTCAGCTCACTGAACTTTAGCCATTGCAAATAAACTTTCTTTAAAACTATTGTATGGGTTTTCTCTGTGTTCAAAAGAGCTCAACAAGGACACCCAGAGCATCATTTGTCCCATCTTGCAATAGGGTACAACTACAGGTACAGCCATGATGGCAAACAAAGCAGATCCCTAGTTTGCTCCCTGATTGTATTGTGTTTAATACTGTATTCCCAGAATATTTTAATTTTTTTTGAGTAAAGTAATATTCTGCCTAAGAAGAAGCCTGGATATAGTTCTACAGAGAGTTTTCCATCACTCGTGCACCATAGAGATAGCTAAGTCAGGTTTGCCTTGTGCACTCAACTAATCCCTCTACACTTGTCCAGTAGCCCAGTGGCACATCCATGCCAAGTCAGGACACACTTCAAGACACACAACACCAGCCTGAGCATCAGGATCTAAAAACATCACTGCAGGAGACTATGAAATAGTCTTTATTGTCTTTCAGACACATGCACGTTTTGGGGTGGAGGGTTTAGAGCTGCAGGAGAGGATCATAGGCACATTGCTAGTCTATTACCTAGCTCTACACCATATAAACACCAGGCTCTTTACAACACTTGGCCTGGGAGTCAGAAATTATTTCATCTGGAGAAAAATGGGCATAGATTCAGAGAGAAGAGTTCTTTCTCTGAAGAGTCTAGAAAATTAAGTTATACTACGCGGCTAACCTCTAAAGTTAAAAGTAGTGCTTCTTACCTCTGCATCCAGGGGAAACTTGATAATAAACCTCAATTTTTTTCCTCCCTTGGTCACCAAGGACAACAAAAAAAACCTCTCCACAAGTACTGCTAGCTGGGTCACATAGCACACATGTCAGGAATCATTTAGCACCAAACCGTCTGACAATGGTCTGCTCCATTTGTTGTACAACCAGTAACTGCTCTGAACTGCACAAAATGAAGCACTACAAAGAGTAAAGTCCAGTTCAATTTGCACTTTAATTTGGAGCTCTACAAGGAAACAGATTCTTTAGATTTTGAGATAGAAAGTAGAAACTTTGTACTTGTATATGAATATATATGTGAATACATACGTAGTCTAAATTCTACATATATGCTTGTCTGTTTCTATACTTGTATAAATATATGCATATATATAACTATACACATATAAGTTTAAATAAATATATTGGTTTTGTTGGTTTTTTTTTTTTTTTCCCCAGAGGAATTCTGCAGATTCCACAAATTCTTGGCTTACCCCATCTGTGCATTAGTGTCTACTTTCTGCTTATCTCGAATAAGCAGTAAGGAAACAGGAATTATTCTACAAGAATATTTTTCTACAGGAAAATTCTATGGGAAATGACATCAAATTACAGGAAACATTACAATTCATTGAAATCTATGGATTTCATCTAGATTTCCAATGTTGCCTGATCGTACCTCAAGTACCAGCTTCAGTAGGGATTTTATCATTATAAATGATTTCAGAATTGGAAGCACTGTTTTCCATTTATCTCCATTTTCAAATACTTGTAATAATATATAGGTACATTAAGGAGACTCTCAGTTCTCTGAAGCAGCAACCAAGAAACATGTTTTAGTAGTGAGAAGGGAAAGACAATGTGGAAGGGTCTTGTCAGGTAATGAATCTCTTTGCTCAGGGCACAGGTAACATCACATTAAAAGATGTACTTGCTTGCATTAAATCTTGATAAGAAAAATATTTCTTCAGAAGGTATTTACATTTTCTTTCTGGGGAAAAGAACTATGAAAAAGACAGAGGGTTATTGCTTTAAAAAAATCCTTTATTTGAGTAATTGCTGTTTACATGGAGACCAAGCTCGTGGTTGTTCCTTTGCTTGACAGCCTTCCATTTAAATCCATGACTGCGTGTCAACACCTTTAGGAATTTTTAAATAGCTTTATTTTCACCCAATAACAATAATAATTTCTCAGGCTCTGCTTCTCTTCTCATGTATATCAGCTTTTTTCCATTGAGTTATTGAGGATAATCCTACGTTGAACGATGTGAGTAAAGGAGAAATTACTCTTACTACACTGTTCTGATTGCAACACAAATAAACAGATGCCTATACTGAAATTCCAATTTACTGCAGTGTAAGTGGTATCAGAGTAAGTCCACAATAGTATCCATAATATACTGAGCCATTGTTAGGCGTATCTGCATAGACCAAAAAAGCACTGTGGTAAAGATCTGTGAGAAAACTCCAAGTGTGCTTCTATGAGTCTGTAGTTGTAGCTCATACCTTGAAAACAAAATACCAAGAAAGTGTGGTACAGAAAAAAATAATATAATAATTTCTACCTCTCAGCAGAGATAATGAGTTCAGGCACCACTATACCAACATAATCATAAATGTTTTGAATTCCAAATGGAGATCTTCATACAGCAAATCCCATGCATGACAGAAAAATTCCTGGTGATGCCAGAGTGTTGATAAAACTTATTTACATTGAATCTACAGCAGTAAATAAAATTAGACCCAAAGTATTCACATTATTCAAAGAAGATTATTCCCACCAAATTTCCTGCTCTACACTCTACCTTTAGGGTGAGGATTCTCATTAGAACCATGACAAAACACTCATGTGAGTTTGAGAGGCCAGAGTTTCACCTGGAGCTCCAATATTTCCTGTTTTTACTTGCAAAACTTTTGTTAAATTTGGAAAGGTAACAACAAACAAAAACTTCTAAGGCATATATTAGGAACATCATTTCATTAAAATATTTACATAAAGTTAGTAATTGTGAATTTAACCCAACCTTAAATTCAACATATTGATGTTGTGGTATCCAAGCTATGGTGCTGCAGTAGTTATAGCAGCTTAATTGTGACATCAGTGAAGCATGATGCTGTCTAATTATCATAATTGAAGCTCTTGCAATTATACTGTCATTGTACTTGTATTAACACATTTGGTCAAGGTATTAAGGTATCCAGGTTCTATAGGTTAAACCAAGGTTTACTTTTCTGCATTCATTTTGATAAACCATACACTTTGCCACATACTTGAGATTTAATTGCATTTAGTGAGTGTTTTGTATAGATGGGAAGCATTCTGCAGGAAAGGTGACAATGACATTTTGAAATTTAGTCAGATCCTCATTCTCTAAGATATATCATAACAAGTCTAAAAGATGCTTTCCCACCCCTTTGGTTTATTTAAATTATGAATACACCTTTTTGCCTACACATTGTAGATATACAAAATCATATGAAGCTCGTTCATACTGGTAGCAACTAGATCTTATTATCTCAGCACTGATTAGTATGGAATGAGTGTGTTATCCAGAAATCTAGTCAAATGCTGTCACAGAAACCTTTAACTTACTGTTTATTTGATCTCTTGTAGACATGGGTTTTTACTTTTAATGAGGTAACAGCAGTTATTGTGCTCAAGTCACAGATTGAAAGGGAAAGGCTAATTTTTGGAGGATGTTTTGAGATTTTTATACTGAGGTGTTGAGCTATGGCCTTTTCTGGGATGAGTATAAAATGCAGGTATGCTAATGAGTATCATCCCACTGTTTTCTTGTTCTCTAGTCATCCTTTTCCCTCTCTTTCTCTATGGCTTTTTGTTGTCTTTTTCTGTTGGCTTTGAAACAGATAATAACTCTTCATTACAGGTTTTATACAAGGCTGAAAACATAAGATCTCTGATCCCTGACTGCAGTTCCTAGGTAGTACAACCACAAAATACTTCAGCAGATGAAAGCATCCATATTTTCAATATACCCTGTTTCATCTTCAAAATAAGTCTGTGCACCTTTGGAAAGCTGCTCTTAATAGGGGCATAGTGCTTATGGTTCACCCTGGTTATCTGGGTCAGAGTAAAGCACTTAATAAGAGTTACTGGGGATTAGGAGGTGCCTACTAATTGGATTAACAGTGGTAAATTGACTGTATTCTTGAGGTCTAACGTCAGGCAAGCTGAGGTTGTCTTCATTGTTACACCATTTTTTAGTACAGTGGAATTTATTTTCTGATGTTGTGAGAGCTATAAATTGTTGCTGTAAATACAGAGCATGAGTCAATGCAAACCTAGAAGTTGCTACATCAGAGGGAGGAACAAGATGAGGCTGGAATAAACAAGGTTCCTGCAAATAAAGACATCTCAAAATCCCAATCTAAGTGGAGGAACCCTTAATAAAGAAAATAAGAGAGCTTCAAAAAACTAATGATGTCAAATGTAAATGCTATGATCTCAAAATGTATTCTGCCTTCAGAGTGGAACAGTACCTAGAAAATTGAATCTTTATTATTTCAGATGCATTTATCTAAGCTCAATGTTGTGAAGCTGAGCCTAATTCAAATCTTCTGACTAGAAGTCCGTTGTCTTAGCCATACAGCACTCATTCCAGTTCCTCTACCACTAAAACAGCAATTTAATTTTTTATACCTACTCAAGAACGGGAGGTAACATGGGGACAAACCTAATCCAATGGTGTAAAAATAATGTAAAAGTCTATTGTACAGTTCATCTCACCCCAAATCAGACACCTTAATGAAGTCAGGTTGGACATGCCTCCAATTGTGCCTGCTCTCTCCACTGATTAAGATGAAATGTAGTAAGGCAGGTAAGATGAAAGTCACCCAACATGATGCTAGAGACACACAAGAAATGAAAAATTCCTGATGGCATCACATTTAAAGCAAAGATCCCAGAAATTTAATTGATGGTTTCAAAAATGCTGTTTTTAGAGTAAGAGGAATATATCCCCACGATGCTTTTTTATCATATACAAGCTAATTGCTGCTCAGGTGTGCAAAGTACAGGCTGGCCTGGATTGCAGAGGTGTTAGGTTTTAAGTTAGGTACCTGTGAAGGAGGATGGAAGAATATGTAAATAAGAGGTAAAAAAGAAGGAAAGAAGGAAAAAAAAAATGCCCAAGTTGAAATGGTCATGTAGTGCGATTCAATGCAGAAGAGTTTAAATAACTGTCCCTTTTATCAGATGGCAGAAAGCAAAGGAATTTTATAGTTTATGTAAGTATATTGGTTAAACTAAGATGTTCCTCTAACAAAAGCAAGCAAATAACAGGAACTCTCTGTTTGCTAAAAGCACGAGTGCAAAATAAATTCGATGATAGCTAAAGGATGGGAAATAAGCACATTTCTATTGTTTATAAGTGTTAGAAATCAAACTGGTTTTATAATTAGTACCTGTCATAGAATCATAGAATCACATGGAATTGGAAGGGACCTCTGGAGATCATCTAGTCCAATC
The DNA here is from genome assembly GCA_025769975.1 of Gallinago jamesoni. Classification (NCBI taxonomy): domain Eukaryota; kingdom Metazoa; phylum Chordata; class Aves; order Charadriiformes; family Scolopacidae; genus Gallinago; species Gallinago jamesoni. The sequence goes on from JAOQGH010000001.1 coordinate 202,650,687, forward strand.
CCACAGCCAAAACAGGTCTACCTAGAGCAGGTTGCACAAAAAATTGTCCAGGAGGGTTTTGAATGTCTCCAGAGAAGGAGCTCTCTGGGCAGCCTGTTCCAGTGCTCTACCACTCTCACAGTAAAGAAGTTCCTCCTCACATTTAGGTGGAACTTCCTATACTCAAGTTTGAGCCCATTTCCTCTTGTCCTGTCGCTGGGCACCACTGAAAAAAGACCAGCCCCATCTTCCTTGCACCCTCCCTTTAAGTATTTGTAAGCATTGATCAGATCCCCCCTCAGTCTTCTCTTCTCAAGACTAACAAGTCCTAAGTCCTTCAGACTTTCCTCATAGGAAAGATGCTCCAGGCTCTTAATCATCTTTGTGGCCCTTTGCTGTACCCTCTCCAGCAGTTCCCTGTCCGTCTTGAACTGGGGAGCCCAGAACTGGACACAGTACTCCAAATGGGACCTCACCAGGGCAGAGTAGAGGGATAGGATGACCTCCCTCGACCTGTTGGCCACGCTCTTCTTGATGCACCCCAGGATGCCATTGACCTTCTTGGCCACAAGGACGCATTGCTGGTCCATGTTAATTGTGTTGTCCACAAGAACTCCCAGGTCTTTCTCCTCAGAGCTGCTCTCCAGCAGGTCAGCCCCCAACCTGTACTGGTGCTTGGGGTTATTTCTCCACAGGTGAAGCACCCTACACTTGCCCTTGTTAAATTTCATTAGGTTTCTCTCTGCCAATTCTCCAGCCTGTCCAGGTCTTGCTGTATGGCAGCACAGCCTTCTGGTGTGTTAGCCACCCCTCCTAGTTTTGTGTCATCAGCAAACTTGCTGGGGGTACATTCCTTCCCTTTGTCCAGGATATTGTTGAATATATTGAAGAGGACTGGACCCAGTACTGACCCCTGGGGAACACCACTTGCTACAGACTTCCAGCTGGATTCTGTGCCCCTAATCATGACCCTCTGAGCTCTGTCTTTCAACCAATTTTCAATCCACTTAACTGTCCATTCACCTAACCCATACTTCCGAAGCTTAGTTATGAGGATGCTGCAGGAGACAGTGTCAAAAGCCTTGGTGAAGTCAAGGTAGACAACAGATGTGTTTGGAGTTACTGTCCATGAGGAGGGAAACAAGGAAGAGCTAGAGATGTAGGAGACCCTGAGAAGAGATGACCGGGGGGAGTGAAAGAGAGAGACAGAACAAGATTCATATATTAACTCTGAACACAAACTGCAGGCTAGTTTCTGAATTTTTCCATTATTTCTATCTTGGTAAGGGGGGGGATTTTCACACTACTTTTTCCGTTGTGTTTTCAAAGATGTCTTAGCAATTGAATTTGTTAGCTCAAACTAATCTTAAACTTGAATCTGTCTGAAAATTAAATGGTGAAATTTTTAAGTAAAGACACTTCAGATTTCACTTCACGAATATGACATTCAAAGTTAAATGTAAGTTTGTTAGTTCAGTCAGGGAGCAAAACTCATGCCTAATAATCTGACTTTGAGAAAGCAGAACATTTCTTTTAAATCTGAAATGTCTTCATTGAAGCTGTATGAAAATACTCACCTATCAAGAAATATTTTTTCAAGAAAAAAATGTGTTATAAACCATATTATAAAAGAAACATGTAAACATTTCAATCATCTATTCCTGGAGAAATTTAGGAACAGAATAGTGTGACTCTGCTGAATATAAATTTTATCGAAGAGTATAATGCCACTATGGATTTATCCAATTTTGTTGGCAAAACAGTGCTTTTTTTATTATTATTATTATTTTTTATTGCAAATGTCAGCATGTTCCAATACCAAAAAAAACCCCAGAAAATTCTGGATCTCAGGAAGATTTGAATCTCCCAGGTGTTCTGTCAACCTCTAACTGGGTCTGTATGATATAAATTCCAGGAATTATGTGTTCCCCACAGAGACCTTCCAGTGGCTAAAATGCAACACAGGGTTTCTGGCTCATGGGTAAGACAGTAACATGAGTTGGTCCAAGTTTCTTGTGATTCCCATTGATTTGTCAGCTTAATTCCAATATGGGCAACTCCTGACTTACTCAGTTACTTCTTTCTGCAGTAGGATGAGCTATCAAAGTAGTAACCAATAAGCACAAGCATAATTCAGGACTATACATAGCATATATTGCACAGTACCACTGCAGTGGAGGGAAAAAAGCACAAGGAGGTGCAGTTTTGTGCACAGTAATAGGAGAATAACAGCTGTACATGGAGCTTGGGAAATTGCCCAGCCTGTGGTAGAGCTGGGTGTAGCTTCATTAGTTTGTGGGTGTGTAATAAAGGAAGCTGCAAGAAAGTTGGGATGCTGCCTATGAAAGATATGCACCATCAGAAGGTTTGGGGTTACTGCCCATTGAGCACAGGGCATCTAGGAAACAAGGAAGAGCTAGGGATGTAAGATACCCTGAGAAGACAGGAGCAGGGGGAGTGAAAGAGAGAGAAGAGAGAGACAGAATATGGCTACTTTCCTACTTATTTAAGTTGGAAATCACTACTGAACACAGAAGGTCTCTGAAATCTTATTTTTGAAGCTGTTGAAATTGACACAGCTGCTTAGATGGTCCTCAAGCATGAATGTAGGACCTAATACTGAAGACTATTTGTCCCCACAGTAAAAGAAAACCATAAAAACCCTCTGCTTTTTATTACTCTTCATTTAAGGATATACCTGAAGCTGCTTTATGTTTATTTTGTTTCTAAATGTTTTAAATAGAAGTTGATCTTTCATGAACAATTGTTGCCTAGCAATGATACTTCGCCTGTAATTTAGTGAGCACGCAGGTTCTTAATTATGCACAAATTATTTTTCAGTTCTTTGTTGTACTTTTTATCATCATCTCTTCATTAATAACAGACCTAAATTTGGTTGCAAGCCAAATTTCTTCCCTCCTTTGCTATGAAGGAAAAAGTAGAATTAGGACCCAAATATCTGCCACAAGAACACAGCTAGTTTGGTAAAATTCTCATTGATCTTGCGCAGTCTGAATTCAGTTTTCTACCAAGGAGCCACAGGATTGTCAAAGCTGTCTGTCTTCCCAGAAATTGCGGCATGGTAGTTGCTGGACCCATGGCATCTTAGGTTTTCCACTCTTTGGGAAAGAGTTTGTCTTCTACTACTGAAGGGTCAACATATCAGTTAAATAGCATTTACAGGACAAGGTACGCAGGTATAGAAAGAAGATAATAGCATGTTTAACCTGTTTCTCTTGGAATCTGTACAATCATTATCCTAAGGAGTAGTCATAGTATGAGTATACTACACCTTGTGTTGGGTGTCTAAATAGGCTTAAACAGGCCACGTATTAAGTGCTCTGAAAACTGCCCTTTCTTGACTAGCTATAGAAAGGGAGGAGACAGTAACATCCTTAAACATTCAGGATTTCTTCTGATTTATGGAGCTAACCAACACACAGGTCTTTGGGGTAAGACAAGAAAATTGAATGCGGGCACTATCTGTCTTCCTGAGGTGCCTCACATGTACTGTACCTGGTTTTAAGCCCAGTAGAGAGCTAACACCCACACAGCCACTTGATCCCCCGTTGGATGGGGGATAGAATCATTAGGGTAGAAGTGAGAAAGCTCATGACCTAAGGTCAGTTTAAAAGGTAAAGCAAAAGTTGGCATGGATACAAAGTAAAACACGTTCATTCATGGTTTCCCATCAGGAGGCGGAGGCAGGTGTTCAGCTGTCTCCAGAAAAGGGCTCCATCACATGTAACAGTTACTCAGAAAATCAAACGTCATAACTCTGAAAGTTCTCTGCTTCCTCCTTCTTCCCTCAGTTTTCATTAGTGAGAAAAACACCATATGGTTTAGGATATATATATATATATTTATGTGTGTATATATATATATATATATTCTGACCCTTTGGTCAGTTGGGGTCAGCTGTCCCAGCTGTGTCCCCTCCCGACTTCTTGTGCAGTCCCAGCCTACTTGCTGGTGAGGCAGTACAAGGAAAAGGAAAGACCTTGATGCTATGTAAGTGCTGCTCAGCAATAGCTAGAACATCTCTGTGTTATCAACACTTGTTTTCAGAACAAATTCAAAACATACATAGGACCATATGAGGCACAGTGAAGAAAACTATCCCAGCCAACCCCCAAACCAGTGCAGTACTTAAGAAAAAAAAAAAAAAAAAAAAGAAGAAAAAAAAAAGAAGAAAAAGAAAAAGAGAGAAAATAAGTGAACCCTTAGCCCTTCAATTCCACTCCTCTGAAAGCTTAATAGGATAATAATCATCTCTTGAATTTAGTGAACTGTTCAGGACTGTGCAGTAAGTATATCCAGTAAGCCCAACATTGTCCCAAATTTATAAACTATTATTATGCCATTATATAAATTGATGGCATGTCCTCCCTTGAATCTTTTGCTCAATTCTGGTCATATGATCTCAAAAAAAAAGAGATAACAGAAGTAGAAAAGGTCTGCAGTAGGGCAATGAAAATTATTAGAGACATGAAAAGACTGCAATGTGAAGAGAGATTAAAAAGATCAGGGCTGTTTAATTTCAGTGTTAAGTAAGAGTTGATGTCACAGGGGCTTATTAAATCAGAGGTGTCATGCAAGCCAACTGAGTGTTTCTATTTACTCCTTCATATAATACCAAGGGGAAATATAAAGGAAAAAAAATCTATAATTTGAAAGGAAATAAAAATTTTGTACAACACAGTTCAGAAAGAAACCAAGGAGCTGACTGGAACTAGCAACCAAATGACGCAGAAAGAGAGCCTTCACTACTCTGAGAAATTAATAAAATAGCTTTATCTACATTGGACAGAATATAAAACTGGAAAGAATAAGAAGGAACAGAGAAAATATAAGACTGAGTGAATCATGGCCCTTCCTGAGGTTCACCAGGCTTCAGGGGCTGTACCACACCTGTTTGCACCACACACATGGTATGTACGAATCGTTCCTTGTTATTTATGCTTTTCACATCTTTGCACACAATTAGAGGGTGCATCTGGTGAAGGTAAACCACAGATGTTTAGTTCTATTATTTTTGCCTCTTAAGTCATTGCCATCATACTAATAAGTTACATATTCTCTAGCCAGTGTTGTTTAGAAAAGGATTATCACCTCTGGATCATCTTCTGATGTTACATTTGCCATCCCACTTTATTCAAATGGCCCAACAAAATTTACTTCTAAATCTCTTTAAAATATAAAAACCCTTTCAAACAGATTTAGCCTGTGTCAAAAAAAGCAGTAGGAATTCTCTCTTATACAAGGATACTCTAGTTACACTTCTCTTGAAAATCAAAGTACATGTACGTTTGAGTATGTTGGAAAAAAACAACTTTAAACCTGCTGCCACATGACAGAGATTCAATGAAATTATTATGGTCTAAATGTGTTCATATCATTCTCTTGGAATAGGGTAAGAGCTCCCTATACCAAAAGACATTTGCAACTGATTAACTCAATATTGTAACATTGCTTCAACTGAGCAAAATAAAATGATTGAGAGAAGAGGGAATGGTGACTTGATTGTTAACATATTGGCTATAAATATATAAAAGAAGATGAAAGTCAGACATGCATCTTCCCACTATTTACCCAAATTGTAAATGAACTCAAACACCGTCTATGACATCTATTGTAGTTATTTTAATTTCCAAAATGTGATGAAGGTTAAAACTGAAGTTCAGTCTTGAGGACTCACTTCACTGGATTTTGTATAGATGCAAATGGGCAGAGCCTTGACATGAACACCTTGAGAAAGATGCTTATTATTCCAAGATGTGATTGCATATGTGAAAGGGACATGTTCTTTTAACTTCTTTTTTTTTTTTCCCTAATATCTAATTAATTTATCTTGTTTTACTGCATTTTTAAAGTTGTTATATAAATATTAGTTGTTGTGTTTCAGATAAAATATTTAGTGGAATGTTTCTGCCACAGGTTGAAAACACTGTAAATGACAATTTATAAAGCACAAGGCCAGATTAATCAGAAGTCAACTGCACTATACTGAAGAAGAAGGTACATCTCTACTCTGGAATACTTAATAATAATTTAGAAAACAGGAACAGTGAAAGCATTTTGAATTTTTTTTTTTTTTTTTTTTTTTTACTTTTCTGTGCTAGAAAAAAGCTAATTTTAAGGGCAAGACCACTCTGAGCATACCACAAGGGGAAATATTGATGACAAACTAGCTCTGATAAAGAAAGTATTACAGCCATTAGCCCAAGTGCAACACAGCACAGATGTGGTAGCCTCCTCGGAGTCCCTCTGTGGCACAGACACACAGCGCCTAGCAGGTTATTAGGAGCTATGACAGGAATCCCACATTGCAATAGAGGAACCAAGAGAAAGCAGCCTTCTGCTAACGGTAGAAAAACTCTGAAATACCAGCCAGATCAATGGGAGAAAGTTTATTGAACACTATCAATGAATTAGGTTTACTTACTTTACTGGGATATTGTATTTTGCAGTAGCAGTAGCTTTCGTATATAAATGAAAGTTAGAACAATTGGAGAAATACCTGAGTTCTCATCAGTATACCTTTGCCCTCACTCATATTCTCATATTTTCTTTTATTCTTATCAGTAACTGAGGTACTGGCTTTGTTTTAATAGGATTTGGGATTCTTCACTAGTGTCCGTGTATAAACTATTAATGTTTTTAACAACCCTGTGCCAAAAAATATTTCATGTGTCTGTTGAGCTATTTGTGGAATACTGAAGTAAGACCCCCAAATAATTTCATGAGGAAATTACTTACACTTAGAATTTACAACCACACTCAGAGGTGCAATTTCTGTTAAAAGCTTTCTACAAAGAAGCATATAAAAGCAATTGCAGACGATGTAACCATTTGTAGCCAAGCTTCCCACAGAAGAAAAGTCCCTATAATCAGGGATTCTGTCTAATAAAACTTTTGTTTAGCTTTGGTACATTTGAAGCCTATCTATCACATTCAGAGAAAGATAACTGAAAGGATGAAAATTCAAAGATAAACATGAGCTTTTGGAGAAGAATGAGACCTGAAAGTTGCCAAGCTGAGGCCAAGGCAACAGCCTGAGATTATTAGATGCCGGAATATCCACAGCAGCACAAGCTCTTAGAATATGCCAGCTTCAGATATTTCGCAGTTCACTCCTTACTGAAAAAATAACTTAAAAATGAGTCATCAAACGATGGGAAAATCACACTCCCTTCATGAGTTTTGGTGCTCATTTTACTACTTGTTCTTTTTTTTTCTTCCTGTTTTCTTTTCCTGTTTTCATTCTTTCTTTTTTTTTTTTTTTTAATTTTATTTTTTCCCAAACAAAATATTCCAGCTCATAATAGTGGTGTTTTTCATTTATTTTGGTCATTGTATCCCTTCCGATATGTCAACAGCCGATGTGACCCATGTAGTTAATTTTGACCCTGGATTACCATAAAAATTTTCACCACAAGAGTTGTGGAACACTGACACAGGCTTCCCAGAGAGGTGGAAGGTACCCCATCCTTGTAAACTTTCAAGGTGAGGTTGGACAGGGCTCTGCACATTGCACGGTGGATGGGCTAGATGGTCTTTAAAGGTCCCTTCCAACCCAAACTATTCTATAATTCCATGAAAAATCTATACTCTTTCTTGGTTTTCTAGTTATAATCTAGAAATAAAGGACAGAAAAAGCAGTGATTCTATGTGAGCTGAAATATCCTTTTCTATTCCAAATATTGTCTACTAGATCATTTCTCTTCACCGTTTAGTTATGTTTATAGGCCATGCAATTCTGCCTACAAATATCCACTAATGAGACATTAAAAATGAGACAATAATAGTGTTTCATGGACTGATTCATCATTCCTCAGCTCAAGTGCTTCAATAAGCAGAGAATTATTGGGAATGCAAAAAAAAATAAAAAATCAAAGATCAAATATGACAAAAGGTTTTCTGAAGAAGCTCCTTCAGGAGGCAAAATGGATCATGCATGTAAGACACATTATGAACTTCTGGGTTATCTTATTAAAGAAAGAACAAACAAGTGGCTGCTGTAACACAGCACGAATCACGCCATACAGGCTGGCTTAGTGCACTGTAGAATTTCTGAGCTGTAATAAAATGTGGGGGTTTAGGTACATTTTTCTCTTCATTGATTTTACAAGACATGTGTAACAAATAATCCCCAGATTTGACTTTTAAAACAGCACGTTAGCTCAGGGAAATGCTTTTGTGAGAAACTGGAGGAAGCAGAGTTGCAATTGACATTGCCTGCCCTCTCAAATCTATTCTGGGTTTATATTAAAGGCATACAAATCTAGTAGCTTCAAGGAAGAATTTGTTTTATTTTTGGTTTGTTTTGTGGTGCTTTTTTTTTCAGAGTGGGTTGGTTTTGATTTTGTTTTGCTTTGGTTTATTTTTTTTTTTCATTTATTAATGTTATATGAAGTTTCTCAGAAGGATTTAATGCAATACAAAATGTTTCCATTATGTGCATTGTCATTCATTGTTGCACCCCTTTATGTTCACTAAACCTACAGCTGTTGTTTTTCGATGCAGAAGACAGACAGATATCTGGCAGTCACTATTACAGGTGTTTCCAGGAGGGATTTTTGCTGTTTTGTTTGCTGAATTAATAGGTGCTTTGGTGAAGGTATTTCGTACAAGCTAGTAATGGGAGCCTTGGAGGATGAATAAAAGAAGGGAGTTTAGAAAATCTCTTGAAGGTGGTTAGGAAGGAGTTTTTCACACACATGACTGCCGCTTCAGTAGAAAAAAAGGTAAAAAAAAAACATTCATCAACATTGCATTCTGTGTCTAATGCACTTCATGGCCCAATGTGTTACCTTATAATCTTGGCTTTCTCTGGCAGAATTTGCCTCTGGCTGCAAGGTTTTGCAGGGGTAAAACTGATCTATGACTATGAAAGTTTGGCCTTCCCTGACTTTACCATATCAAACAATTTGTGTGAGTGTGTGTGCACATGTTAGTCATTGTGTGTGTAAACTGTCACATATTATATTTGTTCCAAAGACAAAGAGAAGAACTGGAACGAAAGGTATGTAGTGAAAAAATCGTAATGAGGAAGTGTCATGCTAGATTGAAGGCATTAGTAAGTCATTATTGTTTCAATGTAATTACTATCAGTTTCTTCAAGTACCATGATTTGACTTCTAATTTCTTTTTCTGAACAAAGTTCCAAGTAATATATAATCAGATAAAAAAAACCTCAAAGGAAACTGAGGCCATCATGAGCTGAATTAATCTTCATGTTCCTTGCACTCTTGGCAAGTTTATATTTCCTACTAAAAACCCCACACATCAAACTCCTGTAGTTTCTGATTAATTGTTTATTTTCTTTGCATGGAATTTAAACTTCTGCAAAGGCCCATTTATCTCTTAAGACCCATTTAACCCCGTCAGGGTAAATCTTACCTTATTCGGATTCTCACTTAGATCCATGGCAGATATAGTGCTTGTGTTTCCAAATGCTAAACCAAGTTAGGTACAGACTCCAGAAAATTCAACAAAAGGCATGCAGTTTTCTTTTCTTCAATTTTAGGAAGTTTTCACACCATCTACCTCTAGATTTCTAATTTGGGAGGCTACTCAAAGTTAGATGATGCTCTGCAAGACTACTGGAAAAAATATGCTTCCCTAGGTCCTGATTTGGAACATCTGTTTGAAGCTCATCCTGTTTTGGACAAGTCCTAGTATTCAATTAATATTGAGCATCGTCAGGAAAGGTGTTGCAAACAGAACTGAAAGCATCATTTGATAGAGTATAAAGGCCTTTTGAACCCAGACCTTAAAGTGCTATGTGCTGATCTGTTGTCCTCATCTCAAGCGGGATCTAGAAAAATGTCAGAGTATCTCAATGATTGATTGGATGAGCCAGCTGCTCTGGGAGGAGGGTAGGTCTCCAAACAAGAGAAAGCTGAGGATGAATATGATCATGGTTTACAAAGTCAGAAGGGAGAAGACAGGGGGAATGCAAAGTTGTTAGTTTGTAGCTTTATTTTTTTCACCCAAAACTCACAGTACAAGAAAGATGGGGCACTGGCTGAAACTTGCAGGAGATGAGTTTAAAACAGATAACTGAAATTCCTCTTTGCACAATGAAAATTGAACCACCAAAACCTGATGTCAAAAGAAACTGGTATAAAAATAGTCAAAAAATATCATAAACAGCAGAGCTTCTAAAAGAAACTGAAAAGGCATGGAAGTAACTTCTAGTATCTCAAAACCAACAGTTCTGGATGCTGGGGAAATGCAAGAGAAGTGGACCGCAGAATTTGATGCTTTCCATAGGCAGCTTTTCTTATTGCCCCTCCTGGAGGCCAAATACAGAGCTAGATTGTCCCTCTCAGCAGGATATTTCTTATATTCTTTTAAATAGTAAATTTGAAATTATTTCAGAAATAAAAATGAAGTATGCTTATTAATGACCTGGCAACTGAGGAAAATAGTTTCTTGACAGCAGTATTGCCTCTTACCTTTCCTTTAAAGAGTCCTGAAGGAATGTGTGAGAGAAATGAATGATTACATTTAGATTTTTGATTGGATCCCGGTGGTTTCTCATAAGGGGTCAAAAGGTCATGTGAAAAACACGTTGAAGTAAGTCTCCTGCTAGGGCACTTCTGTGGATTTATTGCACAGCACTGGCAGTTAACACTGGTTTATGACATAATGTGCATTTTAGATATCTACCTTAAGATGCACTGAATCACAGCCTGAAAGTGCCTATTTGTCTCCACTGAGAGTAAGATGTGGATTAGTAGGTCTGACGTAGACATTCACATTGGAGATTTCTGCAGTGAGGTGAGATGAATCATGACAATTCAGTTTAAACAGAGGCTGATTTAACTGGATAGACTGTCACTCCTTACTTTGGCAAATATATTTAATTTATTTATTACAAGAAAATACACAATCATAGGAAAAAAAAATCATATTGAGTCAAGCCAAATTCCCATCAAACCCAGAAATCCATCTCTAAAAAAGCCATTAGTTGATGGCCGGAGAACAACAGCAACCATTTCCAATAGCCTGTGTCCTGGAGAACGCCTGGAAGACCCTGTGAAGCAGAAGTGTTACGTTTGTGCTAAGTAGCCCTGGACAGTTTGCATCTATGAATTAGAGCACAGAAACTGAAAGACTTGATGTAGTACTTGTAATATAAGAATGCAGTATATACTGCATTCCAGTTTAGGTTCTGGCATTCTGACACCTTTCTGGAGCACCTTGAACTGTCTGCCCTCGTCAAAAAACAAGTTATGGTCTCTAAGCCAAACAAAGCACATATCAGGCTTTAGAATAATTTCATTGATGGTTTCTATTTTTATTTTTTCTGATCCAAAAGGTTTGGTGAGAAAGTAGAGAACATAGAAAATCTAACTTGCTTGCTTTCTTGTTTAATCAAACTTGTTTATTTTTGGTAGTCAGCACTGATAACTGAAACAAAATTTGAGTGCTGAAAAAAACCCTAAGCAAGTTACAAGTTTACAGGTTTTAGCTGCCTACACTTATTTTTTTTTTTTTATCAAGAGAAAAATATCAGTTTCATTTATAAAATTACTGTGAACTTGTTTTCATTAATTCCTTGTACATATTCTCATGCCCAATGTGGATCGTATTCATCTAGCCTTTGATGAATTCTGTCATTTTACTAACAGGAAATTGAAATGAATGAAGTTGTTTTCCAGCCCCATGGCTACACAAATGAATGTGTATTCACATTGATTAAATATATACCTTTACATATGAACTGTGCATACTAGTGCAGAAGACCACTCACTCATTCAACTGTTTTAGAGAGTGAGTGAGTATATTCATGCAAACAGCAGCTCACCAAAATAAGTAAAGATTTCACATAAGGCCAATACTATTATGTTTTAAAAGAATGCAAGACAAACCCTTGGGAGTGTGTATTTTCTTGTGTATTTAAATGTCTGGAGCACCAAAAATATATGACTATAACATTATCACATCCAGTACACTTGTTCATTATCCCCACCCTTTATCAATTTTTCATTTATTTTGTGAAGCCTCTATTAGGATGAAAAGATTTCAGAACGTTCAGATATTTTCTGGATCAGTGAACTACAAAGTGTACAATTTGGTATAGGATTCAAAAGCCTTTATCTTTTTTGGCTGTTATTCCATTGAACAATGTAGAAAAATTTTAATTTGTAAAAATCAGAAGGGGTAGAAGAAAAAAAAAAGCACTGTAATCCCACTTCCCATTTTTCTTGCTTTTCTCAGGAAAAAAATGCAATAAATTAAGCTGATTTTAATGGTTTGGGTTGGGTCAGAACTGGAAAATACAATAGAAATAAACCCAGTGAACTGAGTAATGACAACTTCCTGAAACAAGGTTTAGAGTTTGAGACATTAAATAGACATATCAGTTGAAGCAGCAGTAGCTTTTTGGCTTGCTTTTCCCATCCCAAGTCAGTACTCCTTTATTATTTATCACTTTGTTGTTATATATAACAAATGATTATGAAGGGGAACTCCTGTTTCACTACATCTAAACATGGTCCTTCTGTTCCTGTTCTGCTCCTATTACTTTGAAGCTACTTGATTAGATCATTATCGCCTGCTGGCCTGAAAAAGACTGAATTAAATAAGCTAGCTTTATGAATTGCTATGTTCTTTAACAAGAATTACTCAAAGAGGTACTATTGGACCCCAAAGAACCTATCTGTTAATCTACCTTTAAAATATCATGATCTGCCCATAGTTCTATGGGAGAAGAAATAAGTAGGCTTTCCTACTTTATCAGCAAAATTGCCTCTGACTATGGAAAGAAGTCAAAAAAAATGGCAGGGAAAGGCAGAGATCCAGAAAGACACAGTGTCCCGCTTACTGTCTGAGTTAGTTGAACATACACAGGACAGAAAACTCTTCCATTTGCAAAAGAAGACTAATGGGGGTATATCAGATGAACTATAACCTACGAATGGCAATTAATTTGTCTTGATCCTGTGATGGTGCAAGAGGCATACTGGCATTGTAACACAGATGTTGATTGAAAGTGGAAAACAAAAATCATAGACATCATACATTACATGTGTTTTCACCCATTACTATGGAAGGTCTCACTTCATGTGGTCTCTAAATGACTGTCATTTCCTTTCTCAATTAACAGGAATGATGAGACAGTCTTAGAGCATATGAAAAGCTTCTGATTAGTATGAATAGGACAAAGGGTATGCTGGTGGTGGACATCATGATTAGTATGTATTCCTGAAATATGACTCATCTGGCTGAATCCTTGAATTCATGGCTTGGGTTCATACTAGGTCACCACTGAGATTCATAATGGTCTCTTAAAAAGTAGGAATCCATGACAACTGCCTTACTTTGCAAAAATCTCCATTGAACAGAAGTCTATTGTCTGCACACGTCACAGGAAGTGTGTAATGAGATGTGTCAAAAGTTAAAAAAGAAAAAAAAGAATAAAAAGAAAACCGAGGATCTTATTTTAGATTTTTAACAGAATAAAGTTACTATTAAGCAATGAGTATGCACTTGTCACAAAGCCATGTTATAAGTCATGAGGGGAGCAGACACAATATGGAGTAAAGTAACAAGAGGAAAAAGCATCTATGCTCCCGCAGTAGATAAAAGTATTCAGCCATTTAGGTATACTCTTTAACAACAGAAAAATGTGTGTGAACACACATTAAAATCTTATACAGTTCTTTTAGAAGAGTATGGATGGTAAATAGAGCTGCTATTGCCTCAATTCAATATTTGTTAAATGTTGTCGTTTTTTGGTCTTCATGATCTAATCATGAGTCTGATGTATTATATACAGGCATATTCATCATTTAACAAATGTTGTTACATGAAACCTGCAAGTTTGAATCTAATAAAATTGTGTAAAAAAGGCCCCATGAAGTTTGGAATATGAGTTTATTTCTCAAAAATTAAGAAAACTGAGTGAAACTTGGAAAAATAAGTTTAAAAAAAAAAGCAAGCAAACTGGGATTTTGTTACAATTTTTACAGCAGCTACATATCTGAGAGCTACATGACAATAGACCAAATGAAAAGTCCATCTAGGCCAATAGTTACTTTCTAATCATGACTGAGAGCTGAAGCCTAAGAAATTTTAATTTTCTGAGCAAAAAAGAAATAATAATAATTCATTCTTTATTCCAAGAGTCAACAGTTTAAATGCTTCTTGGGAACTGTAAGCTTTATTATCCACCAATGGAATTTATCTACTCATAATTTAAAGGGTGAAAGGCAAATCCTACTGATCCTGAGAAGTGATAAACGTTTCCTCAGTTTTGTGGACCTCATTTATGATCCTACCAAGCACAGTTCAGTCCTCACTTTTTCAAAGTGAATAATCTTTATCAATTTCCTTCATGCAAACTATTCCATTCCTCTTATGCTCCACACCATTATTGCCCCACCCCTGGAGGTGTTCAAGGCCAGCCTGGATGGGTTTTTGAACAACCTGGTCTAGTGGGAGGTGTCCCTGCCCAGGGAATGGGGGTTGAAACTCAATGATCTTTAGGGTCCCTTCCAACCCAAACCATTGTATGATTCTATCATTCTACGATTATTCTCAGTACTCTTCTATTTCTTCTAATTTTTGTTGTGATGGTTTGACTAGTAGATGTGCCATTTAAAATTCATCCAAGCAACCTTCCAATGAAATAGAGATGTTCTTTGGTTCTTTAACCTATTTCTAACTGTAGCTCAATATTCTATTTGTCTTCTGACCATACCAAATATGGACCTTTGTGTTTCAAAGAAATTACCTATAACAATTTGAAATTATCTTTCCTGAGCATTAATGTCTAATTTAGAGGTCTTCATTATATACATATTGTTATAAGGCACATGTTTTTTCCTACGTGTTGACAATTTTGTTGTTTTCAACAACAACAAAAATACATCAAAGAGCCATAAAAATTTGATTTCTACAAAAGAGCACAATACACTTTCTGCAAAATTGGGACCAATTCATAAAACCCAAAGAATGAAGCAATTGGCAATTATTTATGAGGTGTCAAATCTGGTAGTGTAAGCTAAAGGAATAATTAATTCTGTGGTTTAGAAGAATGTGTTCAGTACATACTGAGGAAAAATAAAATCCACTTTTTACTAAAGGGATAAAATTTTTAATAACAATGTAGAGAAGTCAGAATTATTTGACAATTTTTTTTCTCTATTTTCAAAAAGAAAATCAGTGTAAAATGTGACAACACAGCGTAATGCTTTCCACTCCATTAGTAACCAAGGAAGATGTTAAATGTCTATTAGTAATACATAGCTGTTACCAGAAAGCTCAGATAACAATTTACGTCCGAATTTTGCACAAAGGAACACTTTTAGTTAGTGCCCTGAGACATAAGTAAGCTCCTGATGACATTTTGAAAATACTTAAGAGCTGAAGTCCTTATCATTTTATTGGAGATAGGTGTCTATGCACTTAAAAAAAAATAATCTGATGAGCATCTACCTGCATTTTACACAACTAAATACTTTATAATTCTAATTAAAAATCTTTTACAACTAATAATTACACCGTTAACTCATCCCTTCTGGTGGCTAAATTGAACACCTGCCTTTAATTATGATGACTTGGAAAAGCGAAGCAGCCTGAAGATTACAGGATTGTAGAATCGGAAATGCAGTTTTGCACGAGTACATTTTGTTTAAATAAAACCATCTTATCAGACAAGTGCCCAATTATCATTTGTATCAGAAAATATTTAATTTTATTCTTATTTGCTTTCAGCAAACATTAATTTCAGTGCATGTAATGGGGAAAAGCAATGATCCTGAAAGCAGAAATTTCAGTTATAGATGATTTAGAAGCTTTTGGGGAATCAAAATTGTTTTTATTCTGATTGAAATGATTTCTATTTTCTGATTATGCTTGTAGACTATTGGGCAAATGCTCAACAACATCAACCTCTATTAATCTGTGAGCAAGGTAGCTTAGTAAGAATAGTACTACAGAAACAAAGCAATTTAACAATCCCAGAACCTGCTGTTTAAATCCGAATATAAAGTACTCTCAATATTTGTCCAATGGAGCTGCAATTTTAATCTATCCTGGAAAGTTTAAAATACACCTGAATTTTTGGCAATCAAAAGTATTCCTATAATGTGAGTGAAGAGTTCTATTAACTTTAAATCACTTACTCCTTCTATATGGATGTTGTAGGCTGGATAGGTGACTTGTTATATAGTAGGCTAAATAGATTATTTACACCATGCACATAATTGCTTTTTAATAAGAATGACTTTTCAAAAAATGTATCTCAGCTTAAATTATCTGCATTATTAGTAATTTTCATAGGCTGGCAGAATCATAGGTTACATCTGTAACATCTGGAAGAGAAAACTAGATGGTGTTGGCATTCAAAATCAGCACCATCAAATAACCATGTACATGATTATGTTGTGAGTACAGACCCCTTCATGTGCACATAAAACAACAGATTGGAAGGGACCTCTAGAGATTTTCGAGTCCAACTTCCTGCTGAAAAAAACGCCATCTTATGCGTTAAAACACTTTGCTTGGGGCCTCATCCAGTTGAGTTTTGAAAACCAGCAAGGCTGAAGATTGCACAACTTCTCTGTGCTCCTGTTCCTGTGCTCAGTCACTCTCACTGTGATTTTTTTCCCTTTCTCCTTATATTTAACCAGAATTTTCCTTTTTGCAGCTTGTTTTCCCAGTCTCTTCCCCTTTGCTCTGCACCTCTGAGAAGTGCCTTGCTTTGTCTTCTCTATAGTTCTCTGTTAAGAATCTGAAGACAAAAGTCTCCTCCTTGTCATTCTCCCTTCACGGCTCCATCAGCCTCTCCTTGTATTTTTTTCAATTGTATCTAAATTTTGCAATTGAGATACAAAACAATTCTTTATTATTGTGAAATTCTGTTAGAATGTCTGAATCAGAACAGAAAAATATTTGTGTTGCTTCTAGGGTAAAATAATCTGAATTTCACCTCAGACTGGATATCTTAGCTTTGAAAAACTATGCATTATTAAGCTTCAAAGATGTCTTTTACAGTGTTCAGCTTTGCCTGTCAGCTGTCTCCTAATTTCCCCACAACTCTATCCTCTATTCAGCCATGGAGTTCTTGCTTTATTGTTTAATGCTTTGATTTCTATTTCTATGAACCTTCTATTCCCTCTACTTGTGCTTCCTTCTTATAGAAAGTTTGGAATACTATATCAAGGGTTATAAACTCAATCTAAAATTATTTTGCAAGGCTTTTATGTATTTCAATAATTCACTACTACCATGAAAATGAGAAATAGTCTACAAAACCAGTATTAAAAACAGAAGCAAAGGGAAAAGAATATTGGAACAAAGGGTGAAGCCATTATATTTCACCAGTTGATGCTATTTCAAGAAATCAGCTGATCTGCACAATAAGCATGAAACATAAACGAGATGTTTCAACCATCACTTCAAATCTTCAGGACTAGCTGATCAAAACCTAAATCCAAATTTGAATTTGGCCATCATTTTACATCTTTTCAAGTAATGACAACAATATGTTAGATGTGTGGAAATGGGGAAGATTCAAAATGAGGTCAATGATCACGTATCAGAGACACTTCTAGATAAAAAGTTGGATTCTTGTCCTTTTCTTTTCTTTTTTTGTTACTGTAACTGTGCTAAAAGTAGCATACCTGGCCCTGTTCAGATGTCCCTCAGCACTAGAGAGTCTTTGGATGATGAGGAATGATTGAAGAGACACTTTTAATTAGTCATTCCCCATGAGAGGGAGGATGATTGTCCTCAAACACAGGAAATTCCAGCTGTCAGCATGAAGGTATTATTCATAAAAAGTACATATTAGACAGCTGTTAAAACCCAAGTTTACTCCTGAGCTGCATTAATATGTTTACTACATAAATAAAGATTTATCCCATTCTCCTTGTGCAATCTCATCTTTCACTGATGACCCAGAGACCTACCACCTGAGCCCAAGGAAATAGAAAATCAAAAGCACTCAAAAAACAGGTTTGGAAGGATATGACAGGTGATCTGAGACAGGACCTCACTCCTCTGGAAAGTCAAATTTGCTGGGGTAAATTCCTTGATTCTTTTTGGTTTGTGCTCTACCTTCTTCAGACAATCAA
The DNA here is from genome assembly GCA_025769975.1 of Gallinago jamesoni. Lineage (NCBI taxonomy): Eukaryota > Metazoa > Chordata > Aves > Charadriiformes > Scolopacidae > Gallinago > Gallinago jamesoni. The sequence goes on from JAOQGH010000001.1 coordinate 202,668,761, forward strand.
CCTCTTGCATAAGGTCACTTTGAAATGAGCCACTAGGTAAATTGCAGTTAGAGAAGCAGAAGGAAAGTAAGAAACTCATGCAAAAGTTCTTGACCTATAGAAAGTGCTGGCTTTGCAGTGATGGCAATAGAGAGAGCATGATGAAGTTTCATTAGAGAGACTCACGAGGAAATGTAGGAAAACTGATGAATACTGGAAATCACTGGTGTAAAATATTGCTCTTCCTTCAAAGCAAAGCCATAGTGCATTATGGAAGAAATTCCGGTTATTACATCTAATTACAAAGAAGTGTAAATCACCATGAGATTTTATTTCTAAATTCAAACTCTAAAGAAAAAAATAAAAAATTAACAACTACACAGAATATTCTGGTGAGGTCTACCTGAAATATCACATTGATTTCCAGGGTATCATATAGCCTGGCAGAAATTAATGCTTAGTAAGAAGCTTAGAGAAAAGAAACTGAAAATATGGGAGGACTAAAAATATTTATTTGTGAAAAGTCCCAATCATGTATAACTTTATCCAAAGGATAAAGGCTTTTCCTCTAATGTGTCCTCCTAATAGGGTTAAGGTCTTGAATCAGCAGGGCACTTAAAAGCAGTTTTAAAATTTCTTTGCAGCTTAGGAATGGATTTTAGCTTGTATTTCTGCATTTTGCTGAATTAAAAAGAAAATTACAGAAGTACATAAGAATGTATAAAGTTATGAAGGAGTCAGAGTGCCATAGGGTACCATGGAGAAAATATTTAGGATGTTGAATAGAATATATAAAAGAAGGAAGAAGTACTGAGTGTGAAAAAAATTAGAACACGGAAAAATCCAAAAGAAAGTACATATTATTTGATAATCTTTAAAGCAGGATAATAAGGCACTGGGAAATACTTTTTTTTCTGTCAGGAAAAGTAATGATCTAATACTAAATCTTTTCTTTCCTTCAGATGTAATGACATATATAATTAGATGTAGTGATATACATCTTATTATAGACAACATCTAATTCATACATGTTTATATCAATTGAATAGGAGCTGCTATACTCTGGAACTTACTCTGAAGACAGAATACTAACAGAAGATTACACAGACACCGAGCCGGGAGGTTGTAATGAGCCCCCTTGTAAAGATACAGAAGGGTGAATTTTGGACACTGAAACACTGAATACTGAGTCAATCTAATCCAAGTCTTCCTAACCTGATGCAGCTCAATATCAAAAGGAAATGCTTATAGCTGCTAGGTTTTTTTCTACCTTTACTACTCTGAGAAAAAGACTGTTCCCCACTTCACTGCTAAAATGATGGATAATCTCCTAATTTCCATATACCTTTAGGGTCAGAATTACTGACAACTAAAAAACACTCAGAGATGCCTTGGGGCTTCCTGAAAGGTAGCAGAAGATAAACCACCTCCAGTTTACCCCCAAAAAAATGTTTTTCCATAGTTTTTTATGTTTCCCTCTTCTATCTAGGCTATCACAGATACTCTGTGTTTTGAATGCACAACGAGGAAGTGGTTTTGGCTGTAAGATATTTAGAGGGAGATTGTAGTGGGCTCTGTGAGTCCAAGTAAAAAGGACTGATGTAGTGTGAAATTAGAGTTGTAAGTGATTAACACAATGGAAAGGTTCTGCCCTGTAACTCTTCAATGACCTTCAGATCCGATATGTAAATGTGTAGCAAAGCAGATCAAGGAGAATTTGTATGGCTAAGACGGAAATTCTCTTTCACAAGGAACATAAAAATTATTCAAGCATTGCTTATATCTGTATTTACCACTCAGCTATCTCGGCCTTCTCACCCCACCAGGTTTTGTTTTCTGTTTCTTTGGAAGGCATTGCTCCTTCTTTCTGAGGTAGTAAGGAGAAGCTGTATCCTTGTTTCCAGCAAGACATGCCAATTTCATATTTTGAATTCGTTGTAACCTGCCATTGAGGTTTTATGATAGCTTTACTGTGGCAAACACCTTTGATTTTGGATGTTTTAAAGAGGAAAACCCTTTCCTTCCTTCCCTTTCCATTTGTATCCCTAGAAGATCCCAGTTCAGTCTAGTATGTAAATATATGTAATTTTACACCCCTGAGTGACACCTGAGTGCTGATGCTGACTTCATTCGGCATGTTTTAAGGTTGGTGCAGAGAGCAGTAGGACTCTCCTTGAATTCTTTTTCAAATGAGCATGTGATTTGTTTTTTTCTAGAAGGAGGGTCAGGCATAAACCTCCACAATAACTCAGCAAGCTTGGCATCTTCTTATGGCTGCCTACCTTCTGAGGAGCCCTACAACACTGGTATGTCCATTAAATTGTGTAAACACTAACCTGCAGGTGATATAAAACAGCAGTCACAGGCAAGGCTGTGACATGCAGCCCATGAAGGAGTCCATGGATGCTCCCATTGAATTGAAGCCATGTAACTTCTATTCAAAACCAGACTTTTGTATAACAAAATGTTAACTAGGTGGGTGTGAGAAGGTAATCTGCTAGATTAAAATGGATGCATACAGTGGAAGCTGTACATAGAGCCAAATTCAGACTTCATTAAAGTGATCTGGAAAATATTGTCTCTAAGTCAATCAGGAAGGAGGTCTGGGATGAATTTAGACAATGAAATTCTACCTAAGTAGGCTGTGCAGAGCAATAGGCATTTAAGTGCATTTTAATGTTAAAAATACCTTCACTTCTATGGTGAATTTAATAGAAATGTTTTCAATAAAAGCATGAGTTCAGTTAAACAACTGTTTCTTCTCCTTCACTTTTATCACCATTGATAGAATAATAATAATCAGGAAGTAGGTACAAAGGTAAAGCCAAGCTGTTAAGAAGCTAAACCACACAAAATAATAGTGCTTTCTGTGGCTGTACTTTTCTTCATATTTTCTACTAATAATTTTTGTTATCCATAAATGACAGTGCTTCTGAAGAAATAAACAAATATTGTGAAAGTGTTTCCATAAACATTCATTCACCATATGAAATGTATTCATGCTATTATTTCTTGCCCTGGTGGGTGTGCTTTCACAGACAACTGTATGTTAGTATAATGTTGGAGGAAAGAGAATTTTAAGCTTCCTCAATTTCCCTGAGAAAAACAGGAATTTAAAAGAAATCACACAGCCTTCCCACAAGCTTATTGACCAATTAGTAATAGCAAAATTATCAGGAGATTTATGTAGTAACTCATAAGTATGTATAGACATGCACAGTGAAACGTTCATGAACAAATTACAGTTAGGTAAGCAGCAAATAAAGGAAAATAACAACCTGCTTGGTGACGTCTTTATTCTTATATTCAAATGCAGCTATGCAGTTTTCAGGCAACAAAAGTATCAAACACAACAGGAGTGTATTTGAATTGAAAGGAGTCACTGTGGTATTTATGAATCAAAATGAAGAGCAAGTGACCAAGGCAAAACTCTCACAAATAGAATGAGAATACATTGAATCCAAAGAAGCCCCAGGCCCTATAACCTGTCACCAAATAAAAGATGTTTACTTGCTTTGTTTGATTATGTGCAGGATGCAAACAGCTGTGACCGTCTCCATCGCCCCAGGGTAAAAAAGAGAGGGTCATCCCCACTCCAAGTGCAGGTGGAGGAAATTCAGTCCACAACATGGACACTCATCTCCACAAGCTTCGGACTCACAATGCTAAAAGTAAACTACTGCAATGGGAATTGATAGAAAGCCAGATTTGACGGGGGAAGGGGAATCTTTGTACTCAGCAGCTTTTGGACAGCATGGCGTACTCAAGTATTTTCAGACCTGTTTTTCCAAAGGTACAGTTGGGTTTATTCAGATCATCCCACTTCAGATCATGGGAATCCTCCAAATCCCACCCTGAAAAGTGCCAGTCTCCTCAGAGCAACTTGATGCGGAGCCTGCAGATGCCACATCCCTTATTTGCAATTTAGCTGCCTACTAGATGAGTACTTGTCTATTTTTCCAAGAGACACACTATGAACTTAACAACACAACTATTTATGAAACCATAAACATTCTACCTGGTCAAAAAAGCAGTCTGGTTTGAACCAAAATAAAATCAGTTGGGAAGCTCATAACCAGAAGCTGCACTTTAGCTTTAAGATAAAATGTCACTGAGATGGACCAGCAAGGAGACCTATAATGCAAATGTTTACATATAGGATTCCTAGCTAGGCAGATATTTTCATATAAAGCATCTGGGCAGAAATTTAGTCCTCATGCAAACTGCTAAATGGGTTGCTCCTCATTCAAGTTCCATGCCAAAGTCTCCCAGTCACTATGTCAAACACAGAGTGGTGATGTTGTGGCAGCTCCCGGGGTGTGCTGCCTGGGACTTCTGACAGTCCGGGATGAAATCTGGAAGCACACTTGCTAAGCAGCAAGCTCAAACATCTCAATAGGCCCCTCAGTCCTCTTTCCTTCCCCCTTACTGATCTGTTATTATTTCTATTCCCCAGTTCATACTTTTTAAAAAAAAAAAAAAGTGGGGTAAGTCCTACCTCCATTGCGGGTTTAAACTAATTGAAGCTAATAATAATATTAAAGGAAGCATGCATTTTCTTCACAGTGTCTTGTGTTTTTTGCATTATCGTAGCTTTCTATGTTATTTGGTAATTTATTCTAAAAATCCATTAAAGCCTTAGTAATTGCCAATAATGAGCACATTATCATGAGTATTCCTGTACCAAAAACCTTTAAAAAGAAATAGGTAGGAGGGAAAAACGAAAGTAGCAGATGATTGTTGCAGATGATTGTTGAAGCTGGACCCTAATATCTGCTTATAATTCTTCTGATGCTATTAATTCCATCACATTAATTCTACTGATATGATTAGTTACTTGTGCTTTCACTAGGAAATATAAGGAGGAGGAGGTCAGGCCTTAAATATTTTCTTTCTTATTAGAGACTACAGAGATAATCCAGGATTTATGGAGTTTTAGGGCTTTGAAGCAGTAGCTACTGATGGGTGAAATGTTTTATGTATTGGAAAGGGAAGGGAAACAGACAAAACAGAGCAATGCATTTCTGTATGGTCTCTTGAGCGAAAAGCATAAATGTCTGGTTATTATTTCTGATTTGCTTTCAACTCTTCAACTCAAGTTTAAAGATGTTACAGAAAGATTAAGCCTTAGAATTGTCTGTCTCAGATGTTATAGATGTAAATGTATTTCATTAAAGGAGGAATGTGTTTAAATAGGAAAAGTAATCAAGTGAAATCTCAGCTCATAGACATCAATGGAAGCTTTCACATTGCTTTCAGTAGAGCCAGCTTTTCACTGAGACATTTCATTTAGAAATCAAGTCAAAACCTCTTTCTTTTTTTCTCACATCTCTGTATTTCAGAAAAAAAAAAATATGAGTCACTGAAGCTCACTGAACAAAGAAATATTAACATTCCAAATGAATCTTATTCAACTATGTAGCTGTGCCAGTGAGACAGAAAAATGTCTTTGGAAATTTCCCTGCATCTCAGCACTGTTATTAGCTGTAGCCCCTAGATGGTGCTGCTACAAATGGTCTTGTGAGTCAACCAAACACGTTGACAATTAGACCTAGAAAAAACTATTTATCACTTGTGGTGAGGTTTATACCAAAATTTACCTTGTTCTTTACCTGAAAGTCCATGCTTAATTTTTTAAGTGTGTAGGGACTGTACAAAAACTATGTTCATGAAAATAGTATTAAAATTATGCTAAAGGCTGTCAAACTTCATATATCTGCATCATTATATGAACCCCTTTTAGTATTACAGGTTGATTATGAGGCATAATTGGATAAAAATAAGGGGGAGGGGAGCTGTAGTTTTTCTAAGGGTGTGATTGACCTCATGTAACTTTCAGGGTGGGGTTCAGTTCCATACTCAGACACCAGAATTTGTATATCTTTATTTGACCTATGTGAACTTGTCATTCAGCTAGTGCTCCAATGGGATACAAACCTCCTGTGTTATATCTGCTACGCCCATGAGGATGTCCCAGTTACACCAGGATATCTCAAATGGTACAAGAAATCTGTATACAGACAGCTGAATCCTGATCCTGAGACTAGGTGAAATGAAATTCACATTTAATTTGAAGACACTGAGGGACAGAATAACCAATGCTGGAGGGCATTATGCTGGAGATTATACATATGCAGTTATGCTGGAGACATTGGAAATCAGTGGTGGGAGACAGCAAAAATGTGCTCTTCCTGATGCTAAAAACAAAGTACTTCATAGTTCATGGAGACACATTACACAGTAATACAAAGTCATCAGCTTTGATTGTCTCTCTACTTCTTTCCCACCTCCTAAACTATAAGGACCAAGCTCAAGAGACAAGCTGATTTTAAAACCTAGCTATTAAATTTGGTTGCAATCATCTGGAAAGTGAACATCATACAAAGAAACCAAACTATAAACCTGTTTCCTGTAGACAAGTTTAGGATAGGACACTGTCATTGTCACAGAAAGTTAAAGAAAGGAAAAATCTTTGCACTGAAGAAGGTAATTTCCTTTCCATGTCTGACCATAACATTAGATGGATGAGATAACAAACAAAGTGTAAAGGAAGGAGTCTGTTAGTATTTGCCAACAATAATTGTGGCCTGATGAAAGTGTAACTTGGAAAGAGTGTTCAGGTGAATTCCTCAGTGGAAGGTGATGACACATATATGTTTATGCCTACACTAGAAGTCAGCGTTAGCCAGTGTTGTCTTTGAACATCATAAATTTGTGTAAGAAAAAGCCACTCATAGGAAGTTCAACCAATAATCTATTGTTCTATACATTATTTGCCTGCGTAGAGTGAATGCAAAACAAATTGAAAACATTCTCCTTTCTAAGTTGCATTGTTTTTATAGCCATTTTGCCTGAGTATCCTTACACAAGGTCTCGGAAGAAAAAAAGTCTACTGAATTTATAACATAAGATCCATCTTTATTTCAAACCACTGTGTCAGAGCACTAAAGGTTGTAAGTCATAGTCATGTCTAGCAAAAAATGCAGGTGGCATCAAGTGCCAAAGGAAGGAAAATGTCTAAAAAATCTACACAAACATCACATTTTTACAGACAGAGCTAAAAGAAAACTATTACGTCAGACAGTCTATTTCTACCAAACCAACCCATATGAATAGGGATCCACTTCAGAAAGAAAAAAAAACACATTAGTATGTATGTGAAATTCCACTGCTTTTCTGTATATCCTGATGTGATTTCCATGATTTTGGGGCATTTTTATTTGCTCTTTATTATTTTTTTGCATCTTTATTGTGCTCTTTAATTTGCCATGATAAACCTGCACTTCCTGCACTTAGAATGGAAGTGAAAGACAGGATGATATAAGTAAAAATGACAGGGACATGCCAAAAGTCCAAGGATACTTTATACAGCACCCAGACAAACATTTTTAAAACATTTTCTAAGGACTAACCTGTCTTTAGTCTCTTCTCCCACAATGGCTGTAATGTTATCCAAACGAAGGTCATCCCAGTTGATCAAAGGGCAAAGCACCACAAATATTTCTTTGCAGTATGATACAGTTAGATCAGAAATGTTCTCCATGTATCACTGGTACAGGATCTATAGTGTGAGGTTAGGACATAACAATATATATCCAGTCAACTTTATATTTACCTCCAAGGTAGAGCAGGGAGCTCTCAGGGAAGCTGCCTCAAAGACAACAAGTTTTCTTGGCTTCATCTCCTGGAGTAGACTGGGACGTGTGCCAGACTGGGTCAGAGTCAGAGGACCAGAAAGCAGATAATCTGCACTGAGCAGCAAAGTTTAACGTTTCCAGAATATAACCCCCAAAACTATTGTACCTCTGTACTTGTCACTGATCAGGTTGCCCCTCACTACAAGAAAGACATTGAGGTGTTGGAGCATGTCCAGAGAAGAGCAATGAAGCTGATGAGGGGTCTAGAGAACAAGCCTTATGAGGACCCTCTGAGGGAACAGGGATTTTTTAACCTGGAGGAAAGGAGTGTGAAGGGAGACCTTATTTCTCTCTCCAGCTATCTGAAAGGAGGTTGTAGCAAAGTGGTGGTCAGTGTCTTCTCCCAAGTAACAGGTAATAGGACAAGAGGAAAGATCCTGAGGTTGCACCGGAAGAGGTTTAGGATGGATATTAGGAAAAAATTCTTAACTGAAAGGGTTATCAAGCATTGGAATAAGCCGCCCACTGAAACGGTGGAGTCACCTTCCCTGGAAGATACTTAAAAGACACATAGATGTAGTGCTGAAGGACATGGCTTAGTGGTGAACTTGGCAGTTCTAGGTAAATGGTTGGACTTGTTGGTCTTAAAGGTCTCTTCCAATCAAAGCAATTCTGATTCTGCTGTTACTTTGAGGTAACACCACACTGCACAAGGAAGACTGAGCCTGCCTCCCACTTAATCCATACCGATGCAGAGATACAGGTAATTTCCCCTCTACAAGCTATGTTGAGAAGACAAAACACAGAATAAAGCTGATGCTCCTATAATCCTGCCTCTTAAATTTTGCAAAAATGAGATCCACATCCATAGCGCAACTTCGTACTGCACTCCCATAGCGTCAAATCTGCAAACACAAAGATGAGTTTTAACGATAGCCAAGTTGGTGGCTTTGACTTCTTGAGCCCTTCCCATTTTTTCTGCACTGTGTCTGCTATGCAGCATGCTCTTGCTGTGGGTTTAATGGGGTTACACTCTGGCAATAATGCTACAGCTGTTGACCATGCTGCAGAGAAGGTGCAGCAGGAGAGGGCTGTACAGCACTTTGGGTCAGAGATCTGCCTTCCTCTGTGTTCCCATGTTTTACCATGGCTTTGGCCAGGGCCAACATTGAATATATAGAAAAGTAAAAGAAATAGGTCTGTTGCAAAGTGATCCTTTTTCTATACCTCTCGCATTCCAGGAATCGATTTAGGATTTCCTAGGTGACAGGTAAGGCCAGTTATAAGGATAACTGACAGTTTGAGATATTTTTGTCTCCTAGGCCTCTGGCACAGATTAGAGTTAATGTTAGTGACATGACAGAATTAAATGGGGGTCCATCTCCCATCATTAGGAAGCCTGACTGCCCATATTAATTTTTGAGGCTATTGGTAGCCTTGTGTTCCCATATTCATTTTTTTGGCTACCGTGTGACTTTGACTCCTCATTAATGACTGGAACAGGGCTGTCACTCAAAGGGAAGAGTATTTGTGAATGTGTGCATAAAAATAAAGCAAATTTTCAGGGTGTAACCATCTGGTAGAAGGTTTTGACAGCCAGCTGCAAATATTATTTCAGTTCCAAGCACCTTACATTGCTCCACTTTGTGTAACACTGATCAGATGAAGCTCTGTGTCCACAGTCATATTTCCTTTCTGTCTATTAGGATTACTGAGCAGTTGTCTGCATATACTTGCTGTATTACTCAGCTCCAAATGCTGAAGATAAATTCTGTGAGTCATATAGCTGGAACTTTGATACCTGTATATTTAGCCTCCACAACACTGCTCACCAAAACCTACAGATGTCTAAAGAGAAGGTCATGAGATGTTGGCATTCTCCAAAAAAAAAAAAAAAGGAAAAAGAGCTGTTCCCACAAACATTAAATATGGTCCCAAAGCAGTACACAGTTCCTTTTACAGAAATCCCACCTGAGCTAAAGTGAGATAAAGATACTTGTTCTTATCTGAGCTGTTCATTCTGTGTACAGAAACACATTGAATGCTAAGTTCAAAGACAAGACTACGATTTTACCAGAACACACTGAGGAAGGATTACTGTCAGAGTTTGTGTTTGTGAAAGCATTTATAACATGAAATCAAAGTATTAAACTAGGTGTTTCTCAAGTACAGAGGAACATGCACTAGGTTTTAAAAAGATGGGGTCAGACTTTTAAATACAGACATCTAAATTACATGTTACAACCCCAAAACCTCATTAGTTTATGCAATTTAAACAAATGAATGTGTATGTATTATTTTCAATTTATGTAAAGTTTTCTTTAGGATTATACATATTATGGGCTCAGAAGATATCCTTCCCTCATCTTCCTTGGCATTGTGTTACATTTATTAACATGTAATTATAACATGTACTAACATGTTATTATTAATTAACATGCTATTATTAATTATAAATAAATTGTAATTTATAACATGTATTAACAACTACATGTTGAAGGATATCAGTGTCTATACTCTTTGTTCTGCTGGCCACTCTCTGACAAGAACATATAAAGCCACTAAACCAGTTAAATGGGAACCTTAAAGCTCAGACTGCCATGTGAAAGTAAGAAGGAAAGAATAACTGTCTTAGCTTATGTGATGCAATGTGATCGTTCAGAAAACAATGTGCTTTTTCTCTCCCAAAGCTCCAAATGGCTGTCATGTCTTAAAGGGCTGAATGTTCCTCCTCGTCTTGTAGACGTGGCAGATCATGATGATGCTAGTGTTGAGTACCAGAAGGTTACTCACACTTCCAACATGTCCAGTCAAGTTGAAGAAGGTGTGAAAAGAAATTGGAATTCCAAATCTAGTATCAAGATAACATCTAATATCTAGGCTACCAGTTTTGGCTTATACAACACACAAATCATTTCACCATAATTGCAGCAGAGGACATCAGGATTCTGGTGCAATTTAAAAGGACGTCAATGTACAAAGTACAATGTGTAAGATTCTTCTGCTTTAACTCAGGAATTAAGTGAGGTTTTCAGTGTGGCTGTGAAAAAAAATAATCATTTTAGATAGAAGGATACTAGAAGAACTTTCAAGAAAGAGTTAGCAAGATATTCTAGGAAGACCAGATTGGAATACCATATAAGACAATTCATAAAATCAGCTCTCAAGTCTTTGGTTTTATTTATTAGTGGAAAATTGCAAATTACTCCAAAAATAGAGTCCTACAGGTTATTAAAAAGTTATCTGAGTAAAAAGAAAATGAGATCTATTTCTTGTGGTCAAGCCTTCCATGGAAATAGTAAAAAAGAACAATTTATCAGCATGTCCCAAAAAGAATGACGAAAATACATTCAGGTAGCATGTATGACACTAGCTTTTAAGGATCGATACTATAATAAAATGGATGCCATTTTACAGGCAATAGGTGCATCTGATATTTTAAAATCCAGTTGTCTATCTCATTTGCCTATTGCTAAAATCTAACTTGGAATCCTACAGAGATTAAAACAATGAATATAAATATTTCCTTAAATCTGAATGATTAAAAGGGTTTGATAAACTGGAATGCATTAAATTGGTATGGTTACTGCATGTCCAAATGTAAATCTGCAGCTGGTTTAAAAGGGGCTGTGCTAACAGACACCACTGGATTATTCTGTGCAAATGAGAACAGCCCTCGTTGTTGTTCATCTTCAGTAAACGTGCGAAATAAACAAGTGGCAACTGTTTAATATGTAATAACTTTCTTTTCGCTGTCTTTTGAAATCAAGTTGAATGCTCATTAGGGAACTTAAACTGAGACGTGTTAATAGAAGTGTCACATTTTCAGGCAATAACCCAACCATTAGCACGTGTCACTGATACAGATCTATTTGCTAAACTACATTATAATTCTGAAAGAACTTGTAACCATAATAGCAATAACCCTTCTTGTAAATAAGCTGCTTGTTTGTGACTGGGAAGAACAGTTCGATACAGATCATGCCTTGTTAGCATTATTTTGGAGTTTCTTACTGTTTTCTGAAATCTAAAATACCCCAGGATTATGTGTTCCAGGATATTTAGCATTTTTTAGTCCGACAAATATATTCTGAGAGCAGCTGTACATATTTAGTACAAATGTGCTAGTTCAAATTTAATATAAACAATCATGCTTCATTTTCTGTGCAGATGGACTCTGTATTGGGTTTGTGTGGCAATGTTCTGGCAGTGGGAGGGGGGAGGGGGGGGCTGCAGGGGCAGCTTCTGTGAGAAGCCAAAGCTAGCCAGCTCAAAGGGGAACCTTCTGCTGTCCAAGGCCAAGCGCATTAGCAATGGTGGTAACACCTCTGGGATAACATAGTTAAGAAGAGGAAAATATACCCCAAACTGGGAAACTGCAGCAGGAGAGAGAATGGAAAATATGTGAGTGCGAAAACCCTGCAGGCACCAAGATCAGAGAAGAAGGAGGGGAAGGAGGTGCTCCAGGCACCAGAGCAGAGATTTCCCTGCGGCCCCTGGTGAAGACCAGGGTGAGGCAGAATGTCACCCTGCAGCCCGTGGAGGTCCATGGTGGTGCAAAGATCCACCCGCAGCCTGTGGAGGACCCCACACTGGATTGTGGATGCCTGAAGGAGGCTGTGACCCTGTGGAGAGGCCATGTTGGAACAGGTTCTTGGCAGGACCTGTGGCCCTGTGGAGAGGGGAGTAGAGGTTGGAGAAGGTTTGCTGGCAGAACTTTTGATCCCGTGGGGGACACATGCTGGAACAGTTTTTGAAGAACTGCAGCCCATGGGAGGGGGCCACACGATGGAGCAGAAGAAGAGCATGACGTGTCCTCCCCCTGAGGAGGAAGGAGCAACAGAGATAACGTGCAATGAACCGACCACAAACCCCATTCCCCATCCCCCTGTACCATACAGGGGGAGGATGTGGAGAACAGGGGGTGAAGTTCAGCCCAGGAAGAAGAGAGGAGTGGGGGAAGGTGTTTTAAGATTTGGGTTTTATTTTTCATTATCCTACTCTGATTTTACTTGTAACAAAATAAATTAAGTTCCTCAAGTTGATTCTGTTTTGCCAGTGACAGTAATTGGTGAGTGATCTCTACTGTTCTGATTTTGTCCCGTGAGCCTGTCATTGTGTTTTTTCTCCCTGTACAGCTGAGAAGGGCAGTGGCAGAGTGGCTTTGGTGGGCACCTGGCCAGCCGCAGACAACCCACCACAGATTCACAGAAGCACTAACCTCAATTAAGGGTGTAAGCTTCTACAAACAGTACTGGAGACATCAGGCAGCCAAACCCCAAACTGTGAAGACCCATAACTGAATCTGAAATCGCTGCACTTCAAATGACACTTTATCTTACATGACTTCAACAGGGTGTGTACAAGAACACAAACTTCTGAAACTCCCTGACTTTCTGTTCCCAGACGAATTTTAAATGAAAAGACATCTTCTGGTGTGGAATGTAAATTTTACCTACAAACCAAGAATCTTGGTTTGCTAGCAGGTGTGATGCCAATGTAAAATAAAATTTAAAAAATATCTATAATTAATTAAATTTGTATTTAGCAATCCCTATGTCAGGACCACTAATTAACCTTAATTGCCCTGACCAGCCTCACCTGGGGCCTTCACCTTCCTTCTTTGCAAAGGGTCCTTTTCTGTGTTGTGCCTGTCTCCACCCTTGTCCTGGCCAGACCTTGGGTCTATCTTAAGCCTTTATCCTACCTCCAGTCATGTCTCTGGTCCTGGATGGACCTCTGGCCTACACTGCAGCCCTGTCTTGTGCTGTTCTGACTTGTGTCCCTAGAAAGACCCCGGATCTAGTTATAATTATGTACATATATATATAAATGTCATTAATATGTAAAATGTATGAATAAAAACTCATGTCTGACTGTGTCTATGTCATTTCCTCCCTAAGTTTGCTGACAGGCATAAAGGTGGGGAAAAGAAAAAAAAAAAAGAGAAGAAATACCTAAAATTCACTAGTTTTGTATATATGCTTTTATGCAATATACACTGATACCCCATAATTCTCCTTCCCAAAAACTTGTATAGCTTCTTACAGGGCAAAGGCCACAATTTCTTGTGTGTCAATTATATTCCATCCATTCCAAATATTTTTGCAGTTCTCCATGGCCACTATATTTCCTATGGAAGGAGTAAATTTGCGTGAGGTTGGGGTCAGGGAATGGACACAAAGAATAATTGCCCTAATAAGAGAGTAAGAAGATCATGTGAAGACTAAAATCCAGTTGTTTGAGTCCTAGATGATTTTAAGTCCACAAAAGCCACTCGTTTTAACATGGGGGCTCATATATCTTCTCTCTCTCCATCTGTTCTTGAATGGTTGAGGTTGACAAACCATAACAAGTTTCTAAGTCAAAATTCTTTTCTTCCCCATCCTTTTGCACAAGCCTCTCCCATTGCCACCGAGGTTTCCCGTTTTACTCGTGCACCTCGATAGAGTGACAGTCTTGTGGGAGGACAAGTAATGCAAGAGTGGCATGTTTATTTATGTGCTTCATCTGGAAATCTTATATGACAAGTGGAAGGGATGTAAATCCTCCTGCTACACACCTTCCACTGAAGCAGTCTGGTCTGCATGTCAGCTCCTTATTATAAGGTACAATGTGCTGTACAGACTGCATTTTCATTCTGTTTGAGCATCTCCCAATCTTACAATGCGTTGACTATAATTTTTAAATTAATTCTACTTTTTGGAATACTTTGAATTCCATGCAAACTCTCTGGAAAATTATTCACATGACTCAACACGCAATGGCTTGAGGCTTTTTCTCAGACTACGTAAGCTTTGGATAGAGGGTGGATGTAACATCAGTTTAAATCAATGTATTGATTAAAGACAACATTTGGTTATTTTTAAGTTCAGCTGTTTTCATGCCACTGGATAACTCAAGCAGCCATTCAGCAGCTAGAATAACCTTTGGTTTTTGAGAAACAATAGTTGCATTGGTTTTCCAGCTTTTCCAAAGCTATGAAACAGGCTGAAGCTTCATAATTAGGGCGTTTAGATGCATCTTTCTTCATATCATTTCTTCTTAAACTAAATATATATGTTGTTGAATTTTTTTAAACAAACTGTTTTGGTTCTACAGATATATAAACATGTACTGATCAGGCTCTTTGCAGAACAAAAACACAATATCTCCATTAAAATAAACAGAGAAAGATAAACAGGTTAGGTCTGCTTTCTGAGATGTTTCTTTATGTCCAGCCGCTTCAGAACACCACTGTAGGAAATGTCTACAAGGAGCTCTGACTTTTGAGTGAGAAACAAGATTTAATAAGTTTAAATTCAGCCTTGTACCATACAGTCAGAGGGACAAGGTAAAAGATAACAACTCCTTTTAAGGCTTGTTCCTTCTGTTTTCCTACTGCAGTAATATATGCATTTGGTGCTTGAACTACTCTTTAATAACTGTGATACAACTGGGGCAGTGTCTACTTTTTGTTTTGCTTTTTTGTTTATTTTTTGGGGTTTTTTTTGTTTGCCTTTTTTTTGTTGTTTTTTTAATCCTCACATATAATTAAAGGGATGAAATATTTTTCTGCATGGCTTCATGCTTTTCTGTTCCTCTCTCCTCATGCCTCTTGGGACTATCAAAGAGTAGTTAGAACTCAGTTGTTGTAAAACACCCTTGGAAAGTTCTCACGCCTCTTAACACCACTGTACAAACGTTTTCTTACACGTCTATTTCTGCCAATGACTGTATTTATTCTTTTCACCATCAGTGATATACATTATCAATTAATATCTCGTGTACCTTTTTGCCAGCCAGCCATCAGGTTGGGCTAAATGAACTCCTCAACCTCATGTTAAGAAACATTCAACCATAATTTAGAATATCCAGACCCATTCCATCCCTTTGCCCCCTCCTTTTCCTTTCTTTCCACACAGTGCTTCTCAAAGCAAACGGGTTGGAGAAATCTTTTTCTCAGGGACTGATGCCATCTCAAAGGTTTAAAAGGGCTGGAAACTACAATCAGCACTTGGCTTTCACGAACCCCTAGAGAGCCATTTCTGTCACACATGAAATGCACAACAAATAGTACAATTTCTGGACTTAGAGTAGTCTTTGTGGAGGTGACAAGTCTATTGCAACAATGTAGGGCAACCAGCATGGGTATTCTCCCTTGAAGTGCAATTTCGATTCTCTGTTGGTAAAAATCAGCATTGTTTTTTCTGACTTCAGTAGAGCTATTCCTGCTGACAGCCGCCGAGCTTCTGGCCAGCAGTTTCCAATTGCTTGATTTTTATGGTAATTTCTGAATCAGAGAGGTACACACATGGTCCCAGACCACAGAGCTTTCCCTTCCATTTAAGTAAATCTTTTAGTAAATCTAAATAGAGTTGGTGGAAAAAAACCCAAGAATTTGGTATTGAGTGTTGCTCTCTTGCAGATTTCCGTAAGAACACAATGCAGTTATCTCCCTAGGTAGTCATTTGATACAGTTCTGAAGTAATATACCCTAGAAATATCTTTTTCTGTCATATTTATAGCAATTATGTCAAATAGTGAATTTAAATAATTTGAGTTGATTACTGCTGGTTTGTGAAAACACACAGTTTGACGTATTCACAAATTTCAATTACTGTATGTGGAATGTAATTATGTGGAGTACAAAGCTCCAGGGGAAGCTGTGTTTGCTAAATACACCTTGTCTCAATTGCAATGATCTTTATATGTTTTCCCCAAATTTGAAAATTTCACAAATTTTGTCAATGGCTGATCATGTAGCAGATTCTACTTTTAAAAGGTGAGTAGATTGAGTGCAAAGAGAAAATAAAAATTTTCATAATCTCAGCAACCTATCTGCTACATGTACACATAAACGAAATAGTTCTTTAATTTTGTTTCATATTTTTCTGGCCCCTGTTCAAGACCCCCTGAGTACTGTTTTTATTCAGTGAAAGCTTAGAATAGAATTTCATTTGTTTCAAAATAAGCCTTTGTAACATGAAACTTGATAACAGTAATTTTGTTGGCTGATTCACTAATGGTTATTTAAGAGTATTTTTTTTTAAGTGGCCAAAAGCTCCTTAAGAAAAAAAGAGGAATCATCATCTGACCAAGTCCTGTCACCTGTCACAAAGTGTCTTCCATATATATCCTCCCAAATCCCACACAGCTCCAAACTTTCAACAATATCATGGTGATAATGTGCTACAGAAAAGGAGCAGAAGGGCTGAGAACTATGAAAGGCGGCAGGGGATGGAAGTCAGCATTTTGCCATGGTAGCAATCCCAGTGTTTATAGCAGCTTTCCCTTTTGTCCTTGTGAGGCACTTCTCATTAGTCCCAGTGCCACAAATGCTGGCATAAATAGTTGTATTTCTGTGAGCTCCGCAGCCCCATCCACAGAACTTCCCATATGGAAATGATGATTAAAATTTATATTACACTTTTAAGTATACAAAGTTTCAGAGCTGTTAAATTTTATCTTCTCTAAAGCATCTGTGTATTTCATTTACATCTCACAAAACCAAATCGACATTAAAATCCATTTTATTTGGGTTGCTGTGATAACCTTAAGTAACCCTAAATTCCTTCTGTTCATATTTGATCACATTCCGGGCTTTGGAAACTCCTTCTGATGCCTTTACTTTTCTTGCTAGTGAAGCTGTTTTCATAACTAGCATAGGATGCATATCTGCTTATTTTATTTTTGACAAACAGTGCACCAGACATGAAGGAAGACATTCCTGATTATTCTTTCTCCTTAAAGAATTGCATGCACTTTGTATTGTGTCATTTATCAAAACAATTCCAATTATTATTATTAAAATTTCAAATTTTCTTCTTCCTAAAGAGCTGAAGAATATGCTTTTGGCAGGTTTGACAGTGGTTTGATTTGAACTTCTGCTTTAAAGGACCAGTAAAAGCTTTTTTAAATATCTGGATAAAAAGGATACTCATACAATAGGACAATTTATTTATGATTAACTTAACGAGCAGGGTAAGAAGTGAGAGAAAGCTTACTTTTTGAAATAAATTATGGACCTCATGGGTGTACTCAATTACAGTTTTGCTTTGACATGAAACAACACCTTGCTATTGTTCTTCATAACTGAACATTTTATTGCTGTATCCCTAGCTGATGTAGATACCTAAAAAGGAAACAAAGTGGCCTGACACTTTCTAATGTGATCACTGTGCCCCAGTATAATTCTGAAAGAATGTTGCTTTCATGTTCTGCTCACATTGGTGTTATGTTTTGAAAAAGAACATCTTAATAGAAAATCAAAAATGAAAAAGTGAAATCTATACCATTTGGTTTCAAGAGCCTTTGAATTAGATGAAAAATATGGCTAGAAATAATGTCTCACCTATTGACCATTTTCTACATAATAACTTAGATTATTACCATTTCTTTTAATCTATATGTACGAATTTCTAGAAAGGAGTCCATATGAATGACAATAGATTTCCTTGCCTGAAGATGCGAACAAAGTTTACATAGAAGTGTATTTCCTTATGCAGGCATTTGCAAATTACAGAAACCTAGAATTAACTGTATGAATAGAAAAGAAACTGGTGCCACTTTCATTTTTACAGCATATCAGTCCAAATAATTCAATTAGAGCAAATAATGTCCTGACTATGTGATCTTCCCGCTCAGCTTCTCACGAGGCAGTATTTTTCCACTGTTTTCAATTGCTGACCAGTTAGTTAAAAACCCAACAATAAGATGTGTTTTTCTGAGTTTCTAAAAAAAGCAAATGAAGAAAGGGATATATGAGAATCAACCACGGACAAAATAATTTCTGATATCTGGCCACAAATGCATGTACACCCTAAACACACTATAAGCTGTTGATATTGCCATTAGCCAAAGAAGAGGTATCAAAAATAAAGAGGGCTACATACAAATAAATGAGTGGTGCAGTGAAAATAAAGCAGGTGCTCTGCCACAAAAAACTTTAGTAGAATTGGGATGGCACTGGGCAAGAGCAAACCTGAATGTCACCACTTTAAGGGCTGCTAGGCCATCATTACCTAGGAAGAGATCAGCAATGCCAGCAATTTCCTGCATCTCTTGAAGCCTTCTTGAAGTTTGCTGGACCAAAGACTACATTTACACTGATTTTTCCTCCAAATATTGCTAGATAGGTATTGCAGAAGTGTTCTTTATCATATTCTCCAAGGCAACACAAATACCAAGTGTACCCATCAAACAAGTATAATTCTTTGCCTTGGGAAAATCTCAGATTCCTTACTGAGTGGAAGTAGCTGAAGTTCACCACTCTGTCAAGCACTGTCAATAATCCCAGCAGCAAGACTCTTCAGGCAGTGAGACATAGATGAAGAAGCATTTTCATCACAGCACTTCCAGTGGGGCTCTAACTACAAGTTACTTCAATCTAAACACATTCATTATAGACCTATGCAATGCACATTTCTAAATGAAAAACAACCCAGCTCAGGTTAATTCAGGGCACCTGTTACTCGTCACTCTTGTGTTGGAAAATAGGTAAGTTTGGGGTGTTTTTTTTTCAGAGCAGTGGTACAAAACACTGATTCATCTGCCTGTATGGTTAAGCAAAAATTACTTATCTATTTAGTCTGTGCTTTCAGGAGTCTCCTTTTTCCTTCATACAAGCCCCTTCTCTTTATGAGTGTGGACACAGACCTTACATCTAATAATTTGCTCTCCTCTTCTGTCTTGAGACCCTTAATAGAAGCTACATAGCCTGACTCCCCTGTAATGGATGCGTTCTTTCTGTTTCATTTCATTATTACATGTTACGGTAGTTGGTGTGGAACAACAGCATTAAGTATAACACCATAGGAAGGTCATATCTTCTCTTTTATTTTCAAGGATCTAATGAATTATCTTAGCAACAAAATCAAATACTATGCCAACTGCACCTTTTAATTAACAAGCAAAGTGTATTGTAATTAAGAAATTATCTTAGAGGCACAAATCATTTAATGACTTGAAGGTTAGAGATCAGCACACACAAAAAAAATGTAGGCATGGAAAACATATGAAAGGTTTAATAAAAAGTAATATTTTTCACATATGTGAAAAATTTTTCTTCCCTAAGAAGAAAAAGCACTTCTGCAGGATAACTGCGCTGTTTACATGAAATTAATTCATAAACTCCATCTTTCTTACAGGATTCTTGCATTAGTGACTGGCTTTCAAGAGCCTTCTGTCCAGCAAAGAAAGGTCTACAGGAACTGGATAGCAGGAACATTTTTAGTGAACACAGCTGTTATTAAAATTTCTGTTCATAACAGTAAAAATAGGGTTAGGTATTGAACTAAGTTTCAAAGATAACAGTTTTTTCATGTTAGAATCTTTCTTCATTTGAATTTGAGCCAAAACCTACTGAGGCCACTAGAAGTTTTGAATTTGCACTATGAATCATCCTCTTAGGTCTAAATTAATTTCATCTAATTTAAAGCAGCTGAGATGTCCATAGTTGATCCAAGTTACAAACTGCTACAGAGATTATTTTTTTTTTTTTTTGTGGAGCCATGACATTTCTAAATAATCTTAATAACATATGTGGATTCCCCACAGACTTGCTGAAAACTGTGTTATGTATGACGCAATTTGCTACCTAGATGTTTTCACTGTTGATGCAAGAAAGTTCAAAGAGAGACATTGTGCATTTCATACAGAATAATACAGTGCAATCAGAGGCCATCAAAGAAAGAAAGAATTTAGTTACTTGATAGAGGAAAGGAAATATTTTATCATAGAATCATAGAATTGTTTCAGTTGGAAGAGACCTTAAAGATCATTTAGTTCCAAGTCCCTTAGTGGTTAGGGACACCTCCCACTAGACCAGGTTGCTCAAAGCCCCATTCAGCCTGGCTTTGAACACCTCCAGGGATGGAGCCTCAACAACTTCTCTGAGCAACCTGTTCCAGTGTCTCACAACCCTCATAGTGAAGAGTTTCTTCCTGATATCTAATCTAAATCTATCCTCTTTCATTTTGAAGGGTTTACCCCTTGTCCTATCACTACTTGCCGTTGTAAAAAAAATCCATCTCCATCTTTCCTGTAGGCCACCTCCAGATACTCTAAGTTCATTATAAGGTCTCCCTGGAGGCTGTTCCTCAAAATAACAATATTTAACATGTTACAGCATCAACTATTACCAAAACCTGAGAGCATTTCAAGTGAAGAATTGAATGCAAACAGTGACATTGTAAGTATTTTTCAAATCTATTTCAGTTAAAAGGCCAAATTTCTCAGCTAAGTCCAGAGTAGAAAAGCTGTGATTCTTCTCAGCAGGATGAGTTAAAACGATTACAGCAAGACTCTAGATCTATTGTTTGAACAAGAAGAAAAGTGCCTTACCTACAGTTTTTCCAAACCCACCTTTACTGGTCTCTATAACAAGTTAGGAAGTCCACATGTGAAATTTAGTAAAAATCACCCATTTTCTTTAACTACTGAAGCTCCAAAAGTAGAAGAAAAGGTGCTGTCATAAACAGTGAGAATCTAGACCAGCTCTCGGAGACATTTGGGGCTGTACCCACACTGAGGAGTGGAGTAAAATGGGAACAGATGATGTTCCAATAGTGCAGTAAGTGGAGACAACTGGAAGATTCCCTTCAAAAGTTCACCCTGGTATGAAATAAAATTAGGATTTTAAATTCCTGATTCATATAGATTAATCAGAAACTCTAGATTCAAAAAAAATTGCTCAGATTGTGAAAAATCTGAAGGAAATTTCTCCAGGCAAAGCTGAGCAGTTTTTAAGGCCAGGCCAAGTCAGGCAAGGATTCTTCATTAGTATAAATAAGGTAACATTTGAACTTGATTTTTTTTTTTATCAAAAGGCACTTACACTTGATAATGAAAGTCCAAATCTAGTCCTGAATTTGAAATTCATGAAGAGGGAGACAAAGAGGTTTGAAGTCATTTTAGATCATTTCTAAATCACACTAAATAAATATACTAATTTTCGGGCTAGAGATTAAAGACTTGCTTTTGTCAGTTCTGATTTTGGATGCTTTCTGGCATGTCCCATCGCGAATGATCTCTTTCCCCTCTTCTTTAGGTTGAAGTTGAATGTGGGTTGCAGTACCACAAGTGAGCACCAGACCAAAAACTTTCCTCTTGTCCCATGGTTCATCTCCCACTTAGTGCCAGAGCCCAATAAGTGACTTGATTTAATTTGAGTGGAATTACTGCCCTCTAATAAGCATTTATCAACTATACTTGTTATGTTATCTCAAAGATGCAAGAGAGCTCCTGTTTAAACACAGTGGTAATAGAGGGCCAGCATGTCTCAGCAACCTCAGAGTACAGGGGCCTGTCCTGATGTGCTCTGGTCTACAAATAACATTTTAACAGCAAGGGATGAGTTAGAATTTAAATTCAGAATCTGGCACAGGTTAAATACAAATGTCTGTATAAGCAGGTTTGGCCCAACCACCCTTGTTGTATGAGTTAGAACATAGTCAAACTTGTGATAATTTACATCTGTCATGATATGGATTATCTGTCCAAGATGGGTTTACTCTTTTGATAAGGAACAGTTTTTGATTAGAAATTTTTATGTGAAATTCAGAAGGTCTCATGCCCTATTTTAAAATAAATAATTTCTAAATTTTTCAGCACAGAAATGAGCATTCAAATTTAAGCATCAGAATGGTGATCAAAGGCGTTTCTGTTTAGGATGATCTCTGCCCTGATTTTTTTCACATATTTTACCCCCAGTTCCCGAATGAGCTCAGCTAATAATCAGTGGCTTATTAGAAAGCTTTGAGAAACAACATGTCTTTTCAAGCTCCCTGCAAGGTCAAAAATACTTCCAGTGGGATTTAATATACACACACAAGCTTGATGTATTGAAGTGCTGCATTTTTTTACAGTGTTAACAGTTTGATGAGAATATCAATTAAACATGACTGTGTAGTTAAGATTTCCATCTCCAAATGCAGCTGCAGCAAGTAACCGGACTGCTAATCAGAGCAGTGTTATAATTTAGCACTGATGAGGAAAGCAGTAGCCGTCAGAAGGGAATGACAGAAAGGAGGCAGCTGGTTTCATATCATTTTAGTGTCCTTTTTTTTAATGAGCCTGAGGAGACAATTCCCTGCTGACTATTCATTAATTAATGGAATTTATGAGAGGAGAAGAGCTATCAGCATGCAAACAAGTAGAGAACAGGTGATGATGGTCCTCTGTTTGCAGGGAGTAAGCATATTGAGGAGAGGAATCTTTTGAATAAAGTAAATGGTCTGAAAGGGGTACTTAATAGAATGCTAAGTTCTGAATTCTTTGGTTGGGAAGCATTTACAGAGGTATATTATTAAATTCAGCTTCTGAAATATCCATGGCCAGATCAGGAGTATAGGAGGAAGCAACCCAGAGGATTCAACAGATGGCTCTTTCCCATTCTGAGTGAATACCAACATTTTTTTCCTGACTTGATTGTATTAATAAACAGTTGGATAGATCCTGCTAGGAAACACTGTCTCCTTCCAGCTTGGTCTTTCAAAGTTATCCCAGTGCCTTGCCCTTTACTTGGGAAGTCTGAGATGCCTTGAGTAAGTTTTGCAAGACAAACCAAACTCTTTCCCAGCCATAAAGATCTCAGGGTGCGGAGCAGATTGTGCCAAAATCAGCCTGCAGATATTAATAAAGAGAAGACAATATCACAGTGATGGGCATCAGCCACCCTCTGTCAGGCAGGAGAGCCTTTGCATATGTATGGAATCACAGGGTAGCTGAGATTGCACAATTGGTTGTAGTCTCATGGTATCAGTTCACAAAAGGATTCTTTGAACCTCTTTGCACAACTTGAATTCATGTAATATTAAACACCCTGAGGCCAGATTCCAACATGTTCTCTTTGTTCTGATCAGAAAGTGTAAAGTAGCTGGATTTAGACACATTTGTACTGAAGAAAACTGCCAATAATGCTGATTCTGTCCATTTTCCACCGGGGGGCATTTTGTGTAGGATGTGTGAGGAACATGGTGGAGCTCAGCTCTACAAGTGCAAGCTCGTTAAAGACTCAATATTAGCAGCATATGTCAGAGCAGCCACAAGTCTGCTATAAACAGGACTCTCTGAGGCAGCAAAGACTGGACATGCAAGATAGACTCAAACCATGAGAGCTCCAAACAGTATCCCATCATGTTTTGGGGATTTACATTAGAAAGGCCATGGCGACAATCACACTCATATGATATGCCACTCATGGAAGTCTGTTCCACAGAATCTCTTGCATATGCAGTAGCCAAACACAAGGATTTAATTCTTGACACTATATACCACACACAAACTGTTCCACATATGTTCAAAGGGTGGGTAGCTACAGCACAGTCTTTTTCTACTAAGGTTTCTAACTGTCAGGGATGTTACACATTTTTCTCAGTGGCTCTTCTATTGGGTGGATGGTGGAGAAATAAACAAACAACAAAAAAAGCAGAGCAATTTTATCCAAGGTCTTAAGCAACAACTTAATGCAAAAAATGTCTGGAATGCATCATAAAAGAAAAAAAAAAAACGTGGCAACTAATATAAGAAAATATGGAACACAGGAGTCACCCCTCCCTTTATATTATATTGTTTTATCACGTGCATTATCATGCGGTGGGGAGGGAGGAGGATTTCAACATATCATAGAGACTTGGATAATTAGGGATAAGGCACAGATAATAAATAAAGTACTTGATTCCATCATAACTGTAGATGAAGTTAGGTTTTAAATTTGTCTGTTAGATATTTTTTACTTTATTGCATTTCTCTCTGCATGTTTTTCTACAATCTTAGTCCTGTGAAAACCTCATTTTTATTATAGTGTAGGTTATAATGGAATAAACAAACCAAAACAATCACAACAAAAAACAACCCCAAAAACCAGAAAAATGAAAGCAAACTTATGAAAGTAAAAGTATATATTTTAAAACATTGTCTTAATTTGTCTTGGGTTTCTGTTTGATTTCTTTGGTATTGTAAGGGGTAATCTGCTCAGCCCTTCTTCCTGACTCCTTGCGAATGACAGTACCAGCTTTCTGGGGGACTAGTTATACAACATCTTCTGCCTGTGTGAAATTAATTCGTTGGCTCCAGCCTGGTTCAAGACTTCAAGATAATTTCAGTACAAACATGAAAAAAACAGAAAAAAAGAAAAGAATGACTAATAAGTAAGAAAGTTATAACAGTCCCATTCTCACAACCTTCATGCAGGACTGTGTGGTAGAGGGGAAGCCTCTCCTGTTTCACTGAAAAAAATTCTGTTGACTTCTATTAACATGCAACTTTCATGGCCCAGCCATTTTATTGGTGTGAATGAACTGTAAAAACCCTTGAGATTAAACCCCACATTGCTAATTACAACCAGGCATCCAGCTTTGAACTTAGGCTTCTGTATTTCAATGAGAAAGGTTGAAGATTTTCACCATTTATCTCCTTTCATGGTTAGAAATATATGTCTAATGCCATCTATAACCCAGCCACCAGTGAAAATATCACAGACTGAATCCTTAAGTCTTTCAAGTTAAGATACATGAGTATTATAGCAATGGTGTGTGTCAGAAAAGACAGGGGGATCGCCCAGGGTAGCACACACTGGACTCTGGTGCCAAGCTGCCAAACCATTACAAAGATTTACCCATACCTGAGATGGCAAAACTAGCAGAAGTGGAGAGTGATGATTTCTAAAGGAACCTAGGACAAATCCAAATGCAATTCTAGGTCTCTAAGTATATCAAGGGTAATAGGGAAGAAGGGAGAGGTGTTGTTTTTAAGGGGAGAAAGAAAAAGAAATAAAAACTTTTCAATCTTTTTTTTTTCTTTTTAAAACATTAAAATCAGCAGATGAGCAGCTCTTTATACCTACATGGCCTAACTGTGCTGAGTACCAACAATCCTGATGGGAATGAAGCAGCTAACATAACAGAAGTGGGTGGTGGATATGGAAACCCTTCTTTTCCGCTGTCTTAGTGGCTACTAAAAGTACAGATACACTAATGCTTGGTGCAGGGACCACTGATGCAGGTGGAGCACATAACAGTGACTCAGACATGCAAAAACATCTCACTGAATTGGACCACATTAAAGCATAAACTTAATAGCTTTATCCACTCCATTCATTTGACAACACTTTTTCCTCTGACACAATCTGCCTCTCCCACACAACGAAATCTCCAACACCATCTGTAAACAACGAATACTTAATTGTTTTTATACATCAAAGTTCATGACAGGTGTTTTTAAATATACATAGTCCACAACTGGTAGTCTTACCTTAACAAAACCATCAGGGTATCTGAAGAAATCCTGTGAAAATGCAGCCAGCTTCCTAAGAAAAAGAAAAAAAATATTATTTTAATATATATAAATAAATACTGTAATCAAAACCATGACTGTGCCACACATGAAGGTAGTCATTCTGGTGTGAACTTTGGCTGCCAGCAATACATCCTCTCCAGTCTTTGCTTAACCCCAGCTGTAGACAAATATTTAAGCATATTTGCTTCTAATATTAATTTTTTTGTCCCAGGCCTGATCAGTATATGAAACCTGCCTACATATTACATCAGAAATGATAGAGGAAATTAATAATGATTGAAATGCTTTCTGGTCTTATCTTTTATGATAGGAGCTATAGGACAACTAATTTCAAAAGAATAGCTGAACCTTCTCTCAAGATTTCTGGAAGAGTTTTTTAAGTTCCACAGTTTTTTTCTTCATTCCTGAGGGTTATCATTATTTTCTTTTCATATTTAATGAAGTCCTGAGACTAAAGAAACTAAAAAATTCAGATTCTTAGAAGCTAAAATAAGAATTACTAATAATTTAAGGTAAAAATATTAAAACTGATTATATTATCTTATTGTTGTTCATACACTTTTAAGCCTAACAGTAAAAAATAAAGCCGTATAACTCCAAGAGCGAATTGTAGGCATTACTGCTCAGGTTTTAGTAATGATATAAGAGCAAGGGGAAAACTGAATAGAGTTGAAGGAAGAAAATGTAAAACTTGTTAAGAAACAGTTACTTAGTAAGATTTTCATTGAGCTTCTAAAACTCATCGCTACAAGGTATCTCTGAAACCAGAAGTGGTTACCAAAAAGACAGGAAAGAGGCCTCATGTCACTTCACAGAAAAGTACAAATTAGTGGCTTTAAGATCTGCTTCTGCTCTCTGACAAATTCTTTCCGTTTTGATCAGAGAAATTCTCACTCAAATACCTTGGCTTCTGTGTTTCTGTGATAGAATGACAAATGAGGTATTATAAGGACAGGCTTTGGTGTTTTTTTGTTTGCTTTTTTTTTTTTTTTTTCAGACAGGCACCACTCATTGTTCTGGGATGGATGAATAAGCCTAGAAGTAAGAAGCTGAATTATGACTGTTTCACCTTCGGTTTCCTTACACAGATATGTCCTAAAAGACTGAGAGCATGAGTCCATAAATGCAACTTGTATTCCAAAACAATTGTATTTCCCACCCTAGTTGTTACAGAATAAGCATCTAAGTTACAGCACCCGTTTTAAGAACCTTTTAGGGTATACGTTTTCCTGGTAACTCAACCAACAACCAACTGTAAATTTCAGTCTAGATCTTCTCCTCAAATTTGCTGCCCACAGAGAGAGATCTCTTTGTTTCAGATCCAAGTTCTTTTTTTTTTTTTTTTCCTTTTTGCACCTCATTATGCTTTAATTTAACTGCATAATTTAGAAAAAAAATTACAGCATCTTCTTGCTTCTCTGATGACATTCTATGCCTTCCCAAACAGGCTTGTAATGCCTGCTTCTTAATTAAAGATTCTTTGCAAAAGTATTAGGCATTGAGTTCTGCCAGCTATACCATGGAGAAACAGTATATAAAGGAAACATGAGCAAAGTAGACATTAGAGCTACAGCTGGAACCCATAAAATATTTTGAGGAAGGAAGTTGTGGGGAAAGTAGAGGCATTAGGTTTTCTGAAAGCTGCAGATTGATGTGACCTTCACTAGGAAAGCTTCTCTAATTCTATTAACTGCAGGAGGAGAAGAAGCTGGGACTGGGGTATTTTAAACAAATGTGGATGGGAATGAGGCTCTAAATTCATTTATCTAGGGAGCAAAGATGAGGTTGACTATGTTTTGTAAGGCTCGTTACATTTTTTTGTTTTGTTTTTCAGTTTCTGTATTTTTCCATTTTAAGATTCTAAAGAAGGATAGGAGGCTGACAAACAAACAAGTAAACAATACACTTTTTTCCATAATTCTTTTTTAAAATTCCTGTTATTAGAATTGTAAATCCTGGAAGTCCATTCACTCAGAAGGAGGGATCAGCAGGTGTTTTATATATGAGATCTGAAAAGCTTTTGTTTGATTTTCAACAGGAAAAAAAAAAAGTAATTTAGTGTAGATCACAGAGTTAACCAGTCAGAGATGAAAAATAGTCCAATCAATCCTCCAACACTGCAGTTCTGCATTCTGTGACTGAATAATCAGATCCTTCAAACTCCCCACTAGAGTTTACTCTGCAATTTACCTTGGAGTGTAAACTCCAGGTCCCTGTCCACCCCCATTTCCTTGAGTTTAATGTTAGCACGACTGCAACATTATAATGACAATGTCAAAATAAATTTGGAAGTCACATGGCACATGGGAATGGAATTTATGAATCAGATTTGGGAGGCAGCAAGCATGCATGTTCCTCACTCTCATTGCCCTCTGAAATATTTCCCTCAGATGCTGAGGCCTTTCCACTTAGCCTATTCTTCTTGTTGATTGTAAGAAACAGCCCAGCCCTATCCAGAACACTTGATATCTATAATTTCCACTTCCTAATGTGTTTACATCCTGATGTGTTTATAGGCACTGGAACAGATTGCCCAGAGAATTTGTGGATGCATTGTACTCAATGGCTTTAAGTCCAGATGGAGAGCAGTGACAAGTGGTGTCCCTCAGGGGTCCGTGCTGGGACCAGTACTGTTTAACATTTTTATCGATGACATAGACA
>JAOQGH010000001.1:202697413-202710221 GCA_025769975.1 Gallinago jamesoni
CTGCAGGGGGGTCGGACTAGATGGCCTTTGGAGGTCCCTTCCGGCCCAGATGATTCTATGATTCTATGATTCTATCCTTGGAGGAGTTCAAGGCCAGGTTGGATGGGGCTTTGAGGAACTTGGTCTAGTGGGAGGTGTCCTTGTCCATGGCAAGGGAGTTAGAACTTGATGATCTTTACGGTCCCTTACAACGTGACCCATTCTATGATTCTCTATATATGTGTTTTAACAAACACGTTTTTATCCAGTAGGCCTCATAGTATTTACCGTAGCTTTACACTTGTGCATTTATTGATTTCAGTTGCATTTACTCCCAGTTCAACTTGGTGTTACTGGAAAGAGAGTCTCGGTCACAGTTTTTATGATGGTTTGGGATCTTTTCAAATAGATGTGAAGAAAAACACTGCTGTGAGCAATTTGGCATAATTTATGCCAGATATTATTATTTTCCTTTATTTTCCATTGCAAATGCACATGACTTATTTGAGATGTTGGTTCTTCTAGAGAAAAAAAACCTCGTAAATTCCACTGGGTAACAAACTATTTTAAGTGGCTGTATATTTGAGTAGCTCATAAATATGCCTGATTTCAGCACTGGTTTTACTATATTTTTAATTTTCCAACAGATTGGCCATAGTTTTAAAGGTTTTATCTGAAGCCGTCTGATCTATTTAAAGGGCACAATGTACTTAACTATTCAAAAGGCACTTGATCCCATGAATGCACTTTTCTAGTAATGGGATAGTCATTTTCCAGGCCAGTAAAAAGCTATTACTCATTGGAAGACAAACAGATTGCAAGAGGGAACGCTCATGCTGATGGCTGGCAGCCTGACAAAGGGAAAAGGGAAATATGGCCCTTTCCTGAATTAAGTTGCATTGACTCTGTCTGTTCCAAACATTTGACTTCATTCCATTCTCATGATACTTATGACAATAATAGGATAACAGATTTATGTCATGAAGGCACTGACCTTTGTCAGAGGGAACATTTTGACAGGAAAAGATGTGATATGCTGCTACGCTCTATAATTTTGACAATGACTGACAGTATGGCTGTATGTCGACATGGCAAAGCTTATGCTTATGTTTTTGTATTACTATCCTTGGATTAACTTTTGGGGTTCTTTGATGGCGTAATCCTTTTCTAAAGAAATTGCTGGATGGAGGCAAATTGTGCTACCAGAAAGCCTTCATTCACCCTACACCCATGGATGTAACTTGTGCTCCAGGAAAAGAAGGGGTTTGGGTAAAGTGACAGGTAAACCTAATGAACGATGATGCTTCTGTTCTTTCACTCCGGGGTGAAGGTATTCTCAGTTTAAGAAAGCCCAGTTTATATTGCCTGCTTTGTTGTTGAATGTTGTGTTGCTGACAAAATTTGATTTTGCTCATTTTTTCCTTTGAAGAGCTGGATTTGATGGAATGTGAGAAAACTTTAACTTTGAGAAAGGAGGTGTTACTGCATGGAATTTGAATACTTAGGATACAATCAATAAATTAATGAAATTATTTTTCTTTCTCTTAAGGCTTGGTAGATAAAAACACTTCATCGCCATAGTAGCAAAGAACCCCATCCATAAGAAAAAGCTATATATATCCATGTAGATAGACAAGATGAAAAGGAAAGAGACACAGAAAAAGACATTTGTCCAAAGACAGGGTGCAAATGATCAGTATCTTTTTTTTGAGATTAGAAATAATAACTTCCAATTTACAGTTCAGTAGTCAAACTGAACTGCTTATACTGTCTGTTTTTCTTATCTGAGTAATGATGACTTATTTGGGGGGCATTGCAGCATGTGGTATGGCATGCAGTGTTCAACTTTTATTTTTTTTTAATCTAGCATGAAGAATATCTGCAGTGCTGTGCAGTGCAAGCAAAATTGACAGCCTCTGCCCTAGAGGATCTTATCTTGCAAACTCTTACACATGAGTAATTTTATTCACTTGGAGTTTATTTCTGTTCCCAGTGAAATCACTGGTGAAATTCCCAGTAACTCCAGCAGAGCAGGATCAAGACCAAGAATATTAACACTGACTTATATGAAAGCTCTCAGAGAACAAATCAAACCAGAATGCAATCAAAGCAATGAAAACATGGTTTCTGTCTTTCACCTTTCATGATTTAGGTATAAAATTGCCTAGATGTAGCATCACTTTTCATTCAGCTCTCTGAGTGACATATAATGAGGTTTCATTGTTCACTATGACACTTTGACAAATGTTGTGTTACTATTGGTCTTAAGATTGACTATACAAAACATTCCCATTCGGGAAACATAGCACAAGTATAGTGAGAATCCAAATGAATTATGCATGAAACATGGGAAAGGAAGCAAATGTTAACTAATTTCAAAATGGGTCAAAATCATGACAATTTAGTTGGTGACAAGTAAAGTAATTTTTCTAAAATATTAACCAACTGTGTCCCTGCTAGATTGATTTGCAGAGCAGAAAAGGTCATTTTCCAGGCAGATGGGGAATTTCCCAAGCAGAGGGGAATTCAGCTTCTACATGTCAGGTATAATGAGACCAATAAATTAGGCTAAACTCCTGTTTACCTAAGCTGAAATATTGATGGCCAAGCCCACGAGAATGCTAATGTCTGCATTCATCATTTTTTTTAACTCTAGAAATTTAGAGCACAGTAGCACATGTTGTGATAGATCTATATATCATAGATACAGTAACATTAGAAAAGGTACCAACCACTGAACACAAATATAATACAACTGAATAATTTAAGTTTCTTCCACAAATTTCACTTTTAACAGCTAAAATGAACTGGGATGTAAAGCAGTACTAAGAATAAAATGTATGGCTTGAAGTACTGAGAGAAGACTAGAGGATCTTTTCGCTTTTATGTTACCAGTGACTATAATCTGCTATGCAAGCTATATGACATGATCTGGTGGTCTTCATCCAGTTCCCAGATTGTGACACCATATGGCTCCTTCATATGTCAGTGTGATCCGGGCACAAGGATTGTAACAAACCTTTCAAGACAGAAAGGTACCATATGACTGGAAAACAGCAAGTTTAAAAGCTTAAGTTAAGAGAACAAAAGTGATCCACGTAACTAAAGGCCTTCAATTCTAGCTTCTGAAGAATATATTTGGAAGGAGACAATCATTAACTGCATGAAAACAAGTGGAAAATTGGTTAAAATTCAATTCTCATTTAGCACCAGAACCACACATGACAATCATCTGGTAACTTAAACAAATTAAATGGCCTGTAAGGAACTGTCAAAAGATGTTTTCAAGGGCAAATCAGATGGCAGGTTTTTCTAAAAGTTTGTGCACAACTGCAGTCATTGGCAGGATAGCTTGTAAAACCAGAGTTTGGTGATGGAGTGTACTGGTGAATGGACACCAGGATGAATGCACAAGTGAAACACGTACGGATGGACAGCATGTGCATGGATAACAAATATGGAGTCCAGGCCTTTGAAAACTTATGAGTCAGGATCAGAGCAGAGGACAGGAGAAAAAAGAAGTTTTTTCACACATCTGCCATAGACAGTCTGACCAACAAGAGAAAATAATGAAGCCTCCTTGAAATCTTCTGATCACTAGTCATGGATGTCATGGAAGGTTTGAATCATATTTGCTAGGAGACTCACACAGAGGGCACACGCGATCCCATAAATTTTCAGGACACAGCTGCTGGTGAGTTGAATGGAGTAACTTTTACTGAACACAACTGCATGTGGCATGGCAAATAATTAGGATCTGGATCTGCTACTCATGAATGTATTACCAATTCAGGAATGTAATGTAATGAATGTAATACTATTCAGGGATGGCTGCAGTGACCTTGAGATCAGAACATTTGAGACAACTGAAGAAGGTGAGTAACAAAATAAAGATATCCAGGACTTCAGAAGATCACATTACAGTTGTTCAAAGAACTGTTAGGGAGGTTCCTGTGGGAAACTTCCCTGAAGGGCAAACAGAACCAGGAATCCTGGTTAATTTCATAAGGTTCAACAAGGCCAAGTGCCTTTGATTTGGGGCAACACCCAGTATCAATACAGAATGGGGGATCAAGGGACTGAGATAAGCTCTGGTGAGAAGGACTTGAGGGTCCTAGTGGATAAAAAGCTGGATATGAGCCACCAATGTGTGCTCACAGCCCAGAAAGCTGGGCTGGGCTGCATCAAAAGAAATGTGGCCAGCAGGTCAAGGGAGGTGATTCTTCCCTTCTACTCCTCTCTGGTGAGACCACACCTGTAGTTCTGCGTCCAGCTCAGGAACCACCAACTTAAGAAGGACACCTGTTCGAGCAGATCCAGAGGCGGCCCACGAAGATGATCAGAGGGTGGGAACACCTCTGCTGTAAGGACAGGCTGAGAGAGTTGGGGTTGTTCAGCCTGGAGGAGAGAAGGCTCCGGGGACACCTTATTGCAGCCTTTCAGTACTTAAAGGAAAGATGTAGACAGACTTTTTATCGGGGCCTGTTGCAATAGGACAGGGGTTAATGGCTTTAAACTGAAAGAGGGTAGACTTAGAATACATATAAGGAGGAAGTTCTTTATTGTAAGAGCAGTGAAGCACTGGCCCAGGTTTCCCAGAGATGTGGCAGGTGCCCCATCACTAGAAGTGCTCAAGACCAGGCTGGATGGGGCTCTGAGAAACCTGATCTAATTGAAGATGTCCCTGCTTGTTGCAAGGGTGTTGGACTACATGACCTTTACAGATCCCTTCCAACATGAGCTATTCTATGACACTGTTTTCACAGGTAACCTGCTCAAAATGCAAGAATGACCCATCCTGATTTCCAGGGACTCAAGCAGCTGTATCAGAGGACCAGCATGGAAAAAAAAGGGAAATCCAGACTCAGCTGAAAAACAAAAAGGAAATACAAAGAAGGAAGAAGCAGAGATGGATTGCCTAAAAAGACTATGGAGACATTTCCTAAGTGAGCAGGGATGGAGTAAGAACAGCCACACAACTCAGCTAGAGTTCAGTCTACCAAAGGATATGAAAGGCAACAAGGAGACCTGTAAGCACATAAGCAACAAATTGCAGGTTAAGGAAAATCCTCGTTCTTGTGCTGAGGGGGTTGATGGCACAGGGATGAAAAATTCAGAAGACTGAGTCACTCCATACTCTCTTTGCTCAGTCTTTCTTGGTAAGTCTGTGCTCAACTTATCAGGTATCTATGTAACAATTGAGTTGGGGAGTGAGGGAAAAAGCAACAGAATATAATACTACCAGTACCAGTACTACTCTAGCAAACTGGAGAAATATAAAGCCATGGAAACAGCTGAGATGTTTCCAAGTATACTGCAGGAAAACTGCATTATATCAGCAGGAACTGATACCATTTTTAGCACGCTTTCTGCCAATTTTGAAAGACCTCAATGGTTTCTGGAGGGACCAAAAGACTGCTAAAAGGCAATGTTACACTCAATTAGAAAAAGTAAGAAGGGGGATCCAGGAAATTACTGGCTCAGTATAGGGCAGAACGAAGTCCTGGGATTCAAACAATTCTATGCAACAGCACAATCGGAAGATCAACCCTTTGGGGAGCATCTCTGTAGAAAAAGATATAGTGCCTTGATGGACAATAAGTTGAATATTGTTGTCTGCAGCATGTCCTTGCTGTCATAAGGGCTAAACACTTTTGGGGCTGCATCAGCAGCAGTGTAGCCAGTCAGCCAAGGAAAGTGATGACTCCCCCCAACTCAGCTACTATGAGACCATATCCAGAATACTGTTGGTAGTTTAGAGTTAAGT
This sequence comes from Gallinago jamesoni, assembly GCA_025769975.1. Lineage (NCBI taxonomy): Eukaryota > Metazoa > Chordata > Aves > Charadriiformes > Scolopacidae > Gallinago > Gallinago jamesoni. Next base: position 202,703,160 of record JAOQGH010000001.1, read on the forward strand.
AAGAGAGTGACAAAATTTTTCCAGCAGAAGCCACCAAGAAGATTCGTAGTTGGAGCACATGGCATACAAGGAGGGATTGAGAAAGCTGGAATATTTTAGCTGGGGGAAGTATCATCTGTTAACTAGAAATAAAAAGAAAAGGAGATAGACAGGTTTATCTCTGAGGTTCACAGTGAAAGTATAAGAGGTGGCAAGGGAAATTCAGTTTGGATATTAGAGTAACAGGTTTTCTGATGAGAGTAATTAAACACTGGATCAGGTTGCTCAGAGAAGTTATGCGGTCGGAGAGGAGAGGAGCCTCGGAGAGGAGCCCTGTGCATTCCTGAGAAAGCTGGTCTGACTTTGAAGCTGGTCCTGTAACGGACCTGCATAAGGTTGGACTAGGTAATCTCAGAGAACTTTTCCAGCCTTAATTACTCTGTGATTCTTTGACTTAAAATGTATAACAAAGAAATGAGGAGTGAAACATAGAGTCCTGGCAAAAAATTCTGTTGCAGCAGCAGAAGGCTACCAGCACAATTTTCTTAAAAAATTCCTGTTGAAGTTGTGGTAGAACAGCACCTGGAACCTGCAGTATAGTGTTTTATTTCTTTCTGACATGTAAAAAGACTGTTTCATCCAGAAACTCATTCTGAAACCTTTAGCCATTATTGAAATGGAAACTTCATCACTACCTACTTTTTGGGAAAACAAACAAACAACTAACCAACCAACCAACCAACCAACTAACCAAAAAGCAGAAAACTGCTGCAAAAACAATTTGCAACTGGGACTGAATCCGGTGTAACATGATGGGATATAAGCTATTTTGGCACTGGTTTTGGGTACTGGTTTTGATGATTATCACTTCTCCATACCCAAATATGTTGCATAATGAGACTACTGAAAACAGGTCTGTATTCCACATAGTTTGGGAAAAAGGTTTCACCTTTTTCTTTAAAAACAGCAACAACAAAAAAGCTCAAATTTGTTGATTCTTGGAAGATTTTAAATTTATTAAAATAATGCTAGAGGAAAAAATACTGATATTACTTATATAGGAATTATTTTTTCTGTAAGAGTTACATTGTTTTCCATAGCAATAATTGAAATATGTTGGATTCTGATTTTTTTTATAACTGTATAAATCCATAGTAGCACATTTATTAAAGTATTTGTTATGAATATTTACATGGTTTCTGAGAGCAGAATTTAGTTCATACATTTCAAGTCTTCAATCTGTTGCTTTTGTTTTTTTTCAGCAAGGGACTACTGACTGTAGTGTAGAAAGAAACTATATAATCAACATTTTAAAACACACTAACTTTGAAACTACAACCTGCTAAACATTTAGGACCACATTTCATAAAACACACGGAAGAACTTATTTGCTGAGACTAATGAGAAAAACATCAAAACTGTATAAGCCATATATTTGTATTTTCTTAGGACACGCTGAATTCTAGACAAACCTGTCCTGCTAATAAATTTTATTTATGAATAATGTCAGGCTATAAAACACTGCACAATTTTCAGTACAGCCCAGAGACTAAAATGTCTTCCTCTGCCATTCATATTCAGTGTAGTTCTGGATTCCAGATGAAATTCCAGACAGGAAGATTTATGCAATGTGCACAGAGTGCATTAATCCACTGAACTACAAAGTCCATTAATTTTGAATACTGCTATCAATTGCATTGCATGACATGGTGATAACTGCATTATTACCTTTATAAAATTACCTTTCCTGATATTGAGGGCCTCATTTTTGCTCTCTAGATACTTCATGCAGTTTTGAACGTGGACATGGGTAGGCAGAAATCTCAAACATGTATGCATATATGTTAAATATTTGCATTAATATTTCTTACACCTTCAGTATCATAACATCAAAATGATCATCAAATTACTTCTTTATTTATTTTGTTAAACATTCTAAATTAAATTATCTATAAATTGATACTAATGAAATTAAAGGCCATCAATAGAAAGTAAAACAACTATTCCAACCCATTTGGATGGTTTTGAAAGTATCAAACTAAGGATCTAAGGATGAATTCTGGTTCCACCAAACCACTTAATTTTATTAAGCTGTGTTATTCAGTTTTACATTGTTTAGATTCAGATACTTACAATGTTTACTCTAAATGAGGAGGGGAGAACTAGATGCTTCTTAGCAAGTCAGGGCACATTAGGGTGGGAATCAGCTAACTGAACAGGAATCTCAACAGGTTGGCTAGAAGGGATGACAGAAACCCCATGAAGTTCAACAGTGACAAATGCAATTCTGATAAATATAAGCATTAGTTTTTAAGGATATTTTTCCCTTTTTTTTTTTAATTGGAGGTTGGTCAAACACTGGAGAAGGTTTTCCAGAATCTCTGTCCTTATGTGTGCTCAAGACTTGACTGGAGGCTTGGACTAAAAGCCTTCAAGAAGTCCCTTCCAATCTAAATTATTCTCTGATTCTGTGACTTTAAAAGGAGATTTTATCTTCAGCTAACAAATGGATGTTTATATAATCTGTCTTGGATGTGTAGAGTGATAGGATGAGACACGAAAGATACAAGCTGATAGATATAAGGAAAAGCTTCATCATGAGGGTGGTCAGGCAATGGAAAAGAGGACAATTTCACAAAGCAATTGTGAAATTTCTAGGCTTGGAGATATTAATGACATGGCTGAAAAAGGTCTTGAGCAACCTGATCTATTTGTGAGGTTAACCTTGCTTTTTATGTGAGCCTAGACTCCACCAACCCCAAAGGTCAGTTCAGCTAAAATCATTGTATGATTCTGTATGTATAAAATTCCCTTAAGTTTTCTTTTCATTTTTAAGGGCTTACTTGAAAAGTTGTTTCCAGCAATTCTGCAGTTATTTTTGATAGAAATATCAACATCTGGTTGCGAAGACATCCCAGAGCCGCATTTCTGTTTTCCCCATACACACATATTCTGTGCATTATTTTACAGCCATTTCTGGTTCAAGTTTGTATCTGCAAAGATATAAGTCTCTCTGAAAGTGTGGCTATATATATAATCTAATCCACACAATGCATGAGCAGTAATTAACCATAGATTAATACTCCACTTGTAAATGAAACAGAATTGGTAGAACTGGAAATAATCAGTGATTCTATGACCTAATCTAATTTTTGCTTTGGTTCTTCTTGAATTATATCCAAGAGATGCTTATGACATGACAGGAAAAAGATTCCCACATTTTTATGATAGAAACTCATTAAGGCATTGGTCTGTCTATGGGTGTTCTAACACTTTCAACAGAATGTTTCTAAGACAGAAATGTGGCTGTCAGATGTTGTAAACAATAGCTTGCTTTCCATGCATCTTTTTGATTAGTTTCAGAAGGCAAAATTCTAAAAAGTTATGTTTTTCACATGAAAAAACAGGTATTAATAGAAAATATTTTGCTATCCTGAAAATGGGATGTCATTTCCGTTTGTTAATTGGGTCTTTTTTTTTATAGTTTACAATCCCTTACTTAGATCTGTACTTAAATCTCCTATGACATACTGTTGTGAAGTAACTTCCATCTTATCATGTATGAAGGAAATTAGTGGTCTACAATGACTTAAGTAGTTTCATCAGGTGACTAGGGAATGGGGAAGAGGGTTATGTTTAGTAATCATAATTTGATTTCTTTATAATACAAAATATTTCTTCATATATACCACTGGGAACAGCATTAATTTATTGCCAGTTTCTGAAGGAACTGGCTGATGTAGTTGCCAAACCACTTTCCATGATATTTGAAAAGTCATGGCAGTCAGGTGAAGTCCCTGTGGACTGAAAGAAAGGAAACATCACACCTATTTTTAAAAAGGGTAGAAAGGAGGACCCTGGCAACTACCAACCTGTCAGCTTCAACTCTGTGCCTGGGAAGAAGAAGGAACAGATCCTTCTAGATTCCATGCTTGGGCACATGGATGGAGGACATGGAGATGATTCAGGACAGTCAACATGGCTTTACTAGGGGCAGATCCTGCCTGACTAACCTAGTGGCCTTCTATGACAGAGTGACTAGGTCAGTAGACAAGGGACGACCTATGGATGTGATCTATCTGGAATTCAGTAAGGCCTTTCACACGGTGCCTCACAACATCCTGCTTGCCAAATTGGAGAGATACGGATTTGATGGGAGGACTGTTCAGTGGATAAGGAATTGGCTGGGTGGTCACATCCAGAAGGTGATACTCAATGGCTTGAAGTCCAGATGGAGAGCAGTGACAAGTGGTGTCCCTCAAGGGTCCGTGTTGGGACTGGTACTGTTTAACATTTTTATCAACGACATAGACAGAGGGATTGAGAGCACCATCAGCAAGTTCGCAGATGACTCCAAGCTGTGTGGTGGTGTCGATACACCAGAGGGATGGGATGTCATTCAGAGGGACCTGGACAGGTTGGAGAGGTGGGCCCAGGTGAACGTCATGAGATTTAACAAAAGCAAGTGCAGGGTTCTGCATCTGGGCCAGAACAATCCTTGATATCAATACAGACTAGGGGATGAGTTATTAGAAAGCAACCCTGAGGAAAGGGACTTAGGGGTGCTGATGGGTGAGAAGCTGAACATTAGCAGGAAGTGTGCACTTGCAGCCCAGAAGGCCAATCACATTCTGGGATGCATCAAAAGAAGGGTTGCCATCAAGATCCAGGGAGGTGATTCTGCCACTTTGCTCTGGTGAGATCTCACCTGGAGTACTGTGTGCAGGTCTGGAGCCTTCAATATAGGAAGGACAGGGACCCGATGGAGCAGGTCCAGAGGAGGGCCACAAAAATGATCAGGGGATTGGAGCATCTCTGCTACGAGGACAGGCTGAGGGAGCTGGGGTTGTTCAGCCTGGAGAAGAGAAGGCTCCAGGAAGACCTAATAGTGGCCTTCCAGTACCTGAGGGGGCTACAGGAAGGCTGGGGAGAGCCTGTTAACAAAGGTCTGCAGTGACAGGACGAGGGGCGATGACTTTAAGTTGGGAAAGGGCAGATTTAGATTGGATGTTAGGAAAAAGTTCTTTGCTATGAGGGTGGTGGAACACTGGAACAGATTGCCCAGGGAGGTAGTTGAGGCCCCCTCCCTGAAGATATTCAAGGTAAGGCTTCATGGGGCTCTGGGCAACCTGGTCTAGTTGGGGGTGTCCCTGCTGACTGTGGGGGGGTCGGACTAGGTGAGCTTTGGAAATCCATTCCAGCCTGGACCATTCTATGATTCGTGCAACTCATCTATTCAAGGCCTCTTTTATGTAAGACAGTGGTAGAATTTAGGCATGAATTTAAGAGCTCTTTTTGATTTATTGCTCCTCTAACCTACACACAAACAAAACAAAAATTAAAACCTCTTTCATGTAAAAAAAAAAAAAATATCCCAATTAAAAATTTAAGAATGGATGTGTAATAACAAGAACAATATTTCCTTGATCAAATTATGAGCTGAATTCTGCTTTTGTGGACAGAGTATCTGTATAACAGGGTGCTGAAAGTGATGTTTTTAACCATGCTCAAGAAGTAAGCTACATAAAAGTCGTGTGGTATAAATCTAACATCAAGCAGAACTGACATATTTAGCCTGATGAGGGTGAGGAAAACAAACTACTGGCAAAATATCAGAGCAGATGGCCTTTCTCCTCCCACATGTCAAGCTTCTTGTGTACCAACTGCCATGGTACCATTTTTCTTTATTAGTAGCACCCTAGGTTGAATAAGCATCAGGTTAAAAAAAGGAATTTTCTAGGTGAATTAATTCCCAAAAGCTGAGATGACATCCGTGGGGCCCATTTATAGATTTGTTTTCCATATTGTACCTTACTACTTCCAAATCATTTACAGCAGCTGTTGGAGCCAAAAGCCCATCACACTCTCAGTTCCATGAGCACAAATAGCTGATATCTAGATATTTCATTGACCTGCAATTGTAGATTATATTTTTCCTTGATAGCCTAAATACGTAGTTTTATGTGTGTGTGAGCTACAGAAAGCTCAAAAACTATTTTCACTAAGAAGTTTGAACCTTCAAAGAGTGATTTATAAACTTATTTTTATATCTGTGAAAAAACTAGTAAGATTAATTCATGAAGCATTAAGCAAATTAGGGTGTTAGTGACATTGGAGCTTTGGTAGCTATACTTGGTCTGTTAAAGATGTTATATTGGGTCATGAGGGGGGAAGAAGGAAAATGGAAGAGAAAATTAAACATTTTTTCCTTCTGTTTAAATATAAAATTTCTTTTTGACTGTGTTTATCTTTTCCTTTTCAGCTTTGATAATTTCAACTGCAGGCTTTCCAATAGATTGACCTCTAGTACAGTGAATTAAAGTCAGGATAAGAAAAGTTGAATTCTTAGAATCATAGAATGGCTAGAGTTGGAAGGGACCTTAAAGATCATTCAGTTCCAACCTTCCTGCCGTGGCCGGGGACACCTCCCACTACACCAGGTTGCTCAAAGCCCTATCCAGCCTGGGTTTGAACACCTCCAGGGATGGGGCATCCACAACTTCCCTGGGCAACCTGTTCCAGTGTCTCACCACCCTCACTGTAAAGAATTTCTTTCTGGTGTCTAATCTAAATCTCCCCTCTTCCAATTTAAAACCGTTGCCTCTTGTCCTGTTGCTACACTTCCTGACAAAGAGTCCCTCTTCGGCTCTCCTGTAGGCTCCCTTCAGATATTGGTAGGCTGCTATAAGGTCTCCCCGGAGCCTTCTCTTCTCCAGGCTGAACAAGCCCAGCTCTCTCAGCCTTTCCCATGGACAGGATGGAGAGGTGCTCCATCCCTCTCATCATCTTCGTGGCCCTCCGCTGGACCTGTTCCAACAGATCCATGTCCTTCCTGTGTTGAGGACCCCAAAGCTAGACACAGTATTCCAGTTGGGGTCTCACAAGTGCAGAGTAGCGGGGTAGAATCACCTCCTGCAACCTGCTGGCCACACTTCTCTTCATGCAGCCCAGGATGTGGTTGGCTTTCTGGGCTGTAAAATTCTGTAAAATTCTTTTAGTCTAAATATCTCTTCAACATCTTTATCAATGATCTGGATGAGGGGATCGAATGCACCCTCAGCAAATTTGCAGACGACACCAAAT
>JAOQGH010000001.1:202710321-202729460 GCA_025769975.1 Gallinago jamesoni
TGTGGGTGGGTGATGGTTTGTTTTTTTTTTGTTTTTTTTTGTTTTTTTTTGTGGTTGGACTCGATGATCTCTGAGGTACCTTCCAACCACCACAATTCTGTGATTCTGTGATAACAACACCCTAGGAATGAGTATGCTCCCTATGCTCTGTTTCTCAGAATTCTTTGCACACTGGGTTCAGATATCCAAAAATACTACCTGCCTGAGCTTTAATTTTTAAAGCATCTTTACTGTCACTGTTCTGATACTGCATCCACAGCCAAAGGAACTGTTGCCTTCTGGTTGCTACACAAAATGACTTGCAGCTCTTATACAGTGTCCAGTCTCTCATCCCCTTCCAAGACAGACAGATAAGCATTCTTTTTAAATTCCCAATTTTTTAATGTTTTGTTTGGGCATTGCTTTTCTTTCTTATTTTTATTAACTCTTATAGAGTGAACTGACAAATTTTAAACCTAAATCATCTACAAGATTAGTCTGTTCTTATTATCTATCTGCAAAATCTTTTTATCCTTCTGGATCACCAGATTTTTTCAAACTCCAAAATAAGGGAAATAAAAAATATATGACATACATATCTAAGTTATTGAGTAGGCATTTATCTAAAGGTCAATTGTATTACTTGGTGTGTTTTATACCTTGGATTGTGTCTACACAAGGATGAAAGCAGCATACACATTTTTTAATTTAACTCAGTGTTCCTTGTTCTTGTTTCCCTCCTGGCTCACAGGTTTTCAGGCAACATTAAATTATCCACCACTCCCTAATTGTTTTTTTTTAGGTGCTGGGGAATGCCTACCTTTGCAAAGGCAGTGTCTTCAATTGCAATATAAACATACCCTGTGCTACAAGCAGCCTGTCTGTGTTACCAACAGTACACATAAGTACGGAATAATACCGTTCAAAATGATCAGCAGACACAAAGGGGGAGATTTTTGAAGCCGGGACAAGCCCTCTGCTTGATCTGGGGCTGTCACTGGTGAGTGGTGTTGCTGAGGGAGCCTGGGCAGAGACACAACCACCCCCGTTTGATCATGTCTCCTGGTGATAAGAAGCCTGAGGGAGGGAAGGGACTAGTCCCTGGCCACAGAGCACAGAGCAACCACTCAGTGCTTGGGTGCGTGCCCCAGCGGGTGCAGCAGCTGCAGTCTGTACAGCCAGGTGCTGTGTCTCTACTAGCATACAAGGTTCTAGGGGGCTCAGCTCTGGTTTTGACCTGGTTGAAGGCTGTTTTTAGGAAAGCTGTGGGCCCCCAGACAGAGACCCCATGCAAACATGTGGGCGTCCAGGCCTCTGGCTGCAGAGAGTGCCAAAGCTTGGCACTTGCAATGGAGGGTAGCGGAGACAACACCTGTATCAGATGTGAACAGGTGAATGATCTGCTCAACCTGGTGGCCCAGCTGAAGGATGAAGTGGAGAGGTTGAGGAGCATCAGGGAATGCGAGAGAGAAATTGACTGGTGGGCCTGCTCTCTGAGAGTAGGGGAACAGGTTGAGGCCCCATGTAAATTGGGGACCCCCCTCCCCTCTTGTCACCAAGCAATAGGAGGGGATCTCAGAGAAGAGGGGGAATGGAAACAGGTTCCTGCTCGGGGAAGCAGGTGAGTCCCCTCCCAGCCCCTCCCAGCTTCCCAGTTACCCCTGCAGAACAGGTATGGAGTCCTGCAGGAGAGACTGGCAGATGGATAGGAGGATGGGACACCAAGGCTAGAGAAGTCAGAAAGTGCACGTCACTATGGACCCAACATTGCTACCAGCTCCAAAAGGAGAAGGAGAAGGGTCATTGTTGTGGATGACTCTCTACTGAGGGCGGCAGAGGGATCAATATGCCGCTCTGATCCGCTTCACAGGGAAGTCTGCTTTCTCCCTGGGGCATGGGCCAGGGATGTGATGGACAAACTCCCATACCTAGTAAACCCCTCTGATTATTACCACCTGTTAGTATTTAAGGTGGGAAGTGATGAAATGGGTAGGAGGAGGCCAAAATCAATTAAAAGAGATTTTAGAGCCTTGGGACAGCTGGTCAAGGGATCAGGAATGCAAGTTGTCTTCTCTATCCCTTCAGTGGCAATCGTGAATGAGGAAATTGATAGGAAGAGGCAATAGGTCAACTTGTGGCTCCGGGACTGGTGTTATCAGCAGAGCTTTGGGTTTTTTGAGCATAGGCGGCTATATAAGACACTTGGCCTGCCGGTGGCAGGTGGGATACACCTGTCCCAGAGGAGGAAAAGAATTTTGGGGTAGGAGTTAGCAGGGCTCATTGACTGGTCTTTAAGCTAGATATGAGGGAGAAAGGGGAGATAATTGGGCCTGTCAGGATTAAACCTAAGGGAAGCATGCCAGGGCTTGAAGAATGCTAAATTAGTGAGGACTCCCACTCTGTCGTTTGAGAAAAGGGATAGACGTTTAGAATTTTCTGCTTATGAACAATGAGAAAACCCTATCCCAAAAGGGGAAAAGGATACAAGGCCAGGAGTTAACAAAGCTCATGGACAGAGCTTGAAACTAGAATTTAAGGGGGAAGGAGATAAAACCAGGCCTGCTGGTAATGAGTCTGAAGGTAAAAGGCCAAGGATGGGGGTGAAATCAATACCCCAGGTCAAGTGCATCTATGCCAATGCACGTATCATGGGCAACAAACAGGATGAGCTAGAAGCCATTGTGTGGCAAGACAGCTATGACATAGTCGCTATCATGGAAATGTGGTGGGATGATGGTCACAATTCAAATGCTGCGATGAGTGGCTATATGCTCTTCAGAAGGAATAGGCAAGGAAGAAGAGGCGAGTGTGGCTCTGTACATTAGGGAGTACTTTGACTGTATAGAGCTAGACTCTAGCGATGAAGAAGTTGAGTGTTTATGGGTAAGGGTGAAAGGGAAGGCTAACAAGGGTGATTTTGTGCTGTGAGTCTGCTATAGACCACCCAACCAGGATGAGCGGATTGATGAAGTATTCTATAAGCGTCTGACTGCAGTCTCACAAACAGCAGCCCTTGTTCTGGTTGGGGACTTCAACCTACAGGATATCTGCTGAAAATATAATACAGCAGAAAGCAAGCAGGCTAGGAGGTTCCTTGAGTGTATGGAAGATAGCTTTCTGACAAAACTGGTAGGTGAGCCTACCAGGGGAGGTGCTTTGCTAGACCTACTTTTCACAAAGAGGGGCTAGTGGGAGATGTGGAGGTCAAAGGCTGTCTTCGGTTTAGCGATCATGAAAAGGTTAAATTTTCAATTCTTAGTGAGGTAAGGAAGGGGGTTAACAAAACCTCCGCCTTGGACTTCTGGAAGGCGGACTTCAGCCTGTTCAGATCCCTGGTTGGGAGAGTCCCTTGGGAGATAATCTTGTTGGGCAAAGGAGCCCAGGAAGGCTGGACTCTCTTCAAGAAGGAAATCTTAAAATCCCAGGAGCAGGTTGTCCACATGAGGAGCAAAATTAAAGAGCAGGGAAAATGGCTAGTCTGGATGAACAAAGAGCTCTTGAGGGGACTTAAGGAAAAAGGGAAGGTTTACCACCTTTGGATGAGGGGACAAGCAACTCAGGAGGAGTACAGAGATCTTGTTAGGTTATACAGAGAAAAAATTAGGAAGGCAAAAGCTCAGCTGGAACTCATCCTGGCCATTAATATAAGGGACAACCAAAAAAGTTTCTATAAATATGTCAACAAAAAGAGAGTCGGGGAGAATCTCCATCCCATACTGGATGTGGGGGGGAAACATTGCGACCAAGGACAAGGGGAAGGCTGAGATACTTAATGCCTTCTTTGCCTCTGTCTTTAATTGTCAGACCATCTACTCCCAGGGTGTTCAGCTTCCTGGGCTGGAAGATAATGATGGTGAGCAGAATAACTCCCCTGTAATCCAAGAAGAAGTAGTTAATGATTTGCTTATGCATCTGGACACGCATAAGTCTATGAGGCCGGATGGAATTTACCCAAGGGTACTCAGGGAGCTGGTGGGAGAGCTCACCAAGCCTGTCTCCATTATCTATCAACAATCCTGGTCAACAGGAGAGGTGCCAGATGACTGGAGGGTGGCCAATGTGACACCCATCTGCAAGAAGGGCTGGAAGGAGTATCTGCGAAACTATAGGCCTGTCAGCCTGACCTTGGTACCAGGAAAGATCATGGAGAGGATCATCTTGGGTGAGCTCTCACAGCAAGAGCAGAGCAGCTAAGGGATCAGGGCCAGCCAGCATGGGTTTATGAAAGGGAGGTCCTGCTTAACCAATTTGTCCATCTATGACTTTCTATTCGTCTTTCTATGACCATGTGACCTGTTTTTTTAGTGAGAGGAAGGCTGTGGACATTGTCTACCTGGACTTTGGTAAGGTCTTTGACACCGTCCCCCATGGCATTCTCCTGTAGAATCTGGCGAATCATGGCATAGACAAGTGTACCCTTCACTGGATAAAAAACTAGTTGGATGGCTGTGTCCAGCAAGTTGTGATTAATGGGGCGAAATTGAGTTGGTGGCAGGTCTCCAGTGGTGTCCCTCAGGGCTCAGTTTTGGGGCTAGTCTTGTTTAATATCATTATTGATGATCTAGATAAGGGGACTGAGTGCACCCTCAGTAAGTTTGCAGATGGGAGTGGCAGTGAGAGTGTTGATCTGCTTGAGGGTGGGAAGGCTATACAGACAGATCTGGACAGGTTGGATCAATGGGCCAAGGCCAACGGGATGAGGTTTAATAAGGCTAAGTGTCAGATCCTGCATTTCAGTCACAACAATCCCGGGCAGCGCTACAGGCTTGGGGCAGAGTGGCTGGAAATCTGCCCAGCAGAAAAGGACCTAGGAGTGTTGGTGGACAGCTAGCTCAGCATGAGCTAGAAGTGTACCCAAGTGGGCAAGAAGGCCAACAGCATCCTGGCCTGTATCAGGAAGAGTGAGCCCAGCAGGAGTAGGGAAGTCATTGTACCTCTGTACTTGGCACTGGTGAGGCCTCACCATGAGTACTGTGTTCAGTTCTGGGAGCCTCACTACAGGAAGGACATCGAAGTGCTAAAGCGTGTCCAGAGGAGAGCCACCAGGCTGGTGAGGCGTCTAGAGAAAAAGTCCTATGAGGAGAGACTGAGGGAACTGGGCATATTTAGTTTGGAGAAGAGGAGAGACCTCATTGCCCTCTACAACTACCTGAAAGGAGGTGTTGGCCTCCTCTCCCAAGGGACTAATGAGAGGAAATAGTCTGAAGTTACGGCAAGGGAGATTTAGATTAGATATTAGGAAGAATTACTTCACTGAGAGGGTGTTCCGGCACTGGAACAGCCTGCCCAGGGAGGTGGTGGAGCCACCATCCCTGAAGATATTTAAGAATCATGTAGACATGGCTCTTCAGGGCATGTTCTCCTGACCGAGATTATTGGTTTGTGGGTAGGTGAGATGTGGTGGGGTGTTTGTTGGTTTTTTTTTTGAGGTTGCACTCGATGATCTCAGAGGTCCTTTCCAGCCTTGATGATCCTTTGATTCAGTAGGAGAAGAGAAATCAACTACAGATCTGAGCTCTAGAAATATACTTAAGTGACCATGAAAGAGTCATCTGGTCAAAGAATCTCATTATTTAAAAGTGACTTTCCAGCCACCAATGATAAATTGTTATGCAGTAACTTCTGGTCATTGTCTGGGGGTCTGTGGGGCACTGACAGCACATGACAGGAGTCACCCTATTAAATTTGCTTCCCATTTTTATGTAGCCACACACACCTTTTCCTAAGGCCACTAAAACTTTCCTTATGCCACCAGGAATTCCTTTTCCCTTACAGCTGGGTACAGTTCCAGGTAGAAGCACAGATCTTCACATAAATCAGTATCACAATAAATATGTTGATAATTATGCAAATTGTACAACAATTTAACTCAGTTTGATAGAAAATTGGATTTTCATCTATGAACTCAGTGAATTAATTACATCTCTTAGTTTTATTGTAGATTGGTAAAAAATGTCTTATTTCATATACCAATCTCACAGTCAAAAAAATTATCATAAAAAACCTTACTTTTGGGCAGTGCAACCCCACCATATCAGGTGAAACAGAAATATACAATTAAATCATAACTGGAGAATATTATGGACTTACTTTGCAGGATAAGCAGTATCAAAAAACATTATGCACATTCAGAAACCATTCCTGCCAGTATTTGTAGTGTTACTCAAAAATATTGATTGCTAGTGAAAATGGTGAAAACATTATCCAAATCCCACACAGATTTCCACTGCTGTAAGAGTGCTCCAGGGACACGGTTAAGGGTAATCAAAACTAGCATACAGAGGAAACTGAAACATATTGCTCACTGCTTTTTCCTTCCACATGTAGACCCACAATTACTTCCCCTTGTTTTATAATCTACATTATGTGGGATGACATCATTGAGTAGGCTCACAATTTATACTGCTGGAAATGGTAAACTGTGCCGGAGATAAAGTAGATTGCTGCCTTGTTACAATAAAGTTCTCATCTTTCATTGTAAAGGTACCAAATTGTCCCTCAAGAAAGGAAATACTGGCAGTGGTAACTTATAAAAGGACATTATTAAAGAAACAAGTTAGAGGAATTCTATTCAGTCCTTCCAACTCTCAAGTGTTTGAGATTTTCATGAGGCAGTGTTTGCTGCCCATGGTCTGTTATCAAATTGGGGCAAATCTCACTGATTTCAATGAATTGATTGAGTTCAATGACACACACATTATTCTCCTCAAAGAATATTACTTTTATATCACAGTGTCTTATTCTCCAGCTCTGCTTCTCAGTAGACTCCATCTAGACACCACCATCATGAGTGTCTTTGTTCAAGCAAAATTAAAACAGGAAGACACATATGTTTTGTAGTAACTTCAAGATATTTTTATAAAATTGTACATGAAATATCAGAAAAAAACAAAAGGTAGAATAAAGAGGGTATTCCTCACTGCAGGGCTTTTTCTCGTTGGATTTCACAGAATCACCTAGGTTGGAAGGGACCTATTAAGATCATCTAGTCTAACCAAGAGGGGAAAAAAACAAAACAAAACACAACACAACACACCACATACAAAACAACACCAACCCAGCACTAAACCATATGTATGAGAACAACGTCAACTCGTCTCTTGAATACCTCCAGGGATGGTGCCTCAACCACCTCCCTGGGAAACCCATTCCAATGCTTTATAACCCTTTCAATAAAGAAATATTTCCTAATATCCAACCTGAAACTCCCCTGGCACAACTTTAAGCCATTACCCCTTGTCTTATCATCTGTGACTTGGGAGAAGAGACCAACCCCCACCTCTCTACAGCCTCCCTTCAGGTAGTTGTAGAGAGCGACAAGGTCTCCCCTCAATCTCCTCTTCCCCAGACTGAACAAACCCAGCTCCCTCAACCTCTCCTCGTAAGACTTGTGCTCCAGACCCCTCACCAGCTTTGTTGCCCTTCTCTGCACCTGCTCCAGCACCTCAATGTCTTTTTTGTGGTAGGGGGCCCAAAACTGGACACAGTACTCGAGGTGGGGTCTCAGCTGTGCCGAATACAGGGGGACGATCACCTCTCAGGTCCTACTTACCATGCTGTTCCTGATACAGGCCAGGATGCTGTTGGCCTTCTTCGTCACCTGGGCACACTGCTGGCCAGGTGGCCATTTCATCTTTTTTTTTTTTTTAGACATTCTCCACTGTATTTTAATATTCCATGGAAAGTCCGCTCCACTCAGTTCATTGTATTTGTTACGTCTTCTGCTACTAGAATGTTAGTATCCCAAAGAATACTAGAACGTGGTGGACGAAGGTCAAGAAATGTGACCTGCACCTCTGACAGTCCTTTCAGTTTCTGTTCTACCTTTATTAGTACTGAGATTTTAACTTCAATACCCTTCTCATATTTCCTTTTGGGTGTTTACATTCTCATACAAAAATGAAGTTTGCAGGGTTTTTTTCTCCTCCCTTCTGTAATTAAACTATATCATAAATTTGCTGTGGCCTTTTTGGTATGTTTAAAGTGCATAAAATGCTTACTGTCCATTGAACAGAATAGTGGAAAAAAAAAGCTGAAGGGGCTTCCTTCACAGAACTTTTCTAATAATATGAATTTTAATTTCAAGCTTACTTTAATTTATAACAGTATAAACTTCAAGGAATGCCAATTACTTCAGTGAATTTACCCTAGATTTTCACTGAGTGGAGGCTCTGATCCATGGATATCATTGGAGTTGCTCTGGATTTACGTAACAGTAATATATAAGAGAATTAAACTAAGATTTGTTTACAGGAGTATAAAAGGGTAAGTTTGCAGAGGACAATACAAGGACCAATTTAATTAACATCAGCAGCATCCCTGAGAAACTGTTGGCTTGGCTTTTATTTGCTGAGAACATTCTCTGTACAAACTGGATGGATTCTTGGAAGAAATACGAGAGTGAAAAATCCCATTTACAAACACTAACAGTCCGTTGTGATATCCCTGCCACATTTCTATTAAAGCATTAAACACAGCTCAGCCCTTAATGACTCTTTCAACAAAGAACTGCCAGTCCAAATAGCCATATTTAGGGTCTTATATATCATTATATTTTTCCTGAGCTATCTCCCATGGCATAAAATATTACTTATCATGTAGAGACCTGAACAGCTATTAAAAGTCCATCTGAAACAAAGAATGAAATGAGGCAGCTACACCTGTTTATTATGTCCATTTCCATATGGCATCAGTTACCAAACCCACACAGTCTTAGGGCAGAAATAAATCTTGTTAATTTAATGACTAGACAATAAAATAATATGTCCTGCTCATTTTTAATAGTGTAACATTTAATAAAACACCCTCCAAGGTCTGGCTTGGAGGGAGACATTTATTTTCATATTATTCACAGTGAATTGCTCTTGATATTAATTACACAACAGCAATGATATTGAATGTTGCTCTTTAGGGCCTGTTGTACCTAGTAGGCTGACTGATTTTCCTTTTGCTTTCACAATGTGTCAGGGAAAATATGATAGTTATAATAGAGAGCGGGATGTGTAGAAGCTGAAGTGATCTGAAGTAGTCCCTAAGAACTTCTATTGAGATATAACTATTGAGGCTTGCAATAGGACAAGGGGTAATGGTTTAAACTAAAAAAAGGTATATTCAGACTAGACGTAAGGAAGAACTTTTTTACAGTTACAGTGGTGTGACAATGCCCCATGTTTCCCAGAGAGGTGGTAGATGCCCCACTCCTGGAAACATTCAAGGTCAGGTTGGAGTGGGCTCTGAGCAACATGGTCTAGTTCAAGATGTTCATTGCTGGGGGGTTGGACTAAATGGCATTTAAAAGTCCCTTCTAACCCAAAACATTCTACAATTCTATTCTATGCTATGTTCAAGTTTAGGAGACTGCAAATGGAAGAAGAAAATCACTACCTAATGGAAACAAACGCAAGAGAAATTAAGGAACTGATACAGAAAAGCCATAGATGGCTGCATTCTGCCTTAATCACATTGTGGTTTAATTTTTCTACCTAGTTTCATTTGTGGTTTCTTGAAAGCTGGAGAGACACTTCCATTGTCCTGCTGGGATCAATGGTATTTTCTAACAAAGTAAGTTTGGTATAGTTCTTAACTTATAATAGATGCTGTAGTATAACCTGAGAATAGTATAACAGAAAACAAACAAAAAACCCAACACCTAAAACAATTTTCAGTCCTTAGCTCAGTAAAGAAACTGTGGGTTTGATAGGTCTTGAATGGTAAAAGGCTGGGAGAGAGAGATATTTAGAAAAAAAAAAAAACCTGGAATATTGAGAATTCTTAGCGTTCTTAAGACAAATTGGGAAAAAAATTGAAGGTGAAAATAAAGAAATAAGGGATGAGAAACTTCAGAAAACACTTAAATTGAAGAAGCAATTTACCTGCTTATATATGTTTTTTATAACACAGATAAGAAAAGAGTTCGCTATTAGTTTGTTTCTAACTCTGGAAAAAAAAGTTCTGCCCAGGTGAGGAATCCTTTCAAAGAAAGACGAATTAGATGTTTGGTATTCCACTGTAAAAAAAAAAAAAATTGTATGCAATTGAAGTGGGTGGAGAAGCACCATCTTGAAAGAGCTATGCTAAATTATGCACTCTGATGATCAGTTCACATATATAACTAAGATATAGAAAATCCCACGAAAAAAAATTTCCCACACTTTGAAACAGAAACAGTTAATCTTTTTATTTCTGTCTGAGAAACAGAAACCCTAATCTTTGTTATTTTGTTCCAAAAGAGTCAAAAGATAATATCATATCTACATAAAAACAGCCACAGATGCCAAAGTATAGAACTTGCTTTGTTGAAAATCTTAGAGGTATTTGTGGTGAGTTAATTGCTCCTTTATTGTAGAATGACCCTATAAAATGTTGTGAAGGAAGGATAACGGAAAGTTTCCCCTGTGGAGTTCAATATGGGGGGACAAAGAGGCAAGGACTGTACAAAGACCATGATCTTTTCCTGTTTCCATGGTGATACAGTTCCAGAAAAGATGCACCCATTTAAACTAGTGGATCCTGCTGCATTATATTTTTAAGAAGATTCAACTCTGCTGGGTGTGCATTGGAATGAGGATGAAGTTCCTGAGCTCTGTTCAGACTCTTTCCATATCTCTCCATTTATATAGCAGGAGCTAAGAGTAATCACCCACACAATAGAACACCCACAGAGAGCATGAAGATTCACTAAAATCTTCCGAGGAAGACAGATTTCAGACATGGACTCTCCAAAAATGGCCCACATTCCTTACACAGTGATGGAAAAATCAAGGTTTTCTGGTTAAAAAATATCTCAGAGATGTTTCTATCTGTTGATTAGACATCATAATCTACCTGTGTTACTCCATCCTAGAACTTAACTGTCACACTTTACTGAGAATGCGAACTGTCAGGACTCGGCTTTGAGTTATCTCTCTTATGTAGGCATTTATAACAGGTAGGAAGATGAACTTTTTAAATGGAGATAACACCTGTCATCACACTAATTATATAAAAAATGGAAAATTTAGACAAGCTACTGGACATCCACTTCCCTCTACAAAACATCAAACTTCAAACTCAAGAAAAGCCAAGTTTAAGAAAAAATGTTCAATTTACTTAAGTATAGGTTAGCCCATCCCTGAAATCAACATCGATCTGAGAGGAGGTTAGTAGGGTCATAGGATAACTATCTCTCATAAGAAACAGGAAGACAGATAGCAATTGCCTGTGGTTAGCAGAGGGGGAGGATATTATAATGTGTGAGAAGATCAATATCTGTACTTAGCTCATTGTTTCTGGTATTTAGTAGAATTATGAGTTTTCCAGACTCTCCATTTCAGAGTGTTTTTTAAGTCTTCATTGAGAATCGGGAGAGAGGGAGTGACTGTCTTGTAAGAAGTGTTCCCTTACTGTCACTGGGGTGTTTCTGTTCTTCATTGATTGTGTGAGTTCATCCTGCTGTGTAGTTGTTGCTTGGTTTATCCTGTGTTGCTACCTTGAGGATGCTGTTACCCAGGTTGAAACGTGTTACATCCCAGGACATAGAGGCGCAAGATTCATGAAAGTTGATGTTTCTATTGTGGGGTTATTTACTGTGCCTGTGGTGGAGACATATTGGCATTAACCTCTATGTTACACAAGCTATAAACAATTTTTCTCCTACTTTTTCCTAGGAGATAACTACTTTATCACCTTCCCTTAGTAACATCCCATAGCCACCAGCTCATTTTTCCTACAAGGTAATTCAGCTAATACATATGTAATTAAACCATGATGAGGAAGAATTTAGGTTTGAAGTTTCTTGCTTCTTGTTCAGAGAAAAGGAGGGCTCACGTGACTGACAAGTGAAACTGATGTTTCACTTCTAACAACCGGTTTAGTAAAAGATATCTGCAAACCGTATCTCACTAATATCCTTGATCTTGAATCCAGAGGAGGGAAACAAAGCTGGTGACAATTTCTGGCATTTTATTCCTGACCTAGCCTTTTACAGTAGTCATATTCCTGTTTATCTACACCCTTTTCCTCTATTCTCTCCAAGAAACACACAGAAGTTTGTACATATTCACCAATTTCCAGACAGCAACCAGTGTTACTGAAAGAAAGTTCATCAGCTTAGTTAATTCCCATAAACTGTATGTGCTTCATTAGTAAATTTTGTGCTTTTCTGAGGGTCTCTGAGATTTCTTCTCTCCTCATCCAAAAAACCCTACAGCACATTCCAAATAGTTACTCCTAAAAAGATCCTATGTCAGTTTGCTTAAATCTTTCTCTTCCTGTGCAATACATATAATACAGCAACACATCAATTTCCAGTTTCTCAGCTACTCTTCAAAAGAATGAGATTCTCATAAAAGCTATGCTTTTAATTATGTTAAATATTTAAAATATATTAGAAATTTTCAGTTTACCTTTTCCTCTTTGCTGTCAGAGTGAGTTTCAGAACTGTTTTTATCAAAAAATGTGATCTGATATAGTCAACTCATGTTATTTCACTTATTGATGTACTTTGTTTCAGAGCTCAATTAAAACACTTGCAATTTCTATCCCAAGACTAATATAAGCTGAGTAATCTTCCCCAGATTTCAAGGCTCTAAGGTATCCTAAGAATTTTAATGACATATTTTTATACAGTGTTTAATTAACTGAACTTCTAAGTTATAGATATAAAAAAATAATAATGAGACAATAGAAAAGCAGTCTGGTTTACATGTATTAAATTATGCCATTGAGAAACACAGAGAAATTAGTCATTGATATGAGTATTATTAAATTTACCCTATTATGCTTTAGGTACTTAAAGCATAAGTGTTTATGATCTTTATTAAGATAGATATCTCCTATCATGCAATTTCAAAAGAATAGAAGAATTATGAGAAAGGCTACATGTTAATTAGAAATTTGATTCAACATAAAAAAATGTAGATTTTTACTAACCTATATTGTTTGTTTTAGCCAGCAGTGTTCAAAGAACTTTTAAAGCTCCACAATCACAGGAACAAACGTGTTAATCTTCTGTACAGATCTCACATGTTTATATGCCAGTTTCAGAATGATCATGTCTTTCCCTGGACTCCAGTAGTGACTTCTGTAAAATTAGAGTAGGGGCACAGCCCCTTTCCAGGGATCTTAATCTGACACATAAAATAGGTCAGATGAATTTTATTCTGACAGTGCTGTTTTCCTCCCAAGACTTTTAAAGAAGCATGAATTGAGCCAGGATAGGATAAGTGACTTGGATGAGATGCATTTCCATAAACTATTTGCTAAGGACAAGTTAGGAGTTTCTGTGTCTGCTTTTCAGAAGAGACAAATAATTGTCGATCTCTTGACTTCTTGGTACTTAAAAAAATCCCCAATTCTTCTCTCTGAGGTAATCGTTCCTCTCACTGGGTATATTGGATGCCCCCAAACCTGCCTCCAGAAATTAGTTATTTTTACTAAGGCTTTAAAGAGACGTGGTAACATCTTCTTCATGCAGAAGAAATAAGAACTTTTTAAGGGTTTTTAATATTTGGAATGTGTGAACACCTAAGGAAAAAAGCACATTTGTCAGAATGAGGAAATACATTCAGCTAGAAGTAATGAGCAGAGAGATAGGGTTGATTCTTTCTTTAGTATATATCAGATAAAGTTATAAACTTGCAGTTTATTCTGCCTAAGGGTCAACCTTAAAAAGTAAAATTTTAGCAAACAAGAAAAGTTTTGTAACAAAAAGACCTGTTAAGCTTTGGAAAGCATTTTTGTTTGCCAGTCAACAACTATGTTAATTTTAACACTCCAAACTTTGTAAAAGATCAGTTTTGCTTTAGTTCTGAAATGTTAATGACTGACTTTGAACCCATCAATGAGGCTTTGAAGTTCCAGTGCTCTGCCACCATCAAAGGCAAGAAGTTCTTCCTCATGTTCAGATGGAACTACTTATGCTCAAGTTTGTGCCCATTATCTCTTGTCCTGTCACTGGGCACCACTGAAAGAAGACTGGCCCCATCCTCTTGACACCCACCCTTTAAGTATTTATAGGTGTTGACCAGATTCCCCCTCAGTCTTCTCTTCTCCAGACTAAAAAGACCCAAGTCCCTCAGCCTTTAACGACTGCTTGGAGTTATGTTTCCAGAGCACTGGAACAGGCTTCCCAGATTGATGGTGGAGTGTCCATCTCTGGAGTCATTCAAAACCCTCCTGGACACGTTGCTGTGCAACATGCTCTAGGTGGACCTGCTTTGGCAGTGGAGCTGGACTAGATGATCTTCAGAGGTCCTTTCCAACCCCATATCATTCTGTGATTCTGTTAACCAAAAGCCCTCCCTGTATCTCTAATACACAAACATTTTATTCTCTTATTGAACTTTGATCTACTGTAACTTAATGTACTGTTTTATTTGTAGTGTATGGAGAATGTGATCTTCAACTTTACTTTCATACAGTTTTAATAACTGCTAACCTGCAAATCTACTGTACACGGGGATCAATTCTTATATCCTCACAGCAGCAATAAAATAAGGAACGTAAAATCTCACAGCTAGATAATCAGTGATAACAAATAATTCATCTTCATCTCCAGACTTCATAATAAAAATGTTAGTTTGGGCTTAAAGATCTGAGGTAGATCAGTAGCTGAGAGATGTTTCAGCCCTTCTTACTTCTTTTGTTCATGCTTCCAGTAAGTAATTTCTAATTTCATAAATAAAACACACTTCCATTGTTAATAGTCCAAGTTCATTTCTATCAAATAAAATATAGAGACAACATTTTAAAATATTTACCAATACCTGGCTGAATTGAGCAGCTTTCTTTTGTTGTTTTGTTGTTTTTTTTTTGACTACTACCCAACATGCATAAATATAAAGGTACATCCTCAAACAGAACCAAGGACGGACTGAAACATCCTACTAATCTACCTCAGGCAAGAGCCTGTCTGAACAGATGGTCTTTGCTCTATGCCTTCAGGTTTTGCTGCATTACTGGTGGAAATTAGTTCCAGAGGGGAGAGACTTCTCTTGAGAATTTGTCATCACCAGCCCCGAGATATTAAATTCAGTAGCACAGAAGGAAAGAAAACTGGGACCTAAAGCATCTTAGAGAGTATCATAAGTTTATTGGCATGTAGTTTTCAGTGGACTCTCTTGAGTTGTAATGACAGGTTGTGCTGTCCACAGCTCGTTCTTCCTTTGCAAGCAGCGTGGGAGAAGCTGTCCCGAGCAATGTGCTCACAGTTCTTCTATATTTGCAGCATCATACGCCAGACCAGCCAGAAACACCAAAACAGACTATTAGGAAACTTAACTGAGAAATCTGGATATGAAGATTGGAAATTAGGTCCAGAGAAGCTGCATGCTGCCACAAAGCAAGAGAGGAACTAATTTCTGTAGAACAAAAATATTTTTAGTGTTCCAACTGTCTGAAGGTTTTAGCGATTGGTGTTGTATATAGCACCCGTTTGACGTAGTCCTTGATCCTGTGAAGACTCATGTGGTCTGGTTATTTGCTTAAAGACAAATATAAGTGGAAGTTGTTGTTGGTCTTCTATGTGTATCTGACTGACAAATTTATATTTAAGCAGAATTATTTCTTCCTTTTATTTTTTAATCAAACTTTTCATTATAAAAACAGGATCCTAGTGTTCATTTTATATACAAGTTATGCTGAGTATGATGTCATTTTAATTAATGGTTTTCACAAAAGGGAAGACCATAATCAATTAGGGCTATAAAAAAAGCACTTTAAAGCAAATAAAATCAACACAACTTTTCAGAAAATCAACTCCTTTTCAGTAAATGGTGTATTGATTTTACAGCTTGCAATGCATATTGTGTCACTTAGAGAAAATGTCTATTCCAAGTGTCTGCCTACCTCTTGCAAAGACACGTCTGAAAACCTAAATAGTTTGCCAAGGTCTGGTCTAATTTATTTACGTTACATGTTGTCAACAGCAGTAGCTGGCAATCACCATGGGACCTCAAAAAAAACCACTTTCAGAGCAAATCTAAAATAGTGTCTAAAGATGGGGCTTGCATACTAAATGAAAATGGGCTGTGAATGAACTGGACTAAAAACCCAGTTCAAAACTTCTGTTTGATACTGTCTTTAATTGGGTCCTTATGAGGGTGAAAAAGTATTTTTAATCTTAGTAGAGTTCACTAGACATCCTATATAGGAAGGCTGTGGAATTTAAGAGAGAGCAGAGGGTTTTTTTAAGATAATATGAACTCTGTGGTCTGGTTGCCTAAGGAATGGACGGCTTGTTATTCTCAGTGATGGGCACAGAAAGGTGGCATGTAATGGTGAGTGTGGGGCTGTCAAGGTGTGGGTGCAATCCTGTACTTATAACATCAAGGATCATTTGGATGATGCTCTTATTCACATGGCTTAGTTTTAGGTAGCCCTGCAAGGAGCAGGCAGCTGGACTTGATGAGTTGGTCTCCTTATGTGTCTCTTCCAGCTTGAGATATTCTATGGTTCTATGCTTCTGACATCTGAGCCAGACTGACCATGGGGATGACTTTACAATGAACATGACCAGGGGTACTGTTGCACTTGGCTGAGCACCAGATTTCACAGCAGCAGAAGTTACTGAGACTTCCAAAATGTCCCCAGGCTGCACGGGGTCAATCCCAGGACATTTGAAACATCTTATATCAGTAGAAAAAACACAGTGCACGCATGATGACAATAAGCACTGAAAATGGAAAAACACGTGATAGAAATGTCTGCTGTATCTAATTGAGATCAGGGATATGAAAGTGGGGCATATCCCATGTGCTCATTACAGATTCAAGCATCTAAGCTGTCAGCTCTGCTGAAGTGGGATATTTTTCTCTTATTCTGACTTGTCATTTCTCCAGTGGACCTAAGGAACTACCTAGTCATTCAGTGCTAGTAGACATTTCTTTGAGGACATTTTAAGTCAGGCAAAGCTGAGAAGTGGAGCAGGGTAGATGAGGTACTACAAAGGGAAACTCAGTTTCACAACAGGTAAATAAGCTGGCAGAAAGAAAATATACATAATTGACCCCTTTTCTGCATACCAAATCAGGTGGGAGCACTGAGATATGCACTGAAGATATGTGTCTGTCATATGCTGCAGGTTAAGAAATCAAAAATAAAAGCAGCAGCAAAATCTTGTAGAGACAGAGTGAGTGTCTCTATAAGGGACTCAATGCAAGACTTAGCCTAGTGCCATGTTAAAGAACTATCTCATTTTAAAACTAGGAAATGGAAGAATGTGTTTTTTTTCCATAGCATGCAGTTTTGAAAACATACCACTCAACTTCTACGGTCTTTTTTTTTTCTTTTCTTTCTCTTAATCTCACAATATAGGCTTTATTCTCTTCTCACTTTTTTTATCTCCTTTAAAACAAAATGTAACTCTGCTGACTTTGGCAAACTCATTCCTAAGTTATGCCCTGGAGTAACAAAGTGAATGACAACCCAATATAAAACATATGATTGTGCAGAGTGAATTCCATATTGGCCTGCAC
Organism: Gallinago jamesoni; assembly: GCA_025769975.1. Taxonomy (NCBI): domain Eukaryota; kingdom Metazoa; phylum Chordata; class Aves; order Charadriiformes; family Scolopacidae; genus Gallinago; species Gallinago jamesoni. Next base: position 202,727,754 of record JAOQGH010000001.1, read on the forward strand.
CCTGCATAATTGACTGAAGTCAATCTTAGCTGTGTAAGTTATTGCCGAATTTTTTGCATGAAAGAAAAAATAAAATAAAATAAAATGAAAGAGTCCATGTCTAGCCTGGTATTTTATCCTAAGCCAAATGGGTAGACAGCTTGCATTTGCCAGCCTTCTCAGAAAGAGCCTAAAGGGACCTGTTTGCCAACATTTGATTCCCTGGCAGCAAGCTTTTTGTACTTTTGTTAATTAGCCGGCACAGGGTGTTTTCAGTTTCTCTGGAATACTCTAGCCAAGGGGAGGCTCTATGGACACACATCACAAAAAAGCCACTGACTCCACAGAAATCCATCGAAGAATCCCATGCTCATTGCTTGGAGGATTGGAACAGATGCACTGAAGAGAGGAGTCCAGGAACACAGGTTTTTATGTATGGTTTTATCAGAGTTTAACAACCCTATAGTGGCGTTCGTTTGACTTGCCAAACAGGAGGCAATGGTTTCATCTGTATCAGGCACTGAGGCAGAGCAGCTTGTTAGATATTATAAACAAATATGTTACAATGAAAGCACACTTTAATTTGTTAGAAGAAGGGCTAATTTTGTGTCAGAGTCTGAAATATCAGCACTTATATAAGGGAGATATAGATGCATAAGCACACACATTTTGAGATGCAGGCACCTCCTTCTGCACAAAATAAGCTGAACTGCTACCCAATAGTACTCTGCTGTTCAAGACATGGAAATTTAAACATCCTGTCTAATAATCACAGTGGCTTAAAAACACAAACTGTGGCAAAAAATGAATATATTTAAGGAAAAAATAGAAAAAAAATAATCAGATGTGCAACTTTTTGTGTATTTGTCGGAAATTACGTCTCACCAGTACATTAAAATATCTCACTACACTGAGGCATAGAAAGCAATATATGTGGGATAAAACTTGACACAAATGCATTGCACAACGGCTGAAATGCCTAATAATCTTTCTCCAAGATTCAGACACTTAAAAATGACCAAATGAAGCAAGTCCACTAAATTTTCCCCAAAATGAGGACAGTTCAGTTGGTTGAAGGAAAATAGTAAATTGCTTTCTACGCGGTGAAAGCACAACTGCTAACATTATTGATATGTCAGTGCTGTCTGGTTTTCAATGACTGTTATCTGAACAGCAATGTTCTTTTCAGAGGAATAAATAATGAGAGAAGAACATCTTGAAAGATTCAGAATCTCTTAAAAATAATTAGGGGGAAATGGAAGTTTCAAAAAGATGCATTTAAAACAAACATAAAGAGAGAAAATTTATTCTGGTCCAGGTCTTCTCAGTGGTCCTGTGAGAAAAGGGTGTGCTTAGTATTCCGTATTTCTGACTCCAAAGAAGAAAAAGATCTACTTATTTTTTAATAAAATCCGCTTTCACTGAATTTCACTGAATTATTTTTAGAGTTGGAAGGGACCATAGAGATCATCTCATCCAAATCCCCTGCTGAAGCAGGATTGCCCAGAGCATGTTAGAGAATGTTACTCAGGACTGCATCCAGGAGGGTCTTGAAAATCTCCAGAGAAGGGGACTCCACACCCTCCCTGGGCAGCCCGTTCCAGGGTTCTGTCAATCTCACCATGAAAAAGTTTTTTCTCATATTTGAGCAGAACCTCCTGTGTTCCAACTTGTGCCCATTGCCCCTCGTCCTCTCACTGGCAACCACTGAAAAGAGTCTGGCTCCCT